>JANHMN010000005.1:16379968-16427045 GCA_030674055.1 Rhabdomys pumilio
GAGAGAGAGAGAGAGAGAGAGAGAGAGAGAGAGAGAGAGAGAGAGAGAGAGATTCCATTGTGCTCTTTTCCAATTCCACACAGTTGGTACAGGGGATCAAGTTTGGTTTCAGGTGTAGTGGACAAAATATTAAATGAGTTAAGGTTTTTTCTAAATCTGTCTTTGTTTTGACTTCTTAATCACAACGTTAAAAAAATCTTGGTGCAAGACTATGAAATAATTGGACAATTTTCAACACCATAGTTTGCTTAGTTAGGAAGAAAAATTGTTTTGGTGATGAATTTCTGGTGACTGTTTTGAATTTAAAACTTGATTATTTATCATGTTCTGTATCATGACACTTTTTTTTCCTCTTAGAAGAAATACAATTATATAAAGGTGGGCAGATTTAATTTTAAAAATGGACTTAAAAAAGCAATGTCTGTAAAACATTTCTGGTTTACAGTTTTTTCCTTTGATTACTGTATTACAGTCTGCTAGCAATTTTATGGTTTGTAATACCAGAAGCTCTACTTCTAAGGTCACATAAACAGGAAAATCAGTGTTTCAAATGGAGTGTAAAAATACCTTTACCACTATTTAATCTTAATAGTGAATGACTTTAGCATCTACTGAGTCTATTCCTAAGGTAGGAGAATTAATTTAAGAAACATTTTTTTCCTGCTGATGGAAAATAGTATATTCTTACATATTTTTAATGTTTGCCTACCCATTTTGACTTAAAATATTAAAGCTGTAAAAATACAGTTGTTGGTGCCAGGAAACTTGTTTCGACCTACTGCTTGCTGAGAGAAGCAATGATCCACAGAATAATGCAATTGGAAAGTATCACATATTAAGCAAATTCATTGGATATAACTGCTAGTACCAATGCTGCCCAACTGACTTGGCGAAAAGGTAATTTAATTCTATTTAAATTATTCCTGTAATTGAAGACAAAATTCACACAGTAATAAAATAAGAAATGTTTGTAAATAATGTAAGACATACTGTGTAAAAAAATCAAAGGTTGACAAAAACTACTTTAAAAAAGAAGTTTATTTACAAGTGAAATTTAATAACATGTATTTAAACACATTCATATTTCAGAAAGTTGATCCACCTCTTTCTGTTATGTAGTCTTTGAAGAAATCTTTTTTAACTTTCAAAGTTTTGAAATTAAACTCTATAAAGTGAAGCTTTCTGTTCCTCAGCAAAGGATAAATCTTTGATATCAAATTCACACTGATATTATTTAGTTAACGATATGTTGCTTATTTTATTTGCATAATTTATGTTGGTTATATGTTCTGTTGCAAAGAAATAGTACTTAGATACTCACTACGAACCCCAATTTACCAAACAACTTTTCATATACAAATTACTGCTTGGTACCCAAGAAGTACAAAGAAAATTCTCAGGTTAATTTTCTTTGATATTTTTGCCATTCAAGACAAGATAGGTTACTTATAATTATACCATGTTTGTAAGTCAAAGAATCTGTAGATTCTAAAAAAAAATGTGATAGATAAATTTGATAGAATTGTAACAAGGTCACAGTTTCTGCTTCAGGAACAAATTGCAAAACATTTGAAATATTTTTTTTCTTGGAATCCTACTGTCTTTTAAAAAACATTCATTGGGTGTTCTGATTTGCTGGCTTTGATTTTGGTCTCAGAAGCATGAACATGGACACACACACAAGGCACAAGTATAGAAAACACATTTTTCAAAAGAACACAAAATTTCTGAGGGTACAAGAGACCTCAACTGGAAGAGTAGCTACAAAACTTTAAAGTAGTAAATACACGTGGAACAAAAGCTCTATTCTAGTTGTGGGAGAACATAATACTCTTAAATTACTTTCTGGTTTCCATGGGGACCTTTTGTTCTAAGATACAAACCATTAAGTCTAACAGAGCCACTTTAATATGATTTTTAAAGCAAATGAAAAGATTTTTAAACAAGATAAAAATGTCAATTACTAGTATTTTTTAAAGGTACTAAAATCCAGAGTAGTTGACATTGCTGGTGTATGTGGTACACCTAAAGTTTAGAGTTGGTTACAGAAGAACATATGTTCTTTCTCCTTTCAGGCAGAGAATAGCTTGAAGCATCTCTGGGGTAGAATAGTATGCTATAGTTTTGGCTCTGGTATTTATTTTTTTAAGTCTATAATTAACATAAAATATTGGCAAGAACTTAGTGTTATGCTCAGAATTCTTAGGCTCATAAAAGATAACAGATTCATCTTCCCTTTGGCCAATTTCCATACTTTTCTCTTACAAAGTATCTGGATTTTTGTGTGGGCGTGTATGCTATAGGATATGTACATGTGTACATATACATGTATATGTATTGTGTACAGACACACACTGATCCAGCTGGGAGCAAGTGATGTAACTTGGTGGGGGGATGTCAGGAGCTGTGGGTCTTTTATTTTGCAGAATGTCAGAGTATTGTTTGTCTCACAATACTGAGAGCAAGCAGGAGCCTGGTGGGAGCCTGGAGCCTTAAGCCCTGGGCTGTGGTCTGGGGGAGGGGACAGGGTTGCGAGGTCACAAGCTCTTAGCTTTTAGCCTCAGCATGACCACAAGTTTTAAAGCAAGAAGGGATCACATGCTTTTCTTTGAGCTGTTAGTTATTCTGACTGTGTGTGTGTGCCCGCGCGCGCATTGTTTTTTTTTTTTTTCTTCTCTTGCTTTTTCTGATTCTCTAGTTATTTTGGGTGATTGTTACATTTTTTTTTTTTTTTGTAAAAGTAAAAGACAAAAGTAATTTACTTTGCGTATTAAAATGCCCTAGTTTTCTGTAATCTCTATCATGTACTTAGTTTAATTTTCCCTGAACAAGAAAATAACTGAAATGGAAGAAATTATTTTCTCTAGCTTGGGAACTCGATCCAGACATTCTATATGTTGCAAACCTTAAAAAAAAAAAAAAAAGGAACAAGAAAACATCCTGGAAAAGCGAACCTAAAATACCTTATTTTGGGGTATTGTTCAGACTTTAAGAGGGAGGAGTGGAAGAGGGCTGAAAACTGGGGGTGGGGGGTTAGGAAGACTCTGGGAGGATAGTTTGTTGAATGAACTGTTAAAACTTGGAAATTTTTAAATAAGTGGCGTCCCTCACCACGGTTTTGAAATCATCCACTTAATTTCACTTTGGCCAGGCTACTTGTACTTGTCTCAGGATATTTTCATCGCTCCCAGTTCTCTTCTGTCTCTTAACCAAGACACACAGTCCGGGTGACACATTAAGATTTTTGATGGTAGTAAGATTTAGTTGGGAAAATATTCCAAAATCAGGGTAATGGGTCTTCTTGTTCTGATGCTTAAGGGGATGTGTTTATTCATTAACCCAGCGCTCCCACTGCAGCTGCAGGACACAATTAATTATGCTAATAGTTTGTGAGGAGCGGATGTAACTCCCCTACTCCGCCCCCTGGGGGGTGGCAGAAGGGGAAGGAGACGCCCTGGGGTAGGATCACATGATATCTTCGCGCCACTTTCACAACTCTCCCCTCCCCCCAGGTTTTGCTTGAGCTCATTAAAGTATTTTTTAAATCCTGCTTTAATACAATGTCTCTTAAAATAGGGTCTGAGAAATCTTTCCACACCTAGCCATCACTGGCTACCTTTAAAGGTCCAAAGTTGCGTTGCAGTCCATGCAACTCTCACAAGCGAGATCTGGTTGGATATTAAACTTCAAACAGAGTCGCTGGCATATAAGATGGAAAGTCTGTGCATTTTTTTGTGGGGGAGGCAGCCTACCTGTAGGAGTAACACACATTGGAGAAATGGGGGTGCTTTGCATCACTGAGACCTGAGCTGAGCCTGCAGTACTGGTTGAGCTCCACCGCTGGCCAGGGAACAGGAGACAGGTCTTTGGAGTCTTTCAGTCTTTAGTAATCCGCTCGCCTGAGCCCCTACTGTGTACCAGATTGAAACTCACGTGGTGCTCTTGTCCCCTTTTGAGCTTTGAACTGCTACAATCACCCAAGGCAACAATATTAGGGAGTAAGGGACCTGACTTCGTCTCTGAGCCCCAGATCATCTCTAATTGCCCTCCAGTGTCCCCTCTCCTAATAGTGCATGCTCAGTACCTTCAGAGTTTTTTTGTTATCTAGTCACTCATTCCATCATCTAACTCACCAGATATTTATTCTCTTGGACCCGCACCCTCCAGCAAAGCAGAGAAAGTATAGTATGGTTATCCTATTTTGCTCCATAACCTCCTAATATACTTAAATTTGTATTGAGTGTGCATCTTGACGCTAAATCATTATTTTAGTTGTGTACGTGGGCTGTGCTCTAGTTTTGGCTTTTAAGCAGCTCTCTCTCAATTGAGTCTTAGTAGCTGTGAAAGAGGAGAAAGTAAGATAATTGCACCATACTTTATTGGCATCTGTGGGTGCACTCAGGGGCCACTACCATTCATGATACCTGTTAGGAAAGTGACTTAATGGGTAAAGGTGGCATTCAGCAAGTGTGAAACCCTCTCAGCAGTAGCCTCACATGCCAGAGCTGAAAACTTTCACAAGGGCAGAGTGAATATGCCGGGTATGAATTTCTTCTCTCGTACAGGTTTTAGGGACACTAAATCTAGCTGCGAGGTAGTGCGCATGCGCGATCGCGCGGGGCTGTGGGGACACCTGGGTCCCACAACTGCGTGGGCCTCCTCGCTTATCTCCAGAGGGGGATGGGGCAAGCGCCTCAGGAGCCCGACCGGATGAGGTAGTAACAAGTACGCCTTTCTGGGCGGAAGACTGGCACTGGTTTAGACTGGCATCCCGTGGGTGCTTGGATTAAGGAAGGACTCTGGTGTTGGGGACAGAAGGACAGGGCTGAGGGAGCGGGTCCTGTGGGTCACTGGAGCAGGGTGGGCTTTGGCCTGGGAGGGGTGGGGGTTCCATTTCCTAATTCCTGTGCCGGCCGGGTGGGCGGGGGCGAGCTTTCCCCCCTAGGCTATTAAAGGCGAAGGGCGGGCTTTTCCCAGGGATCCTGCTTCGGGACGCAGCTCGAAGTGACGGAGCGCTGGCACAGGCTCATGGGCACCAGTGGAGCTGCGCGGACACTTTGGGGGTTAGGTGTGCGTGGACCGCCGGGGCATGTTTCCTGCACGTGACTCCTCGCTGCCCTCCCTCCTCCAGCAGCACGGGGAGCAGAGGTCCAGGAGCGCTAGGAAGATGCGCGCGGTTCCCGGATCCTGGCAGGCAAGACCACAGTGGGATGGTCGCGCTCGCCACCTGCCAGAGGCCAGTCACAGGCAGGACTCCTGCGCGCTTCTTCTGCCTGGTGGCTGGATGGACCAGAAGACGCGGACCTCCGCTGGTGATCCTAGAGAGTTAACTAAGGTGGGAGGGGATGGAGCAGGCAAGACTTGAGAAAAGCAAAGTACCAGAGTGTAGTTGAGGGGTGCCAGGCAACTCTTGAGGAACGACTCCCTTTTTGTCCCCTGCTGCTGTGCAGGTTTCTGGAGAACTTGGGGGTGGTCAAATGCTGGGGTGCACGTGGAAGAGGTGGAAAAGGACTCATCCCCCACCCTCAACCCCTGCTTCTCTCCCACCAACCCAAGAATGGAGGGAGAGAGGCGTGGGCTTGGCGGGTTTTTTGGTGCTTTGAATGGAGAACTCCGTTTCCCATAATGCTTTGTTTCTTTCTCTTTAATTTTGGTGGCTGCTGAGATGTCTCGAGGACCTAAGCGCATGTTATGAGCGGCTGGAGTACACCTTGCGTTCCCAGGAGGTTCCTAGATTTCTATAGGAGCCGCCGCTGAGAGCACGAGGATGCGGAAATAGACCAGAGGAAATCCTGAAATGGTAAAAGATTGGGTTCTCTTTATAATTTTAGAGGTTGGACAGTGGCTTTCTAGTATACATGTAGAGCAGATGATGGGTTAATTAAAGAAAGGTATTAACTAGAAGGAGCTTTCTCTGAGGGCTGAGGGATTATTTTGCCAGGTTGAGTCAGGGTTTGGAATATATTTTTAGTGGAGGCAAAAATCTTTAGGTGTAGAACCCCCAGTTCAAGAAGAAACGTATTACCCTTATTTGTATACTGAGCCAATTCTCCCACTATAGAAAGCAGATTTCGTATTTACTTACTAAATTTTACTGATTTATAATATTTAAAAGCGTTTTAAGGACTAGCTTAGCCACTAAGCATGACAAATTTAAAACATTTAAAATATCCTTGTTCATTTAACACATTTCAAGTTTCAAGTTTTGTGTCCCTGAAGTTTACTGGTACTCCTCCCCCCCAGACACAAACATTATTCCATCATGGAAGGGAGGGAAGCTCGTGGACCTTCAGATAGTGGCTCCTTCCTCTTTGCATTTTATTAGGTGAGATAAGCACTTGGAAATAAATGAGGGGTTTTCCTGTGAAGATAACATGAAGCAAAAGAACTAATCTAAGTTCTTTGGGTTTAATAAAGAAAATGGGTCGATAAATGTTTAAACAGAAGTAGAGCCCTTTGAAATAGATGAAAATGTGACGTCTCTAGGCCATCTGTGCAGTATGTGAAGAGTGTAACGCTGTTTCTTTAAAGCAGCTCTGAAATTTCTCTCATTTTCTGTTAATGGGCTGGGGGCAGGGATGCTTCATGACATCTGACACAGTGGCCTTCTGTGTGACTCCTCCTTCCCAAAGCTCTGGATGAACTGAAGACTTCAGTACTCATTCTTAGTTTTTTTTTTTTTTTTTTTTTTGCTTGCATCTTTTTCTGGGCTCTTGCCTCTTAGAAAACCAGAGTGGATATTACAGGTCTGCGAATATCAAGTTCCCTTAGATGGAGAGGGAGTCCAAAATCCTCTTACTCCTAAGAGTCAGACGTTCTGAAATTGCCAGTGTTATTCATGTTCAAATCTGTGTAAATAATTGAGATTATTCATGTTTGAAACAACACAGCCCCATTTGCAGTCTGAACAGAGGGCAAACTTGTTTTAGAAATAGTAACTCACAGTTCATTTACTTGTTTCGTGTGTGTGTGTGTGTGTGTGTGTGTGTGTGTGTGTGTGTGTGTTTACCCAGGTGAGTCTGCAGATCTGCCGAAGAGGAGCTCCTGGAAGACTTCAAGGTTACACTCCTGGAATATACCTTGGCCATGTCAAAGTGCTTACAGTGCAGGTAGCTTTTTATTTTGAGGTCTACTGCAGTGCAAGCACTTCTTACATTACCATGGTGATTTCATCAGAGGCCACTGAGTCCTGCATCATTAGGTTGTAGATGGTTTTGAGCTGCTCCTTGTAACGTGTCTCTTGTGTTAAGGTGCATCTAGTGCTGTTAGTGAAGCAGCTTACAATCTACTGCCCTAAATGCCCCTTCTCGCACAGGGTACTTCTTACCCCGCATTTGAAAAGCATATCTTGAGGAATGATTTGGACGGGACAAGCTTCAAAGGCTCTTTCAATGGTTCACCGAGATGTACAGTCGCGTAGAAGACAAGCTCCGATCCTAGTGGTGCCAAAGTGCTCATAGTGCAGGTAGTTTTTGCATCACTCTACTGCAGTGTGAGCACTTCTAGTGCTCTTGGATCAAGCAATCTCTTCTTGAAGCAACTACAGTGCAAGGACATTGCTACTTACAGTTAGTTTTGCAGGTTTGCAGTTCAGCGTATATGTGAATATATGGCTGTGCAAATCCATGCAAAACTGATTGTGGTAATGGGTACCTTTCTGCATCTTTATGGACACCTTCAGCACATCTTCAGCATCCATGCCCATTCATCCACAGGTGGGGATTAGTGCCATTACTTGTGTTACATATAAAGTATTGCACTTGTCCCGGCCTGAGGAAGAAAAGAGGGCTTTTTATCATCTTCTTTCAGTTTCTGAGCGTTGTAAGTTATGTTAGACTGTAATTATGAAATGAACTGTTGCTGTTATCGGGTGGATCACGATGCAATTTTGATTAGTGTAAGAGGAGAAAAATTGCACGGTATCCATCTGTAAACCGCAGGACCTTTGTGGACAGCAGTCTATCAGGGCTAAAGTAAGATTGTAAAATCCTTAGCTAGTCATTGCTATGAACACATTTGGAGTGAAATTTTTAAAATGATACATATTTTAAAATATATTTGAAATTGTCATTGTGATTGGTTGAACTGAATGTAAATAGACCTGAGATTTGCAAAATAAAGCTGATGTATAGATATGAAAAAAAATGGACTCTTTTTAAATTAGCAATGCTAGGGGCTTTTCTAAAATAGAGTCTTGGTATGTAGCTTTGGTTGGCTTGGAACTCACTATGTAAACTAGGTTGTCCTGGAACTCACAGACATCTGCCTGCTTCTGCATCTGGAGTGCTGAGATTAAAGGCATGCTCCACCACTCCTGGACTACAGCATTATAAAGTTACATTTATTTAGTGTGTGGCATGTGGTGATTTGACAATTGAAGGGAGCTGTTCTTTTCCATCATGTGGGTCATGGACATAGAGCTCAGATTCCTTAGGTCTGATGATAGGTAGGTGCTTTTCCCCACTGAGCTGCAAACAATTTTTTTAGGGTATGTTTTGGACATTTGAACATAGCTGGACTCTATGTTGAGTCTTTGATTTTTATCACTAGTTAAAACCCTGCCAGCCCCATCTCCAGAGAGTGACTGTCATCAAGGGAGCCCTGAGGATTTGCCTTTGTAACACTCTCAAGCATTGATGGTGCTCACCCAAAGAACTATGGGTAAAAAAACCCCACCCAGTTATCTATTTTAAGTTTCAAATTGATAAAGTTGAAAGGATTCAGGCACATTTTTACCCCACTTTCTCATTCTATTTCATGTTAGTGTTAACACTACCCTGTCTGGCAAACGGCAAAAATAGGCTTGTGTTGCTCTTACCTTCTGCCAATATGAACATTGAGTTCCCATCAGAAGGGATGGTATCACTATGTGTCATTCTTTGTGTCTTTGAACTTACCAATCTTGAAAGTCTTTTATTATTTTTTTGGGGGGGGGGGCTCATAACAGCACCAATTTAGTAAGATTTTTTTTTAAACTAAATTACACTTCAGCTTTGAGCTGGTTCCCTAACCTTCCATTTCATTAAGGAAAATTCAGTGATACCTTTGGTCCTACACCAGGGATGTGGGGCTTACATCCTCCTTGGAGGTGAAGAATGGTCAAGGCATGGGTTTTTACTGCAAGGATCACATGAAATCTTAATGAAAAGAGATGGAGGGTAGTATGTATGACTTAAGAGTGGGGATTAAAGCTTATAATCCTTAGTACCACCAGGGGTAAACTACAGTTACCTTCTGGATACTAGCCACCTTAAATAAAGTATCAGTGAACTACCAATGACAAACTTTTAGTAATACATTTACTAGGCATGTCTTGAGGGGCTAGGGTAGATCACTCTGCCTCCCAAGAGTCCCAAGACCTTTGTTTGAAATTGAAAATTTGATCATGATCAAAGGGCCTTTGCAAGTTTGCAAAATTAAGTTTATTTTATTTTTGGAAACTTTTTCTTTTTGGCGTAGCCTTCACTGTCTTGTAACTCATTCTAAATCAGGCTGGCCTTGGACTTAGAGATCTTCCTGTCTCCTGAGTGCTGGGATGAAAGCTGTGTGCCACCACTGTTCTGCGAAAATTAGGGTTTTTATTGTTAAAGTAAGACATGGGAGGTGGACCGCTTGCCTAGCACATGAGAGGCACTGGGTTCCATCCCCAGCACCACAAACAAAAAGTTAGACTATAAAATAGTTGTCTTGTACTTAATGTCATTGGTGTAGAGAATTTGTGAATAGGGAGATTTAAATTGGTTATGGGAAGAATAATATGTATACAGACCTATATAGATGACAATTTTCTGAGAGTTGCAGTAAGTTCAGTGGACAGCTACCGAGCAGAGTTACTGCCTTTGAGTTAGAAGGTAGACTCAAGGCTCTCAAAGCTATTGGATCTTCCTAGATTGAAAAGTCGGTGCGACTTTTTAGAGACTAAACCAATTAGTTATGATAAGCAATGATTTGGAAGTTGAGGGGTGACTTTAGAAATTGTCATTAGCTTTGAAACAGCACAACAAAACAGGTGAAGAAACTACGGTATGTTGTGGACCGTTCTGCCCGGCTTGGGGGCCACTGTGTCCCGGCCCGAGCTGCTGCTCTGGTCTGCTGGTCAGGGTCTAGCAAGAGTGGGGGTGGAGGGGCAAGAGACTCGGATCATGGAGACAAGACAGAGTGTGTGATCTAGTCTCCTCTACTGAAGGGAAATCTGGAGTATTTATACGCTTTGCCACGTGCCTTGTAGGAATGGATACCACATGCGTCTTCCAGGCGTGGATATCACATGAGCCGTGCAGCTGGGGGCACTAAACAGCAAAACAAGCTATGTGGGATAAACAAGGTGTTTATCAGAGTGTGCTCAGCTGTTGTAGGCTGTTGAAAAACAAGTCTCTCGTCAGGGTATATGGCTCAAGATGTCTACAAAGATGATAGCCGCTTTCTGCTAGGAGTCAGCTCCAAACAATGGTACAAGATTTTAGGTGAGCCAAGCAGGGTGGCTCCCACCTTTAATCCCAGCATTCAGGTAGAGGCAGGTGGATCTCTGAATTTAAGGCCAGCCTGCTCAAATATACAGAGAACTGCCTCAATAAACAAATATATATATATAATATATATAATTTTTTCTCAATAATAATAATTATTATTATTAATTAGCTGAAAGAATCCTTAACTCCCAGGTCATAGTCCAGGTTTACTCTACCAAGAAAGCAGAGCCGGGCAGTGATTTGTTAAAGGTTTGTCAAGTAACCAATCCGGGACCAATCTGATAAATTTTAGTTTGTAAGCAGGGAGGGAATCATCATCGAACTTGGGCAGGGAATGGAGTGTGACCTAGGCAGGAAGTAGTCCCCCAAAAGCAATGTCAAAGAGAATAGGCTCCAAGTAGAACAAACACAGGCGGAGAAGACCAAGGAGGGGCTTTTAAGGCAGTTGTTTCCATAGAAAGCAAGGGAAGGAATGAAGCAGACGGATACCCTCAAAGAACTGCACTGAGCAGCTGGGGGTGTTAAAAAAAAAACCTGGGCTCACCTCCAAAGACAAGTATTAAAAACAAGGCAACTGTTGAATTCAGACCATTTCATATGTGTGAGGGGACAAGTAAGTTAGGCTCAGATCACAGAATTCTGTCCCAGTGAAACAGAAGGTCCTTAGGGTTCAATTCAGTAAGGTCTACCTGCTAGCAGTGAACATGTCAGTTTGGACAACTGGGCCAGAGGCCAGGAGGCTATTTTCTAGGTGGGAGACGAGGAGGTGACAGAAGGAGGGACAAATAAAGACAGGCTGAGGTAGCTCTTGCCAACAAATTCATGGGCAAATTTAATAAAATTCTATGCACCATCTCAACAAGATAGCTTCTAAACTTTTCTATAATTCCAAAAAGTCATTTGCAAGAGTATACAGCAGAAAATGGACACTGGAGGACGTGTTTTAGTTTGCTTGTTTCTGCTGTGATAATGAACACCATATCCAAAAGCAACCTGGGAAAGAAATGATTTACTTAGCCTTAGAGTTTACAGTCCTTTATGAAAGGAAGTCCGTGCAGGAATATGAAGGCAGGAGCTGATGCAGAAGCGATGGAGGAGTGCTGCTTACTGGATTGCTCTTCAGGGCTTGCTCAGCCTGCTTTCTTTTTTCTCTCAAGATTTTAGTTTTATTGTAAGATCATTAAAAGAACATTCACTTAATATTAGTGATACATAGTTCATTGCACTGTTTTATTAAATTAATTTTTATTGGATATTTTATTTACATTTCAGATGTTATTCTCTTACCTCAACCCCCCCAGGAGCCCCCTATCCCATCCCCCTCCTCCTGCTTCTATGAGGATGTGCCCCCCCCACCCATTCCCACCTCCCCACCCTCAAATTCCCCCACACTAGAGTATCCAGCCTTCACTGGACCAAGGGCTTCCTCTCCCACCTATTCCCAAGAAGGCCATTTTCCCTCAGCCTGCTTTCTTATACAACTAAGGACCAGGAGTGACACCATCCATAACATACTGGGTCCTCTTACATCAAGAAAAGTCCCTACAGTCTAGACAGTCTGATAGAGGCATTTTTTTCTCAATTGAGGTTCCTTTTTCCAGATGATTTTTAGCTTATATCAAGTTGACAACAAACAAATAAAAACCTCAAGAATGGTGGCTGGAGAGATGGCTCACTAGTTAAGTTCACTGTCTGTTATTCCAGAAGACCTAGGTTTGATTCCCAGCATCTACATGGTGGTTCACAGTCATCTATAACTGGAGTCCTAGGGAATCTGATGTCCTATTCTGTCTTCTGCAGGTAGCAAGCAGGCATGCCCATAGTATACAGACATACAGACAAAACACCCATACATATAAATGAAAAAAGTGTGTATGTGTGTGTGGAGGGGTGGATGTGCAGGGTGTTGATACAGCTCAGATGGTAGAGGTGCTTGCTATCAGATCTGACAACCTGGACTGATGTGGTGGAGACAGAAAAGACTCTTGCAAGTCCTCTGACCTCTAAATGTGTCACGACCCACACATATACTCATAAATAAATAAGTGCAATATATACAAATAAAATGTTGGTGAAAAATGAATTATGATATGAAACTTGTATTAGTATATAAAAATGATTATACAGTAGTATTTAAAAAGTAAAGATGCTAGTGGTTAAACGCACCAACTGTACAACCATCTGTAACATCAGTTCCAGGAGATCTGGTAGCCTCTTAAGGCCTCTGTGGACACCAGGCATGTACATGATATACATATATATATATATATATATATATATATATATATATATATATATATATGCAGGCACAATACTCATACAATAGGTAAGTAAAAAAAAAATTGCCGGGCGGTGGTGGCACATGCCTTTAATCCCAGCACTTGGGAGGCAGAGGCAGGCTGATTTCTGAGATCGAGGCCAGCCTGGTCTACAGAGTGAGTTCCAGGACAGCCAAGGCCATGTAGAGAAACCCTGTCTCGAAAAACAAACAAACAAAAAACAAACAAACAAAATTAGGCTGACTGAAAAAAAAAAACAAAAAAAAAAAAACAAAAAACAAAGTAAAAAAAAAATTTAAAAAGTGTTATGTGTTGGGGAGATTTCTGCCCTCTTGTGGTGGTTGAAGTAAGTATTGAGATTATGATTAAGACGTTGTTCCAAATTGGTAAAGAAAAGATGAAATTGTCAGTTAGCTGGGATAATTGTTAGCTATTTTGAAAAATGAAATAAAACAAACAACTATAATTTACCATCCCATACAAGAAAACAAGTCCGGATGGATGAAGGACTCGCTATACATGTGAATCTCCACATGCTATTATTTTCTGCTTTCTCTATTTTTCATAATGGTTTAATTCTTTAGTGTTATCATACATGAATACAATGTATTTAGATCATATCCACTTCATGCTCCTCCACTCCAATTTCCCCTGGCTTTCCCCTTACATCCCCCTCCCCCACCTGCATGTCTTTGTTTAAGACTAGCGTCCTTTTTGTAAAAAAAAATTATTTATTTTATATATATGAATACACTGTAGCTGTCTTCGGATACACCAGTAGTGGGCGTCAGATCCCATTATAGGTGATTGTGAGCTACTATGGTTGCTGGGAATTGAACTCAGGATCTCTGGAAGAGCAGTCAAGTGCTCTTAACTGTTGAGCCATCTTTCCAGCCCTGACAAGAGTCTTTTTTTATATTTATTTATTTATTTATTCATTTATACATCATGTATACAGTATTCTGCTTGCATGTACACCTACACGTCATAAGATCTCCAGCCCCGACAGGCAGTGGTGGCGCATGCATGCCTTTAATCCCAGCACTTGGGAGGTAGAGGCAGGCAGATTTCTGAGTTCGAGGCTAGCCTGGTCTACAGAGTGAGTTCCAGGACACCCAAGACTACACAGAGAAACCCTGTCTTGAAAAAAAAAAAACCAACGAAACAAACAAAAAAGATCTCCAGCCCATTCTTCGTGTCTTTTTCTAAAGGATTAAACAGTAAAAATTGAGAAGAAAATAAAGTGACTGTATGTTCACAAGACATTTTCAACCTAACAAAAAGGGAGATGGGCTGGAAAGATGGCTCAGTGGTTAAGAACACTGACTGCTCTTCCAGAGGTCCTGAGTTCAATTCCCAGCAACCACATGGTGGCTCACAACCATCTGTAATAGGATCTGATGCCCTCTTCTAGTGCTGTAGCTACAGTATAATCCTATACATAAAGTGAATAAATAAATCTTAAAAAATAAAGGGAGACATAGGTGAACACAAAACAGTCTTTAAAAAACACAGATGGCTCAGTGAGGAAAGGAGCTTGCTGCTTGATGATGCTAGCTTTATGACCTGAGATCAATCCCTAGAATCCACAGAGAGGTAGGAAAGAACTGAATCCATGATGGATGCATGTGTACCACACACATGTACACCGCCCCCAACAAAAGACATGAAAATTGTGTTTAATGTAGAGTAGTGGAAAACATTCGTGAATTCATTTATTCATTGAGAATATGCTTATGGAGGACCTTTATCCCCCCAGGCACCCTGTCACTTCCAGAGTCAGTATAAAGTCCCTGAAAAGAGTCTGTTAGATGGTCAATGTGTCTGTTTTCTAGAATTGCCGTAACAATGTACCACACACTGGGCAACTTACCAGAACAGAAAACTATTTTCTCACAGTTGTGGAGGCTGAAATTCTGAAATTTGGGGCCTGGGAAATCATGCTTCCTCTCAATCCTTAGAGAGTAATCCCAACTTCTGCTGGACACTGATAATCCTTGGCATCATTGCACACTGCTTCATATAGCACACCCCACCCCCACCCCCGTGTATGTGTATGTGTCCTCCAAAAATGATAGCAGTGATGAGATTTGGGGCCTACCTTAACTTAGTATAGTGTTACCGTAACCAGGTCACATCTGCAGAGGTCCTGGAAAGGAACACTTGAGCATGGCTTTAAATTTCTCAAAAAAGATTCTCTTTTTTTAAAGGTTTATTAATTTCATTTATATGAATACACTGTAGCTGTCTTAAGACACACCAGAAGAGGGCATCAGATCCCATTACAGATGGTTGTGAGCCACCATGTGGTTGCTGGGAATTGAATGAAGGACCTCTGGAAGAGCAGCCAGTGCTCTTAGTCACTGAGCCATCTCTCCAGCCCTCAAAAAAGATTCTTAGCCGGGCAGTGGTGGCGCACACCTTTAATCCCAGCACTTGGGAGGCAGAGGCAGGCGGATTTCTGAGTTCAAGGCCAGCTTGGTCTACAGAGTGAGTTCCAGGACAGCCAGAGCTACACAGAGAAACCCTGTCTGAAAAACAAAACAAAAAATAAGATTCTTAAATCTTACTTTATGTTTATGAGTGTTTTTCACTTCCACAACCCTTCATTAAACACCAAACATGGGTCCTCTGAAAGAATAAGTGCTTTTAACCACTGAGCCATCTTTCCAACGCTAAACATGCCTTTATAAATACTTATTTTTATTTATGTTGTGTGTGTGCACCTACATGAATGTGTACCATACGTGTGCAGGAGCTTGAGGAGGACGGAGGGTATTGGATGCCCTGGTACTAGTTATGAGTTCTTGGTTGTAAGCCACCAGATGTGGTCCTGGGAACCAGTTTCAGCTCTTGACTTCAAGACTGGTAAGCATTCCTAATTGCTGAGCCATCTGTCTAGCTCCTTGAACACATCTTTTTAGGAATCATGATTCAATTCAGTAAAGAAGTAAAGGAAATAATGCTGGGTGGGGCGGGTAGCTGTGTTCAAATACCGGGCCCAGGAAGTTTCACTGACGAGGTGATGTTCAAATAGAGTTAAGTTCAGGAAGGAATGAGATAGATGGAAAAGCAACGCAATAAATATTTCTAATGATCATATCAATACAGGCTGCTAATATTTATTGAACATTTCTGGGTTTTATAGAGACTGTAATAATATTTTACGTGCATTCTCTCATTATTTCCAGAAATCTGTAAGATGAATTTTGATTTTCATTTTATAAGCTAAGAAATACAATTTCAGAAACCTGAAATGATTTTCTTAAGTTTTCACATCATGTAAGTGGTGGATAATTTTGAGTCACAGTGAGGGTTCTGGGAAACAATCCTGGGTCTTCTGCAAAAGCAATCAATGCTGTTAACCACTACGCTGTCTCTTCAGTCCTTAAGTTACATTTTTAAAACAAGACAAAGCAACAGCAAGTTAGCCTTGGGAATCACAAAATTAACTGCTCCTGTTCATGGTAAAGTGGGAGTCCTTCAAAATTATCTCAGAAATTCATCTTGTTCACCAACCAGGTATTTCCTCCAGCCTTAGATTCCCCTGACGATATGTTTTAGAGGACCAAGTTACAAAATGGCATGTGTTTTGCAGTGACTCCTGTTCTGCTGTTTGGAGTAATTTATGTACATTTTTCTTAAAGGGACAGTACTATATAAACAACACTGCATGTGTTGGAGGTCTGCATGAGTTTCTCAACTGAGTTGTCCAAAGCAATTATAATTATTATCTATAATACTGGCCTTTAAAACATATAAATGTGATTTTAGTAGAGTCATTTGACAAAGGATTAAGCATCTCTAATTTCCAAAAGAAAAAAATTGTTTTGGCCACAAAATAAAGGATCTATTTCTAGGGGCTGTTCAAAAGCATTGACTTGGGAGATGGAAGCAGTTGTTACAGCCACTGCTTCTCATTATTTCAAGCATATCCTCGTTTTCTATGTGGGAAACCTTGAAAGCAACTATGCTTTAACACTTAGTACTTAAGTGTGTCATTTGAATTTTAACAGAGTTCTTAAATAAATTTAAACCATATTCATTTATGTGTTTGTGTGTATGTACATATGTACACATATGTCCATGCTATAGCATGCTTGTGGAGGTCAGAGGACAATACATCAGTTTTTTCCTTATACTCTATGGTATATGATATATATATACACACACACCCACACACCATTTATGTATCTGTATCTGTATCTGTATCTGTATCTGTATCTGTATCTGTATCTGTATCTGTATCTGTATCTGTATCTGTATCTGTATCTGTATCATATGTCCTGGAGATCAAATTCAGATTGTCAGGCTTGACAGCAAGTGATTTTACCTGCTCAGTCACCTCACATGCCCCAGAGCTCTTAAATGTAATGTTAGGGCTATTGTAAATATAAATTAGTATGAGTACAACTGTGTCTTAGTTGAGGCTTTTTATTCTTGTGGTGAAATATCAAGATCAAAAATCAATTTGGGGAAGAGAGTTTTTTTCTTCATCATCATCATCATCAAAGGTAGGAACAAACAGGGCAAGAACCTGGAGGCAGGAGCTGATGCAGAGGCCATGGAGGGGTGCTGCTTACTGGCTTGCTTCCCATGGCTTGCTCAGCCTGCTTTCTTATAGAATTTAGGACCACCAGCCCCAAGATAGCACCGCCCACAATGGGCTGGGACCTCTCCCATTTATCACTAGTTAAGAAAGTGTAATAGTTTCTTCAAAGATTGAAATATTCCATCCTTCAAGGAAGCTCTTTAAGCAGGAAGGTAAACAGCTCAAAAGAGCTTCAGAAGTCCCTGGAACTGTCTGGATTCATTAGGCCTCTCCCTGCCAGAGTAAGCAATAAAAGCTGAGAGTCAGGCTGGAGAGATGGCTCAGTGGTTAAGAGCACTGGCTGCTCTTTCAGAGGTCCTTCATTCAATTCCCAGCAACCACATGGTGGCTCACAACCATCTGTAATAGGATCCGATGCCCTCCTCTGGTGTGTCTGAGGAGAACAGTGTACTCACAAATGTACTCACATATATAGAATAAATAAATTTAAAAAAAAAAGCTGAGAGTCCCTCTCAGAAGAGCAGAGCCAAGCTCCTAAGAAGACTCGCAGCTGCCTAGAAGAAGCAGTAGTCAGCTGAGCAGACTTGAACATGGTCAGACCAACTGAGGATACTTTACTACCTCTTGAGCAGCTTGCAGGCTGTGCAGTGAGCTCCAGGATCCCAGCTTTGTGAGCTGTCACCCATGCTGGGGTGGGCTTTGGTGATGCAGCTGTCTTCAAGTCATTTCTGCTCCTGTAAGTCACCCCTTCCCCATATTCCTATAAGTAATCCCGGTAAAACTCACTGGTCCAAGTTGGACTTCAGTGGTATCCACACTTCAGTCGGCTGTAGGTTCCACAGCCGGGGTGAGTAGACCGGTGTGTTGTATCTCTTTAGGAAACCTTTTGTCATGCAAGGCTGGCTTGCAGCTGGATCTTATGGAGGCATTTTTCAGCTGATGTTTACTTCTTACTGATGACTCCAGCTTGTATCAAGTTGACACAAAACTAGTCAGGATAACATGTTTGTGGGTAAAAAAAAAGTTTAAGAGTACAAGTTTTTTTTTAAATTATTTTCTGTATATAATTGTTTTGCCTGTATGTATGTCTGCACAGTGGTATCTGTTCTACTGCTAAGCTATATTTACTGTGTTGATTTCATATATTTTTTTCTGGAAGAAAGAATCAGCACTGAGAGTGTAGCTCATGACACACAAAGACACAAAATCTATCAACATGCTAGTTTTCATTTTTTAGTATTAAATGTTATAAATATCTGACTTGAATTTTTGTCAAAACTAAGCAAGGTATAACATGATAATCACCAAAAACTTATACCTTGAATTGGAGAGAGGGCTCTGACCTTCCAGAGGACGTGGGTTCAATTCCCAGCACCCCTATGGTGCCTCACAACTGGCTATAAGATCAGTCTCAGGGGACCCAAAGCCCTTCCTCAAGAATCCACCTTCTAAAACATTGTTGCTTTGTGATACCATGAAGGGACCTTCTAGTTGTTTTCTGTTTGTTGTTGTTGATTTTGAGGTTTTCAGTTTCTCCAAATACTGGTTAGTCATGAAGCAATTTCAGCTAAAAGCTAAAAACCAGGTTCACTTGACAATGTGTACACTAATGTAGGGTGCTATTATTTGAGCCGAACTAGTCAGACAAGGATGTGATAGTAACATTGGAAAGATCTATGCAGGAGAAGAAGGGGAAGATCCAGTTCTGGGACTTCAAGAGTAGAGAGCATCATGAAGTTATGGTCCAGAGATGCTTTGCAGTGAGGTGAAGCGTGTGACTTTGGACAATTGAATTTCTCTGTCACTCAGACACTTTGTCTGTAAAATGAGAATAAGAAGTGTTTTATGAGAGTTAGATGAATCTGTATCTGTAAAGACATTTTAAAATGGTTTGGACACACAATGGGGCCAATTAAATCCATGAAAATAAAAATCAAGACACTTGGAGCCGTCAGAATTGCGGGGCCCTTCATTATCTATTAGGGGTTTTCCCTTGATAGAAATGTGTTGCTCTTTTTCTGATGTTCCACATCAGGTTTCAAAATCATCTTTATATAAAAATTCATAATTGTCACCTTATTAAAACAATTAATGTCTCCTAACTTGCATGCCAGAAAAGCTCAGAACATCTTAGAGAGAGAAGAGAGGCAAGCTAGAATTATGTGTTCCAACAGGTGTTTTATGTTGGGAACTCATTAAACCTCATGAATGTGTGAAAATAATACCCTTTACTTGCATGACATTTCCACATCTTCCCCCAAAGACCTTTCTTGTCTAGTATTTCACTTGTTCTCATAAGACCCATGTGTGGTAGGGAGAGCAGGTCTTCTCATTTGATGTAGGAAGGAGCTGAAAACACAGAAGTTGAACTTATTTAATGTTTATTGAGCCTTTAAGAATGTTAGAGGAGTTTGTGATATCAGGATAGATAAAACATGGACTGTGCTTAGGATGCATAAAGATCTAAATTTGACCAAAAACACAGACAGACAGACAGACAGACAGACAGACAGACAGACAGACACACACACACACACACACACACACACACACACACGCATGCACGCACACCACCTCACAACACCCTAGAGGATAAAACATAGTATATAACTGTAACTAAAACAATTACTGAAGTAGCTGATGTTAGACCATGTAGACAATAGAAGCCTGCACATTAGATACTCCTTGTCTAGATTTGTAAACAATGGAGTAGCTAGACAGCTGAAAAAAATACCAAGTAATCATCTTCCCAAGGAAAATAGTCCTGACATGTCAAATGGCCAATTTCTGTAGTCTTTTCTATTCTAGTAGCTAATTTCAAGCTACTAAGGTGAGATCACCAAACAGAATGTTGGCCAGAGATACACAGCAGATTTCTCCCCGCAGACACAATAGGCATGGGCAGCACAGACATAATCAGAAGTGATGAGTCTTGACTATTATCTGTGCTTTAATATACCTTTTGAAATATGCACTTTCTTTTTATTATAAAAAGATTTAAAATTATTCGTATGTATGTCTCGGTCTCTGTGTGTATCTGTGTACGTTTAATGTCACATAGCCACAGTGCCCATGAAGGCCAGAATAGGGCTTTGGAGCCCCATCAGCTGGAGTTAGAAGTAGTTGTCAGCTGCCCTGCCAAATTACTGGGATCTAAATTTGGGTCTCAGCCAGATCAGCAAGCACTTGTAATCAGTGAGTCATCTTTCCGTCATCTCTCCAGCCCCCTCAATATGATGTTTCCATAATTTAATCTTCAGTAATGACTGTGTTTAACAAGTTCACAAAATCCATGTTTAACAAAACATGGGTGGTGGTAGCTCATGCCTTTAATCCCAGACAGAGGCAGGCTGATCTCTGAGTTGGTCTACAGAAGTTCCAGGACAGCCAGGACGACACAGAAATCCAGTCTCCAAAACCAAAACCAAAACGAAAACCAAAACCCAACCAACCAAACAAACAAAACAAACAAAAGCTCTGAAGATTCTCTGAGCTGATTCTGGCCAGCCCAATTCTAGCAAACAATGAGTTTCCAGGTAAGAAATGAGGGCTATTCCCAGAAGAGAGAATCACTTACCGTGGTACTATTGCATATTCCACCTCAAGGTTTCTCATTCCCAAAACCTTATGGTACAGAGAGCTTATTACCTAATTTTGTACTTATAATTTGGTATTCTTTTTCTTTAAAAAATTTTTTTCTGGCCAGGCAGTGGTGGTCCACACTTTTGATCCCCACACTCAGGAAGCAGAGGCAAGTATATCTCTTGTAGAAACTTAAGATAAGTAAGAAACTCCGGTTTCGATTTTAAACTCAAACATTAACTTCCCCCCAGGGACACATCCCAGGAGAAAAACATTTCAAAGACTCAAACAAACATTCCAGAAAGAAAGACCCAAGATAGAAGTTTATGAGCCCTTAACACAGTAAAACCTGGGTAAACAGAAGGTACTTAAGCTGACCCTCTTTGTTGTAAAAGATAAGGTGTAAATTTGAGTTACCGGGTCTGGGAATGGAAACCAAGCCTGGGATCCTCTGTTTGAAATTTAGCCTTTGTGGTTATTCTTTAAGAGGTAATTGTATAACTGCCCTTGTAAATTCTGTAAAACTGGTATATAAGCTGCCCTTAGCTTTAATTCGGGGTTCTTCTTGACTGCATGCAGGAGAACCCCAGTATACTGGTTGTCATCTTATCATCTTATCATCAATAAATCTCATGTTATTGCAGTGAATCCTGTCCATGAGTGTTTCTGGGGGAGCGCACCCCCTGGTTTTACATCTTTAGGTCCAACACTCTCTGAGTTTGAGGCTGCCTTGGTCTATAGAGCTAGCAAGTTACAGGACAGCTAGGACTATACAGAAAACCCCTGTCTGATAATCCTTCCCCAAGTTCTCTATCTATCTATCTATCTATCTATCTATCTATCTATCTATCTCTCATCCTCCCCCCTCCCTTCCTTCCTTCCTCCCTCCTTCCCTCCCTTTTCAGTCCTGGCTGTTCTGGAACACAATCTATAGACTAGACTGGCTTGGAACTCACAAGAAGCCACCTGACTCTGCCTCCCAAATGATTAAAGGTGTGTGCTGCCATTTAAAGAGTTTTCACCTAAATGTAAGTTTTTATATGTAGTGTGAGTGTGTGTGTGTGTGTGTGTGTGTGTGTGTGTGTGTAAGGTCTCATGAAGCCCAGGCTAGTCTCGACCTTACTTTGCAGCTGAATGTGACTTTTTAAACTCCTGATCCTCCTGCTTCCACCTCCTGAGTGCTGGGATTATACCATGTCTACAAATGGCATAAATTCCAGATACCTCAAATCTTTAAATCAACCTGTGAATGGTCTCATCTTTGAGTTACCTCACTTAGGATAATATTTTCTAGTTCCATCCATTTGCCTGCAAAACTCATGATGTCCTCATTCTTAATAGCTGAGTAGTATTCCACTGTGTGAATTAACATTTTCTGTATCCATTCTTCAGTTGTGGGACATCTGGGTTGTTTCCAGCTTTTGACAATCACAAATAAGGATATGCATGGTATGTACTCACTAATAAGTGGATATTAGCCAAAAAAGTACAGAATTCCCAGGATACAATCCACAGAATTCAAGAAGGCTAACAAGCTGAAGGGCCCAAGTGAGGATGCTTCAATACCACTTGGGAGGGAGAAGAAAGTAATCATGGGATGGGGGAGGGGAGAGGGACCTGGGTGAGAGAGGGGATAGGGAGGGAAAGAGGGGAACAGGATCAGGTATTCGGGAGGAGGAACAGGACCGAAGCCCTGAGGGCCAGCAGAAAGAATCAAAACAGGCAACCTTGGGAGGTGGGGGGGGGGGGTCTAGAATGTACCAGAGACCTGGGAGGTGAGAGGCTCTCAGGACTCAGGACTCAAAGGGAGGGACCTTAGATGAAATGCCCTACAGTGGGGAGAGGGAACTTGTAGAGTTCACTTCAGTAGAAAGACAGGGCATCAAGTGAGGGATGCGGTTGCCATCCCACAGCCAAAAACTCTGACCCAGAATTGTTCCTGTCTGAAAGAACTGCAGGGACAAAGATGGAGAAGAGTCTGAGGGAAAGGAAGTCCAGTGACTGGCCCAAACTGAGCTCTAGCTCAGGGGGAGGCCCCAAGGCCTGACAATATTAATGATGCTGTGGTGTGCTTACAGACAGGGGTCTATCATGACTGCCCTCCAAAAGGCCCAACAAGCAGCTGAAAGAGTCAGATGCAGATATTTACGCCCCAACCAATGGACAAAAGCTGGGGATACCTGTGGTTGAATTAGGAAAAAGCTGGACGAAGCTGAGGAGGAGGGCAACCCCATAGGAAAACCAGCAATCTCAACTCACCTGTATCCTCCACCCCAGGATCTCTCAGACACTGAGCCACCAACCAGGCAGCATACACCAACTGATATGAGGCCCCCAACACATATACAGCAGAGGACTGCTGGGTCTGACCTCAGTCAGAGAAGATGCACTTAAGAGACTGGAGGCCCCAGGGAGTGGGGAGGTCTGGTGGGGTTAGGATGGGCTGGGGATATCCGCTTGGAGACAGGGAGGGCAGGGGCAGAGGTGTGGGATATGGAACAGTCAGAGGGTAGACTGGGAAAGGATAAAGTCTGGACTGTAAAAAAAAAAGATTAAAGAATAAAAATAAAAAATGCAAAAAATGAAAAATAAAATCACTTCAAAAAAAGATCATTTTTGAATTTGTTGTTGTTTTTTCAAGATTAGGTTTCTCTGTGTAGCCCTGGCTATCCTGGAACTCACTCTGTAAACCATGCTGGCCTGGAATTCAGACATCCATTTGCCTTTGCCTCCAGAGTGCTGGGAGAAGAGGCATGGACCGTCATGCCAGGCTTCCATTCTTGGCTGTTTAAAACACTGCACATTCTTATTGTCCTAAGTTTCAAGTAATACAACAGCAAAGCAGAGGAGCAGGGTGTTGAGGTTAATGGAAACTCTTGTTTGACACAAAAGTGTGGCTTTCATTCTACAGAGAATGGGGGAGGGGAGCGCTTTGCTT
Organism: Rhabdomys pumilio; assembly: GCA_030674055.1. Taxonomy (NCBI): domain Eukaryota; kingdom Metazoa; phylum Chordata; class Mammalia; order Rodentia; family Muridae; genus Rhabdomys; species Rhabdomys pumilio. The sequence goes on from JANHMN010000005.1 coordinate 16,403,789, forward strand.
TGCTCATATACTTTCTGCCTGCTTGTGGAAAATGGATGGTAAGATCACCGTTAGCTGTGCAGATTAGTTACAAGGCTCTGGTGGGGAAAAGGTTGTATGATACAAAGAAATGATTGTAGAGGGCTGGAGAGATGTCTCAGCGGTTAAGAGCACTGAATGCTCTTCCACAGGTCCTAAGTTCAATTTCCAGCAACCACATGGATCTATAATGAGATCTGATGCCCTCTTCTGGTGTGTCTGAAGACAGCTACAATGTACTCATATAAAGAAAATAAATAAATAAATCTTAAAAAAAGAAATGATTTTAGAAATGGAGACAAAGGACTAGATTCCAAAGACATTGTAGTGCAGCAAAAGATATGAAATGTATTCACAATAGCTAAGAAGTAGATTCAGGCTAGATGTTCATCGACAGATAAAATGGAGAAAGCAATTTAATGCACATACACAATGCAATTTTATTCAGTCACAAGGAAGAAAATAAATCATAGCAATTGAAGGAAAATATATAGAACTGGAGGTTATTCTAGTTTTTATTTTATTTTGAGACAAGGTTCTGTACATCCTTTAATGGTTTTGAACTCACTATGTTCAAAACCTTGCCTGATTTATGTGATACCGGGGATCAAACCCAGGGCTTCATGCATGCTAGGAAAGCAGTCTACCAACTGAGCTACATCCCTAGTTCAAATAAATACTGCCTTATTTGCAGTGCTGGGATTGAACCCAGAGCCTTATACACGTGAGGCAAGCACTATATACTGCTGAACTCTGGTCCCAGCCCTTAGTAATTGGAGCCCTAGTGAAATAAACCAGACTCAGAAAGACAAATACGACATGATTTCTTTATTTTGTGAACTGTATACTGAAGTAAGTGTGTGTGTGTTATGAAAATAGTAAAGGAGCTATGTTGCAGGATACTTGATCACCAAATTGAACCCCAAGATTGTGAACTGGGAAAACATGTTCTTGTGGTTTGGCTAAGCCCTTGCATATACATTTAATCCAAGAGCTTTCTGTAAACAGGATTAAATAAAGTCAACCATAGGTCAAGAGCAGAGCAGGCAACCAGCTGGCAGGGGTAAACATAAGTGAACCCAGGAAAGAGAAAGGAGGGTCTTTGAGTTGAAGGTGTTTAAGACAGTGTGGGGAAGCAGGAAGGGATTTTTTATTCTGGACTTTAGTCAAGTAGGAAGGTCAGCTGGGTACTTTTTCTGTCTCTCTGAGCTAGTAGACTTTTAACACACACACACACACATACACACACACACACACACACACACACACACACACACACACACGATGTAAATGTATTTTGTATTCATCTGATGCAATTGTAGTCTCAGAGGCTTACTGCCTCAGTCTGGTAAGATTACCTAGGCCTAGTCCTGGAAGTGTCTAGCCTCTGTACAATCTTATCTAGGCCTAGAATGTTTTCAGCCTCTAAGACTTGCTGCTGAATAATTTTACACCTTTCTAGTTCTTTCTGAACTCTGGCTGGCTGGTCAACACAGCTGTTCTGGCTCAAACTCCCCTCCAAGCTGACTGATTCACTCTTCCTTCTCACTAGGCCACTCCTGAATTGCTTTGTTTGACCTCAAACTAATTCTAGCAATCTGTTTTAATCTTCTGGCTCATTCTCCTTCTGTGGCTCGTTTCGGTTTTTACCTGTGTCTCTCTTCAACCTGTCTTTCTATAACTCTCAGTAAAACTACCTCCTTCTCTCCATTGTTCTCTTAAATGTTCTCTTAAATAGGTTCCCTGTCCTTTCTCTTCTTGTGAGAGCTGGGCATATCCTATTCTGTCAAATCTTTCTCCGATTCATCACTTTGTCTGCCACTCAATTAGACATCACTTTTAAACACGAGTGCTTCCTTCTGCAAACTAACTTTACCTTCATTGTTTTGGATTAAAGATGTGTTCTAAAGAAGTGTCTATATTCTAACCAGAGAGATGAAAGGTGCTAAGGGCTGAGACACATCTCAACTAGAAACAGGGTTTTTCAGTAAATAACACAACCCCAGGCTTCACTATCTGATCCAATATCCTGCAAAGAGCTATGTCCAGGGAGGAAGCTATGTTAAGGAAATGGGAGGGAGGCAGAAAAAGAGTAACAGAATTTATATGACATGAAAACGAAAGAAAGGATTCCTGGGTGGGGGAGTGAGGAAAGGGAGCCCAGTGGGAAAATGGATTAAAAATAAGAAAATGTGGCATAAGTATATGAAAATTCTGTAAGGCAAATATAATTACTTTGTATACTAACTTAAAAAATAAGAACTGGGTATGATGGCAATCCCCACACTTAGGAGGCTAAGAGGCAGGAGGCAGTGGAGACCATAGTGCTGTGTTCTAACAATTCTTCCAAGGAATTCAAATGTACTCTCAAGTTTGAGAGACACTGTACCCTATACAAAAGGAAGGGTATCTTCTTAACAAACAAACAAACAAACAAACATAAATACTAACAGTATTTATGTCTGTGTCTGCTGGTATCCATAGGGTCAGCAGTTGGAGTTACAGGTAGTTGTGAGCTGTCTGACTAACATGACTGTGGGGAGTTGAACTAGCATCCCCTGGAAGAGCAACAAGTGCTCTTAACCACTAAGCCATCTCTCCAGCCCCACAAAGGGTATCTGCTTTATCTCCTTTACCATAAGAAGAGAGTGGCTCTTGAAAGTAAAGATATGCAAAAGCATATTATTTGTTATGGAGAAGTTTCTTCTTTCATTCGAATTTAATTGGCCTGGCAGTGGTGGTGCACACCTTTAGTCCCAGGACTTGGGAGGCAGAGGTAGGTGGATTTCTGAGTTTGAGGCCAGCCTGGTCTACAGAGTGAGTTCCAGGATAGCCAGAGATACACAGAGAAACCCTGTCTCAAAAAACCCCCCAAAAAAACCCTCAAAAAATTAATCAAAAATTAAGAATTAATTAAATATTAAATACCTGATACTTTTTGATATTAGGTATTTTTGATACAGAATAACAAGTTCTTGACATTAGGGAATTTACAATATTCTGGCAAGAGACTGATTGAATAAGGAAGAGGGGAAATCTGTTGTAATAAGGATTGGGCTTTTGCTCTGAGTGAGCAGGGAAGTCACTACTGGAACGTAATCTTCATGGAAGTAGAACCTTTTTAAAAAGTTGTCTTAGTGCTATGTTCTTTAATCCTTTATATGGCAACTAGATTGTGTTTATTGAATGTTGAAATAAAATATTTTCTAGCTCAAGAATGATATGACTTAGTCTATATTTTTAAGAGGGTTGTTATGCTCAGAGGTAACAAGGACCCTGGATAGAGGCTTGTGTTAGTGGCTTTTGCCAATACTGTAATCCAATTCTGGACAGAAGGAAGTTAAGGAAGACATTATTTATTCTGGCTCACAGTTTGAGAGTTCATGATCCCTTAGCTCTGTTATTTCTGGGATCATTGACAGACAAAACACTAGAGTCATGGGAACAAGCACCATAAGGGCTTCTTTATTGTGGACAGACACCCGAGAAAAGGGCAATCTTTAAAGTAAGTTTTTAGTTTTATACCTTGAAGCCTGTGATGGGCATGTTCTTGCTAGTTGGTGATATTTCCTGAAGGCATTTTTCCCACTGTCCCTGTGCAAAGTTCTTATCTTATTTTTATCTGTATGTGTCTGTACCGTGTATCAATACACACATGCTATGCCATGTGTGTACAAGTTAGAAGACAAATTTGAGTTTTGGCCCTTGTCTCCCACCTTGTTTCCAACAATGTCTTGTTTCTCTTTGCCACTGTATGTGCCAGGCTAGCTGGATGAGAACTTCTAGGGATTCTCCTTTTCCTTCTCTCTTCTCACACTAGGAGCACCTAGCTTGCAGACATGTAGGTTCTGGGGATTCAAACTTGGGTTCATATTTCACAGCAAACTGTCCACCCACCCATTTCCAGAGCCTTTACCTTATTTTTAGTGGCACCAATCTCTTTAATAACCACACACTTCTTGCTCACAATGTTTCAACCCCCCCCCCCCCTTTGGCTAGACTGTTTTCAAATTTTCACCTTTTCTTTTTTCTGATTCCACTTCTCACTATAAATCTAATATAAAGCAGCCACCAGTAACTATGGCACAGCCAGAATGTATACTTTCTAGAAGTTTTCCCCCCACCTAAATTAGTCTGTTACCTTTAAACTCATTCTCGCCCCCCCCAAAGTTTCAGGACACAGAAAATATGACAACAAGTTATTTGTCAAAACATAATATGAATGGACTCCATTCCAATTCTCTAAAGAGAGTCTTTGTTCCCTTACAAATTCTCAAGAGATCTGACTCTACTGTCTACATTTTTATCTCCATTCTGGTCTTCTGAGCTTCCATCAGAATCATCCATTAAACTATGCTTACAACATCTTTGAATTTCTGTAGCATGCCTCCCCAGGCTTTGCCAAATCATTCCTGTAAACCAATTCTGAAGGCATAACAATCTTTTTGTCAGGATTTCTTACAGCAACAGACTTATTTTCTGATAACCATTGTCCGTATGGTTTTTTTTTTCTATCATCACAGTTGGAAAAGAACTCGACAAAACTACTCCTTTTCTTGCAAAGGAAGAAGGACCCCCCCCCCCCCCCCCGCCTTTTATAATTTCTTATTTTGATAATTTCCGAAGTCAAGTTGGCCCTGTTCACTTGAGAGCTTCATGGCAGCAAAATCGTGCACTGGAGGCTGTTTTTCACAACCTGGCTAATAGGAACCAGAAAGGAAGGGGTACCAAAAAAAAAAAAAAAAAAAAAAAAAGGAATAGGCAAGATGTGGTCTGAAGGATGTGCTGCAATTAACGTGCTTCCTCCAGCTATGCCTCCGAATCTATCTGTCATATTTCTCTGTACTACTATTGTCATTCTCAGTAACAAATGTCACATTATGAATGGATCAGGTAAATAATCTCTTAGGTGAAAGCACACAAGATGGAAGTCTTCAAAATTTGTTTCTGGAAATACTATCATAGGCACACCTAGAAATGTGCTTCACCAATCTCCTTGGTGTTTTGTTCTAAAGGTTTGTTTATTTATGTGTGTACATGCACTATTTTTCATGTACCACATGCATGCAGGTGTTCTCAGATGCCAGAGGCATCAGAACTCCATGGAACTGGAGTTCCACAGAGCTGTGAGCCACCTAGGGTAGGTTGCAGGGAAACTGAACTTTGGGTCTTTACTGAGAGTAAGCAGTACTAGCTCTTAACCATGGAGTCATCTCTCTGCTACTTCCCCATCTTGGTGTTTCTTAATTGATCCAGGTTGGCAAACAAAATTAACCCTCACAGAGGCTACTGTAATACTTTAAGGAAGAGTTCATCATGGTTTGACACAGAGTGAGAGTGGTGGAGGTCCTAGGATGGTATAGATGGTTAGATTAAGACTATATTTTGAAAGTAAACCCAGCAGGATTTATTCATGTACTAGCTGTGTGGTAGGAGGAAAAGAACAGAGTTCAGATAATGGGAAAGCCTGATGAGTAGCAGGAAAGCTATTGATGTTTTTGATTGGACAAAGTACTGAGGGAGGGGTGGAGTTAAGGGTGGGGACTGAAGATCAGGAACAGAACAGACTACTGTAATACTAACTAGGCTTAGATGTTAAGGCTCCTTATTTATTTAGCTTTTAGAAACATATTGACAACTCTTTAAAGTCTTTTTTTTTTCTAATGAGTAATTTGCATGTTTGAGAACCCAAACATTTGAATCATCTCTTGGTCATAAGTCCGAGTTCAAAATATAAAAAAGGGATATATTTTACAGGTATGATTATTTCGGCCTTATTATGGATATATGTGCACCACATGCATGCCTGGTGTCCATGGAGGTCAGAAGAGGCATTAGATATCCTGGAACTGGAGTCACAGATGGTCTTAAGCAAATATGTGGGTGTTGGGAAGCTAACCTGGGTCTTCTAGAAGACACAGACATGTTCATTTCCACTAAGCTATCATTGCAGCTCCCAGACATGCTAAGTTTGAAGTATTTATCAGAAACCTATTATGGACTGCTAATTATGTTGTCCTACCTTTCCCATGTCCTAGGTTCCTATGCCCTATCCACCTGTGTGACTGCATTTCAAGATAGGGCCTTTAAAGGAACTCATTAAGGTTAGAAGAGATCTTAAGGTCAGTCTTGAGCCACTAAAACCAGTGTCTCCTTTATTAGAAGACAAGACTCGGGAGGCTCTTGTAGGTGTTACAGCCCTGAAGAGAAGTCTCCCCAGGGCAGGTGTTACAGCTCTGAAAGTTATAGTTCTGAGGGGAAAGGATCCTGGCAGTCAGGAGACAAGGAATACCACAGAGTCACACTGAACAACGATCTCACACACAAAAGATTTATTGGGAGAGACACAAGAAGGTGGCTGTCTCTGCTCAGGGGAGATGCAGCAGGCAACTAAGCAGGAAGCAGGATTATATAGGGTTTACTGGGGGAGAATTTTTTTCGTCCATGATCCTTTAACTGTGTTATTTCAGGGACTACTGACAGACAAAACACTAGTCATGGGTATAAGCATCAGAAGAGCATTTATGTTTTGTTTTGTTTTGTTTTTTTATTGTGGACAGATACCCGAGAAAAGGCCAAGTCTTTAGAATATGTTTTTATTTACAACCACTAAGAGGTGGAGATTTCAAGCCAAGCCCAGGGATTGGTGGGATTTCATGCTCAGGGATTGGTGGGGTTTGGTAAGGCTTTTCACCCAGAAGTGGTGCTGACCTTTTACCCTACAGCTGTGGCCAGTTTGGACAATTTAGCAAGTTCTGGGCTAGCCTAAACTTCAAAGCAAGATCTTGCCTTTAAAAGGAGTGAGGGGAAAAGAGTAGGAAGAGGTGAAAAAAGGAGAAGGAGGAGGAGGAGACACCAAGAGACCTTCGTTCTTTCATGTATGTACAGAAGAATAGTCTTACAAGGATATGGCCAGGAGGTGGCAATCTATTATGCCAGGAAAAAAACCTTATCATATATGACCCTAATGGCATGGCACCTGGATTTTGGACTCTTAACTTCCATAATATTGAGAAAATATATGTTTATTGTCTAAGTCACCCAGGCTGTGGAACTACCTAGTTTGTAACAGAAGTAGTTTGTAGTTCTAGAGAGTCTGGGCTGAAGATTTAGATTTGGCCCATGTATATGGCAGAACTCTGGGCTTTAGAGCATTAAATATAGGTAGATAGCAAGGAGCCTTTAAAGAGGTGTTAGGTGAGACTTTTTGTGAGGAGCTGTGAACACCTATTTGCCCCTGATTGTGAATCAAGTACAGATCAAAATAGTGAGTCTGTCAAGTCCAACTCTGGAGAAGCTGTTAATTTTTTGTGGGAGGTGTTACTTACAGAAATATGGATAAGATGTTATTTAAAGGAACAGGAATGGACTCAAAGTCAGCTGCATTACCAAAAAGCCCACTCCAGCATGGGTGAGGATTGATTCACGGAAGCTGTGATCCTGAAGTTTTTATACAACCTGCACACAGCCTGCCAGGTCTGGGCTTCTCCTCCAGGCAGCTGGACTGAGACTCTCCTCCCCAAGCAGTTCTCCCTCATAACCTTGGGAGGCGCTTTATGAATCTTGTTAGTTCTAAGATCTTGCTGAGACTTATGAATTGTTTACTTCCTAAGTCTCATGAGCTTCCCCACTCCCTCCTGGAGGCAAGGTTTTAATACAACGGAGAACCAAGGCCAGCAGCAGCAGCAGCTGGAGCATCTTAGAAGCCAAAGTTTAGCAGGAAGAAATGACTATGTTAGATGCTGATCTTTTTTTGAAAAGTTGAGGACAGAGCTTGTTGATTATTAGATTTTTACATTAAATGACCATTTTCATGTGAGGGCTTCTATGTTCTCTGTGAAGTAGGAAACAGGGTCATTTTGGATACAGTGGGGAAGAAATTGGGGAATGGCCGGATAAGAGGTACTAAGAGAAAGAAGAGAGTTTAAAAAATATTTGGGAAGAAAGTGGAAATGCAAGTTGACCAGGAAAAAAGGTATTAAATTTCTGAGGCGCATGGAAGGGCTATTTGAGATGGACAAAAGGCAGCTGTAGCAGAGAAGACTATCAAGAGCTAATAAAGTCTTTAAAAATTAAAATAATAACAGAAGATCTTTGTTTAAGACCTCAAAGACAGTTTCAAGATAAGAAAGAGCCGGATGCTGACAGTCCAGGAGAGGCCACTTGGATCTCAGGGGAGTGTCACATAGCAATGTCCAGCTGCAAGAGATCACATAACTAGAGACTGCTGAACAAGCTTTCATCCCTACACAAAGAGCTTCCCCTGAAGCAGTCTGTCAGAGACTGAACCAGGTGACATTCGTTGTCCTGAGGTGGCTTCCTAATTTCCTGGCTGGCCTTAAGGAGCATGTATACATGTGTCTAATATAATGCAAAGGAAATGTGGAACGAGACCCAGATGGGTGGGCCACTAATGTACTCTTGGCCTTTCACAGGATAATAGCAACAGTAATATTGGATACTTTATAAGTCTCATTCTATTATATATGTCTACTTATTGAGTGTCCAGCAATATACATATATATATATATATATATATATATATATATATATATATATATATAACTGGTGTTATGCTCATTTTACAAAAGGAGGAAACTGAGACTCAGACAAATTAAATAAAATGGTTATAGGCACAATGATATGAATGAAGCAACAGAACCCCATTTCCATTCACAGGTCTACATGATGACTGTTTTACCATGTATATGCCAGGTAATAACGCATCAAGTATTTTGCATGGACTATACCATGTTGTGGTATGGTTCTCAATGACAACACATTAGGCATTGAGAAATTTGCAGTATGACAGATTTGCTGGGATGCACTGAAAAGTGGGAGGTGGAATCCGGTTGGAGGAAGTAGTCGCTAACACCGTGCACTTGAGTCAGTGGATCTTGACACATGCTTCCTCTCTCTTGTCTTGCTTCCTGTCCAATGTGAGGCAAATAGCCCCTGTTGCGAAGTTTACATTACCATGATGTACTCAGTGATCATGGACCCAGAATTATGGAGCCAACAGACTATGATCTGAACCCTCTAAACCATAAGCTAAAATAAATTCTTCCTTTTGGCAATTGTTTATGTCAAGTATTTTGTCACAGTAATAGACAGTATGATTGTTACATCACTCTAGTTTATAAAAAACAAAGCATAGAAAGTTTACAACAAGCCGGGCAGTGGTGGCGCATGCCTTTAATCCCAGCACTTGGGAGGCAGAGGCAGGCGGATTTCTGAGTTTGAGGCCAGCCTGGTCTACAGAGTGAGTTCCAGGACAGCCAGGGCTACACAGAGAAACCCTGTCTCGAAAAAACAAAAACAAAAACAAAAACAAAACAAAAGAGAGAGAGAGAGAGAGAGAGAGAAAGAGAGAGAGAGAGAGAGAGAGAGAGAGAGAGAAAACAGAACAGAAAGTCATGGTTCGATTTGAGAGGACGAGTTTGGAGGAGGTGGGCCCAGAAATGTTAAAGCCTCACTCAGTGATGTCTGGGAGCATTATCTGTGAGGTTGAGGACAAGGGCTTGGTAATGGGGACACAAAAGATCTATGAGGTTGTGTCTTATGAAGAGGGACCCATTGGAAGACTTTGGATTGCTCCAGAAGTCGGCAGCATGTGAGATTCGGAAACACTATAGAGGGCTCATCTGTTCATGATGGGGAAATGGTAGAATCAGCACCCAGTACCTAAGGTTAGTGATGAGAAGAGGTTTTCTTTCAGATCCAGCCTTTCTTCATCTCCAAAGTCACTATGAATACAGTTAGCATTTAAATAGTAGTTAATAGTTTATTCAGCTAAATGATCTACTGCCTGCACTTAGGTATTGTATATTATCAAATTTTCTGATCTGAATTTCTTGGAAACATTTTGTTGGCTTGCACAAAGTTTGAACAATTTGCAAAACCTATTTCAACATTACTCCCTTGGTACCGCACACGAAGAAACAGTTCATCTTTTTCTTCATTCCTTTCCTGTCTCCCATGAAAACAAACAAACTCCTAGTATCACATCCTCCTTTCCAGATGGCTGGCTTCAGGGAGCCCTTTGCCCTTGTGAACTGCAGGATAAAAATTGAAAGCTTAATACTGCTTCCTACCACACGAGGGCAGACTCTTTAACAAAAAAAGGGGGGGTGGGAATGGCTATTTACACTGTAATCTGTATAACCGAAAACGGTTAATGTGTGGCTAGATTTTGTGTGGTTTCCAGACTTGGTGAGTTAACCACCCTTCTCAAACCCATACCACATTGTATTCATTCTCTCCTGAAGTGTGAAGTGGCTCTCCTTTCTCCCTTACCTTTTGAACATCCTTCCCATTTCTCATACTTCTACAAAGACTTACTGAGTGAGTATTTCCTCCAGGTAGGGTTGCCAGGATGCCTGGTTAATCCGAACACCACAGAGACAATACAATTTTAGTATAGCCGCTTCCCATGCATATGTTTAGAACATGTTTATGTGAAAACAATGACAATTTACCTGGAATTCCATTTAATGACTGCCCTATGTTTTATTTGACAAATCTGGCTAGTAAAAATTAGAGCCAGGATTTACCCTGGAGACTGACAAGGTGGAACTCAGAGTTCCCCAGTCTCCTTGAAGAAAACGACTAATATAGCAAGCAGCACACTGTTTGAAGCACAGACACCAAAGGTGCAGGTCGGCAGGCTCAGCATGTGTGGTCTAGGAAGCCTGCCACAGCACCTTCATTGGTGCTTCTTACTCCTTGACTCCACATTTGATATCTCATTCTTTCATCATGGGGTATCTAGCACAAGTGTTTTCTCCTCTGGGAAGACTATACACTTATCACACAAGGTTGTTGTTGTTGCTGCTGCTGTTGTTGATGTTATTATGATGATGATAATGGCGGTAGTGGTGGTGGTGGTGGTGGTGGTGGTGGTGGTGGTGGTGGTGATGATGATGATGATGATGATGATGATGGTGATGATAACAACGACAGAGCGTCACTATGTAGCCCTGGCTGGCCTGGAACTCACAGTGATCCACTTGTTTCTGCATTCCAAGTGCTAGGAATAAAAGGCATGCACCACCATGCCTGATTTTCACACTACTTCTTGATTTGGATATAAAGTAGGCATCTCTCCAGGTCTTACATATGCAATTTTAAAACGAACAATTGTTAACTCCAGAATTCAGAGAAAGGCACTGAGGGTTTTTTTTTCTTTTGTTTGTTTTTTGCCTCTGTTTAGCTGACATATGTATACAAAGAGTTTAGTTCAATTATCTATACTGAGTTTTTTTTTAATCTATTTGAATACTCGGTCCATAGTTGATTCTTCAGGATGTGGAGGCTAGATGGAGGAAGCAGATCAGTGGGAGATGGCTATAGAGTTTCTACTCTAGCCCTACTTTCTGTTGTCTCTGCTACTTGGTGCATTCCAAAGTGAGTAAGCAGTCTCACATTCCTGTAATCACAGCTGGGAGCTGATCTTGATGCCATCCTTCACCATAATAGACTTACATACCCTGAAGGCATGAGCAAGAATAAACCCTTTCTCCAGTATGTTGCTTCTCAAGAGGTACTTGGGCCACAATAATGAAGAAAGTAACTAACAGGCACTCCAGTTTGGATTTATGTCTTATCATTGTGAGGAATCCAAAGACTGAGGCTATGTCTTGCTCTTGTTCATTCCCTCTTTGCTAAACTCAGTGTTTGACACATAATGAACACCCCAAATCAGCAATTTACTTTATGTGTATGGAGTTTTGCTGTGTATATCTGTGTATCACATGCATGCTTGATGCCCATCCCTGTGGGGCCCTGAAAGGGTGTCTTGGGTTTTGGTGTGGCATAGGCCTTGAACCCCCGACCCCAATGGGGCAACAGCAGGTGTTCGATCATGCCCCTAGAACCTAGGGTCCTGACACATGGAGGTCTAAGACCTCCATTTGATCTGCGCCTTGCAGTCACATAGGGCTACAGGTAGAGGGCATGACTACAGGCTTCAGCCTTAAAAGTTTTCCATATTAATGAGTTACCTAAAGGCCAGAGGGCATAGCCAATTATGTATTCCTTACACTTCCTCCACCCTATTTAAGTCAAGCCCCCACTGACCTAAGTGGGAAGTGCACATCCAGACCATCTACCATCCGCCATGTCAGTAAAGCCCCCGTGTCAATAAAGCCGTTTTGGAACAGGACTTTCTCATGTTATTGGGGCCTGCCATCTTGCAGCCATTGTGGAGGGCTTCCCTGTGTTCCAGCCACCGATTCCCACACATCCCAGAGGCTGGAAGATGGCTTTGGATCTCTTTGAAACTGGTGTTATACACAGTTGTTAGCTGCCATATAGGTGCTGGGAATAGAATCTAGCTGCTCTGACAAAGCAGCTACTGCTCTTACCCGCTGAGCCATCTCTCTAGGTCTTATATGTACAATTTTCTTTCCTTCTTTCTTTCTTTCTTTTTTTTTCCTTTTTTTTTTTGGTTTTTTTTTTTTTTTTTTTGGTTTTTTGAGACAGGGTTTCTCTGTATAGCCCTGACTGTCCTGGAAATCACTCTGTAGACCAGGCTGGCCTTGAACTTAGAAATCTGCCTGCCTCTGCCTCCCAAGTGCTGGTATTAAAGGCTTGTGCCACCACTGCCTGGTTATATGTGCAATTTTTAAATCAACATAACTCCAGAATTCGGAGAAAGCCACTAAGGCTTTTGTGTTTTTTGCTTTTGCCTCTGTTTAGCTGACATATATACAAGAGTTTAGCCCAATTATCGCTAATGTATTTCCTTTCTTTTTTTTTTTTTTAAAAAGATTTATTTTATTTATATGAGTAATCTATCTGTATGTACATGTGCATGTCAGAAGAGGGCATCAGATTCTATTATAGATGGTTGTGAGCCACCATGTGGTTCCTGGGGATTGAACTCAGAACCTCTGGAAGAACAGCCTGTGCTCTTTTTATTTATTGGATATATTTTTTTTATTTATTATGTATACAGTGTTCTGCCTGCATGTATGCTTGCAAGCCAGAAGGGGACACCAGATCTCATTATAGATGGCTGTGAGCCACCATGTGGTTGCTGGGAATTGAACTCAGGACCTTTAGGAAGAGCAGTCAGTGCTCTTAACCTCTGAAACATCTCTCCAGCCCCTGGATATTTTATTTATTTTCATTTCAGATATTATCCCTTTCCCGCATTTCCCCTCACCCCCAGAAACTCCGTATCCCATACCCCCTCCTCCTGCTTCTATGAGGATATGCCCCCATTCACCCACCCACTCCCACCTCCCCACCCTGAAATTCCCACACACTGGGGCATCCAGCCTTCACGGGACCAAGGACTTCCTCTCCCATCTATGCCCAACAAGGCCACCCTCCCCTACATATACAGCTGGAGCCATGTGTCCCTCCCTATGTGCTCCCAGGCTGGTGGTTTAGACCCTGGGAGTTCTGGTTGGTTGGTATTATTGCTCTCCTCATGAGGCTGCAAACTCCGTCAGCTCCTTCAGTCCTTCCTCTAACTTCCCCACTGGGAACCCTGTGATCAGTTCAATGGTTAGCTGTGAGCATCTGCATCTGTATGTCAGGATCTGGCAGACCTCTAAGGAGACAAGTATATCAGGTTCCTGTCAGCATGCACTTCCTGGCATCGACAACAGTGTCTGCCTTTGGTGACTGCACATGGGATGGATAACCAGGTGGAGCAGTCTCCAGATGGCCCCTCCTTCAGTTTCTGCTCCACATTTTGTCTCCATATTTGCTCCCTTGAGTATTTTGTTACTCCTTCTGTTTCTATTTTGTGGAATAGTTTGAATAGAATTGGTGTTAGGTCTTCTTTGAAGGTCTGATAGAATTTTGCACTAAAACCATATGGTTCCGGACTTTTCTTGGTGGGGAGACTTTTAATGACTGCTGCTATTTCTGTAGGGGTTATGGGACTATTTAGATTGTTTATCTGCACCTGATTTAACTTTGGCACCTGGTATCTGTCTAGAAAATTGTTCACTTCCTCCAGATTTTCCAGTTTTGTTAAGTATAGACTTTTGTAGTAGGATCTGATGAATTTTTTAATTTCCTCAGTTTCTGTTGTTATGTTTCCCTTTTTAGTTCTGATTTTTTAAATTTGGATACTCTCTCTGTGGCCGCTGGTTAGTCTGGCTAAGGGTTTATCTATGTTGTTGATTTACTCAAAGAACCAGCTCCTGGTTTTGTTGATACTTTGTATAGTTCTTTTTGTTTCTACTTGGTTGATTTCAGCCCTGAGTTTGATTATTTCCTGCCGTCTACTCCTCTTGGGTATATTTGCTTCTTTTTTTTCTAGAGCTTTCAGGTGTGCTGTCAAGTTGTTAGTGTATGTTCTCTCCAGATTCTTTTTGTAGACACTTAGAGCTATGAGTTTTCCTCTTAGCACTGCTTTCATTGTGTCCCATATGCTATGGTATGATGTGTCTTCATTTTCATTAAATTCTTAAAAGTCTTTAATTTCTTTCTTTATTTTTTTCTTGACCAAGTCATCATCGAGTAGAACCTTGTTCAGTTTCCACATATATGTGGGCTTTCCATTGTTTTTGTTGTTATTGAAGACCAGCCTTAGTCAGTAGGGATCTGATGGGATGCAAGGGATTATTTCAATCTTTTTGTATCTTTTGAGGCCAATTTTGTGACCAGTTATACGGTCTATTTTGAAGAAGGTACCATGAACTGCTGAGAAAAAGGTATATTCTTTTGTTTTAGGATGAAATGTTCTATAGATATCTGTTAAATTCATTTGGTTCATAACTTCTCTTAGTTTCACTGTGCCTTTGTTTAGTTTCTGTTTCTATGATCTGTCCATTGATGAGAGTGGGGTGTTGAAGTCTCCTACTATTATTGTGTGAGGTGCAATGTGTGCTTTGACCTTTAGTAATGTTTCCCTTATGAATGTGGGTGCTCTTGCTTCTGGAGCATAGATGTTCAGAATTGAGAGTTCATCTTGGTAGATTTTTTTCTTTGAGGAGTATAAAGTGTCCTTCCTTATCTTTTTTGATAACTTTTGGTTGGAAGTCAATTTTATTAGATATTAGAATGGCTATTCCAGCTTGTTTCTTGGAACCATTTGCTTGGAAAATTGTTTTCCAGCCTTTTACTCTGAGGTAGTGTCTGTCTTTGTCGCTGAGGTGCATTTCCTGTATGCAGTAAAATTATGGGTCCTGTTTATGTATCCAGTCTGCTAGTCTATGTCTTCTTATTGGGGAATTGAGTCCATTGATGTTAAGAGATATTAAGGAAAAATGATTGTTGCTTACTGTTATTTTGGTTATTAGAAGTGGAATTATGTTTGTGTGGCTAACTTCTTTTGGGTTTGTTGAAAGAAGATTACTTTTTTGGCTTTTCTAGGTTGTAATTTCCTTCCTTGTGTTGGAGTTTTTCATTATCCTTTGTAGGGCTGGATTTGTGGAAAGATATTGTGTAAATATGTTTTTTTCATGGACTATCTTGGTTTCTCCATCTATAGTAACTGAGAGTTTTGCTGGGTATAGTAGTCTGGGCTGGCATTTGTGTTCTCTTAGGGTCTGTATTATATCAGTCCAGGATCTTCTGACTTTTATAGTCTCTGGTGAGAAGTGTGGTGTAATTCTGATAGGTCTGCCTTTATGTGTTACTTGACCTTTTCCCCTTACTGCATTTAATATTCTTTCTTTGTTTTTTGTATTTGATGTTTTAAGTATTATGTGACAGGAGGAATTTCTTTTCTGTTCTAGTCTATTTGGAATTCTGTAGGCTTCTTGTATGTTTATGGACATCTCTTTCTTTAGGTTAGGGAAGTTTTTGTCTATGATTTTGTTGAAGATATTTACTGGCCCTTAAGTTGGGAATCTTTAACCTCATCTATTCATATTATCCTTAGGGTTGGCCTTCTCATTGTGTCCTGGATTTCCTGGATATTTTGAGCTAGAATTTTTTTTCATTTTGCGATTTCTTTGACAGTTGTGTCAATGTTTTCCATGTCATCTTCTGCACAAGAGATTCTCTCTTCTATCTCTTTTATTCTGTTAGTGATGCTTGCATCTATGATATCTTTCCTAGGTTTTCTATCTCCAGGGTAGTCTTACTTTGTTATTTCTTTGTTGCTTTTATTTCCATTTTTAGATCCTGGATGTTTGTTTAATTCCTCCACCTGTTTGTGTTTTCTTGCAATTCTTTATAGGATTTTTGGGTTTCTCTTTAAAGGCTTCTACTTGTTTACTTGTGTTCTCCTGTATTTCTTTAAGTGAGTTATTCATGTCCTTCTTGAAGTCCTCTATCATCATCATGAGAAGTGCTTTTAGATCTGAACATCTTGCCTTTCCGGTGTGATAGGGTATCCAGGACTTGCTATGGTGGGAGGACTGGGCTCTGATGATGCCAGGTAACCTTGGTTTCTGTTGCTTATGCTCTTGTGCTTCCTTTTTGACATCTGGTTATTTCTAGTGCTACCTGTACTCACTGTCTCTGACTGGAGCCTGTTTCTTCTGTTATCTTGCTTGTGCCAGAACTCCTCAGAGTCCAGCTGTCTCTGTGATCCTGAGATCCTGGGTGAAAGAGTTCCTGGGACTCAGGCTGCCTCTGGGATCCTGAAATCCTATGATCCTGGGCATGTTAGAGCTCCTGAGAGCCCAGCTTCCTCTGAGTTTGTGAGATTGGGTGCAGAGCTATTTATGATCCTGGGTATGTTAGAGCTTCTGGGAGTTCAGCTTCCTCAACTGCTCTGAGTGCAGGGGATCCTCCACTGCTCTGAATACAGTGGTTTGTCTGCTGCTCTGAGTGCAGTGGTTCCTCTAGGAAGGGTCAGGATACAGTGTCTTCATGGGAGCAGCTGACCAGTGCTCTTAACCCTTGAGCCATCTCTCTAATCCACCCTGTTCTTTTTTGAGACAGGGTTTCTCTGTGTAGCTCTGGCTGTCCTGGAACTCCCTCTGTAGACCAGGTTGACCTTGAACTCACAGAGATCCTGTCTCTGCCTCCCAAGAACTGGGATTAAAGGTGTGCTCACCATACCCAACTTTTCTAATGTCTTTTCTTGTCTGAAAATAACCTTATGATTCTAGGTTAGGTTGGATACTGGCAAAACATGCATAATTATCCCACTTGTAAAGCTAGCAGCAGGCAGACTCTTCTGCAGGACGTGCTCTTTTGTACATGTTTGTGATTTTAAATTCATGATTTGCAATCTTAACCACTAAGATGATGATGTTAGGATGTTGACTTTTGTGTGGTGTTGTTTTTAGGTCATAAAGGAAAGGCTAAGGCTTTATAAATGGGACCAGTAGCCTTAAAAAGGAGAAGTTAGGATCATGGTGTGGTACCTTAGGTCTTAGAGCTCACCAAACAGGAGGCTGAGGCAGGGGACAGAAAGAATACATAGCAATGCCTTGCTCTGAAAAATGAAGACCTTAGAAATTTGAAAATTTTAACCACATAGAAATAATAACTTTTTGATGAGATAAATAAATATGCTTGTTGATTTAAACATTTATACAATAGTTTCCCATCAATGTGTACTGTTTTTATGGTTTTATACACCAGTTAAAATAAGTTTTAAAATGAAAAATTAAAAAAATGAAAAAGGAGCCCACAGAGAGAGGCCTGGTTCCTTCCACCATAGGATGTTCTGTTACATGAACTAGAAGAAAGACACTGAATTTGGGTACACCTGGATCTTGGATGTTCTAGCTTTGAGATCTGTGAGAAATAGAGTTCTGTTGTTTGCTAGCTCTCTAGATCACAGTAATTTAGTATGGTATCCCAAGATGAGCAAGCCTGGGATTTCAGCCTCATGAAGCTGGGTTTGGGAGCACTTGGTAGAAATTTCTTCCCAGCACCTGGGAAGCAGAGACAGATGGAACTTGGTGACTTTAAGGTCAGCCTGATCTACATAGCCTGTTCCAGGTCAGTCAGAGCTACATAGTGAGACCTGTCTTAAAAAAAAAAAGGTTTGTATATTTGTACTTGAGTTCATGTAAGCAGAGAAACACTTCATAAAATGGACTTTTTTTTGTATCATTGGCTTTAAAATTACTGGGGGATAAATTTGTGGAAAAAATCTTCCAAAATCCAAGAGTCTTCAGCACATATTCTTTTTCATACCTGGTTGTATAAGCAGCAGTTGCTACAAGCAGTGGTGAGGGAAATGAAACACAAAGCTGACGATTCTTACCAGTTTCCTTCTAATCTTTTAGCTACTTGTCTGTGCTCTGTCTTGTTGCTTCATCTAGTAATGTTGCAGGTTGAATATGGATATCCCTATGTGATGGTTTCAGTAAGAATGGTCTCATAGGCTCATACATTTGAATGCTTAGTCATTAGGAGATGGCACTATTTAAAAAAACATTAGGTGATTTGGTCTTGTTGGAGTGGATGTGGTCTTGTTGTGGAAAGTGTGTCACTGTGGGTGGGCTTTAAGCTTTCAAAAGCCCAAGCCAAGCCCAGTGTCATTCTCTTCCTGCTGCCTTTAGATCTGGATATAGAATTCTCTGGTACTTCTCCAGCATCAGGTCTACCTGCATCGCACCATGCTCCCTACCATGAAATGATAACGAATTTAAAAAGCCCCAATTAAATCCCTTTTTTTAAATTAAGAGTTGCTCTGTTTATGATGTTACTTCTTAGCAATAGAACACTGACTAAGACACCGTCTAATATCCAGGACATGGGACATTTAGAAGGAGATGAAGTCATGGGGACAAAGCATGATGGGCACAATTGATGTCTTTATAGACAAGGCTTCAGAGAGATTCCTCCTCACTTCCACTAAGTGAAGACAAAGTGACAAAGCATCATTTATGTACCAGACCCTGAACATGCAGGCACATTGTTCTTGGACCTCTTAGTGGCCAGAACTTTGCAAAATAATCCTTTGTTGCTTAAGATACACAATTTCTGTGTATTTATAATAGAACTGATTAAGACAACCATTACCAAACATTTACATGATCCTGAGCACTGATATAGATTGTACACCACAAGCATCAATCAGTTCAGCAGCCAGGCTGCCAGGCTCTGGTTTAGCTGTTTCATATTGTACCCATTGAATTCAAATAGGTGTTGGCTAACTTTTCAGTGTTTCGGGTTCTCCATTTGTAAAAGGAAGATAATGGCAATAGTGGTATATCTTATCATCTCAGAGGCTCTATAGTAGGATTAAATAATAAATGATGATACATGCAAAATATATGCAATGATGACTTTATCTCTCTGTGTGTTAAAGACATGGATTTGTAATATATAAATATAGAGAGAATGAAATAGAGATGAACATGAACATCAAGAAGGCACTGATTTCCCACATTTTACAGATTGAGAAACCAAGGCTCAGAAAGGATAACATGCTTTTCTCTTAACTACTATGCAATATAGCTTCTGCTTTTATTTGCTTGTGTATTCGTTTCTTTTCAAGTGCTGTGATAAAACACAGTGACCAAGTCAACTTACAAGAGAAAGAGTTTGATTAGATGTATGTTTCCGGAGTGTTAGAGTCCTTGTTGGTGGAACAGAGGTAATAGGCACAGCATGGCAACAGCTGAAAACTATCATCTTGAACCACAAACAGGAAATATAGAACACACTGGGAATGGCAGTGTGAAACCTCAAATGGCAGTGTGGCCAGTGACACACCTCCTCCAAGGCCACACCCCCTAGTCCTTCCCAAACAGCCCCATTAACTGGGGACCGATTATTCAAATATATGAGTCTATGGGGGACTTTCGCATTCAAACCCCCAATGTGTTATACTGTAAGTAAGAATTTGCTTTAAAGTAATTTTACTCTTACAAAAGAGGGGCAAATATAGTTCAGAGAGGCTCAGTATGCTTACACACACCTGTAATCCCAGCACTAGGGAGGAAGATCATTAGGCTGAGGCTTGCCTGAGCTATATAGTAACTTTAAGGCCAGTGGGAACCTGACCCATTCAAAAACAAAAACAAACAAATAAAAACAATCCCATAAGCAAAAAATAGTTCATATTACTTTCATCTAGTTTTGCTTCATGTTACCGTCTTACACAACCATCTAAATTTGTTCAAGAATTTTTTCCAGCTTTGTAAAGGTACACTTATTATACAAAACTTGCATATGTCTAAAGCATCCATGAGTTTGGAAAGATGAATCCACAATGATCCACAAAAAGGATACTAAACACATCCCTTAGTTTTCTTTTGAGTTACATGAATCAAACACGTACACTTTAGGAGGACATTTTTTTTGAAAAAAGATTTATTTATTTCATATATGTGAGTACACTGTCGCTGTCTTCAGACACACCAGAAGAGGGCACTGAATCTCATCACAGATGGTTGTGAGCTACCATGTGGTTGCTGGGATTGAACTCAGGACCTCTGGAAGAGCAGTCAGTTCTCTTAACCTCTGAGCCATCTCTCCAGCCCTAGGTGGACATTTTTAATAGATTGTGTTAGTATATCCAACTTTTTCCTCATCTTCACTACTCCCTGTTCCTCATCTTCTCTTGTAACCTCCCCTCTAGTTTTTTATCTCTTTCATGAATATTTTTATATGTTAATCATATATAAAATGGTTTAAAACTGTTGAGAAATTAGCATCTATATTAGTATTTTCTAAATTAAACTATCATTAAATTTTAATTAAACTATAGACATTTTTGCAGTTTATTATTTTTTCAGTAACACCTTTAAAAATGTGTTTGGCACATGCATTTCTGTGAGCCCTGTGCATGCCTGATGCCCACAGGAACCAGAAGAGGGCGTCAGATCTCCTGGAGCTGGATTTACAGATGGGTGTGAGCTGCTATGTGGGTGTTGGGAATTTATTCCAAGTCCTCTGGAAGAGCAGCCATTGCTCTTAACTTATGAACCATCTCCCCATCCCATCTAGTAATATACTTTCAAGAAATGTGCATGTATGTTTTTTAGATTTCAATCCAAGATTCATTCTTTCTTTCTTCCTTCCTTCCTTCCTTTCTCCACTCTCTCCCTCCCCTCCTCCCTCCCTCCCTCCCTCCCTCCCTTTCTCTTCTTTCTTTCTTTCTTTCTTTCTTTCTTTCTTTTTTTCTTTCTGTTTGATTTCTCAAGACAGGCTTTCTCTGTATAGCCTTAGTTGTCCTGGAACTCACTCTGTAGACCAAGCTGGCTTCAAACTCAGAGATCTACCTGTCCCTGCCTCCCAAAGGGAGTGCTGGGATTAAAGTCATGCACCACCACTGCTTGGCATTCTATTTTTTTTTTTTTTAATACTTACTGAGTAGATATTTTGGGCCAAGCTTTGTAGTAGGCATTTAAGACAAAGAGATGAGTAAGGAAACCTTTCAGCCCCAAAGAAGCCTAGTCTATTCAGAGATATGGGCACTCTCTATAATAAAGGGCAGCCAGTGAAATTAGGGTTAAGCACAGAAGTTTGTGTGCTTAACCAAATTTGGGTGGGATATTATTGTGTCCACCAGTGATTCATTATTGAAATTTTCGTCCTCAGTAAAGCAATGTGAGAGGTGGTGGAATTTTTGTGAAATAAAGTCTAGTGGAAAGACATTGTAGGTGCTAATCTCCAAAGAACTCAGCTGATCTTAGAGAGCAATCTTCCTGTCTTGTCATGAGACCATCCCGATCACAGTCAATCTCACCAAGCTATCATCCAGCAAGATGTGTGGCTATCAAGTTACTTATCAGAGGCTGACCTGGATGAAGCTTTTTGATCTTTGCATAACGCTCTTTCCTTACCAATGACCCAGTTTCGGGTGCTTTGTTGCTGCAACAGAATATGGACTAATACATGGGCCCACATAATGAGCAGCTGATTTACACTGAGAAATTCAAGCTGAGGTTTAGAAGGTTCCTGGGCAATGCCAGGGCATGTGCTTGACAAGAGTAAGTAGTTGGAGTGATGCAAGTAGAACCCCAGCTTTAGGAATATTTAGGAAACAGCAAATGGTATATTTTAAAAGAAAGAATTAAAATCCCACACATTCAAGCTTTTTGTTCACTATATGGAACAAGAAATGCACTACCAAATTCTTCTTTTGGGGCAACTTATTCCATGCTGAGTTGTGCTGAGAAACATTATGGAGTATGTAAACATATCTGCCTGACCCGCAGTATAGTTTATAGTGTCTGCTTTTGTTAAATTGATTTAATCAGTTGGAGCTTCAAGTAAATTAATGCTGCCTAGCAGTTTCATGCTCAGAAGTTAGACACTAGAGAACCCAATATTTTCCTCAAATACATGCAAAAGATTACTTATCATCAGGAATACTGGAGTGTGCATATAAACCCATCACTTGGAAGGTAGATGTATGAAGATCATGAGTTCGAGGGTAGTCTGGTCTACATAGTGGGACTGTTTCACTTCTTCCCACCAAAAAGAATATGGTTTACTTACAGCAACAAAGTGCCCCAGACTTTACATAATCCAGATGTCTCTTAGCACAAAGGATGAATAAACTGTTGTCTGTTAATACAACAGAACACCACTAACAAAACCCAAAATGTTCTATATGCACACACAGAGCCATGGATGAATCTCAAAAATAATTTTAGAGAAAGTAAGTAAAAAAAAAAAACTTATGTAGTATCATTTCATTTATATTAAAACTTCAGAGCCAGGTAAATTTAGTAATGTAGTAGTTGGTGATAGCACATGTGCTAAAGACTATTAAGGTAAGGAAATATCAACACAAAACATATATGAATGGTTATAGCTCTTGGTAGGTGGAGGAGCAACATAGACAGCATTATCTTTTACCCTGGGTAGGAAATAAAGAAGTTTACATTTTTATTATTAGCTTTGAAAGTAGGCAGTTGAACTAAATATACACACTTTGTAATTTTCTCATTTGTATTTTATTTTACATAATTGTGGGGACAGATTTTAAGGTGTATTTATTTTTAATGTCTGAATTTACTGGCTGTAATCACTGCCAATGGTCATTTTACAGTTTACTTCTACTACATTTATTTGTTGATATTCTACAAGTTAATAAGAGCTATGCTTTGAATAGATAGGCTTGGCTGGGAATGGTGGTACGAACTTTTAATCCCAGCACTTGGGTGGTAGAGGTAGGGGGTTCTTTGTGAGTTTGAGGCTAACCTGGTCTACATAGTGAGTTCCAGGGCAGCCAGGGGTGTATAGAGAGACCCTGTCTCAGAAGAAAAGAAAATAAAAGAATAGAAAAGAAAAGGGAAAGGAAGGGAAGGGAAGGAAAGGAAAGGAAGAGAAAGGAAAGGAAAGGAAAGGAAAGGAAAGGAAAGGAAAGGAAAGGAAAGGAAAGGAAAGGAAAGGAAAGGAAAGGAAA
>JANHMN010000005.1:16427055-16439933 GCA_030674055.1 Rhabdomys pumilio
AAGGAAAGGAAAGGAAAGGAAAGGAAAGGAAAGGAAAGGAAAGGAAAAGTGCTCTTTGAGATGAGAAGATGGCACTGTGTTTTAGCTAGATAGCCCTTGCCTTCTTTCAAACTCACTTTGATTTTTCCTTTAGGAAGCCTTCTTTACCTTCTGAGAATGATTTACTTAATACAGATAATTTCAAATGCATATAGAGATAGACAGAAGATCATAATAAAGGCCTTGCCATCATCACTAAGCTTTATCAATGGTCAACGTAGGAATAATTGTTTTTCTTCTCTCTGCTAGCACGTTCCCTTTCCCTCATGGGATCATCAGAAAACACATCTCCAGTCATCCTGTCATGTCATAGAGTGCAAATACTTCAGAATGTAATTAATGATTATTATTATTTTAAATTTAATTATTAAAGTATTTTAATGAAAGCTTTGAAAAACAAAGTTGCTGAAACAAATGCCCAATATCCATATCCATTTACAAAGTTTAAAAAATAGTCCTTAAGATCAACTATCCAGAGACTAAAGAGATGGTTCAATGGCTAAGTTCATTGGCTGGTCTTGCAGAGGACCCAGATTTGATTCTCAGCACCACATGGCAGCTCACAACCATCTGTAACTCCAGTTACAGACACCCTCTTCAGGCATCTCTGGACACTAGGCATATATGCAGTACACATACATGCAGGCGAACACTCAAATACACATATAATAAGGAAAAAGAGGATCAAATATACAGGTTGCATTTGGTTTTCTCAAAGTGTCTTATAAATTTTGATTTGTTTAAGGCAGGACCCAAAGACATTTTATATGCTTGGTTATTTTTATTTTCTAAGTTGTTCTACGGCTTCAGATGCAGTTCTCTCCCTGGCAATTCATTTCTTGAAGAAACCATATCAGATTAACTTACTCTGGATTGCATTTCTGTCTAATTTAGCTGTCTCCTATTTATTTCATAAATGTCTCTGTCTTTCTTTGAGGGGTTGGTGGTTAATGAGCAGAATAGAGAGTGGCAGACTCTGCAGATGGATCGCTCTAACCCCCTGGCATCATGGCTTAATTGCCTGTGTCCTTCTACCGCTCATCTTAGAAACTAAGACTCTGCCTTGATTTTGCATCTACCTCCACTGGACACAGCCTGAGGCAAAGGAATTATTGCATGAGTGTCACTGGCATGAGTTCAAGATGTTGCTGTATTGCTTATGATCTATACCTTCCTTTCCCCCTTGTGGAAAAATTAAGAATTTGTGAAACTTTGAGTTCAGTATTCTGGACTGAAGGGGTCCTGCTAATTTATTTCCCCCTGAGACAGAGTTTTACTTTGTCACCCTGACTGTCTGGGAACTTGCTCTGCAGACCAGGCTGGCCTTGAACTCAGAGATCCACCTGCCTCTGCCTCCTGAGTGTTGGGATCAAAGGCGTGCACTACCATTACCTAGCCTGCTAAATTCTTTTGATAGTTCATTCTCTCTCTCTCTCTCTCTCTCTCTCTCTCTCTCTCTCTCTCTCTCTCTCTCTCTCTCTGTCACTCTCTGTCTCTCTCTCTCTCTCTATCTCTCTCTGTCTCTCTCTCCCTCCCTCCCTCCTCTCCTCTTTTTAAAAAAGATTTATTTATTTTTATGTATATGAGTACACTGTAGCTGTCTTCAGACACATCAGAAGAGAGCATCAGATCCCACTACAGATGGTTGTGAGCCACCATGTGGTTGTTGGGAATTGAACTCAGGACCTCTGGAAGAGCAGTCAGTGCTCTTAACCCCTGAGCCATCTCTCCAGCCTGATAGTTCTTTTTCTTTTTCTTTTTGATAGATTTCATTGTGTGTTTTTATTTTTGATAGATTTCATTGTGAAGAACACTGGATGTCTTTTTTTTCCTATGTTGCTCATTTCCAGAGTCTCTGCAGTCTTGATAAGTTTGTTTTAATTTCAAAATGAAAGCTCTCACTCTGTAACCTGATATGGGGCTTCTGAAACCGTGCTTTATTCGATGCAGTTTCCTAGCAACTTCTTTGGAAGTCAAGCATGAATTCACTGAGACATCTTTGCTCCCTGCTTTGAATTCCAAATGCCGTCTCTTCCTTTATTTACTTATTTTTACTTTGTATGAGTGTTTTGCATGTGTATGTGTGCACTGTGTGTCGTGGATGTGATGCCTGTGAAGATGCACAGGGAGGGTCTGATCCCTTGGAACGTGAGTGAGTTACAGATAGTCGTGAGCAACCTAGGGTCCTCTACAAATGCAGTGAGTGCTCTTGACTACTGGGCCACCTCTCTAGCCACATGTCTCTTCTTGTACATTATCCCTCACTATATGAAAGCCAATGTCATGGAGGAAGCCAGAAGCAATGTCTTTCTGCACACTGAGTTTCTCCTGTTTCCAGTTGAAGCACATACACCCTACAGTGCACACTGCTGCACATCTTTCCTCTCAGCTCTGTAGCCATCACTTAGACTCTTGCTACAAGAGTTCCTGGGATGGCCAAACATTAGTTTCCTATATGCTATAGGATTTGCTATGATGGTCCATATCCACTTGATCCTGCGAGCTGCAATGATGTCCT
This sequence comes from Rhabdomys pumilio, assembly GCA_030674055.1. Lineage (NCBI taxonomy): Eukaryota > Metazoa > Chordata > Mammalia > Rodentia > Muridae > Rhabdomys > Rhabdomys pumilio. The sequence continues at coordinate 16,429,613 of JANHMN010000005.1, forward strand.
TAGAATTGTTTTAGAAATACTTCCTGGGTTTGTAATTTTGGGGAATGAAAATCAACTCATGGGATCTGAAATATTATTTTCATCAAACTGTTATGAACTGGGCTCAGTCATTTAATATTCAGCCAAACTAATCTTGCTTTAGTTCTGAGTGTTCGGGGTTTAGAGAATTGTGTTTGAAATGGCAGGTGATGAAGTCCTTCCCTCATTATTTTTTAATGTGGCAGTTAGATAATAGTGAATTAAGATTTCCTGGAGAGCCAATTTGAAGCCATCAGCTGGCCGTGAAAGATGAACAAAGATGAGATGTCACATTGAAATTATATGTAGTACATAAACTTATATCAAACACTTCTAATCTGGCAAACAATGCAGTGAGTGGCAGCAAATGCAATAAAACAGAGACCTACATCAATTATCTTCGAAGGATCTCAGGCAGCTGATAAAAATGGGACTGCGGCGTCTTCTGAATTAACTAGCACGAAGATTATGAATCAGTCTTTCATCTTTCATTATTTCATCCTTTTCCTTTGAAGTAAACTTAAAAAATAATCTTTTGCCAACTCCTCAAAATGAAATATTCACTATATCACTCTTACTCCTTATTAAAAACTGGCATCACTGTGCCTTTATACTGAAGACATCAAAGACACTGTGGAGTGTACCTGGATAAACGCAAAGAAGCCCAAAGTATATTGCATACTTTTCTATGGAATAAATGCAAAATCATGGTGCTTCATTGTACATTTCCTGAATTCCGTTTGGATTTTTTCTGAAAGGAATTTCCCTTTTCTTTTAAATACAGTGTTTGTTGAATGAATGGAATATGTGGTAATTTTGAGATCAGCCTACACTTCTCATCTATGACAATGCCCATCAAGTAGTGTATCATTTCTGTTTTTTGTTGGGCTTGGATTTGAATAGCTCTGTGACACTGAAGATTGTGTATCTAGATGTCGCCTTTTCATTCCACATGCTTAAATGTTTGGACACATCTGGTTATGCTACAGATACTGCTGATTGCTGACTCCTACCTCTTTTCCATGATGATACAACTCTAATGAAAACTTAAAATAGTTTATATAATGTCTATGAGTGTTTGCCTGCTTGCACTCAAACTGTGCACGCACCTGTGGAGGCCTAAAGAGGAAATCAGATCCCTTTGAACCTGAGCCACCATGGGAATGCTGGGAACTAAATGCAGGTCCCCTGTAAGAGCTGCCAGTGGTCTTATCTGCTAAACCATCCCTCCAGACCCTAGAATTTTAATTTGTACTGACATGAGCCACCATGGAGCTCAAAAAAGCTGAGACACTTCCCCAGCCCCACTCAACCCCCCAACCCTCCCCAAGCCATGGTAATTGCATTATTCTTGTTAAATGGCTGGCCTAGCCACAGACAGAAAACACAATTCTGGTTCACATTTGTAGAAAAGTCTAAGGCTTTCTCAGAAAACTTTTTATATGAAAGTGTCCCTACAAAAGGACACCTCTTCTCACCGTATAATTTTATTATTTGGGGACATGAACTCTGAAGCTGGTACAGGTATTCTGCTGCTATGTAGGAAGTAGCTAGAGAGTAGAAACATAGAAAGAACCAGGTTCTTTTATAGCATTGCTGATCCAGTGAACTGCCAAGGCTGTTGCATCTCACTTCGCATCTCATCATGTGATTTAATAAACTGCATTCATTACTGAAAACTAGTTTGGCTTTCTAATACCTGTATCCCAGCATGCTCACCAAAGTGCTACTTAAATCTCACGTTTTTCCACATTGTAGTAGTAGGTGGTTCTGTTCTTCAGCTTCCTGAAATCAGATCCAAAATCTTCAGGTTAAGTTCTATTAGCTCTCAGTAGTATTATGTAATAATTTATTTGTATGGAGTAACAGATTAACAACTGAAATTTTCCCAAAATGTCCATAAACTGACATGTTCAGTGTTTTTATTGCACTAACAGGAATGTATAGTCCTGAGATAAATAGTTGATGTCATAGAAATGAGAACAAGGGTGCAGAATGTAGCGTAGCTGGTAGAGTGTTTTTGGCTTAGATCCCTAGTACCACATAAACTGGACATAATGACAGATGCCTATAATCCCAACACTCAGAGAGTAGAGGCAGAGACCAGAGGGTCAGAAATTCCAAGTCTTCCTTGGTTGCATAGAGAGGCAAGGTTAGTGTAAAATACATGATACCTTGTCTCAAAAAAAAAAATGTGACTGGATCAATGATTCAGAAATCAAGAATACTTGCTACTCTTGCAAAAGGCCCAAGTTTGTCTCCTAGCCCTCACACCTGGCCACTCACAACCATCTGTCACTCCACCTCCAGGGGATATGGCACCTTATTTTGATTCACAAGGGTACCCATGTATATGCACACACACACACACACACACACACACACACACAAATACACACACAATAAGTAAATCTGTATGGCAGTACCACGAACAGTCTATCTGTTTTTCAAACTTAAGGCTTATTGGGGCAGGTGTACTTCTTAATTTTTAGCTATCACAAAGGCAAAAGGGCCCTGAGATGGTAGTTCAAATTGAGGAGTCACAGCAAGCCAACATGGAAGAAGATGGATATGAATGTACATAGCTTCAAGAGATGAGGACTAAGGCTATTTGGAAGGTGGCCTAAGGGCTATTTATCTGAACAGTAGCTGCAGATTTCAGTGAGCTGCTAATTTCCTAAATACCAAGATGAGGACAGACTTAAACTACTGCAGGAAGGGGAAAGGAGATACAAGGGAGGTTTGAGGAAGATGGTTATGAGCAAAGTACAGTGATGTACATGCCTGAAAATGCCATAAAGAAATCTGTTATTCTATATGTTCCTAACTCCAACTTCTAATTTAAAAGAATTTGTTAAAATCCTTTGCAGTAAATGCATATCGGCAGCTAGATTTCAGTTGACCTTGTTTTGCCTTCAGACAAGTTTTGTTCTCTGTACCCATATTGTTTACTGGTAAACCATGACTAATAATAGTACATGGTTAGTTTGAGAATCAAAGAAAGATAACAGAGAGATGTAGAGATAACTGCATAACTCGGTAATGTGGTTGCCACACAAACACGGGGATCTGAGCTCTAACCCTTGTACTCATGTGACAAGCCAGGCACAATCTGTAATTCCAGCAATGAAGAGGAAGAGACAGGAAGATCAGGGGGGGGTTTCTGCCCAGCCACTCTGGTGAGCTTCAGGTTCAGCGAGAGAGCTTGTCTCAAAACAGTTGGAAAAAAACAGGAGGAAGACACAAAACATCAACTTCCGGCCTTCACGTACACATGCATACAACATGCATTTACACCTGCATATACATGTCCATATACACATAAACAGATACACACACAGAAATAGGATAATTCATATCATTTAATGGCAACAACAATCACTTTTGGTGCTTATCATTAAATCAGGAGTATTACTTGTCCACAATGATCTGCTTTGGAGAAATTTTATTTTTCTATCACATATTTTGCAGGGAGTCAAGAGAAAAGGTAATGACAAAGCAAACACAAAAAGAGGATCTTCAGAATAATATCATGTACAAAATTCTTTATGGAATTAGGCATTTGATCTGAAGGGAAAACATTTCATAAATTTTAAAGGCAGCCATACATATCAGATACAGAATTCAATTTGTGTTGTTCCAAAGGGAACTGTGGGTGCAGCAAGGAGAAGCAGAATGCTGTTCAATCTGCTGCAGACTTTTAATTATGTTTGCTATGCAACTACTGCCTGGCCTAATTCAAGAAGCAGTGACCTACCTATCATTGGAAGTACCTGGGCAGAGGCCACATGTGCATCTGTTCAGATACTACAGGGAATTCAATGAGTCCTGCATTTTCTGCTTGTCATTTATTTGACCTGTGTCCACTTTTTCAAAAAGATTTTCAAAGAACTTTTCTATACTACTGTGGCCTGAACCCACGGCCTTATACACGCTACGTAAGCATTTTACCCCTGAACTATGCCCCAGGTCAACTTTAAATTTTCAATAGACTTAGTTAGTCCCTTCTCCCAGAGTTCTTCCCCCATCCCCCCTTCCCTTTGCCTCTGAGAGGATCATCCCCTCCCTACCAGATGTTCCCTTTCTATGGGGCACCAAGTCTTTACAGGATGAGACAAGGCAACTCATAAAATGGAAAAGATTTTATTGGGGCTGGCTTACAGTTTCAGAGATTTAGTCCATTATCATCATGGTGGGAAGCATGGCAGTGTGAAGGCAGACGTAGTGCTGGAGGAGTTGAGGCTCCTATATCTTGGAGAAGAACCTCAAAGTCCAACCTCCATAGTGGTGCACTCCAACAAGGCTACACCTATTCTAATAAGGACACACCTCCTAAATAGTGCTACTTTCCATGGTCCAAACCACCACAAGTAGAGTTTCACTCAATTGCCCTGACTGGCCTGGAACTCACTTTATATACCTTAAGAAGACTCTGGGCCTGTGATCTTCCTGCCTCAATCTCCCATGCAGCTGTAATTACAGGTCTGTTCAACTAGGCCTGGTTTTCAAATTTTCTTGACATAGGGTCTTGCTACATAGCCCAGGGTAGCATTGAACTTGCAATAGTCTATTGTCAACCTTGACCTTCTGTCCACTGGGAACATTTTACATTTTCCATGTCTTTCATGGATGGCCCTCAGGCTAGAGTGGTTCATCTCTGGCTGTCACAGGCATATTGTACATAGCAAACTGTAACTAAGTATGAAGGTCCCCTGAGGTTGCAGTGGGAGCTATCAAGAGTAGGTATTCTCGGTCTTTGACCTTCCAAATGTACTTAGGCCACCAATTTTACTGTTTCTATGGCAGGAAATGTTTTGGGGGCATAACAAAGGTAATTAAGTGTAGTTCTGAGCACCCAGTTTATGTAGGACAGTTCGGATTACATGGTCAATTGACATTCTTGATCTCCATTAGAAATTCAATCTTGACCCAAAATTAGAAGCAAGACTGGAATATATTTTAAGGAAGAACATTTACTTTCTTAAGGGAATATAGGTTTTCCCCCTGAGCTCCAGGGATGACATTCTGTGACATTCCAATCATTCATAAATGTTTTGGTCACTGTTGAGTTTAGTAAGTACTTTTGAGTTTAATGGATCTTAAGGGGCAGGTGGTAGAGTTACTCTCACTGTGAGCTTGAGTAGCTGGAACCCCATTCTCTTCCTCAGGGCCCTCTTAAAAATGAAAGACTTTTGAGTCATCTAGTAAAAGTAAAGGAGCAACCAGAGAAATGGAAAATCAAAGGCATTTTTATTGTGTGTGGTGCCAGGGATCAAACCCAGAGCCTTGTACATGAGAAGTGTGAAGTCTACCATCCAGCTGTGCCATTGGACGCCAGTCAAATATAACACGTTACTTCGATTGAAGCCTGCTATAGGAAGGAGTATGAAATACACCTCTATTCACTTCAGAAGATCACTAGGTATACTCAGCCTTTCTCTACTATGCCTGTCTCCTTTTTAGTTGCCTCACCAAAACTTTAGATTTGTCAACAATTTCTTTCTTTAAAAATTTTTCTTTTTTGAATGTTGTGTATGAGTGTTTTTCTGCATGTGTGTGTAGATGATGATTCTGATGCTGAGGTCTTATTACCCAACTAGCTCATGATTGGTCAATAAAGATGCCAGGGGCCAAAGGAAAGAGGTGGGGCTTCCAGGTCCCTGGAAGCAGGCTAAGAGATGCAGGGGAGAAAGAGAGATTTCGTCATGCTTCAGAGGAAGAAAAAGTGACCAGCTATTCGAGATCTCCGGAGGAGTGACCATTGGCCGTTTCTCCAGGCAGGAGGTTAGACATAACTAAGTTGAGGGCTTATCTTGTTTGTTGAGCTGGGACCAAAGGTAACTGAGCAACTGAAGCCAAGGGCAGATTAAGAGGTGCTGAACTAAGAGTATTGGGAAGGACACACTAGGCACAGGAGATTAGAAGTGTCCAGCAACTGAGCCAATAAGGCAGGTTGAAAATAAATTAGTGTGTGTGTGTGTGTGTGTTCTATCCACAGATCTGAGGGAAACTGGGCAAGGCTGGTAGCACAGTTCACCTGGAGCTTAAAGCAGGGTAAGCAAAAACTATACTTGACATGTATGTCTGTGTACCATGTATGTGCCTGGCGACCAACGAGATCACAATGTAAACTGTAGTGTGGGTGTTGGGTACTGATGTTGAGATCTCTGAAAGAGTAATAAGTGCTCTAAACCTACTGAGCCATGGCCAAACATTTTTACAACATAATTATTTATTAAATTTGCGCTCTCTCTCTCTCTCTCTCTCTCTCTCTCTCTCTCTCTCTGTGTGTGTGTGTGTGTGTGTGTGTGTGTGTGTGTGTGTTTGTGTGTATGTAGGAATTGATGGAATTGGGTCTCTCCTTCTAGGATATGGGTCTTCAGGCTTGGTAGCAAGTTCCTCTTCCTATTCCTTGATCCACCTCGCAGCCAAATTCTAGCTGGTCCTTGTCACTAATATTCTAGACCTGAGTTACCTCTATTGTTTTAGTGCCCCAGCTTGGCCAGCATGCTTTTATGAATGGTAGATGACATAAAAGGGTCATGTGGGATGATCTGGTAATTAAGATTTTCTGTAAATTAGTTGGCATGTGCCTGAAGAGTTCATAGACATGACAGTGGAGGTATTGCTGACTCAAGCGTTAATTCCATGCACTGTTGGTGCTCTACCAGTCAGTTCCTGCTTTTGTTTGAATTTCCATTGAGATCAGCAATTCCATTGTCATTCTACAATGCCCACACTCAGGAGGCTGAGGCAGGAAGATTGTGAGTTGCTGTGTCTGGGCTACATAAAAAAGAAAAAGGCCTCTAAAAAAAGAAAAAGGACAAAGGGGATTGAGCGCCATCATTTTTTAAAACCACTATAGTAAAAAAATGAGCTAGACAGGAATCGACTACACAAAAGACAGAGTTAAAACAAAGGGGAAAATTTGATGATGAGCAAAATACCTGGACAGTTCATAATTTTGAAATTAACATCATCATCATCATCCACAAAGTTTCCAATAAATGGCTAGTATCTCCAATCACAAAGGACACAGCATGCGTTACAGAGTTGTTTGGCTGGGGATGCACAACATAAATCTGAACATGGAAAGGTATCAGACAAACTTCAAATGGGGAGCAGTTTATTGAAGCAAAAGGAAAATGGGATGTATTCTTCAAAAATCTCAATACCACAAAGGATAGACTAAAGTAGACTAATGAAATGTAGTAACTGTATCTGGTCCTAGACTGGTTCTTGTCGCTGACGTGCACAGTAGGATCACAAAAGAGACTATGGTTCAGTTAACAAAATTGGAATATGGAAGTAAGAAAGATCAGATTAAACATTTCTATAAGTAGTAAATTATGTAATTTTTAAATTATAGACAGCCATGTAAGTGCAGGTTCTTAGAAAAGATACAATGGAATATGCTACTGACTTTCAGCAAGCTTGGAAAGCATATATGTGCACACATAGGTAATTTAATACAAATGATAAAGCAAATGAGACCAAATGGTACCAATAGTGGAATTTGGATAAAGGCTCTGTTGCTGAAATTCTTTTCTTGGGAGGAAATGTGAATACCTACCCACCTCTTCATAAGGAACCAAAGTTAGCATCCACAGAAGTTCTCCTGGAGGAACAAATGATTTTTACTGAGCATTGGTGAGGGATTACTGACAGCATCATGGCTGAACTCAAAGAAGGTGCATTCAAAACTCTTCACAAAGCATGGATGTTGGCTTTTCTACAGCCACATTAGTGGAACATCCTTCTAATCTTTCCTAGCTTATATACTTTAGCTCCTCCCTTAGGCAATGTGCACTCAGGGAAGATCACTTAGAAACGGCTGAGAGGAGAGGCTGGGTACCCAGGTGAGACTCTTCCCCAGGCCTTCCTTCCATGAAGGTTGTCAACAGGCGACAAGCCCAATGGCGATGGTCTTTTGCAAACAGAAACTGGTGGTTTCATGAAAAGGTGGTTCTTTGGTTTGGATTGTAGGGCTGTAAAACAGGAGGGTGTGTGTGTGTGTGTGTGTGTTATTCTTGGTTTGGCAATTCTCCTAAAAGTTGTTATTTTCAAAGGAAAAGAAAAGCTATTTGGGCTTACCTTGTCAACTCGTCTCAACTCCTTAGCAATCTAGGGACAGTCACTGGGAGTTTCAAGGCATAGAGTTAAGGAAGTGAGCAGGTGAATCACCTGTGATAAACTGACCCAAGCATATTTCCTTCACAAAGTTCTTAAATTCCTTCTGGGTCATGCTGAGGAATTTCTAGAGTCTTAAGGTGACAAAATACAACACAGAAACCACTTCAGTGGTGGACAGTTTATTTAGACTCATGGTTTAGGGCATTTGAGCTCATTGTACCATGGAAGGTCTAACAGAATGGCTTCATCCAAGGCAACAGAAGTCCATGGTGGCAGACCAGGAAATTAAGGATGAGGCAGATCTGTCTGTGACAGGGCAAATATTCATCCATCTTGTCTCAGCCGGAGCTATCTTTGGTTTAACCTGAAACTGACCCCCTTTTTCTACCTCCACTGTGAAAAGTTCCTGGGAAACTACCCAACCCTGTTCTAGAATCTCAGGATTGAAATGTTCCAGCTAACTACATGTTTTCAGCTTCTGTTAAACTGTTTGCTTACTTTACTTTCCCCAGAAACTGGCAACCAGGATACAGTTTTTCCTGTCCTTTGCCTTTAAAAGCTCCTTGTAAAATGCATTTGAGACTGCTCTGTGAGAAGTGTTTCTCTCCAGGCTTAATACAAATTCTCAATTCAGACTTTGGTCATGCTGAGTGGTCCTTGGGTTTCTACCCTGTAACACTCCTAAAGGCCACTTCTATCAGCATGCAATGGACAATACAGCATCAATCAACCTTTAACTTAGGATTCATAAAGAAAGCCCATTGGGCCTGGTGAGATGGCTCAGTATGCGAAGTGCTTGCTGTGCAAGTATGAGGACACAGGTTTGGATCCTAAGCACTTATGTACGTGCTGGAGAGGTGTGGTGGTCTGTCTGTAACCTCTGTATTCAGGAGGCAGAGACAGTGGCTCCCTGGGGCTAGCTGACTAGCTATATTAGCTAAATTCTTGAGCTTCTGGGTCAGTAAAAGACTCTGCTTTAATGAGAAACATGGAGAATGAGAAAGAAAGACGCCTGGTGTCACCTCTGGCCTGTATATGCAGGACACACGAATGCATGTACAACTCACAGGAACACAAATGCATGTACATTGCACACACACACACACACACACACACACACACACACACACTCATTTGCACACACATGCATAGGCCAAAACACCAGTCAGAAAGCCACAGATAGCCTGGTCACCTTTACATGTAATGTCTGGCTTAAGAAAATCTGTAGAGGGCTGGAGAAATTTAAAAAAAAAAGAAAGAAAGAAAGAAAGAAAATCCGTAGAGGCCAACAGTGGGTTAGTGGTGTCCAGTGGTGGGCAGGATGGAGGAATGCCTGCCAACACATGGTAGTTCTTTTGGGGTGAAATATTGTGGCATTAGGGAATTAAACTATCTGCTTAGTTTTGGAAACTTTAGTTTTGGAATTTTAAAATGGTGGATATTTTGGTTTGTGAATTACATCGCAATAAAAAAAAAACCTTAGATCTAAAACCTTGCTTGCTGTTTTCTTTTAAGCAAATATAAAGAGATGTGTTCATAAATGGCATATAGTTCCAGGACTGAAGTCAGGTCTGAGATGAGAATGCATGTCACTCCTTTGGGTTACCAGTAGGAGGCAGAGAGAGGTTGTGTCTTAACCTCCTCATCCTTCTCCCTACAAACAAAATTCAAAGCAGACAGTCGATGGAATTTTCTTTTAGCAGATGCTTAAATATTGTTTACAGAGTTGTCATTCTTCTCAAGTGAGGAAGATGTGTAACTCCCTTCAAAACAATTTTGTGTGCTTCAGATGTGTTTAAAAATATCCAATTTTATAAATGGGAAACTTACTTTAAACATCTGCAATTACTTACAATGGCCAGTTTTTTGCATATTTCAGTTTTGTCATTGCATGTTAAAGATTGATTACTTGAGGGAATAGTACAGAGAGGAGACGAGAGGAGCTTCCTCCAGAGTATCATCGTTTCCCAGGTAACCATTTTCTGAGTTTAGGAAAACCATTGCACAATCTTTGGCTGTTAGAGAGGATGGAGAGAAATGTTGGATTCATTGACTTTCTCTGTCTCTGTCTGTCTGACTCTTCCCCTTCTTCCCTCTCTCCCTTCCCCGCTTCTCTCTCTCTCTCTCTCTCTCTCTCTCTCTCTCTCTCTCTCTCTCTCTCTCTCTCTCT
>JANHMN010000005.1:16439943-16483340 GCA_030674055.1 Rhabdomys pumilio
TCTCTCTCTCTCTCTCTCTCTCTCTCTCTCTCTCTCTCTCTCTCTCTGTGCGTGCATGTGTGTCTGTGTATCTGTGTGTCTGTGTGTCTGTGTGTGTATGTGTGTCCTTACATCATCAGGCTTTGGCAGCAAGTGCCTTTACCTCCTGATTCATCTTGCTGACCCCCCTTTCCTTTGATATTTGATTTCCACAGACAGTAAAATATGAAGAGTGTAGCTGGAGGTTACAGAGAAATGTGAATAGCTCTCTGGTAAAATGTGCCTTCTTCTTTAAAGAATTATGATACAGAGAAGTGGTAATAAAAGAATTTTGGATGGCCTCACCTCTGGGAACACTTAAATGAGGACTCACTAAAGAGAAAACAGAACACACACATCCAACACCATAATTAGACTATTCGTTCTTACTGAACCTTATTGTTTGAATGAGCCACTACAGGGGCTCAGCAGGAAAACTCAACACAGGCCCACCTGAGACCACTATAGTGAGGGAAGGCCAAAAAAAAAAGTGCTGAGAAATACAGGGATATCTGTCAGAAGTTGCGAATGTTTTCCTCTGTTTACAGAAAGCCTGAGATACTTCTGCATTAAGACCACATCAAAGACTCGTATTTATTCACCTTAAGAAGGACAGGGTGTTATTATGAACGTCCAGAGAAGAGCGTTTTCAAAAATCAAGCCAATAGAGAAGATTTCTATAAGAGGCCATTATAATCCACGAATAATGCCGTATGCCTTTTCAGATAAGAAACAAATGAAGGCTAAATGAAGGGAACCACAGACTTGTTTGTCACCATCTAGTATTAGGACATTTTTAAAAACGGGGTTAACATTTTTAATGTTTTATTTTTATTTATGTCTGTGTGAGGTTGACAGATTGCCTGGAGTTACAGACAATTGTATGCTGCTATGTGGGTGGCAGGAATTGAACCTGGGTCCTCTGGGAGAGCAGTCAGTGCTCCTAACCACGGAGCCATCTCTCCAGCTCAGAATATTTTATTCCTGACGTTCTGTAGAGATGTTGCAGCATGTACTGATGCTTCTGAATTTGAAAGCTAATCCTTACCCAAGTGAGTCAACTGATCTGCAAGTACACAGTCTCGTCCAGAGCAGTCTACCTTACCCCAGCCAAAGACAAAGTAAATAAATCCTAAAAGTTTCATTATTTCAATTCCTTGGGCTTTCTCTTTTCTATATATTTTTTCCCTAGTCTCCATATCTAGAATTGTGCCTTGTTTCCCTAGGTTTGTCCTCCTGTTTCTCAAGATACTCTGAACTGATAATTGGAACCTATGGTCCTTAGGGTTAATTGCCGACCTGAAAGGTTCTTCCATCACTTGGGAGGTGAGACTCTGGACATGGCTGTGGGAGATTATTTGGATTACATCAATTAAGGTTCAAAGAGCTGCCCACTGTGGGCAGCAACAGTCCCTGGTTGGGATTACGGACTCTATTAATGGGGGAGGAGAAATCAGCAGCAGCCGTGGACACAAGTGAGTAGCTGATTCAAGTCCATGGTGGACTATATCTTGAACTGTGAGCTAAAATAAACTATTCTGTCCTTAACTTACTTTTCACCTCTCACTACCTAGACAGACCATTTTAATAAGGTGAGCTGACGTCAGCATAGATAAAGACTCCAAACAGTCTTGACATTTGCACCGGTACTTTAAGTTGTTAACCCAATTAACAACTTAACTGCAGCTAACTAGGTGCCTTTACCCGGAGCTCCACTATTTATAAGAAGGTAAATTGGCACTACAGGAATGATGGTGCACACTTGTAATCTCAGCATGCCCAAAACTGAAGCAGGAAGGTTGTTACAAGTTTAAAGCCAGTCTGGGTTATATAGTAAATTCAATGACAGCTTTGGTTCTATAGCAAAATTCTGTCTCAAAAAAAAAAATCAGTCCAAACAGTATTAGCAAGAGGGCAAGAAGACACAGAATGGGAAAAATATCTGCAATTCACTAATCTAATAACGGTTCAGTATCCTGAATATATAAAGAGTTTCTATAGCTCCTTAACAAAAGGCAAATATTCCAATTAAAGTGGGCAAATGATTTGAATAGATATTTCTCCAAAGATAAGCTACAATGACCATTAAACACATGGGAAAATTGTTCAACATCACGAGTCACTGGGGAAATACAAATTCAAGATACAATGAGACACTGCTTTGCAGCCACAAGAGTGGTTATAATGAGAAAACACGAGAAGTTGTAGCCCGCATACGTTGCTATTTAGAATAGAAAATTGCATATTCTCTTTGGCAATTCTTTAAGAAGTGAAATGGAATGTTGCGTTGCCATAGGACCCAGCAATCTCATTCCTAGAGATATTGAAAATACTCAATCAAATTGAAAGTATAGGTCCAGATCTAAAGAGATCGCTCAGTTGGTAAAGTGCATATCCCACAAGTGCGAGGACCTGAACTTAACTCCCAGTGCCCACATAAAAAGATCTGGGGTGAGGTATAAATGGAGCAATGGTTCATTTGTTAACGACATGTACTGCTCTTGCAGAGAAACTGGGGTTAGGTTCCCAGCATGTATGTGATGGCTCACAAGCATCCTTAACTCCAGTTCCAGTGGGACTAATGCCCTCTTCTGACCTTCATGGGTACCAGGTACACACAAACACATGCAGGTATACACTCATACACATAAAATAAAAATAAACAAGTCTTTAAAATAAAAGGCTGGGCTTGATGCCACATGTTTATAATCCCAGTGCTGAGGAAACAGAGAGAGCCTCGCTGGCCAAGTAGGCAGCCTAGCCTACTCAGTGAGTTCAAGACCAATGAAAGACCACATCTGAAAAAATAACTCGAATGGCTCCCACACACATGTACTTACTCAAACACACACACACACGCACACGCACACGCACACGCACACGCACACGCACACGCACACGCACACACACACACACACACACACACAGAGTTGTATAGAACAGCATAAGTCCAAAGGAAAATGTGTACATGGACATCTGTAACAGGTTGTCCATAAAGCTAAAAAAGAGAAAGGACACAAATGTCTATTGGCTGATCAACAGACAAAGCATTATACATTTATACAGTGAAATATCATTTGGCCATAAAAACAAATTAACTTCGAAAAAAAAGTCTGCTAAATAAGAGGATAGAGATAGAAAGTCCACATACTCTAGGACTCCACTGATGTAAAATGTTCAGAATGGCCAAGTCCACAAGACAGAAAGTAGCTCAGTCATCCTGGTAACAGTCATGTTACTTTAGGGTGATAGCATTTAAATGTGAAATGTGTCCTGTAGGCTCAAGTGTTTGAACACTTAACTTACCAGCTGGTGGCTCTTTAGGAAGGGCACAGAACGTTTAGGAGATGGAATGGACCATAGGCAGGCAGGTAGGTTTTTACCGCCCAGCATCACTTGCTGGTAACTGTTTCCTGAATATGAATGTAATGTGAACAGCTTTCCCTGTCTGCTACCATGTTCACCTGCCATGATGGAGTATGTCCCTCTGAAAATGTAAGCCAGAATAAGTCCCTTCTCTTTTAAGTTTCTTTTGTCAGAGAATTTTTGCACAGCATCAAGAAAGTAACTAAAACAGTAGGCATGAGGTTTCTTTTGGGAATCATGAAAGCATATTGTAATTAGGAAGTTTGAATGGTAGCATAACCTTATGGATGTAATGTAAAAACACGGAATTGGAAACATACACGAGAATTAAGCACTTATATAGGAATTTTCACACTAGTTACTTATATAGCCAAAAGATGGAAATAACCTGAGTATCTTTTTAGGTATATATTTCTAGATATTAGGTATTAGGTATAGGACTACTATTCACCAGTGAAATGAAATGAAATGAAGTCAGCTACATGCTATAATATAGGCGAACCTTGAGAACACTATAAGGGAAAGAGAGCGCTCACAAAGACCACATCTTTTATGTATCTACATATATTAAGTGTCAAGAATAAGCTAATGTATAGGAATATAAAACACACTGGTGGTTGCTAATGGCTAAAAATTGAGAAGGAACTGGGACTGCCTGCCAATGGATCATGGTTAGCTCTTTTAAGGGGTCTTAAACCATCCTAAAGCTGGATGTTGGTAATGGTTTTACAGCCCTGTCAATATATTAAAAATACCGCTTACTCTTTAAATGAGTAAATTGTATAGTATATTAATTATATTCCAATTAAACTGCTATAAATGAAAAAATTGAATAGCTCTTCACATAGGTGAGGTTTATGGAGTGTGAAGAATACTTCAAGAGACCTGCTTAGGAAAGGAAAGCAGTCCCGAATAAATGAAAATAAAGCCTATAGTCATGTGTTGAGGAATATTACTAAGACATAAGTACTATCTAATATGATTTGCCAACCCCAATGACTCAAATGTTCATAGATGGGTGGATAGATGAACAAATTGTTCAATAGCTATTTGTTGTATGGCAGATTTTTCCTGTGGAGATGTGAACATACCTATCTATTCACCCTAGATAGGAAACCCATGACAGGGACCACTAAAGTCCAACTTAGTAAACTCGATGAGTTTTGGCGGGTTACTTACAGGAATATGGGTGAGGAATTACTAACAGAAGCAGAAATGGATCAGAGATAGCTGCATCACCAAAGCCCACCCCAGCATGAGTGACAGCTCACAAAACTAGGAACCTGGCTGGCGCTCACTGCACAGCCTGAAGGCAGCTCCACAGGTTGGAGAGTGTGTTTCAATGTGGCACAGTTGGTGGAGGCATCTTCTAGGCAGCTCTGCTTATCTGTTTATTAGAGCAGATCTACATTATATTTCTATTATATTTTGGCAGGTCTCTGCTTCTTCTAGGCTACTTGGGTGGTTGTCTACTTCTGTGAGGTACTGGGGTTGTTTTAGAGTTTTCTTTGTAGTTTGTGTTGTCTGAGAGTCTTCCGTCAGCAGGCTTTCCTGTTTACATACTCTTTTGTTGTTGGTTTTCCCCAGACAGTGTTTCTATGTGTAGCCCTGGCTGTCCTGGAACTTACCTCTGTAGACCAGGCTGGCCTTGAACTCAGAGATCTACCTGCCTCCGGGATAAAAGTGCTGGGATAAAAGGTTCATACCCGGCCTGTTTATCTGCTCTTGAGCCTAGAGAATATGATCAGTTTTCGGAACTTCTTGGTATCTATTTTGAATTGTTTACTGTACTGTCTCAGTGAGCTTTCCTGTAGGATTGTCTCATGTCTTTGTAAACAAAATCTTGAAAACATCCTGATGTTTTAATTCTCCCTTTTTATTCTGATACAAGAAGTTTCCGTAGAGAAGGAAGGCTTTAACCTGGGAAGAAACTAATACACAGCACTACTTTGAGGAATACTGTTTGGTCATGAAAAAGAATGGAAGGCTGATGCCTGCTACAATGGTACAATGTAGATTAACCTTGAAAACATAATATTAAGTGGAAAAGGATAGCCATGAGAAGATAAAAAATACTAATCCAAGTATCTAAAGTAGTCTCTTTCCCAGAGGCGGAAGGTAGAATGGTAGTTGCAAGTGACAAGGCGACAGAAACTGAATTGTTAATGAGTGTAGAGCTTCAGCCTCGTCAGAGGAAATATTTTGGAGTTTGAAGTTTGGTTGCACGATAGTAGGGATATGGGTAACATTGATCAACTGCACATTTAGAAAGGTTCGGGTTTCAGTTTTTATGTTGTTTTTAAAGGATGGTTAATACATTTCTTTTAGAAAAGAAAAGAAAGTGGAACTTCTCTCTTATACTCCGGGCAGCAGAATCAGGAGCATAGCTAGCCATCTAGGAGGCCGTCATTTAAAGCTGTAAATAAATGTAAGCATGGTACAAATACAATTCTGAGACTTGTCATGGAAGCTGATTTGGAGATGACAATTTCAGATGGCACCTGGGATTTCTATAAGACACAGAGAATCATCTCCTTGTCAAGTAGTGCAGCTGTGGTACACAGGAGAGAGACTTGTGGCTGGAGGACAACGGCTGTGTCCAAATGAGACTATTCTTGTGTTGCCTTAAAACAGCAAGTCCTCAGTGCACCTATTTCAGTATTCAATTGTGTAACAGTGTTACGGGAATGGAAGGTGGCTTTTTTTTTTTTTTTTGATAAAGTGATTCTGCACAGAGTTGTGTAAAACAACCAATCTCTCTCTATGTTTTAAACTAAAAGGGCTCTTAATCATTATTTTATAGTTCTATCTTTTCATGGCAGATGTTGACATTTTACTATTGCTCCAGAACCAAATGTCAAGTTATTCCTGCTCAGAATTTTCCATTTTCAAAGAAGTCCATCTGCAGCTGTATTTATAACGAACTCCACTTGCAAAGACCCAGCATTTTAAAGCAGGTTTGTAAATAGGTTTGAAGGAGGACATGTGAGCACTGGAGTCCTGCCTAGGTTAATTAATTCTCTTTTCAGGCATTAGAACCTACACAAATAGGCCAGCTGGAGGTGAATGTTGTCTTTGAATGTGATAATTATATGCCTTACCAATTGTTTGCCTTCTCACTTCTCCCTTGGTCCGATTCCCCACAATCCATAAAGGAGAGGTTTTTCTCCTCCCAAGAAAATGAGCATGTAGATGAGGTGAGATAATGATTGTGGATAATACAGAGGGTTTGAAGGTCTGGATAGTGCATACAGATAGCTCCAAAGAGGTGATTGTGCTTTGCTAAATATAGCAGATAATGCCTGCTGTAGCATTGTGAATGCATCTGTGCTTCAGTTCACATTCACTCTCTTTTGTTACTTCTAGGATGCTTTGGTTTCCCACAACCCAATTTCCTTCCACAGACTAATGTGATGAATAGCTCTGTGCATCATCCAGCACATAGAAAAGCAATAGGGTTGCTGCAGGGATACCTCTGTAATGTGTCTCCAGCAGGTAGCATGTTGTCCTGGATCTAGCAGGAGGGAGTCAGAGAAAACAAGGGTATTCTGGGTGTTCGCTGCACACTGTGCCTTTCTAAGGCAGAGTTGTCCTTACCCAGAAGTGACCTCTCAGTATAGCACTGCCAGAAACACAAAGATTTTCACCCTGTCTGGATTCAAGGATGCCTGGCTTCTCCCAGAGGAACTAGCCAGCTATGCTCCCTGAAGTCACTCAAGGCTAGGGAGACTACTGTGTCTAACACTACAGAGCCACCTAACAGGGAGTGCTTCTCATCATTGGCAGGCAGAAGCACATGGTGAACAGCAGCGGGTTGTACAATGGACATCCCTCAATAAGATGTGGTTGGTGAACAGTGGGATAAAAAAAAAAAACCAGCTGCTTTTTGTTGAAGATCCCTCCAATAGCAGTTCGGTTTTTTTCTTATCTCATAGAGTATATAACACTATTCATAAAAGGACAATGAAATGAACTGTTTTCCAGATCCCTCACACAAATACACGGTTGGCTGTTCATCAGTATGTGAAATTAAAGATATACTCTCAAATCTGACTCCCTGGAAAACCTTGGAAATGTTACATCTGGATGGTGACAGTACTCGGTGGGTAGTGACACTTGTGCCCAAGCCTGTGGTAGAAGGAAAGAGCTGACACTTAAAAGTTGTTCTGAACCCCACACACTTGGGATCTCTTCCACACATAAGATAGTAATATATTTTTCTTCTTTTAGTTTTTCTTTACTTTCTGTTTTTTAAAGTCAAGGTCTCACTCTGTAGCTCTGGCCATCCTGACACTTACTCTATAGAACAGGCTGGCCTCGAACTCACAAAGCTCTGCCTGCCTCTGCCTCCAGAATGTGGAGATGCACCACCATGCCTGGCTTAATTTAGAGTAATTTCAACAACTGTGAATATCAGAGATAAGTTGATGAAGGCAGAACACCAATTCGCCCGTGTCACCCTTCTAAAGACATTAGACTGCAATTTCATAAACTATGGCCTGTGAGTGACAGCCAGCTTTTATATGGCCTGTGCATTTATTTCAAAAGTATGCCTTTCATGTTCTCATACCTTATTTTACTTTTGCTTATTGTGTGTCATGTGTGAATGGAACTCAGAGGACATTATGGGAGTTGTTTCCTTCCATCATGTGGGATCTAGAGTTCAAACCCAGGTCATCAAACTTGAAACCAAGGGCCTTTTTCCCAATGAGCCATCTTGCTGGCTTCTTTTCACATTTTTAGAGAGTTAGACAGAAGTTGAAGAATATTATTGATAAGTGAAAATTACATGAAGTTCACATTTCAGAGCTCATACATGCCATGTGATATTCCAGTGGCATAGTTTCACTGCTGCTGTGAATGCCAGCTTCAGTACTCACAGCTTGGTTATGTGATGGAGTCATACATTGCAAATGCCAGAGGCACAACTGCAGCTGGACAGAGTTTTGAGGGCAGCGCACATTCACAAATCAGATGGCAAACACGTTTGCTTTGCAAAAATATAACTCTGCTAAAAGACTACAGTTCACATTGCTACCACCAGACTAATCACTAATAATAATATTCTCATCGCACATGAAAGCAATGGTCAGAAAAATATCCAATATTAAACACAGAAAGTCTCATCATAGCTGAACTTTGTCACAAACACAAACAAAAGAAATGGAGACTGCACCAAAGTGAGGTTCCAAGTGGCTCCTTCATTACCTATGCTAAGAAAGCTATTTACCAACCATAAGTTTATTAAATTGCATTTTATTGCGGTAGTTGAAGAAATGTGTCCAGAGAAAATTATCATGGTTAAGACTATTAAGCCTGTTGGCAAGAACAGTTGCCTGAAGAATTGAGACTATTAGGAACAACATGCGTACTGGATTTTAAAAACAAGGCAAACAATATGGAATGGCTTTCCTTGGCTCTTGATGAATTGGCAGATGTTACTGATACTGCTTAGTTATTGTTTGAGAAGTCAATGCCAACTTTTAAGTGACTGGAGAATTACCTTGTGTGAGTAGGGTATGTGGAAAATTACAGAGGAAAATATTTTAAAAGAAGCGTTGGAGACTCTAAATACAACACAATGGGAAGTGGAATCAGTGAAGATATACGGTACTGCTGATGGCGGTTGCATAATTGTGGAGAAAATAATGGGTAAGTTGGCCACATTTTAGTAACTTGTGAAAATCTGCGCTGTTTAGAGCTCATGGTTATAATTGTCTTATTCAGCAGGCCTCTAGAGAAAAACCTTTGACTCTCTCATGTTACCGACCCACTGGTGTCGATAGTGAACTTCATCCACTCTCCTGGGCTTAACCAGCACCAGCTTCATAAATCTGTTGTCAGAAATCAAAGCTGGACATCCTGGCTTGTCTTACTATGGAGGACTTCAGTGGCTTAGCAGTGAAAACATTTTATTGCAATACTTGGAGTTTACATTCAAAATCTGTTTAGCTGCACAGTCCCAGAGCTTACACAACACAGTCTTTTGCAATAGGTACGAGAATATGATTTTAATGGAGCCTATCCTTCACTTGGAAAGCATCTATAGGATTATAGTCTTCTGGTGATATTTGCCTTGTATCATGTTATTACACTGCAGATTAATCACTTACAATTGAACTTTGTTGATTCCTTGTGGCTGGGGCAGAGAACTTGGGGAAAAGTGATTGGTAATAAATATGGGTTATTCTTTAAAGTATTTAAAAGGTTCTAAAATTGGCCATGGTTGCACAACTCCACGAGTGTACCCAAGATGATTTTTGCCTGTGCAAAATAAATCATATGATCATGGAATGATATCAATATTTGTTAATGTTTGTCCATATTAATGGATTTGTTTCAAGATGAATTAAGGCCAATTTACCTTTAGGTCAGCAATGATATAATTATCTGAGATTAAATTTTATGACACAGAACACTTATTTTGAGGTGCAATTAAATGAAATATTGTCCCATATTCCTTTTAAAAATTAGCATGCATATACTAAAAGCATGCACTCAATTATTATCGTATTCTGACTTTTGAACAAAGAAAAATGTGCAGAACTGTGTTTTCTCTTTTATTTACATACCTACATACTTAGATAACACATGGAAAACGATCTCAATTTTGCCTCTTGGCCCACACTTACAATACGAGCCTTTATGGAGAAATTGTGGCTGTGTCCTCTCAATCCTTCTCAAACTCCTTTGTCTTTAGAGCCATCTTTTTTAGCCTTTTCTATTTTATAGTTAATTTTTAATTAGCATGCATTAATTGTACATATTAGTGGGATTCTGTACATTGTAACATATGCATGTAGCATGCACTGATGAAATCACAGTAATTAGACGGTCTCCTCTCACCCATCCTTTATGTTGGAGCCTTCAATCTCCTCTCTTTTATAACCCCATAAAATATGTAATAGTTTTGGTGACCTATAGTCACCGTAGCTCACTCTTTCTAATTGTATTTTGCTACTTGTTATCCAAACTTCACACATCCCCCACCGGCTTCCCAGCTGCTCCTAATCACTATTCAACATTCAAATAGACCTCTTTTAGTGGCCCTTTAAACAGCTGTGTTGGGCTCTTTCTAAGACTAGTGTAATGGGCTCAAACAATGCTTTACTCTTTCTACAGACAGAAAACAGAAAGTAGGCAGAGTATCTACTATAGACAACAGGGTACCATCTGTTGGTTTCTAAACAGTAATAAAAGCTTGGGACGGTCCTTGAAATTATGTTACTAGGGAGAAGAACTATTACAAAGACATTGAAGGGACCCAATCTGAGTAACCAAAGAAAAAAATAGATGATTGTACTGTATTAAAAGAAAATGGCTTTGTATCACAAATAATATCATGGGGAAAGCCCACAGAAGAAAATGTCTGCAAATTATATACCTATGGTTTAATATATAGAATACATAAAGAATACCCACAACTCAAAATCTAAAGAGAAATAGTTTGATTACAAATGGACAAAGGATTTGCATAGCCATTCTCCAAAGGTATTCAAATGGCCAGTGAGCATATCGAACCATAGGCAGTGTTATTCATCGCAAATATACATCAAACATCCTGTAAGATACCACGTCATGTCCATTAGGATGCATACAATAAAAAGGGCAGGAATTTACAAATGTTGGCAAGACTAGAGGAATTATAATTCTGTTTTCCTGGGAGAAATGCAAAAATGATTTTCCCACAATGGAGAACAATCAGAATTTTTTTTTTCATAAAACCAAATATAAATTGGCATTTGACTCAGCAATTCCATGTCTCTGTATCTGTTCTGGTTAGTTACATTATTTTTTCTTTTAACTTGACACAGCTAGAGTTACCTGGGAAGTAGAACCTAAAGTGAAAAAATGCTTCCATCAGATTGCCTGTAGGCAAGTCTTTGTGAACGTTTTCTTAACTGAATATTGATGTGAGAGTGCCCAGTCCACTGTGAGTAATGTCATCCCTGGGCAGATGGGCCTTGGTTGTATTAGAAAGCAGGCTGAGCAAACCATGGAGAACAAGGCAGTAAGCAGCACTCCTCCATGGCCTCTGCATCAGCTCCTGCCTCCAAGTTCCTGCCATGGATTCCTGCTTTTGTCTTCTTCTGATAATGGACAGTTAGCTTTCAAACCAAATAAGCCCTTCCCTCCCCAAATTGTTCTTAGTCATGGTGTTTTGTCATAGCAATAGAAACCTAATGAAGACAATGTGTATCCTAAATAATTAAAAACAGGGATTCACATAAGTACTGGAATTCTACTCTTCACTGAAGAATTATTCATAATAGTAAAGAGAAGGGAACAACCCAAGTGTCCACCACTAGGCAAATGGGTAGCAAAATGTGTACTGTCCATAAAATGGAATTTTATTTAGTCACAAAAGGAATGGGGTTTGCTATACGCTACAGCATGGGGGATCCTTGCAAACATAATGCTTAGTGAAATAATCCAGGCACAAAGGTAGAGATGAGTCTATCTATATGAAATATCTAGAGCACACAAATTTGCAGAGGCAGAAAGTAGACTAGAGGGTGTCAGAGTTGGTGCGAAGGAGAAATGAGAAACCATTATTTGCTTAATGATTACAGTCTCTGCTGGGGAGCTGAAGACGTTTTGCAAATAGTGATGGTGGTTGCCTCCTGGAATTACAAGTAATGCCACTGAACTGTGCACTAACACAGAAAAAAATGCATCGGTCACAATCGAAACTTTGTAAACAAGGTATGGGCTGAAGCGCTTGCTGTGCAAGTCTGATGACTTGAATTAGGATCCCCAACATCTAGGTTAAAAAATTGCATGTGCTACTCCCCAACTGCTATCCCAGTGCTGATCCCCAAATCCTGCTGATCAGTCAGTCTAGCCAACAGGGGAGTACTGGGTTCAGTAAGAAATGCTGTTGCTGTCTTAAACAAACAAACAAAGACACAGACATTGATAGAGGACCCAAGATTGACCTCTGACCTCCATGTACACACAGACAATGTGCCCTGTCACACACAGGAACTGGAAAGCTGGTCATAAAGCTGACACTCTATGTCAGGGAGCTGAGAGATAAATGCTGCTCACTTTCTCCACATTCTTGTCAATAAATATTTTTAATTTGGGGTTTTATGCCTGTGTACATATGTTCATTTGTGTGTGTGTGTGCTCATGCACATGTGTGTGCATGTGTGGAAGCAAGAGCACATCATTGGATGTCAGCTTCAGGAGGGGAATCTCTGATTGGCCCAAAGCTCACCATCTAGGCTAAGCTGGGTGGCCAGTGAGCTCCAAAGAGCCTCTTATTTCTCCCCACTAAGCGGTGGGTTTATAAATGTATATCACCACACTTGGCATTGTTCTATGGTTTGAACTCAGGCTTTGTTGTACTGATTGGGTCATCTCCAAGCCATATCCATATATATCCATATATATCCATATATATACATATATATATATGTATGTCAGCTATGTCAATGGCTATGATGCAGTAATTGACTGTGGTTTTGATTTGCATTCTCTTTTCTCTTAATTACAAGATTATCCTTTCTGAGATAGGTGGTGGTGTTGCATGCCTTTCATCCCAGCACTTGGAAGCAGAGGCAGGTGGATCTCTGAGTATGAGGCCAGCCTGGTCTACAGAACGAGTTCCAGGACAGCCAGGACTACACAGAGAAGCCCTGTTTCAAAAAACCAAGAAGATTACCCTTTCTACAATAGAAAGTCAATTTCTCTGTTCTTTTGTTACACAGACACACTAACTCTGATTATGACCACCAATCTCTACCTTTACCCACAGAAATGTGCATATACAATGCTGTTGTGCTTACATGGTCACTTGCTGAAGTAGGCAAAGCTGAAAGGATTAACTGAGAAGCTCTTGCCAGTGTTGTAAGACCAAAGACCCCAAAATAAGTCGAAGTGCTGGGACAGTAGAAAGCCTTGTGGGCCTTCCTCCCGAGAGGCTTTTCTGTACTGGTGTTGAAGAGATCAACTGTTCTGTAAGCTTTTCTCCGACTATGCTCTGAATCTTCTTTCCCCTATATTATCAAGATAGCAAAGTTTTATAAAACTGAAGGTCTGTGCTTTCTTGCTTCGGCTTCATTTATAACTGGAGAAAAGAATGTATGGGGTAGAGGTCATGAATGACCGACCTTTGCAGGAGCTGGAGAGAGGCCTCAGTGGTTAAACTGCTTGCAGTGCAAGCGTCAGGACTTAGTTTCAATATGAAGCACCCACATCAAAAGCTGACATGGTGGTTAATTCTCCCCTCCCCCATCTCTATTTCCCCCTCTCCTTAGGCCTCCTGTGCTCCCTAGACAGTTTTGCTTCTACTTTCATATCACTGGTAAATATATCATTTTGTGCATGTATCAACTCTAGGATCTGCAAAGGAGAGAAAGCATGCAACCTGTGTCCTTGCCGATCTGACTACATCTGGAATTCACTAAAACTCAAGGCACCCTTTCTAGGGATATTCTCAATTGTGTCCCTTGAGGCAGGAAGACCATCCTAAATCTGGGTCACACCTTCTGGTTGCAGCCCACACTAAAAAGTCAGGGGAGAAGGAAGCTTTGCTTCTGGCCTACTTGCCCTAGTCAGTTCATCTGTCCTGTTGCTGGGGCATTCCTCTGCACGTATTAGAACCTACTTTTCAGGATTCCAATGTAGATTGAAAACCAGCATTTCTCTAGGAATCCTCTGGGACTCTAGCATCAGAATGGGACTACCGAGACATGTATTCTCCTGGACAGAACAAGTACTAGATTCTTTCAGTCAGGAAACAGCAATTATTGAAGTACTCAAACCACAGCCTGGAAACCACTTTAATAAATCTCATCTCAATATATATTATTTTAATATAGGTTTATATATAATATAATCTATATTCTTATATAAAATAATATGATTTAATATATTCATTTTATCAGTTCTGTTCCTCTAGAGACCCTTGACTAATACTAATACAGACAGGCATGATGGCATGTGTCTATTACCCTAGCACTGGAGAGGTAGAGATTAGAGAATCCTAAATCAGTGACCTCCAGGTTCCATTAGAGACCCTACCACAAAAAATAAGTTGGAGAATAATAGAGGACTACATCAACCTGTGGTTTCCACATATCTGTGCACATCGACACACATAATGCACACACAAGAATACATACATAACTACACAATACACACACGGAGTCTGTGGGTGGGAGAGGGGAGTGTTTTGCCTTCCTTAGGGGAGTAGAAGGTGACTAGAGAGAGGCGGGGTAGCAGTGTTGTTGAGACACAGTGAACAGCCTTCTCCCCAGGAGAAGCAGCAGAGACACATGAATAGGCAGTTTTACTGGTGTGCTCACAGGAGCTCGGGTTTCCCAGGTCAAAGCTGCTCTGTGCCTCTGGAGTGGTAAAATTCCTTTCTCGTTTCATCAGCACTGCAGTGTTGGGGCCTCTATTGAGGCAGGGGGCTCAGGGTGCCCAATGTCTCTTGTCTGTTTTGCTTTCCAGGGCAAAGTGTGTCGTGGTTCATAAAAGAAAAAGATCAAAGAACCCAGACTTGCTTGTTGAGATGGAGGTTGCTCTAAAGGGCAAAAGAGTAGAGTGCCCCGCTGGGGACCTCTGGTGTTCGTCCACGGTGTGGCAGATGAGAGAAGTGAAAATCCAGCTGCCTCACATTAACTCTTTCCTCACAGGATTCTACCCCTCTGAGCCCCATTGTATCATTTGATAGTGAGTACCCTGTTTTGAGAACGTTGTTCTGGTAGCCACTTTATAGTACTCCTGATACCTTTCTTTCTATTTTCTTCTCTTATTATATGCAAATAAAATTGATAGAAAGAGATTCCAGAATGCCTGAAACTCGCCTCAGTTAATACATCAGAACTTCACAGAGAGTGAAGTTTTTGTTGTTCCCCTTTGATTCTGAGTATGTGGCCCCAGCTTGTCCTCGATTTTGCTATGTAGCTAAGCATGGCCTTGAATAACTGATCTTCCTGCCTCTATTTCCCAGATGCTTCAGTTACAGGCATGAGCCTTCATGCCTGTCCACAGACGAAGACTTTTTGAGACAAAGAGCAAAACTATTTCAGCTGGTATGCACCACATAGAGGATATGCTGTGAGGTTTTCCCTATCAGTAACCATATCTTCTTCATGGGATTCGCCCATCCTCTGTGCTGAGTTTCGGGGTCCTTGTCTCTCCTTTTGAGAGGTAGAAAAAGCACAGCTGTATTAGTGTTTTTACAGAGTTGGGGACTGGAAACCCTGTCATATTTTCCACTTTCTTACAGCATAATCTATTGCCAAAAGAAACATTGTTTCAGTGACTGCAGAGGGAGGTGGACCAGGACTGCTACATACTTTGCTTCCCTTGATGGAAGGTAGCCCCCAAGGAAAGCTAAACAACTCTGTGCCTGGAGTCAGAGGCAGTGATGAAGGAATGTTGCCCTCCCGTGAAGTCCAGAGCCTCTCTCTGAAGACTCAGATGCACTGCACCTGCGAACTCTGAGAACACTTTTCTCTCTGGTTTAAAAAAAATATATCAGAAGAGTCTGATGGTGGGGTCCTGTAATCCTTGCTGCTCTGGAGTCTGAGACAGGAGGACTGAAAGTTCAAGGGCTCACTGGATTGCAGAGTAAGACTGTCACAAATTTTGAAAATGTCTAAAGAGGGCTTGTCATTAAAATGAAGTTTTGTTGTCTGCAGGAAAACGGATGCAACTGGAACTAATTATATTAAACAGATGAAGTCACTGTCACAAGGACACATGTTGCATGTTTTCTCTCCTTTGTGGATCCTAGAGTTTATACATGCACAAAATGATATATTTACCAGTAACATGAAAGTAGAAGCAAAACTGTCTGGGGAGCAAAGGGGGCCTAAGGAGAGGGGGAAATAGAGATGAGGGGAAGGGAGGAGGTTTGAAAAGGTATGTTGAAAGCACAATATGTACCCACACCACAGGGTCTTATGCAATATTGTATATTATGTAAAAATAATAATAATAACAAGAACAACAGGGCTGAGGATATCATTGGTAAAATACTTGTCTGGCATGTGCAAAGCCCTGGGTTCAAGCCCAGAAGTAGAGTAAAACAAACTATCAAACAAAACCATCCAAGTTAATGAATTTTTATAATGAATAATTTAAGAGTAGGCTTAGATATACAAAAGGTTGTGAGGATGACATAAATAATTCTTGTATGTTCTTTATTGGGATTCCATTGGTTTTCCCTTTTAGGTCTTCTTTCTGTCCATGTAGCCCATTCAGGATACCATCTGTGTGAGGTGCTAGTTGTCATAACAAAATGCCATAGAGTGGATAGCTTGAACAATAGAACTTTATTTTTCTACATTTCTGGTATGTAGAAGTCCAAGATCAAGGAATTGAATTATTTGATTTATTCTGAAGTCAGTGTATTTTTCCTTTATGACTACTAGTATAATACAATGTCATAAACCAAGTAGCTTTGAAATAACAGAGAACTAATTTTTTTTTTTTTAGAGTTTTGGAAACTAGGAAGTTCAAGATCAAGGCAGACTTAATATCCTGAGAGGGAGCCTTTTCTGATTTCTAGTTGGCATCTTAGTATGCCCTCACATGATGGAAGAGGTGAATGAACGCTTTTAGATTTTGTTTGTGAGGGCACTAATTACTATGGGTATGCCCATCTAAGGTATCAGCTTCAGAAGGCAAAGACAATGGATCCCAGTGCAAGCTGGATGGTGAGACCAAGCCATATCATTGAGGTCTAGATTTAATTGAGAGACCTTACCTCAATGAACAATGAATAACAGCACTCAAGGATATTACATAACACGTATGGATGCCACACAGAGAGAAATAGGTCAGTAGGGTAGTGATCTCCAAGAGACTGAGGCATATTGAGAAGTTCAAAAAGGTATCTCCCATATAAAAATAATTTCTCCCATATAAAAACATTCTTCTGATACTGTCAGAAGTATCAGAATTATTTAAAAAGAACTGTGGAAATTAACTGGCAGCTTTCAGCAACTCAATGTGTTTATTAAAAAACAAAAATGCTGTTTGGTAAGTACAGTGATCTCTGTGGCCTTTTCCCAAATTAGTATCGAATGTACTGACATGGTCATGATGGAAGCCCCATACCAATGGGGCAGGATCATCAATCGTTGTCATCATTGTTGTGTCATCTTGGTAGTCATCATCATCATCATTATCATCATCATCACTGTAAGCAGATAGAATAGAAAATATTTCTAAATTTTAATATAAAGCATTAACCTGAGCATTCAAGAGCCTCAAAAAGTTTTAATTTGGATAAAAGTAAAGAGAACCATACATATGCATCAAGTGTGTGAGCACTGAAAGTCCTCTAAGGAACAAAGTGGCTTCAATCTTAAAACACACAAGGCATCTTCAATCCACTTAAGACTGACTCCTCACTAGAAATCCTGGAAAATGTATTACCTGTCTGAAGGAAATGGCATGATGTATTCAAAGTGCTGGAACAGAACAAAATGTCTGTCAATCAAGAATTCTAAACACAGCTCAAGTATCTTTTACAAAAGAAGAAACTAAGACATCGCCAGATGAACAACAACAACAACAACAAAACAAAAACAAAAAACAAACAAACAAAAAGAGTTCTTCACTGGCAGACCTGCCCTCCTGGAAATATGTTATAAATGGAGTACTTCAGGCTGAAATACAAGGACACTGGATAGTAATCAGAACTAGTAAAGACAGCTGTGTAGATAAACATACAAGATGTTGTGAGTGGGTTTTTGTTTATAACGTTGAAATTAATATGGCACGGTTATACATTAAAGTGTTAATTATAATCTCAGGGAAACCAGTCAAAAATAACTTGGTGTTATAGCATGCCAACAGTGCTGGATTGCTGTCTTGTCCCCCATTTCCACTCTGTCAGTTATTTAGATCCCTATCACTTTCCTCTTATGATCCTAAGTTAATTTTTTAAGTTTTATTTTGTTATTTGTTTTTAAGACAGGATCTCATGTAGTCCAGGCTGGTCTTAAATTTGCTATATATGCAAGGATGACTCTCATCTCCTGATATCCCTGCTTCTACACCCCAAGTGGTCCATTATCCATGTATGCTACCCCATCTGGGTCTAAACTTATCTTTACAGAACTGGGTATACAGAACAAGAGACTCACTGTTTCCTCTCCTTTATTCATATACAAGATAGAGGATCGCATGATTTCCAGTCCTATGGTAGGCAGAGAGTCTTCATTGAAAGTAAACTGGGCTTTGAAAAAATTGGTTCAATTCTGCCTGTCGGATAAAGCTTTTCTGTCTTCTTTCTTCCTGAGTCAGGCGGCTCACATACGGGACACATGTAAACTCTGTATATGTTATGTCTGCGGAGCTTATGGCACATCTGCAAATGTATTTACCTGCAGGAGCCTGGGGCCTAAGGGGAACTTTCAGAAACAACATCTGGATGCACCGAGTCACAGGATCATTTAAGAGAACAAAAATGAGTTCAGGAAAAGGTAGAAATAGAAGTTAGGAACATTGGTTTTTCTTTCAAAGCCTTAGCTGTTTTGTGCATCAAATATTTTTAAATTTCAAAATATTTTCATTGATGCATAAAATCTTATATATTTATGGAATACCATACCTGGTTTTGATACATGCATGTATCATACAATATTCACATCAAGTCAAGAATATCCTATTTATCAGCTAAAATTTTTGTTATGAAAACATTTAGTCTTTTCTTTTGGCTGGTTGGAAATGTATATCACATTATTATAATCGATTACTACCGTACCATGCTGTGGGAAATAAGAACTTTCTCATGTCTGTCTAAACTTAATATTCACTGACCAGCAGTTTATATCCCTTCCCTGTCTTCTGTCTCCTCAAACTTCTGGAAACCACTCTTCTATTCTCAAGGACAGCAAGACCAACTACTTTAGATTCCATATATGGTGCTATGTGCTATTTGTCTTTCTGTGCCTGGCTTATGTCATTTAACAGTGTCTTCCAGTTCCATACACGTTATCACAAATGAGGTGATTTCACCATTTACTGGGAAGATAGTATTCTATTGTTTACATGAACCACATTTTCTTTGTCCATTTTTCTTAGCTAGGGGTTTATTGCTGTGAAGATAAACCAAGACCAAAGCAACTCTTATAAAGGTAAACATTTAATTGGGGCTGGCTTCCAGTTTCAGAGGTTCAGTCCATCATCATCATGGTGGAAAGCATGGGAGTGTGCAGGTAGAGAGAGTGCAGGAGGAGCTGAGAATTCTACATCTTGATCCAAAGGTAGCCAAGTGGAGACTGTCTTCTGCAGGCATCTAGGAGGAGGTTCTGATTCCAACACTGGACAGAGCTTGAGCACTAGGAGACCTCAAAGCCCGCCCCACAGTGACACACTTCCTCCAACAAGGCCACATCTCCTAAGAGTGTTACTTTCCATGAGTGAAGCATTCAAACACATGAGAATATGGGGGGGGGGACATATTCAAACTATGACACCATTCAGAAGTTAATAGCAAGTCATATTTCCACCATTTATTGGCAATTGCAAATACAATGAACATTGGAAAACTGATATCTCCTTAGTGTATCTTTAGGATTACTAGGCCATATGGTAGTTTTACTGTTAATATATATTCTTCCTCCCTCCCTCCTTCCCTTCCTCCCTCCATCCCTTCCTCCTTCTCTCCCTCCCTTCCCCCCCCCCTCTCTTTTTCTCTCTCTCCCCGTGTGTGTGTGTGTGTGTGTGTGTGTGTGTGTGTGTGTGTGTGTGTGTTTTACATGTGCTGGAGCATGGGCATAGATGTCAGAGGAGAACTTGCAGAAAGGAGTTGGTACTTCCACCATGTAAATTCTAAACTCAGATGGTCAGGCTTGACAGCAAGTGCCTTTACCTTCTCTCACTGCCGGATTATTACATTTTTGATGAGCATCCGTTTCATTTTCCATCATGGCTGACCTAACTTACATCTCCTCCTATAATGTGTTCTCACTGTCCCCCACATCCTCACTTGCATCAGTTATCAGTTGTGTCTTTGATGACAGTCATTCTAAGGTGACATCTTTAGTAGCACTTTGATTTACATTTCCCTAGTGAAGAGTGAAAATTGATGATATCTTTAGATAGCTGGTTGCCTACATCTATTGCTTTTTTTCTATTAAGGCATATTTGTTATACAGAACTATGAGCTACATCATGACAATTTCATATATGCACATATCATGTATTGATCATATGAACCTCTCAAGACTGTGTTGTCTCCCCAGTCATTCTTCCCTGATTCCCTTTTCTCCTCTAACAGTTCCTCTTCTATGCCCAAAATGTCCTTTTAATTAATTTTTTAAATTCCCAAGTGTGAGATAAAACGTGCACTATTTGTCCCCGCAAGTATCATGTGTTCTTTCTCATATGTGGATCCTAGCTTCTAATTTTTATATGCATTCATTTATGTGTGCATGAAGCCAGAAAGAAGACTGGGAGAGTGGGGAGAGGTTTTAAGGAAGGAGGGATGGAGACTAAGGCAACACATGAAACATTTAAATAGAAAGGAAAGTACTGGAAGCAGAAGGCTATAGGTGGGGTGGGGCAAGGAGATGTGGGTAGGAGCCAGGAAGGAAAAACAACTAAAACAAAGTATATATGAAAATGCAATAAGAAAATTTATTACTTTGTATGCTGTCTTGGTCACTTTTCCTGTTGCTCTGATAAAATACCCTGGCAAAAACAATATAAGAGGAGGGTTATTTTGTTTTCAGTTTGAAGTCATAGTCTATCATGGCAGAAGAGTTACAGCAATAGGAGCTAGAGGCAATTGGTCACTTTGTAACCGTAGCCAAGAAGCAGTGAGAAATGAAAGCAATACTTTTGCTTAGCTCAGTTTCTTTTTCATAAAGTCCAGGATTCTATCCTAGGGACTGACACCATCCACAGTGGGTGGCTTTTCCTACCTCAACTAACTTAATCAAAATATTATCCTGTAGGTGGTCTTTTGCTACTTTCTGGGTTTTTTCTTCCACCCTTTCAATCTCCTAACACTAGATAAGAGAGAAAAAGGATGCAGAGGAAAGGAATGAGGTCACTGAATAAGGTCAGAGACTGGAAAGGGGTCAACATTATCATTAGACTACTTCCTGCTGATTAGGGGCATCGAGTTCCTTAAGTTTGGCCTTTGCCATCAGGATATCTAATTTTTTTCTTCTTTGTAAACAACCAACAGCAACCAACAACAACTAACCAACAATCCACCTAGTGGGGCTCTAGCATTTATATACCCTCTGAAAAAGTTCCCAGAATTCCAAATGTCATATCCAAACTATCTGCAGCTGACAAAACTACGCCTCTGCTAGAGCACAAGGCAAATCATAGGTAGTTGCTGCTGACAGTCCAAAGCAACCCCAATCCCCACACCTGGGATTAAAATGAAAACATATTTTCATATTTCTGTGTCTTTTAAAGAACCCACAATTCCAGGATTCTCACTATACTATCCCACAGGCTTGTCCAGCTGTTTCCTGGATGATTCTAGATTTCATCAAGTTGACAACTGAGATTAATCTGTCACATTAATTTAAAAAATAAATTTATAAATAATTATATTGAATAATTGATAAATTATTCAATATATTAATAATTATTAAAATGTTAATAATTATTAAAACTGAATACAAATGTAAACAAATGTCTTGATGCAAAACAGATTATTTTGTTTAGTGGAATCATCTCCAGTTTCTATTTTCCTATAAATCACATAATTGCAGGCTTTTTCACGCTGACTAAAACCACATTGTATGTACATACATGCACACCTAGTTTTAGCAGTTCGCTTGTAGATGGGAACCTGGACTGATTCTATAATGTGGCTATTAGAAATAATACTGCCGCATAGCAGGTATTCAGCTATCTCTATTCAACACTAACTTGGATTCCTTCAAGTATGTCATGAGAAGCAGTATAGCTGAATAACTTGAAATTTTTATTTTTAGCTTTCAATGAACTTCTATGCTGATTTCCAAAGTAACTGAACTGCTCTAAACTATTTTACATTCTTGCTCGTCAATAGGAAGGATTTTGCTCCACCTCCATATACACGCCAGTATTTATTATTGTCCGTCATCTTTTTCAGATTTATTTATTTTATGCGCATGACGGTTTGCCTGTGTGTGTTTATGTGCCGTGTGCATGTCTGATGTAAGTAGAGGTCAGAAGTGGGTGTTGAATTCCCTGGAACTGGAGTTACAAATGGTTGTCAGCCATTACATGAGTACTGGGAACTAAGCCTGGGACCTCTGCACGACTAACAAGTGCTGTTAACAGACAAGCCACCTCTTTGCCCTGTAGTCTTAATAATATCTTTTAAGACTGGGGTGAGTAGATATCAGATGGTAGCTTTGTTCTTGTTTCTGAGACAAGATCTTGCTATGTAGTTCAAGAAGGTGTCAAATTCACAACTGTCCTTCCTCAGCCTTTTGAGTGCTGGGATTTTAGGCTTAAACCACCATGCTCAGCTGCAATGTAGTTTTGAGTTGTATTTCCTTGGTAACTAAAAATGTTGAATATTTTCCCATGTAAATATTGGTCATTTGCATTTCTTCTGAGGCATCTGTTCCCTTCACTGGATCATGTGGTCTTCTGGTGACACAACTTTAAGTGTGTGTGTGTGTGTGTGTGTGTGTGTGTGTGTGTGTGTGTGCTGAACTCTGACCTTGTTCAGCTCTTTCCTTTCCCCTCTATCCTTTTTTTCTTTTATCTAGTGTTAGGGGG
This sequence comes from Rhabdomys pumilio, assembly GCA_030674055.1. Taxonomy (NCBI): domain Eukaryota; kingdom Metazoa; phylum Chordata; class Mammalia; order Rodentia; family Muridae; genus Rhabdomys; species Rhabdomys pumilio. The sequence goes on from JANHMN010000005.1 coordinate 16,463,041, forward strand.
TTAATAGGATGGAAGAAAAAGGGGTGGAGAAGAGTAGAAAACAGAAGAACCTACAAAGTAGCCAAAGACCAGCTACAAGATTGTATCTTGATTAAATAATTGAGGTGGGAAACCCACCCACTGTGGGTGGCATCATCCCCTAGGATTGTATCCTGGACTTTATGAAAAAAAAAAGAGAGAGCGTAAGCTAAGCAAAAGTGTACACACGTGCATGTGCATGTGCATGTGTGCAAGTGTTTGTTCCAGAATATTACTACTGTCAGCAGAATAGCTGATAAGGATTTTTCTCTGGTCTGTAGACTGTGTCTTTGCTTTGTTAACTGTTTCCTTTGCTGTGCAGTAGCCTTTGAATTTAATGCAGTCCTATTCACCAGTTATTGCTGTTTTTTTCCTCGATTGCTGGAGTCCTTTGTAGAAAGTCTTTGCCCATGCCTATATTGGAAAAAAAAGCCTTTCTTATGTTTTCTTCTAGCAGTTTTAAACTTTTAAGTTTTACATTTTAAAGTCTTCGATCCATTTTGAATTTATTTATTATTACACTTATTTATTTATTTATTTATTTATTTATTTATTTATTTTGTGTGATGGGACACACATGTGGAGGTTGGAGGACAACTTTTGGGAATTGGTCCTTTTCTTTCATCATGTCCATCCTTTAGATAAAACTCAAGTCATCAGGCTTAGTGTCATTGTCTTTACCTATTGAACCATCTCACTGTCTTTGAATTAACTTCTGTACACAAGATAGTTTTATAGATACGTGTGTGGATATCATTTTCCAAGCACTATTAGTTAAATAGGCTTTTATCAATGTAAAGTTTTCTCACCTTTTCAAAACATCAGGTGGCTATAACTGCATGGGTTTGTTTCTAGGTCCTCTGTTCTGGTTATGTGCCTGGTGTGTGTGTGTGCATGTGCATGTGCGTGTGCGTGTGCATGCGCGCGCATGTGTGCACACCAGAATAATAGTGTTTGCTGCTGTTTCTACAGTGTAGTTTCAAGTCAGAGATGAAATTCAACTGAAGAATCACCTCCATCGAATAGGTCATTGGGCATTGTCTTGACTGATGATTTATGTGGGAGGACCCATTCTAGTGTATTCAGTGATATCCCTGGGTATATAGCCTTGGTTAGTATAAAAAGAACAAGTTTAATCAATGTATCAAGTTATGGGGAAAAAGCCAGTAAACAGCATTCTTCCATAGTCTCTGGTTCAGTTCCTAACTCCAGGTTCCTGCTTTACTTCCTGTCTTGGCTTCCATTGATGATGGAGTATAATCTATAAGACAAACACTTTCCTCTCCAAATTAATCACTATTTTATCACAGCAACAGAAGCCAGGACACATTTGCTTAGGAGCACTTTGGCTATTTATGATTCAAATCTTAGCAGTTTTTTCCTATTCATTCAGTACCGTTTCTAAATCATCCACGTTACTGCATTTATGTTCTGTTCCTTTTTTACTGCTGAGTTGTATTTCACTGAATGATGCCATAGGGTTTTTTTAAATCCAGTTTTCTATTGCTTGACATTTAGCCATTTCCATCTTTATCTATTAGAAATAAAGCTTTTTCTAATAGTCATTATTATAAAAGACTTTCATGGGCATGTATGTTGGCTGATTTTTATATCAACTTGGCACAAGCTAGAGTCATATGAGAGGTGGAAACCTCAATTGAGAGAATACCCCCACAAGATCAGGCTGTAGGCAAGCCTCTGGGACATTTTCTTAATTAGTGATTGATGGAGGAGGGCCCAGCCCATTATGTGCCACCCCTGGGCTGGTGATCATGGGTTGTATAAGAACAAGCAAGCCATTGGGAACAATCCAGTAAGTAGTACTCCTTGAATGGCCTCTGTATCAGTTCCTGCCTCCAGGTTTCTGCCTTTACTGCTTCTGATGATGAACTGTTATAAGGAACTCTGGATGAAATAAACCCTTTCCTCCCTAAGTTGCTTTTGGTTATAGCATTTTATCACAGCAAAGTAACCCTAACTAAGAAAGCATGCGTCTGGGCTGGAGAGATGGCTCAGCAGTTAAGAGCACTGACTGCTCTTCCAGAGGTCCTGAGTTCAATTCCCAGCAATCACATGTTGGCTCACAACTATCTGTAATGGGATCTGATGCCCTCTTCTGGTGTGTCTGAAGACAGCAACAGTGTACTCACTATATGTGATCTATATCTGTATCTGTATCTATATCTCTCTGTGTGTATATATATATATATATATATGTATACACACACACACACACACACACACACATATAATATATATATATATATATATATATATATATATATATATATATATATATATATATATATATATATATTGCATCTTTTTTCCCCCTAGGCAAAACCTACAAAGTAAGTTGAAAGAGGAAGGGAAGGATGGAGGACATCTCTTTATAGAATTGTATGGAAGTAGAGAACCCCTCGCAGGCTGATGTTGAGTTTTAGAGTGCCAAGATGGCCTGTGTTCAAAATTCTGTTCACAGCCAGGGGGTGGTGTCCCATGCCTTTAACCCCAGCACTTAAGATGCAGATACAGGTGGGTCTCTGTGAGTTTGAGGGCAGTCTGGTTTATACAGCAAGTTCCAGGACTGTCAGGACTACACAGAGATACCCTGTCTCACATAACAGCAACAACAGTATACTATTTATAAAGCTGTGTCTGGGCCTAGCACTGCGCTAGTCTCTGGTACTTTCCCAACCATGAGGAAAAAGGGATCTTCAGAGGCAGGGATCGTGGCCTTGCCTTGACCTGTGTTTATTCCGTCATCCTTCTTCCATTTTGATGGACACTGTACTTAACGACCCATGTGTTTAAAGGCAAACAAACTCCCAATTACCTTTTCCATATCTAATATTTATTTTTAAACTCCAAGGTTCTGGATGCTTAAGGTACAATGTATTCTAGTTTCCAAGTTTCATATATTAGCCATCCAATCATGGCCACATCCTTATAGAAGAAAGAAACAGTTAAAATTATGCGACTGCTGGAGAGTCTGGTTCTCTGAGAACCACGTTCCGGTCTTATCTAGCCATGCTGGAGTCAGTAATCCCCACAGACCATTTGCATGGCTAGCTTCTGCGGCTGGCTGGGCTCCAGTTAATTGGCCGTAGCTAGTGCTTGCTTCAGCCCATGTTTACTTCATCCTGTGTCTCTGGATAGCATTCCTCTGACTTTGCTCCTGGATTTATTCCAAGCAGGTATCTCCTGTTCTTAATGAGTTCCAGGGAAGGAGCTTCATTCCACAGTCTCCTTTGACAGCTTATATTATAGTGCTTTATGATATTGTCAAGAAGTGCCTTTCTCTTTCCTCTACACCTCATTTCCTCCTTTTCTGAATTAGTGAAAGTAGAGATGAGGCGGCCACTGCCTTCTCCCATGGTAGCCCTTATGTCCTACGGAGGTAGTTTAGTTTGTTAGCTCTCAAACTTCTTTTTGGAAAGATTAGAGAATATATTGTGGTATGCTTCCTTCATGGACAGCACTAAGAATGAATGAATCAACCCCCATGACGGCTGAAATGACTCTGGGGTACTTGTCCCAGCTGGACTGTTACCATGCAGACATTTTATCTTTCCCTGGTTTGTATTCAATTAACACTTTTTTCACAAGCCAGGGGAAAGCACCTAATATTTTTCCTTGATGACTGGGTAAAGCACATTATTCAGATACTAACCAGGCTGGTTCTGCCTAATGTCCAGTTCTCTGGACAATGTGCGAGTCTTAATTCTGAAACTCTGCCTTGTGTTTATATGACCATCTCAAATCTGTGGCTGATATCCTTAATGGCTTTTTCCTTTCCTTTTTTTCCCCTTTCCTTTCCTTTCGTTTCCTTTCGTTTCCTTTCGTTTCCTTTCGTTTCCTTTCGTTTCCTTTCGTTTCCTTTCGTTTCCTTTCCTTTCGTTTCCTTTCCTTTCCTTTCCTTTCCTTTCCTTTCCTTTCCTTTCCTTTCTTCTCCTTTCCTTTTTTCCCTTTCCCTTCTCTTCCTTTCCTCCTTCCTTCCTTCCTTCCTTTCTTTCTTTCCTTCCTTCCTTCCTTCCTTCCTTCCTTCCTTCCTTCCTTCCTTCCAGAAAGCATCTTTTAGATTGTTATGTGAGAAGGAATTTGACATACCTCCAGGACTAGCCTAGCCTATGTAAAAACTGATTAACGATGTGTTTGCGTGTTGGATATTCATGTATGTGGGAGATATCATATATTATTTATGAGTGCAGCTAGGTATTTTCAGTTTGGAAGAACAGTGCAACGTATTGTTACCAGCATTGGAAAGACATAAGTTTGTATACTAGTATTGTTCGTTTTTCCATGATTTTAAACAAATAAATTAACTTTTCTCCATGCGTCCCTTTTCCTCATTTCTAAAATGAGTGTGGCTATAACATTACATATCCGACTGAGTAAACAAATTGTGGTAGATCCATACAGTGGAATACTACTCATCAATAAAAGAAGTGAACTAGAACAGCAAGCTTTATGTTATATATGTTTTACCATAATTTAAAATATGGAACAAACCAAAACCACTGAATCAAACATTTTAAATGGGAAAACTGAAAGTTATGTGAATTATCTCTCAATGAAGCTGTTGTAAGAGCTGGGATGTTGATATATATAACTGCTTGGATGAATCCCAAACTAATTAGGTTGAATGAAAGAAGCCAGACAAGAAAGAGTATGTGCCATATGATTCCATTTATACAAAACTCTTGAAAATGTGCACTAATCTATGGTGATGGAAAGCAGATCAGCAGTTGTTTGAGGAGGGGGTGGGAGGGAAGGGGGGCTGGGAATGGTCAGGAAGGAGAGAGGCAAAGAGAGGCAAGGAAACTCTCAGAGATGATAGGCATGTTAATTATCTTGATTGTGGTAATAGTTTCATGGGTGCATACATGTGTCAAAGCTCATCAAATTTACACTTTAAATATGTGAACTGTATTGTATGTCAATTATATCTTAAAATGATCATTTAAAAAATAGTAATTTTTTAATATGGCAGATAAGAGGTTGAAATGATACACTGATTAAAAATGATTTGGCACGGGGTAAGTGCTCAATAAATTGTTACTTAAAAAGTAGTCACCAGTGAGGAGTCAGGTAGGGAGGTAGCTCAGTAGTAGGTGGGCTGTTTGCACTGTAAGCACAAAGCCCCTTGTTCAGTCCTCAGCACTGTATGAACTGGGCATGATGGTGCACAGCTGCGACTCTAGAACCTGGCAGGGAGAGGCAGGAATATCAGTCATTCTTTGCTATATACCACGTTTGAATTTATCTGGGATACATGAAAACTCTCCAAAATATTAGTGAGGGCAAAGGCATGAAAGAAGTGGGGTTATGAGGAAGACTCAAGTGCTTAGCTCAGTTCACCTGAGCATTCACCTATTGATCAAGTCCCACGGTGAGGCTTGCACTTAATCTCAACAGCAAACCAGAATATTGTGCGTCTTCCTCCATCAGGTTCAAGGGCAACTTTTTTTTTGTGATAGGTAGGCTAATGGACCAGTACCCTAAACACCAGACATAGCAAGTTTAGATGGTCTACTACCAAGGAATCTTTGCCTTCCTCACAGACAAGGCTTATTCTATTTAAAGGTGTCATAGTTATTAAAAGGAGAGGAAGTGACCTGCCAGTCTGCTTTGTGCTGCTATAAGAGAATACATGAAATTTATGGATACTATATAAAGAATAGACTCATTGGTCACAGTTGTGGAGATTAGAAAGTCCAAGATCAAAATATCTACAGCTTTGGTGTCTGTTGAAGGGGAGAGCCAGTACATTGAGATGGTTCTTTGAGTGCTGAATCCTCCAGAGAAAGAGAGAATATTATGTCCTGTGGGACAGGACAGCGGAAGTACCTGTTCTTGAGAACCTTACTAAGGCATTAAATCCACCACGAGGGAAGTTACCAAAAATCACCTCTTAAAGGTCCATCTCTTCATACTTTTATAATGGCAATTAAATATCAATGTGAATTTTGGGGGCAAACAAGCACTCAAACAATCCCAGAACCCCACAAAAGGAATTCAAGCCTATCCTGGCCCATAAAAAGCTCGAGCCCACCGCCCTCATACTAATTTTCTATAGTTCACAGATCAACAAACACAGTGAATTAGAATTATATACACTCACTGCCTGATGGTTTCCATTACTCAAAAGAGCAGACACAGGTCAGTTGTATTTCCTGCTCACCTTCAGCAAGGCTGGCTCCACGGTGTTAATGAGACTTCATTTTCATTTAGATGTCTAACTAGGAAAAGATCTACTTCTAAGCTTCCCCCTGTTGTTAGCACAATTCCTTTTTTGTGCTTCATTTCTTAATGACTATTCTCTTCTCTTTGTACCCAGGTCTGAACAAACAATTTGCTTCTTTAAGACTAACAGAGATATGTTTTCCACCTCAAGAACAGCCATGTCCTCTTTTAAGGACTCTTCATCTGTTTAAGTAACACCCAGTCCCAAACTCCTTTAACCCCATGGTAACTCCTTTGGGAGTCTTCACCTTGTCTTTACAATGTAAACCACTGGACAGCATTGCATTATCAGCATAGGCCCAGAGCTATGGGGAAGCTGAGAGCATTGTATGAGGGGTGAAACAAAGACGTGGTAATCTTGAGGGGATCTTAGAAGCCGGCCTTTGATACTTTCCTGTGATGCAATGGGCACATTGGGAGCACTTCAGCTTGTATGCCTCCCTTCCACAAAAACACTTCCAGAATCTACCTCTTGTGGAATACATACAGAATGTTTATGCATGTGTGCCTGCTAACCAGAGAGCCACATGAGCACCATATTTTATGGCAAGTTGATACCTTGACCATTTAAAAAGATCACAGTGTCATCCAATTTTCTTTCTAAAGGGATGTCCATTGGTACATTTGTACAACTGGGAAGAATATTTACGATATTTTTTCAACCCCATCTACTTTATAGGCTAGAGAAGCACTAAAACATAACAATATACATTTTTTTAAAAAAAAAGAAAAAGAAAAGAAAAGAACTGGGGATGCTGGCACTTGCTTTAGCACTTAGGCAGAGGCCAGAAGATACCAAGTTCAAGGCCAATCTGGGCTACATGTTGAGATTTTGTCTCAAAAAAAGAAAAAAGAATTATAGAAAAGAAAGAAAGGAAGGAGGGAGGAAGGAAAAGAAAGGAAACAAAAGCTAAGGTATCCAGCTGGGAGAGTGGGAAAATGCTTGCTACTAGAACAGTGCTCAGTTCCCCAGTTCTTATGTGAGGTTGGACCAAGGGTGTCTGATCAAGCCTGTGTCTGCCTCTGAACAGGCCAGATACCTCATCGAAACTGCACTCCAGGTAGCCAGATGGGAGCTCTAAACTAGTTTGCCCTTTCAAAACATTTTAACAAAGCTTTGTAGAATGACTCACAATGCCCCCCTCCATTGAGGTGACACAATTCACCCACTGACAAATCAAATAGCCATGCAATAGAGTATGTTTAGTTATAGGAAGGCATGAAGTCTTGATACATGCTTCATCATACACGAATCTTAAACACTTGGTGTGATGCAAGAAGAAGCCAACCTCAAAAGATTACATGGCAAATATGCTAATCCAGAGAGGTGGAAAAGAAAGATTGGCAGTTACTAGAACTGGAGAGGTCATGGGGATGGGAGGTGAGCAGCTGTGAGTGTTGGTTTCCATGTTGAAGTGCTAGATCTTGTAAAATTAGAAAGTAGCGATGCTTTTACAGCTCTGTGAATACACTAAAACCACTGAATTATATATTTTAAAAGGGTGAATTTTATGGTATGAGGATTATATTTTAATAGGGCTGTTATTTTAAAATATCAACCAACTAAGACGTACTTATTAACTTCTCTGTGTTTGATATGGGGTGACCATCCTTAAAGTTACCTCATTATGTAGCAGTGTGAACAGAGGGAGAGAATTCCCATCCAGAGGAAATACCTCGAATTTTGGTTGACACTTTATGAGTGTGGATGAAAGGAGGAGAGACAAAAGACACGTTTGGATAAAATTTCCTCCAGAATATAGTTTCATTTAGCCTAAAACTTTCCTATTCAAATTGTAGTGTGAGCACCTCCTGGGAACTTGTTGGAAATGCAGAATCACGAGTTCCACCAAGCAGCACAGAATCACAATCTACATTTTAACAAGATCCGCAGGTGTTTGGCATGCACATTACAGCGTGAGAAGCGCTAGCCTGAAGGTTGGCAAGATGACTTCATGACACTTTAATTTGCCCTTTAATCAGTCTGTAGGTAAGGTGGCGGCATATTTAATATTGTATTACACTGAATATTCTCTATATAAAGTCATTGTAGATGCAATCCCAGTCTTTAAAAGTGAAAATGAGTCTATTTTAATATAATTTCAACTCTTGTTTTTATCCAGTTACTTTGCATAGCCTTTTAAAAAATCTTGCAACAGATTCTTTTCAGTGATAATATCGTAAATGATAATTTGGTGTTATTGTGAACAATGGTTTTTTTCAACTTAAAGAAGATAAACTATGCTCGGAATTTTAAAAGTATGAGTATTTTTCAAGATGATCTTGAAATTTTGAGTTAAACTCGGTTGTAAAGAAATCTATTTAATGTACTATTTGTTTAATATGCCAAATAGGTAAGTTACACTACCCAGCTAAAAGCTGTATGCTTTTAAAGCATTGTTGTGACCTTTTAAAATTGCATAAAATTGCTTTAATGGAATTGCTCATTCATTTGTGTAAACATTAAGATAAAAAGACTGACCGGTTTCATAAAATAAAATGGCTAGGTACATTAATTCGAGCAATATTTGATAAGTCTGTTATGTTTATGTGGGGAACATATTACAAACCCTGAGAAAATTTGTAGCTATCACTAATATATGCATTTTGTAAAATCCAGATAGTTCTCTCCTTGCCTTCTCAAAGCAATATCACATCTTTTAAATACCCATTTGGATGATAAAATGGCTTCTTGAGTTTTCTCTACTGCCAGGGATTTTATTTTGCAGTGCAATTGCAGCCTCTCTCAAGTGTGAGCATCTGGCCATTAATAATTGCCAAGTAGGCCAGAACCTGTGCTCATTTCCTTCCCAAGTCATTGTGGCAGAAAGAGGATGTGGGTGATTTGTGGTACACTCTAGGTACCCTTCATTAACAAGGTTTGTGTGTTTCTACACAATTTTCATGGTCACTTCACTGATTGATCTCTGACTGTGAGAGTCTCCAGAGCCTACATTTAAGAAGCTTTTCTCTTACGAGGCTGTGCCTCTACATCTGCAAGTAGCCATGGGACATTGGTTTCACAGAAAAGTTCAGCCTATCAGATGTCAGCCAAATTGAAGAGCTCAGACTGAGACATTATTCCTTGTATTGGCCCAAAGCTTCAAATGCCCAAGGAAATATTGCTTCAGGTATCTACTATAAGGCAATGAATGCCCTTTCCTGGTTTCAAGGCTCAGATCCTAGGTACTGATGCCTGTCAATAATCTTCCAGCTAACCTAACATTTGGGAGATTGGGTTTGACCTACTATCTTTTTTAAAAGCTCTGTAGATTGAACACAGGGAGTCTTGAACTGGTGCATGCTAGACAAGTGCACTGCCACTGAACTATGTCAATGGTCCTCCCTTTTGAGATAGGACCTCACTAAATTGCCCAGGTTAATTTGAACTTGCTCTGTATTACAGACATACCTTGAAATTATGATGCCTTTGCTTTCAAAGTAGCTGGCAGTACATACCTGTACCATCATACCTGGCTTTTTTTCATATCTGTATGTTCTACATGATTATTTTTCAAATCTATTTTGTCCTTTCAAACTTCCATTATTAAATATATGACAATACTTTCTTCCCTTTCTTTACACATGACTTCAGTATTTATTACAACAGTTTTCTTTTTTTAAATTGTCAAATCATAATTTTTACTTTTTAACACAGGGGTTATAAACACAAGAACTGGCAGGATGTGGGGAAGGGGAAAACACAGGAGTGTAGGTGTTCCTGGGGAGTACAGATATCTTTCAGAACAGGGTGTTGGCTGGGTGAAGGTTCAGGGGACAGGTCACTATGACTCTGCCTATGATTCCCTTGTCCTTATCTAAGTTGGTCCTATCCACCAAGGCAGCCTATGTACAAGGTCTATGACTACTCAGGCTGGTAAATTTCCACAGAAACCTCCTGTTTACAGTAACTTATAGCCATCTGTTTCAGTGTTTTTCCAAAGACCCAAGACTTTGTGTTAGCAGGCATGTATGTCAAGCCTATTGCTGATTTTAGGCTTATGGTTGATTTTAGGCCTTCAGTGTATAAGCAGGGCTGCCCCTGACATCTCCTCCCTTCTCCAAGTATAGAAGGGCTGTGGCGATTCTAATCTTGCCAAGGCAGGGATAGAGGCCTGACCTCCAGTAATTAAAGGGGACCTTGTAATGGCTCTGGTCCTCCTGTCGTTGTCCAGTGAGGCATGAGGGCCATACCCATCCTGATGTCTTTTTTCTGGAGAGGGGATACTTTTGACATCAACCCCTATGCAGTCAGGCTTGTCCCTCAGGGAACTACAACAGTTTTCTGCCTGTCTCCATATTGCTGTATTCAGTGTATGACTTACAGAATATACAGTTGATGAGTTGACTCTAATTGAGATGCAGAGGACTGAATGAAATATCCCCCATGTGCTTATATGTTTACATAACTGGTCCTCAGTTGGTGGTAATGTTTGGGAAGAATTAGGTGATATGGCCTTGCTGGAATAGAGATGTGTCACTGGGGTTAACCTTTGAGGTTTCAGAAGACTCATACCATTTCCATTGTGGCTCTCTGCCTCTTACTTATGGATCAAGCTAGTAGCTCTCAGCTGTTCCTGCCGTCATGTCTTTGTTTTGCCATCACGGACTCTAACCTTTTGAAATTGTTAAGCTCAATTAGTATCCTTTCTTTTGTAAGTTTTCTTGGTCATGGTATTTTGCATTCGAAAATTAACTAAGACAAGGATCCTTAAGACAAATTCAAGAGATTGCAGGTGGAGGTAGGTCTGATCTATGGCAGCTGTTCAGTAGATTGATATAATCAGAGCTGTGTTCTTTAAAACATTTGCTCTGGGTACTATGATTTAGAGAAATGTAATTACCTTTCTTTATAGATCATATATAGAATTTTCCACACCTTAAACTTCCAAATTTCACTGACTTCATGTAACTCGTGTTTGATATCTTTGAAATTGAACTGGGCCTCGACGCTTTCATGATATGCTCGTCACTACATATCTACGGATGTGATCTCTTGGGATGATGAGGAAAACAATATCACTTTGTATTTGGTATTCTTTTTTTGAGACATGTTTTGTTCTGTGTAGCCCTGGATGACCTGGAACTTGCATTGTAGACCAGGCTGGCCTCCAATTCACAGAGATCTGCCTGCCTGTCACCCAGGTGTTGTGATTCTGAGTTTTACTAGGGTCATTTGTGTGATCATGGGTTTGGAACCCACACGGGTCTGGTAGTACGCAATGGAAAACAATGACTATTCCTGCCCCCTCCCACAAATCCATACACAGTACCCAGTATTTTAGCTGGAAGGGGTAGGGCCCCACTTGAGACATGGTCTCCTTAGGTACCACCCATCTCTTCTGGCTCTCTCCTATCACCAAAGTCCTAAAAGTACTATCACCTCTCTGTGGAACCTGTCCTAATATCTTACTTTGCATTTCCATTTGATTTAATCCCAAGTATGCTGCTTGTTATTTTTGTAAATTTCTTTGCCTACCTGTCTTAGTCCATTTTTTCAGTCTGTATTTTTTTATTCACATATATTTCTTATAATGAACTATTTTTAGTAATTAAACACTGGGGGCAGGCAGTGCTTCTGTTTCTGCCATGCCCACTACTCTCTTGCAATGTGAAATAAACTTGGTTTCTTTCTGAAAGTAATATTTAGATGATGATAAGCATGTGGTAGATACTAGAAGGCCTCTTCTCTTCTGTTCCCAGAGTACCTTTGGCTATGCCATGTCTGCCTTCAAAGCTGAAATTGACTGAAAACCTATAGTTATCTGCGTATTCTTGCCACCTCTCACTGCACTCTCCCTCATGCAAGCCTACAAAACAGCTCAGTGCAATGTTAGAAAGGAAAGACTTCCCCTAAATCCCCAAGTATGACTGTCTTCATCCTGCCGTGTTCTTCTTGAAGATTAGTACTCAGAGTTTTGTATTCGGATTATATTACATTTTATATGAAAATGTAAAGTATAACGTATGTGCCCTCATGCCATTATATATTTTTATGATTACTATTGTTATTATATGATAATCCATAGAATATTATTTACACAGATAACATTTTTTAAAAGAATATTTCCCAGTACTTACACACCTAAGTTTGTATAGTATTTACTTTTTTTTTTTTTTGGTTTTTTGATACAGGGTTTCTCTGTGTAGCCCTGACTGTGTTGGAACTCACTCTGTAGACCAGGCTGGCCTCGAACTCAGAAATCCGCCTGCCTCTGCCTCCCAAGTGCTGGGTGGAATTAAAGGCATGCGCCACCACTGCCTGGCAGTATTTACTATTTTTAAAAATGTGTTTTGTTGGGCTAGAGAGATGGCTCAGTGGTTAAGAGTACTGGTTGCTCTTCCAGAGGTCCTGAGTTCAAATCCCAGCAACCACATGGTGGCTCACAACCATTTGTAATGGGATCCAATGCTCTCTTCTGGTATGTCTGAAGAGGTGAAGAGATAAAGACAGTGTACTCACATACATAAAATAATTCCTTAAAAATGTGTTTTAATTTATTTTATCTTATATGTATGGCCATTTTTGCCAGCATGCATGTAAATTTATCATGTGCATTCAGGACCTACAAAGACCATGAGAGAGCATTGGAGTCCCTGAAACTGGAGTAATAGATACTACTGAGCCAACATGTGGAGCTGGGAATCAAACCCCAGTCCTCTGGAAGACAGCAAATACTCTTAACTGCTGAGTCATCTCACCAGGTCTATAGCATTTGCTATTATAGATGTAATGTTTTTTTCATATACTACATACATAAAAAATAAATACTAACGCATACAACTTTAAAAAGTTATTCTTTATAATAAACTATCAAGAGGATTTGGTTAATAAGCTAACAGCTATGTATTTACCATATATACTGTTGGTTTACTTTTCTTTTCTGTGCTTTATGTGATTATACATGTTCCTCTGTATAGGCACATGTGTATATGGAGGCCAGGTTAATGTTTAGTGCCTTCTTTAACCTCTCTCCTTCAATTTTTCAGACAGTGTCTCATACTGAAACTAGAGGTCACCAATTCAGGTAGACTGACTGGTGAGTGAGGTCCAGGGATCTGTCTGTCCCTGTATCTTTTCCCTCAGCATTGGAACCACAGATGCACGTTGCTATAGCTAGTTTTGTTTTAAACATGGCTCTTGGGGATCCAAACTTGCATTTTCCTGCTTGTACAACAAACAGTTTACTGATAGATACATATCTCTAGCCTCCTTTTACTTCTACCCCTCCCCCCCAAACGTTGTGGTGCTAGGAATAGAATCTCGAGCCTTGTACCTGCTAGGCAAACACTCTTCCACTGACCCTCAGTCCTGACCCTATCCTATTGTTTCCTTCAGTGAACATCTCTTCTAATTTGTTATTTGACATTTGAAATAGTTTTCATCACTAATTTCAAATCCACCAAAATTAATGTTCACCATTCTTGACAATATATCTCTTTGCCAGGCTTAAGCTATTCAGCGTGTGGTGATCACAAAAATTGAATCAATGATACCTCAGTTAGTTGAAGCCTGGGACCTCTTTTCCATGGTGATAGAAAGCAGCATGATCTTTTTTTCCTAGGATGTACAAGAGGAAATAGATAGCCTTGTTGCTTTGGCAACCGTTTTACAATAATGAGAGATGGCAGCCTGAAGATGAATCCAATATGAATGGCAGACGGAGCTGAACACACTACATAGAAACAGAGCTGCAGCCTTGCTTAAACTTTGCTTTAAACCCTCCTCATCCAGAACCTTTATTTATGTTGTTCAGAAACCCCCATTTCTTAAGACTTGTGGCAGCAACACACCTTTAATCCAGCACTTGGAAATCAGAGGCAGGTGGATCTTTGAGTTCGAGGCCAGTCTGGTCTACAGAGAGAATTCCAGGATAGCCAAGGCTACACAGAGAAACCATATCATGAAAAAGAAAAAAAAATTCCCTTTGTTTAACTCAGTTTGAACTAAGCATTTTGTTTCGATCAGAAGTGTACTATGTTAGATTTTTCATCGCTGTGAAAAATAGACCTGAGAAAACAATCTGAAAAGACAAAAAGATTTATTTTTGACTCACAGTTTCAGGGATTTCAGGCTAGAGCCACTTATAACCATTGTCTCTGGGACCATGGTGAGGAAGATTATCATTTGGGAGAGGTAGACATGAGGGGGTTGTAGAGCAGAATTGCCTGCATGGATGGGAGCAGGAAAGGATATTTCAATGGAATAGAAAAGAAAAGCTACCACTTTACCAATTATTGTAATAAATTATAAAATGCCAGTTATCAAAAGCTTGACATTGATATAAGAAAGGGAAATTAAGAGCAAAAAATTTCAACTAAGAAACAAATAAGAATTTAACTAAGTAGGGTGAAGGGTGTAGCCCCGTTGGTCAAGTACTACATAAATATTTTGAAGCCGAATTGGTTTATATAAGACCTTGTCAAAAGAATTAAGCTATACTCTGTAAGGAAAATCACAACTCAAAGGAAAATCAGTTTATTTTGGTTCATAGGTAAAGGGATATAGGATAGTAAAGCAGGAAGGTATGGGTGCAGAAGCAGGAAGCTGGCAGTTACTTTGTCTATGCAGCCAGGAAGCAGAGAGTGGACAGGAACCTCAAGCCTGTCGATAAGTTCAAACCACAACAAATGTCACAGCAAACTTTGGAATTAGATTTGATTAGAGATTCACTGGATTTGATAAGTTTTAATTGAAGAGTGGTCTGCTACAGTAGGATCTACTGTTATATATAATATATATATATATATATAAAACATGCACATCTGAGTTCTTTGTTCTAGGATAGTTCTTTGTTCTTTGTTTACAAGGTAGTTTTGATTTTGTGAGGCTAAGTCAGCATCAATTAACTTTATTGAAATTTAACTTTTAAATTTCATTGAAATTCAATTTTTTAAAAAATATATGTATTTTATGTGAATGGATGTTTTGTCTTCATGTATGTTTGTACAACACATGCATTCAGAGTACCTATAGAAGCCATAATGACCCCCTGAAACTGGAGTTACATAGTTGTAAGTTGACACGTAGGTGCTCAGAATCAAACCCAGGACCTCTACAAGAGCAACATTTACTCTTAATCATTGAGTGATCTCTCCAGCTCCAGATTTAATTTTTAAAATTTTAATTATTTTATTTATTTACATCCTAAATGTTGCCCCCCCCCTCCTGGTCACCCCTCATAGAATTTTTTCCTGCCTCCCCCTTCCCTTCACTTCTGAGCAGATTCCTCCCTCTCCCTCTTCCCCCCACTCCCAGCATCCTTCCTCCCTGTGGCATTAGGTCTCTACAGGATTAGATTCATCCTTTCCCACTGAGGCCAGACAAGGCAGTCCTCTGCTAGACATGTGCCAGGGAGCCTCGGGCCAGCCTGTGTATGCTCTTTCGTTGGTGGCTTAGTCTCTTGGTGCTCCCAGGAGTTCAGGCTGCTTGACACAATTATTCCTGCCTAAAAGAAATGCAGGGGCAAAAATTGAGCAGAGACTGGGGGAAAGGGCATCCAGTGACCCACCCAACTTGTGATTCATGCCATAGAAAGGCACCAAACCCTGAGACTATTACTGATGCCATATGTGCTTACAGACAGGAGCCTAGCATGGCTGTCCTCTGAGAGGCTCTACCAGCAGCTGACTGAGACAGATGCAGATACAGCCAAGCATTGGACAGAGGTAGGGTACCCCTATGGAAGACCTAGGGGAAGGATTGAAGGAACTGAAGGGATGGCAACCCCATAGGAAGATCTATAGATTTAACCTTTTTAAATACATACTAAATATTTTATCAGATTTTCTATAGGAATTATTGAGATGGGAGAATAGAATATCCTGGAGTGTAAACTTGAGGATGTAAGGATTAAATACGTGGCCTAGTTGGTAGAATGCTTGCCTAGCACGCATGAAACCCTGGGTTCCATCGTTACCAACACATCAATTGGGCATTACATGTACAATCCCAGCACTCAGGTGATAGAGGAGGAAAAATCAGATGTTAAGATTATACTAGGCTTTATAGCAGGTTCAAGGCCAGTCTGGGATACTCAAGACCTTATCACAGATAGATGGTAGATAGATAGATAGATAGATAGATAGATAGATAGATAGACAAGTAAATGCATACATACATACATACATACATACATACATACATACGTGCATACATAAATTGAGGGTGTAATAATTTTTTCACTCAACAAATATATAATGAATGCCCCTGGTATGTTGCTATATCTGGGTATACAAAAGAGAACAAGATAGATTCAAATGCTACATTCCTGAAGCTCACAGTCTCGTGGATTGCTGAGAACTGAAGTCCTTGTGCCTCGGCTTCATTGAATTCTACTATGAATGAAGTGCCTGAAGATTGCTTGCCCATAAATCACTATATTTTCAGCTTTAATTTCAATCTGATTCTGAAGTTTGGCCAAGAGTGGCTAGGAATAATTTGTAATACTATCCAGTGGCTAGTATCCAGAATGTAGGGTGAACACACAACTGTCCTGGAAATATGCAGACCCTGTACCTGGACTGCAGCCATCTCCGTGCTCTTTATTCTGAGAGGAAAGGAAACCTCTCTCTCTCTCTCTCTCTCTCTCTCTCTCTCTCTCTCTCCCTCTTTCTCTCTCTCTCTCTCTGTCAGAATTCATCTACTTTTTAAAAATTATGCTTATTTTTATATTTTTATTTGTTTATTGTGGGGGTGGGAAGGAGTACATGCCATAGCACATGTGTATAAGTCAGAGGACAACGTTGTGGCAGCTGGTTTTCTCCTCCTATCATGTGGGCTCTGGGGATTATCAGGCTTGACAAGTTCATTTTCCTACTGAGCAATCTCACTGGTCCCTGGAATGGACCTCTTCTTTGACCTCAGAAGATAAGTTTCATGATACTGTGCGCACTGAGCCAGACAATTTTGAGAATGTTCTATTTGGCTTAAGGATTTTTTAATTAATTTTAAAAGATTTATGAATTTATTTTTATGGGTATGATAGTTTTGCCTGTATGTATGTATGTATGTATGTATGTATGTATGTGCACTACATGCCTACCTGGTGCACACAGAAGTCAGAAGAGGGCATCGATACCCTGGGACTGGAATTGCAGATGGTTGTAAGTCGCCCTGTGGATGCTAGGAATTGAACTTTAGTCCTTTGGAAGAGCAGTTGGTTCTCTTAAATGTTGACCCCTATGCCTAAAAACAAAAATTATGGAAAATTTTAATGCGAATGTCTTGGGATGTTTTCCTACTGACTTAGATATATGATTTGGTTTTATTTTCTGATATTCTTTGCTGTTGTTGTTTTGAGAAAAGGTCTAGTATATAGCCCTAGATAGCCAAGAGCTTACCATATGGACTAGACAGATCTCAAACTTGCAGTGGTTCTTGTATCTCTGCCTACTGAGTACTGGGATTACAGCATGCACAAAGTAACCTGCAGACTTTAGTTGTTCTTTTACTGCAATGGGAACTGAATGCAGGTTCTTGTGCATATGAGGCTAGTGCTTTCGCATTGGGCGTCATCCCTAGTCTTTGAACTGATATTTTTGAATTGGCTTCATTTGTCTGCTTAGGAACTTGGTAGAGAGTAAGAAAGAGAGCTGAAAACAAAGGACTAAAATACTACTATTTAGAAGGCTATGTTTGGTGGCACATTCTAATCCCAGCCCTTGGGAAACAGAAGCAAATTGATCTTTATGAGTTCAAGTCTACCCTGGCCTCTATAGCCAGTTGCAGGCCAGCCAGGGCAACAGATTTAGACCTGGTACCAAAAACAAACAATCCCTTCTAAACAACTCAGAAGCAAAATACAACTATGAAAAGACTTCACGGACAAGACTTGAAGTTCAGTGGTTCGTAGTGATGGTTGTTGTTAGGAAGTCTGGATGAGGATGGTAAAGCAGGCCAAAGTAAGGTAAATGAAGATTTTTATAAGCCTACAGGTCACTGATGAAGTTGGACTTAGCCAAAGAATTAATTAGTGGTCTGAAAGAATTCCTTTTGGCATGGGTCTAAGCTGAGCAGTTTGGATTTCTTACAAACAACAGTTGTGGTAGAACATCTGTTATTTTACATCTGAGAATCTCTATAGAACCAGCCCTGTGCACCAGCCTTGGCTATTTTTCATTAGGAAAGCTGGAGTTCTTGGAAGAGTGAGCAATCACGGGTGCTGGGATGGAGAAGGCTATTGAGCCTTGCCGTGAAGATGCTTCAAAGCAGCTTGTGAAAGGGCAGTCTGTAGGGAGGGGATGTTTGAAGAGGCTATGGGAAGAGTCAAAGAAGAAGGGAAGAGGGGAGGGTACCAGCAGTGAAACGGCCTGTGACAACAGGATAAGCAAACAGATCCATGCAGAAAAGAAAAAAGACCAGTATTCTGGTCGAGGAACCTGGCCTTAATAACAAAGACTAGTGGTTGATCGCATGTCAGCTGCACATATATTAGTCATTTAATTGCCACAGCAATTGTGTGAGGTAACTCAGTTTACAGGTAAATAAATAAAGAATAGACCTAAAGTACTAAGTTACCCAGATTGTGAGTGACAGAGCCAAAACCCAAGTTTAGAAGGCTCAAGGTTGCATTCACACTCACAAGCACTATACCACACCATTGTTTCAATCAGCATTTGGACACTATTCCAAAGCCAGCATTCTTGTTGTTATAGTTACCATTATTCTGTTATTCTCTGTTTCATGTGCAAGATTCTATTTTGTGATGTACTTTGATTCCCTTGGAATTCATCCTTGACCAGAGGCTATTTTTGCTGTTTTTTTTTCCTCTAAGACTGTCCAGTGGAGGACAATTGTTATCTTTACGTTCCTGAGCTAATTGTACAATTCAACCCTGATTACTAGGCAAGTGCATACTTTTGATGCTCTATGGGTTTTACTTGTCAGCACCTATTAACCTTGCAGAAGCCCAGAGAGTGCAGGGGGAGATAAGGGAGGGTGATTTAATGAGCTTCCTCCTGCCTGTAAAGGAAGGGCTTCTTTGATCTGAATACATCAACCATTCCACAGGACCTTCTAGAACAGATTAGGCAAGACTGCAACATTGAATAAGAGTTTTCTAAAAAAAAAAAGTGGAGCATGAAGGCAAATAAATAAACACAGTATAAAATGAAGTCGGGTTTGCCTAATGCTTGCTTTTCAGAGGCCCATCTCATTGTAGGTCCTGTTTCCACAGAATGCTATATTATCTTCACAACCTACCACTGCCTAAGACAAGAAGTTCTGAGTCTTTAGATGACTGTGTCCCAGACAGCCAGACAGCCAGACAGCCAGACAGCCAGAGTGACAATCTTCTGTTGTCCTGTTCATCCTAAGGCCTGGCATTTTGGTTTAATTTTCCTGCCTTTGTGATGAGATGGCTGATAATCTAGAATAACTACAGTGTTGCCAAGGAGACTCTAGCCATGCTTTACCCCATCATAGTGGCCTTTATCTGTAACTGTAAATTCAGAATAATGTTAGAAAATAATACAACCCCATTGTGTAAAACACATATACAGTGAGGTGGAGGTTTTTGAGAACACCTTCCAGTAGTTTTTTATTTCCCTTCTTTTCCAATTCCATTTTCTTTTTCCTTTTTTTCCTTTTTTCTAGGCTAGCTTCAGTTCACTATGTAGCCAAGGATGAACTTGGATTTTTGATCCTTGCACCTCTACCTCCTGGTTACTTGGCTTGGCAGCACACAGTTTTGGTGCTGGGAACCAAACCCAGAGCTTCAGCATGTTAGGCAGGAACTCTGTGGACTGAATTAGATCCAGACCCCTGTCCTTTTCTAATAGGTCTGGTTCCTATGCCTTCCCTATGAATAGCATCCCTAGTTATAGATTCATAAATGTGCCAAAGCACTCACTGAACCTCTACTTAGTATGAGGCAAATAGATTGCCTTTAGGCCAGAGCATTGATGTGTTCTGGGATCTATTTTATTTTATTGTGATGCTTGTTCTTTGACTTCAAACTTTGTTAAATTGTATTTGCTAGTGTTGGGGTGTGTGTGTGTGTGTGTGTGTGTGTGTGTGTGTGTGTGTGTGTGTG
>JANHMN010000005.1:16483350-16539706 GCA_030674055.1 Rhabdomys pumilio
GTGTGTGTGTGTGTGTGTGTGTGTGTGTGTGTGTGTGTGTGTGTGTGTGTATACAATGAGTACATTTGCCTACAGAGTTCAGAAGAGGGTGTCAGATCCTGTGGAACTGGAGTACTGAAGACCACATGTGGAGGTCAAAGGACAACTTTCAGGAATCAATTCTCTCTTTCCACCAAATGGGATCTGGACTGAATTTAAGTCCTCAGGCATGGCAGTAGGTGTCTTTACCTGCCAATCAATGTGTCCAGACCAGGAGCTAACATTTTGATCTATAAACTATCATTTAGTTGATGCTGTCCTTTGGGTTTTTATTGGCTGATTTTTCTTTGTTTGTTTTTTTTTCCTTCATCAGGTTTTGAAGCCATGGTCATGTTTATATCATGGAATGAACCAGGTACATACCATGTACATACCTGGTACATACCTGGTTCATTCCATGATACAAACTTCTCTGACTTCTTCTTTGAAGGTCTGAAATTACTTATTCTTAGTTTTCGGGACCTTGTGTGACAAGTTTCCCAATTTATATCCTGGTTATTAATTTATTCAGATTTTCTACTTGCAGTGTGAATTTTATATTTTGTGAAATAAAGCATCCCCTGCAGAGTATTTTAAAAATTTATTAGCATACAATTGTGGACAGCATTTCCTTTCTGTTAAAATTTTTGTTTATACTGGCTGCTATATCTTCTTTCCCATTTCTAATTTTATGTCTGTTTTTCTTACATAGGTTTTCTGGAGTTTAATCTATTTTATTAGTCCTTTCAAACAACCAGTTCTTGAATTTATTTATTAATTCTACTGTTTTTACATCCTCCGGTTTATTTACTTTTGCTTTTATCTTTATTATTTCCTTTCTCCTACTTTCCTGTGTAATAGTTTTGCTCTTTTTGCAAAACTACCAAGCTCAATGTCCGCTTGTTTGACTGGCCTTAAATTTTAATAAGGAGAGGTAAAGACCACGCCATTGTGAAAAGTCTTCTTTTTCTTTTTCTGAGCTACTTAGATATTGGGAGAAGTGGAAGCTAGTCCAAGAGCAGACAAAATATGGCCTAGAATCTTCCTCCACAATAAGCCCCTGGAGACAATATTTTCCAGAGTGTTTCTCCACAGAGGGGCAGTAGGGAGTCAGAAGTACTTGGAAAGGTGCGCGCCTTTTAAACCGGGCCTCCCCTGCAAAGCTGGTCTGCTCCAGCAGCAGCCTGGAATTCTTGCTCCCCTGTGTTTGGTTTTTCTGAGGCTCGCTTTCCTTCCTGTTCGTCGTAGTTTAGCAAATCCAGCTACCCAGACTGTGATCTTAGCTGTTTGCCTGAATCTTTCCAGGGCTGCAGCAGAGGTCCGTGAATTTTCAACTCAAAGTGGGATATTGGTGTGGTCTTTGTCCTTACTGTTCCTTTCTCTCATCAGACTCAAAAGTTTGGGAATCTGAGGCCTAAGTCACAGGCACAGATTGTCTCATGGCCCCAGGAGGAGTTGATGGAGAGGGCTTGCATGTGTGGAGAGGAAGAAGAAGGAGGAAAGGGGAGGGGGAATGGTAAAATATGAGGGTCGACTGCAAAGGAAAGGAGTCCCAGGAGAAGAGGAAGCAGATGCTTGGAAAACCCAGGCTTCTCTCCTGGCAATGCTCTGCTTCTGAGCATTCCCTCTGGAAAACGTATTTCCCTCCCTCTCTGGCTCTTTCTCATAAATCAATAGGGGGCAGCAGTCTCAGTCCTCAGTGTAGGTACATTTGCAGAGGCCCTTTGTGTGCAGACAGGCATCACGTACAATCCTTCACTTCCTGACAACCCCTCCCCAACCTTTGTGGTTTTTAGCCCCGCTGTCTGGAGCGAACTTCTTTTGCTTTTTCTCATGGTTGGCCTTCTTTCTCATCAGGTGATCTCACTATCTTTTCCATCATTTTGGTCCTGGCTCCTTCTTCAAGAAATCTTCCCTGATCACTTTTGCCTAACAAAGCACTGCTTCCCCAGACTCCAAGGGAATTTACTGCACGCTGGGGAATGGAACCCAGAGACCCATGCAGCTAAGCACACATTCCATCAGCGATCTATGGCCCCAACCTCACGTACTAGTCTTGATGTCATTTTCTTTTTCAAGTTAATTTTAAATGATTTTTTTTCTACTTAAAAAGTTGTGCAAGTAGCTGAGCATGGTTGAACTTATCTTGAATCCCAGCACAACAACAACAACAACAACAACAACAACACACACACACACACACACATACACACAAAAAATTTGTGCATGGGTGGTGGAGGAGGGCTGCTCTACAGGGTACTTGTGGAGGTCAGAGGACAACTTGATGTAGTAGGTTCTCTCCTACCATGGGGGTCTGGTCCTAGGCCATCAGGCATAGTGGCAAGTGCCTTTACTCACTAAGCCATCTCACCAACCCCCCTGTGATCTGATCTATCTCTCTCTCTCTCTCTCTCTCTCTCTCTCTCTCTCTCTCTCTCTCTGCCTTTTCTCCCCATAGAAAACATTTCCTGCATGGTGGAGGCACATGCATGCCTTAAATCCCAGCACTCAGGAGGCAGAGGCAAGCAGATCTCTGTGAATTCAAGGAAAGCCTAGTCTACAAGACAGTCTCTCTCTGTGTGTGTGTGTGTGTGTGTGTGTAAGAGAGAGAGAGAGACAGAGAGAGAGAGGGAGGAGAAAATATGTATTTTACTAATTTGTTTCCTTTACCTAGATATAAACTATGCTGCAAGTCTAGACTTAACACAGAACATATACTCAATAAAACTGTTTTTAAAGAATAAATGAATCAACATGACTATGACAATCACTGTGGTAGTTGCTTGTGGAACAAACCCATTGGAAGTTCATAATTCTCTGAGAATGAAAGACAGCTGACTGAATCATTAAAGAACATAAGGCATATATTCTGAGTCACTAGAGATGCTTTCTTTGTTTTGAACCCCCACCCTACCATTTACAAGTTGCATGTGTTTGGGTGATGGCTCGACCTCTCCGTGGCTCAGTTTCCTTATTATAAAATGAGAATAATCTTATCAGTTCACGTAAGGGTAGTAAACATGTGAGATAGTGCATAAAAACGTGGCCACTGTGCTCGGGAAATGCTTACTCTTCCTGAATCCCTGCTGCTGGCTACCGCTGCTGCTGCAATTCTTGACTGTTTTGTTCCTGCCACTTGCCTTTTGCTTGAGGCTGCTCTGATGGAGAGCAGCTCATGTCTAGAAGTATCTGCAGCGAGATTTGTTAAAAAGGAAGCCCACTCAGATAGCTCAGGCCTGACTGACGGAGCCAGAAATTGTTTTTTTTTTTTTTTCTAAATAGGGTACTGCCTTTTAGTTTTCTGTTCCAACTTACTAAACCAGGGCAGTTGAGGCAAATTAATTCAAGCTTTTAAATGCTGATAAATGCAGAGGCACTTATTGCTAATATTTCAATCAAGTGTCAAGACAGAACTGATTAACAGAGAATTCAGAAACTTCTAGCTGATGGAGGCTGCATTCCTCATTCCTCCTAATGTAAGGCATTACTTTAATTTTGTTGTTTATTTGACCCCAGCTAATACCATATTGTTAATGTTTTAAGGGAAAAAGTCCTAGTTCGTATGGTGCCATTTTGTGTTAATTTGAGAGAAATGTACTTTTAATGCATTTGTCATGCTCCTGGCTTGCCTCCATAATTACAGGACTAATTAAACATATACTTGCAAGCAATCAGTGTCAGAGCTGAACGGGGTTGCAGGGATCACTCAGGCGAACTGTTCATTTTGCAGAGAAGAAACAGACCTCGCCTTTTGCTTGAGGACATGTGGCTCAAAGAAAGCAGTATTTACAAAGTGGAGCCGAAGAGAAGACTGAAGCTGCCTGGTCTGCTCCCAGTCAAGCCTGTACTTTCCCTTCCTGGGCTCCTCATGTTCCCACTTCATTAATTCCACAAAGTGATTGAGTTCCTACTCATATACTCGATCTGCTAGACACTGGATCTGCTCAGGGCACACACATGGCCCCACACTGGATCTGCTCAGTGCACACACATGGCCCCCAGGTTTGTCAGTGGGAAGTCTGGGAGAAAAACAAACATATGTTTAAAAAGCACCTAGGAAGCTGCTGACCCCGGAGTGTGTGTGTGTGGGGGGGGGGGTAGACATGAGAGAGGGTAAGTCATCAAAGGCTTGTGAGAGGAAACTTTACTCTTCCATCAGAACTAGCGGGCTGAATCAGAAGTAGGAGAAAGTCGTGAATGTGGGGGTGGAGGAGACTTGGGACAGACAGAGCAGATGCCAAGCACAAAGGCCAGGCAGCAAAAGAGAACATGATACGGCCATAAAAAAAAAAATACATACCACAGTGTGGATGAACATTAAATACATGATACTCAGTGAAAACACCACGAACTGTGACGTTGTTCATTTGAAAATTTCACAAAAACAGAAAATAGACCAGTGGCTACCCGGGGTTAGGGCATATGAAATGTCTTCCCATCTACTAAACACCACTGAAGTGTGTAGTTAAAAAGAAATACGGTGTGACATATGAACTAAAAGATAGAAGGGCGATGGGAGGAAGGATTGAGGTTAGAGATACTGCTAAAAGGCACCATTTATGAGCACTATTCGGACTACTGTGCATAGTAACTTCGTTTTCAAAATGACCCTACCAAATAAGGATTATAAGTACCTCACTTTTCTGAAAAGAAAACTGAGGCACAAAGAAGTTCCTAAGTTCAAAGTTATCCAGCCACTAACTGGTAGATCTGGGATTTAGAGGCCAGCCAGTTTTCTTTGAAGATTACCAATAAAGTCTATTGCAATGGTTCTCAACCTGCCAAATGCTGCAACCCTTAATATGTCATGACCCCCAACCATAACATTATTTTCTGGCCACTTCATACACTTTGTTCCTGTTGTAAATCATAATGTAAATATCTGCTGTGCAGACTATCTGATATATGACCTCTGTGACAGGGTTGTTTGACACCCCAAGGGGTTGTGACCCACAGGCTGAGAACTACTGATCTACGTGGGGGGAGGGGGGCATGATCTGATCTGAAGGTCTTTGGAGACCTTGTTAGAACTGGTTTTTGTTGTTTTCCCTTGAACACTTTTGGAGCGATTTAAACAGAGGGAATGAGACTGGATTTGTACTGAGAAAGATCAGTTATGGGACACATGTGAGAATCTGCACACTGGGGTCATGCAGCAAGGAGTCATTGTGTGGTTCCGATTGCAGTGGGGTGCGGGGAGAGAAAGGTGCAATGCAGCCACTGAAAGAAATGACTCATAAGCTTCTTTTCCTTTATACGCTGCTATCACTACTTGATTTTTCTACTTGAGCTCCTCTTGCCTAAGCCAGTTAGTTGGCTTCTCAAGCCTTTTACTCAGCTTCAATTTAAGTAGGAATCTTACACATCCCTTTCTCTCTAAGACTGTATTTTGCTTTAACAATTTTTTAAAAAAATTTTCCTGTGATGACTAAATAGGAAAAAAAGGATAATATTTTTTTTAAAAAATAATCAGACATGGTGAGTGATTTGACATGTCCAGCAGTCTGACAAGAAATTTTCTCATTGTGACTATTTCATAGCTTGTAGTTAGTTTTTTGCATGTATTATATGACAGAGGCATTCCATAATTAAGCAAGCCTCTTTACTGTCTGATGGCCTTTAATAGCTAATGTACACTGCAAATGCATCTTTGGGTGCACTGAATATAAAGCAAATCAAACTTACTTGAGCATGGAGCCCGTTTTATTGAAAAGCATGTATGGGGACACTTTTCCAAAGAAAACACTAGGAACTTCTGCCCACACTTAGTTTGTAGCACACTTTTCAGAGGATGCTAACATAGTTAAGCACTCTATTATGTTTATTCCTGTGGGTTCGGGTCATGTGCCTTCACCTTCGCTTCAAATCCTGCATCACCTTCCTCTTCTCATTAGTCTGATGCACACAGGAATGAACAGGAGGATGAAAGCCCAGCTTGAAAGCCACTACACAAATCCAGATTCGTTCATTTATCCATCCACTCCTCCATTCATCCAGGGATTTGTTGATTGGCTGCCATGTGCTAGGTAGTATGCAAAGTACTGGTAGGATATCAATAAATTTAACAGCAACAGATACACATGATCATTAATGAATGCTAGACAATAAACAAATAGATAATAGATAATAATATAGTACAAAGTGATTCTGGCTAGGGATGGTAGAATACTTGTCAAACATGCATGAATCCCTGGGTTCAAATCTCAGCATCATATAAACCGGTTGTGGTAGCATATGCCTGTAATCCCAGCATTTAGAGTGTAGAGGCAGAAGGATCAGAAGATCAAGGCTACCCTCAGCTACAGAACAAGTTCTAGGCCAACTATAGCTATATGAGACACTATCTTCTTAAAAACAAAACAAAACAAAAACGTCTTAAACCAAGTAAGGTAGTGGAGGGAAGGCACCTCCACATTCCCCCTGCCCCTGAAACAGATTTAAGAATAGAATAAGAATAAGAAAGGAAACTCAAGTTTTGCAAAGCTGAAGGAGAAGCCCAGTTCAGAGTTTTCTCTCACTGCTTCTTTTTTTACATTGTATTTTTGTTTATGTGTATGTATGTCAGTGAGTATATGTTCTGTGTGTACAGTTGTCCTCATAGATCAGTAAAGGATATCAAGATCCTCTGAAACGAGAGTTACAGATGGTTATGAGCCATCTGGGTGCTGGGAACCAAACTCTGGTCCTCTGGAAGAAGAACTCTCTAGCCCTACCAGCTTTTAAAAAGGTATTACATTTATTTATGTAGTGTGTGTGTGTGTGTGTGTGTGTGTGTGTGTGTGTGTGTTCATGTGTACACACAGGCACATTGTTTGTGTGCCACAGAGCATATGGAAAGGTCAGAGGACAACTTTTGAGAGTTGCTTCTCTCCTATCATGTGTGGCTCAGGAATGAACTCAGATAGTCAGACTTAGTGGTAAGCACCTTTACTTGTTGGCCCAGCTCTTTAATCCATCTCTAGATTTTTTTGTTTGTGTTTAAGGGGTCTGGAGAGATGGCTCAGAGATTAAGAGCACTGGCTGCTCTTCCAGAGGACTCTGGTTCAACTCGCAGCAACCATACAGAGCTCATACCTGTCTCTAACTCCAGAGGATCTGACACCCTAACCATAGCTATAAGTGCAAACAAAACACCAATGCACATAAAATAAAAGGGAATTATTAAAAAATGAAAGAAAAAATCTTCAGAGAAGCATCAGAAAGCTATTTCTCTGTGCATATTTATAAGACCGATTGGATTTCTTGTATATTTCGTAAGTGAGGATACCAGAAAAAGGGAAGAACATTCTCACAGACATAAGAGAGGTGGTTTCATATCCATAAAATGACACATGTTGAATATCTTGTCTGGTTTTGGAGTTTTCAAAATGCAGTCTCATCTATACCTTGATTTATTGTGTCCGTCACACAGTAGAGGAAATTGAGGCTCAGCGACTGACTTGCTGAAGATTGCATCTCTGCTTAATGGCTGAGCTAGGATTGAATTCGAGTCTTTGGCCAGCAGAACATCCACACGTTGCCACGCAATTACTGTGTTTTTGATTCTCATGCTCATGAACATGTCTGGATTATTGTGTGGAGATATGGGGGAGAGAAGAGCAGACAAGAGGAGGTTGGGGGTAATGATTAACTCTCCTTAGGGGGAAAATGGACCCTGTTAATGTTTTTGGAATGAATGAAAGAGTTTTCCGGGCAAGGGCCAAGTAGTGATTAGATCTTTTTCCTTCCAAGTAATCCCCATTCAAGGCTGCATTAAATTAGAATCCGGAGGGGGAGGAACTGTGAAACAACAAACCCTGTCTCTAGCCCAGCATGTCAGGCTCTTTGAATTAGAGAATGTGGATGGTACTTGTGTGAATGTCTGCATCTTCAGCTTAAGCAGATGCAGTGATAGTGACACAGGCTAAAGGAGGTGGTAAAGGAAAAAAGTGAAGCCAAAAGACACATTGTAAAGTTTGCAGGCACAGGACTAGTCCTGTAAACTGCTTCCCTCCCTGTCGTTTATCACTTCATTTCAAGCAATCCTGAAATGCTTATGACATTGCCTGTCCCTTCCACCTTTCTGCGACATTTCTCACTATTGTGACAATGTAGTGTGCTGTCCACCCCACTCAGAATGCCCAATTTGCACACATCCATCAGAATCTATGGAGCTCTTACTGGGCATCTGGAACTAAGTTAAATGTTTCAATGTGGTGCCTCATTTAATCCTTGCTTCGATGTTCTGAGGTAGCTACTGATACCCTCATTTTACAGACTCATGAACTCTCTGATTCGAGAGTGAGGGCAACTAATCTTTGTTTGGGTGCTCTGAGAATAAGAACCCAAGATGGGATTCTGTACAGAATCAACAGTTTGAAAAAAAAAAACAGGGAGGAAGCCAAAGAGGGTTGGGCTGGGAATCTGACCCTCAGGAGAGCAGAAAGAGATTTCGGGTGAGACCATGTTAGACTGTCATGCAGTTTCAGAAAAGTTCCCAAGGGCCAAGTCCTTGGGCCAGAGTCTGGATCTCCTCACAGAAGGCTTGCCTTAGTTCCTGCTGTTCTCAATCCTTGGCTAGAAGCTGCAGTCAGGCAGTGCAGCCTTCTGCAAACACAGGAAATGTGCTCCTGAAATCAGCGAGGAGAGGCCCACAAGGTGGGCAGCTGCTTCAGGTCTTCCCTCTCTTAGTACCTTCTGCCAGTAAGCTTCCCCTGCTTCCCAGCTCCTCTGCTCTACACTCCTTCCATTAGAGGCCCCTCCTCTCCTGATTTCCTCTTCCCAGTCCATTACAGCACTTATGGCATTACTAGTGCATGTGGACTTGCCTATGTCCCTGTATTGATTCTGGGAAACTTAAAGATGGAAGCAATGCCTGGTGTTTTGTAATTCTTGCTCCTGTCTTAGGAACTGGCACTTAATGTTGATTAAGTGAATGAAGGTGAAAGAAGGCTCATAAAGGAAGTTAGTAACCAGTGTAAGTGAGTGCCAGGCTATTGCCTGTCTCCTGCTTCAGAATTGTCTGCCCTAGGGTTTCCCCATAACTCTCTGCTTAACATCTCCTGCAGAGTAAATTCCTTTCTGGATATTTATACTTGAAAAGCCCCTTATTGGCTCAGATTTACCGTTAAATACACCATCCATGTTAAAATACTATTCTTCCCCAAATCTGATTTTCTTTCTGTGGTCCTGTGTCCATGAACGGTCCCGTAATTTACTGTATTATTGAAACTAGAAAATCGGGTATCCTGTGCTTTTTTACTCTCAACATTTTTGAACCCACTAATGTCAAAGGTCAACTTTTCCCAATACCTTTCAAACGTTCCTCCTTGACCATGTTTCTGCTGCCACAGCCCTGACACTAGCTCCCTTCACTTCTAGGAAAGTGTGGGAGTCTCCAATGTGAAAACCCTGTTTCTAGCCTTGCCATGCAGTCCTTTCAGATTTACACTCTGACTGCTGCCATTGTGAAATTCCTAACGTACATTTAAGGATATTAGCCTCTGACTTGAAATCCTTCAAGGATTTCTGGTGATCCTCTGGATAAAGTCCAAACTTCTTATCACAGGCACACATGACTTTCATAACCTGGGCCTTGCTTGCTTTTCCAATCTCATTTCCCTTCACTTACACATACCTTTGACTCTAAATATTTCTCAACTGGAACTGTTTCCCCCCACTCTGGAAAACATCTGGCCATGTCTGTAGACATTTCTGATTGCCACACTTCTGGAGAGGAAAGTCTACTGGCATTTGCTGAGTAGAATTCATGGATAGTCCTACAAAATATACTATAATACAGGCTCTGACAACTAGTGATTATCCAGACTAAAATGCCAGCAGTATCTGTATCAACTGTCTAAAAGTTCTTGAAAGCCTTGTGTTAGTTTTACCTGTCTGTGCCTAAAATATGCTTGGAATGCCCTTCTTCTCTTTTTTCAGTCTGGCTGACTCCCATTTGCCCTTTAAAACTCCACTGCATTCTTACCTCTTCTGTGACGCCTTCCATGACACTCTGTCTCAATTAGACATCCCTACACAGATTTCAGGACTTCTGCTCTCACATCACTTATTGGAGAGCACTGCAATGATTTTGTTGTCTGTTTCTTGTAGAGCCTGGTCTCATAGACATTAGAGACATTGAATTCTGCACTGTATTCCTTGTACTTGACACACGGTACCTGCTTCAGTAAATATCCATTACATGGCCCACTCCTGAGACCCAAAGGAGAGTACTAGTTCCCCCACCTCCATTTCTCTTACCATGCATTTTGCTTTAAGGAGATGCCTGAACTACTTTTGTAATGTTGGACTACTCAATGAATCTGAAATTGACCTACAATATCTTTGTTGGCTATCTACTATGTTCCAGGCACTGAGCTAGACACACAAAAACAAAACAACAAATCCCCCAAACTAGCTCTGAGTAAGCAGACATAGTCTCTGCCTCAAAGAATGTAGAAGAATAGCAAGTTCTATCCACTGGACTGAAATCTAGTTAGTATAAGTAGCTCACCTTGGGGAATCTCAGTTAAGAGTCTGGAAAGAAAATCTATTAGGAAGTTAGATTGGTCCCTTGTTTGATTTGACTTGCTTGCAGTAAATTGACCAGCTTGCAAATCCTTGGTGTAACAGGCATGTCCTTCCCACAAACAAAAACGAGGTGGCTAAAGTTATTCTATATCTGGCCTTTACTTGACTGCCACTAGAGTCAAATCACAAGTTAGAAAGAAGGCTCCTGACCTAATAAAGTACAAAGTAAGTGACTACTAAGTTCTTAAAATGACTTTGTAGAAATAAAATGGAAACAGATTTCCTGTTTCAACAGTTGCCCCACACCCCCCAGAGTTGGGGCAGCCATTAAAGAATGTAAAGCTCACTACTGCAGAGTCAACATTTACAGACATAGTTAACATTAACTATGTGTCAAGCAAAGCTTAGATCTGTTATCTTCCCTTTCCCAAGACTCTCTGAAATTCCAACTGCAACTGAGTAAATCTCTTCATTTTCTAAATGTGATCCAATAATATTTATACAACTTATCCAAATTGCTTTAGATTAAACCAATACCAGGAAAAGGCATAAGCCTTTTTAAAGCATAATTATAAAATGCTATGGGACAGATACATTATTAAAACTTAAGACAGGGAGATAATGGGAATGACAGTGTTCTTCAGATGCCCATAGAGATTCACAGCTAAGTTAACTTTAGGAATTAATATAGACTATTAATAATCCTCCAGCAGCAGAGGCTTCCATTCATTTCATTCATCTGTTCATTTCATTGAGCACCTACTGTGTGCCAGTAATGTAGGTTCTAGCGATCCAGCTGTGGAGTGGCTTCACTAAGGCATGGTCCCAGTGTAACAGAAATACCCAATGGAGATGAAACACTCTTGGGTGAACACTTTGTGAACTAAGGTAAGTGGCTTCTCATAGGTGCAGGAGTGTCTACTGTGTGTGTATTCTGCTCTCTGACGAAGGTCTGGCGAGTAGAGGCATGAGGATTTCTTACAGATCCTGTAACTTGGATGCAGGTGTGTAATAGATGGATAGAGCGAATCATCGAAGAAACCACTCTGACCCTTAGGTGCTGTTTCACATTTTCCCCTAAATACCTATTTTTGCCTTTCAGGATTTTACAGCTATAAATAGAGTCATTCTGGTTCCTGGGGTCCATAATTAAGCTCCTCTGTTTGCATGTTCAGATCTTGAGGGTGCCCCTTGGGCATTTGGAGAGCATTTAGCCCACTCAGCAGCCTCTGCAACAGAAGCCAAAGTGGCAGCAGGAGTGCATTCCATAAAAGCAGCTCGAGTCCTAGAGCTCATAATTAGAATGTGTTAACTACATCCTCTTTGCATCTGGTACACAGCAATTCAAGGGTGACAGAAGAGGAATGGAAATGGGATCTATAAAAATGTCCTTCTATCTGTAAAGAGGAGATGTTGGTCTTGATTCCCTTTTGTCCACTGGAAATCAGAATGTCTTCTGCCAGGTATTAGATGAATGTGGTAACCGCAATGTTTTCAGAGTGAGGCATTACATGTAAAACATTTACTACAGTTTGTTGTGTGACCTGAGAGTTCAAACACGATAGCTACCATCATCATGGGCGGCGTCCATCTTCATCGCCATCTTTGTCGTCATTGTTGTCATCATTGTTATCAAGTCAGTAAGTTGGTCTTGGAGTGTGAGATACTATAACCAAGAGTTTGGGGGTCGTGTATGTAATCTGGTTGTGCCATTAATTATCATAGGTTTGGGGGGACACTTATTAAATCTTGGATGATTCATAGAATGATAACAAGCTGAGTCTCTGGTGCTATGGGTTAAGGAGGAGGGGAAGAAGGAATCATGAGTAAAGCAAATTAGAGCTAAGATAGGACTAATTCTGCTGCATAGTGTTACTGGATATTCAGATCCACGCTTCTCTGTGCTGTGACACTGGAGGCTGACCTTTATGGATTGTATTAATGAGCTCCCTTGCCTCCTGACTTCTGGTTGTGTTTGGCACCAACTGAAGATGGGAGGGTGGAGGGAGAGTCAAGCGCAAGTATTTATTCTCCAGGCTGCCTAATGATAGGCTGAGTATTGGTAGCAGCTGTGCCTCTTGACTGAAGCCCACAGGTCTTGTAAAGCTACACTCTTCATGCTGTTCCCTCCCTTGCCTTTCAAGCCTTAGAGCATAGTGACTCTCTGCTTAACTACCTCCAAAGTGTTGCCTTGCTTCTTGCAGTGTTCCTAGATTTTCCTCATGGTATGAAATCTTTTGCAGATTACTCGGCATGAGTGTAGCACAGTGCATAGCATATGGTAGGTACTAGGTCAAGATTACTGAAGTGAATAAATTACTCACTTTAGATTAAGATAGCTCAGTATACCAAATCTCATCAGTGAAGTGGTATAAGTTGGACCATCAGGAGTTCTGGTAGATGGGGCAGTGCCTTAGCAGGGTAGGACCTGGGGATAACAGGCTCTGTTCTTCAGAAGATGATAACTAAGATCCTAGTCACTGAGTAGGTTTCAGGATAGAGCCTGGGAGGAAGTATCTAAGGCTGAACCAAAGCTCAAATGAAGAGTTTACCTTGATCACTGAAATTCTGAGGAAAAAAAGAATACTTGTTAACCTGAGGTTTGGGATATACTAAGCAGAGATGGAGAAGTCTAATTGTAACTGGTTAGTAGACTTTAAGGATTCTTAAGAATTCATTGGTGCAATATTGTTATTAAGTTGCTGATTCTAATTTTGGCATTCACTAAACCATCTTTACGACTTAACTCAGTTTCCACCATATTCCATCATATGTGGAAAATAAAGTGGTTAAGAACTGGAATTTTCTGGTGTTTGTTTGTTTGTTTTTTGTTGCTTTGGTTTCTCCAGACAAGGTTTCTCTATGTAGCTGTGGCTGTCCGGGAATTCACCTTGCCTCTGCCTCATGAGTGCTGGGACTGAAGATGTACCTCACCACTGCCTGGCAAGAGCTGTACTTTTCAATAAAAAACAATGATGTAGTGTGCACTGGGCGCCGCATTAAGAACAGGGCCATTAGAATTATGTGGACTACTATGAAAATCATGACTTGAGCTGGTTGAGGTGATGCTCGCCTGATATCTGATCACTTGGAAGGCAGAAGCAGGAAGACCAAGGAGTTCAAGGCCAGCCTTGGCGACGTAGTCAGTTTGAGGCCACTCTGGACTACATGAGACCCTGTCTCAAAAGAAAACAAAACAGTGAAGTACCTGGGATGCAGCTTGGTTGGTAGAGTGCTTTTGTAGCATTCACAGAGCCATGTGTTGGATCCCAGGCACTCCATAAACTAGTTGTGATGGTGTATATTCCAGAAGTTGGGAGGGAGAAGCATGAAGAGCAGAAGTTCAAAGTCACCCTTGACTACATAGTATGTTGGAGGCCAGTCTTGGTAACAATTAGACCTCATCTTAATAAAAATAAAAAAGGAAGGAAGAAAAAAATGAAGGAATTTAGATTTGACTAGTTTGATCAAGTCATAAACTTGCTTTTGAAAAAGGCAAGTGCTTTTAATACCTTTCTTAACATGTTGTTAGGGGTGTTAAAAGAGATGATTCACATAAAGCACTTAGACCATTTCTTGCCACGTAGTAAATGCATAGCAAACATATTTTACTTCACTGTTTATAGAATACTTATCTTTCAGATTCACTGTGGATCAATCCTCCTGGAATGTGATTAGCCCTAGAAAAACAGATAAAAGACGTTTCTAATCTGCAAAGTCGAGCATATGCATAAATGGCAACATTCATGTGCCCCTACGACAAGCATTACCTTCCTCATTTCTAAGCCAATCATTTGCGTTGCCAAGGGAGAACAGTTCTGTCTCCTCTGAGCTGAGCTAGCCTTTGGACCATTCTTTTGCAGCAGCATGTGTCTATTTCTCCTACTGGATGATGCACCACACAGAGCAGAGCACAAGAATAGAGAGCTCAGAAATGCTTGTTGACATTTTTTCTATCAATTTGCACATACCATCGCAGTACCCCAGTGTCTTCTGAAGAATAAATTAGTCACTTAGAGCACCTGTGTTTCTCTTCTGGTCCCAGTCCTTATTCCTTCCATTCCTGGACACCTGCCCCCTGCCCTGAACAAGTGTTCAAAAGCAAATATGGTAGAAATAAATACCATTCAAACAGTGCCTACTCTGCAGGGAGCCCATAAAAGGAGAAGGTCCTTCTAAATTGGAGATCTGTTTATTTTGCAATTAACAAAAGGTCAGGAGGCCTGGCATAGAATCTGAATGTGACTATGCTGTGTTAGCAAGAATTGTGAGGTCTGAAAGTTATTGCAAGGGATTTGGAATTTTTATTATAAATTCCAGGAAGCCAAGTTTTCTGGACAATATGTGAATTGTAGCAAAGTATTCTGCCATCTTTTGACCCAAAGTTAGTTCCGTTGTAGTGATATAACAAGGTCAATAGGTCATGGGAGCTCCAGTGGGTTACCTTGAAATGACCCCCTTTGAGGATGTAACAGATTATTAATCAGGAGCCATATCAAGGAGCTATGGCTAGGGAGGAGCGAGCTTTCAACCTGTGATTTAGGAGCTGGGAATTTACAGTTCTCTTTCTTCTGCAGGGCTCTAAATTGGCTTGACATTTGTTTAGCCGTTGCTCTTTTGGCCACAGAGAATTATGGGATATCATCCATTCAAAGCGGGGAAAGGCATTATTGAGTACTTTACTATGTGCAGGTTCTAAGTAAGGGTAACGAAGACACAACAGTGGGTAAGACTCTACCCTCAAGGTCCTTATAACCCAATGAGGGGGCTGATAATGGAGAAATGATGTTATGGGTGACACAGATAATATGCACAGGGGACAGAGAAACTGTGGATTAAGGAGTTACTCACAAGTAGCCAGGGGGAAATGTTTCATAATTAAGATGACATGTTTCAATTGTAAAGTAAAAAATAAGTTCCCTTGAGCAGAGCAACAATTCTCTTCAGATTTGCTCACATGTCCTTTGACACAGCATCATGGCATCTGAATTTCCTGTAGACTTCTTCTGCTACTTGTATGTACTTGTGCTTTGAACTTCTGCTTTGTGGTCTTCAGGGAAAGGCTGTCAGATCTAAGAGTTTTCTGATGGATTACTTAAGGTCTTTTAAGTAGGGGATCAAATTGCTTATAGTGACACTGGTCACAAAAGCCACATTCTGGAAACAGCCTAGGTGTCCACTGTGGGTAAAAGGGCGAAGACAATGAAATTATGTTCCTTACAGGAAAATGGACAGAACTGGAAATCATCTTGTTAGATGAACTAAGGCAAACTCAGAAAGACAGACATCACATTTTTTTTCTTTTGTGGACTCTA
Organism: Rhabdomys pumilio; assembly: GCA_030674055.1. Classification (NCBI taxonomy): domain Eukaryota; kingdom Metazoa; phylum Chordata; class Mammalia; order Rodentia; family Muridae; genus Rhabdomys; species Rhabdomys pumilio. The sequence continues at coordinate 16,499,196 of JANHMN010000005.1, forward strand.
AATGTCTAAGACATGCACAGAAAATGTCATCACAAAACCCATTTGTTTTTACAATTAATATGTACTAGTAAAAAAAGAGCATCTATCTTAGATTCATTGAATTTGCCTCGGAAGTTAAAGTGTTCCTGTTTATGTCTACCTCAATTTTTACACACACACAGACACACACACACACACACACACACACACACACACACACTTGGTTGCTTGAACAATGAAACATATATGTTACTTCTGATATGTGTATCATCTCAGACGGAAACTTCTTACTAGACTTTCCTTTTCTTCCCTCTGCAGTGTTGGGGACTGAAGCCAGCCATTTGTATCTACCACACAAGTGTTCTGTAGCTCAGTTATAGCTTCAGTTCTCTCCGAAGCTTGTAAAGCTTACTTCTCAAGGCATGTGTTAGGGGGTAAAAACTATTTGTCTCCAAAATTCAGAAGAAAGCAGCTTCCTCTTGGCATCAAACTGCTTGTGCGTCCTTTCCTATTTCTCCTCTGTCGGAATCTAGGCGAGCCAATATAACCATCGCCTTGATACACCTCTATTGGTGAGAGTCAGGACCTGAGCAGCATGTCTGTTCTGTCTTTTATTCCTGAAGCTTTCATGATCCTTTTTGACAGCAAGAGATGACTCCTTTAATGAGAAAAGTAAGAGCAACTATCACTTGCATGTTGTTTATGTATTTGTACATCTATGTAGCAATGTATGTACATGAAACTACAGACTTGTAGCATGTGACCTTGCCATCCTGAAACACTGACTGCTACATATGTACTAGAATCCCCATGTAATGAACTTTCATAGAGCTTTACATCCAATATGCTCTTTACCTAATTAAGAAAATTATGCTGTCATTTAAGTGGTCTCCTTCCACATGTAGCATGTCACTTGTTTTTTTTTGACCATATGGTGACAGTTGGATGATCTTGGAAAGTAATATTGAAAAGTTTCACATCAACTAAAGAATGAAATATAAATTGTAATCACCATGCTGTACATTACACCCCTATAAATTATTCATGTCATATATGAACACTTTTATTCTCTCAGCTCCTGGTAATTATTATTCTGTTATCTTCTTTTTGAATTTAGACCATTTTAGATCACATACACACATGAGATTGTGCAGTAGTTATCTTTTTATTTCACTTAGCAAAATCTCCAGGTTTATCTATGCTATTGCAAATGGAAGGGTTTTCTTCTTTTTTTAATAGCTGAATAATATTCTATTATCTACATAGACTTCACATTTTTTTATATTTTTGGTTGTGAGCCTAGCCTTTAATGGCTGAGCCATCTCTCCAGCCCGACTTCACATTTTCTTACCCATCCATTCATCCATCCATCCATCCATCCATCCACCCATCCATCCATCCACCCATCCATCCATTGATGGACACTTAGTTGTTTTTGTGTCTTGGCTGTTATGAGTAATGCTGCAATAAATACAGGGGTACAGACACCTTCTTGAGATACTGATTTCATTTACAAGATACTTCTGAATTATCCCATTCATGAGTATTTATGCTGCAGGTTCAACAAATCAATACAAGCGAATTAAATTTAACATTAGCTTAATAATGAGTTTCATGAAACTAAAGGAGTTAGTCTAAGAAAAAAAAATAACAACACTGTTTGGAACTAAACCAGAAAGCCTTTCTTTCAGTGCAACTTCCTAGTGAGGGCCAAGGTAAATTATGAGTCCAGAGAAATTGTCACCTATTTGTTGTAACAGTAAAAGATGTCAGAGAAAGGGGAGGGAAGGAGGAAGGTATCCCCTTTTGCCTTTACCGTTTGCTACTTAAAAATCGACTGCAGCAAACTCCCATCAACTTGCATTAATGGAGGGTGGGGGCAGGCAGACCAATCTGAATTAGTGACAGGTTGGAATTCTGGAATGTTTTAAAACATGCCCTTTTATTAGTTGAAGTCTATGTGTACCATAACTCACACTAACTGCTCACAGTGCTTCCCAAGAGAAATCCTCAGAGACTTGCTTTCAGGAATAGATAAGACCCATTTGTTATTAGCAGTATCCATTGACTCATAAACAATGTGCTAAAATCCTTAGAAATGGTTTGCTCTTTTCAGATAGAAATGCATTTGTGGTGTGGTTTAAAGGATTCAGTCCAGGAAAATTACTCTTTATGGAGAGTACAAAGAGATCTCTCTCCAGAATCTCACATAGTAGGTGCCACCCAAGGGATTGACAAGTGAATGAACAGGTAAGGCATGGCAAAAAGGGTTCACCCAGCTGTCTGTTAGGAAACGAGTAAATGGAGAGAGGGGAGACATACCTCTTGTTCCACACCTGCCTTCTAGCCACAAGTATGGAGGACATCACCTTCAGAGGGCAGTTATAGATGGCTTTCCTTGACCCTGCATTAACTTCATGGGTGGATAGACTACTCTTCTAGTATCTAAAGATGAACTTACCCATCATTATCCTTTGTCTCTAAAGCTGGGCTCCATGAGTCATGCCTGTAATCTCCAGAACTGCAGAGGCAGGACGGGATTACCATGTGGTAAACTCAAGGCCCATTTGTCTACATAGTAAGTTCCATGTCAACTAGAACTATCAGACTCTGTCTCAAAGGATGTGTGTGTGTGGGAGGGGGGAGGTGTATGTGTGCACCTCTTTTACTTCTTTCTCTTGAGGATGGATGTAGGAAGTTTATCTTGGTTGTTTTACCTGTCTTCTCTCCTCCACTGCCTTTTCTCTCATCTTGAAGCACATAATGAAAAGTGGAAACTTAGATAAAGAAGGAGCTTGCCCCTTCCTGAATCAAGCGCCTGTTTCTATAGAAGTGGGACAAATCCTAGTCCTTGGGGCTGGAGAGATGGCTCACTGCTTAAGAGCACTTGTTGCTCTTGCAAAAGACCTGGGTTTGTTTCCCAGCACCCAGATGGTGACTCAAAACCCTCTGTAGCTCCAGTTTTAGGGAATCTGACTCCCCCTTGAATTTCCTGGGCAGCAGACATCCATTTGCTACACAGGAATACATGCAGGCAAAGACTCATATACTCCTAAATAAGTCTTAATTTAAAACATCATATATCCAAGAGCAAAAAAAAAGATCTTAATCTGTCACGACTCAAAAAAAAAATGTTGGGACATGTGGCTCCCTGTTACAGCCACTATCTTCTCCCTCCACCCCAAAACACATTCACCTTTGCTCCGTTAGGGAATGTCAATAGCCAGTTGTCTCTCCAGATCTAGGTGGAATGTTTGTGTTCTCTTGTCTTTATGGCCTTGACATGCCCGGCCACATCATAAAGGGCCTGTACTACAATGTAAACTTCAGCAAATGCTTTGTGTTTGCTCATCTTTGTGTAATTCTCCCAAAAGAGTATGTAATAAGCATTTTAAAAAAGTTTAACAGTAGCAAAATACCATGCAAGATTTACAAATTCATCATAAGCATTTGGGAGAGTACAACACAGTAGTCCAGGCACCAGTCTGTACTGCTGGTGTGCTGTTGGGTACAGCTCCCTCCCAGGTACAGGCACCAGGGGTTTGCAACTGATTTTTAATCTTACAAAAATGAATTACTTTATTATATTGTAACTCCCATGTTTTTCTTCTTTTTTTTCTGGTCACTAGTAACCTCCATTTTACTCTGTGAATTTGACTACTCTAGGGACATCAGAAAAAAGGAATCACGCAGTGGTTTCCTTTTTTGTGTGTGACTGCATTATTTTATCCAGGTCCATTGATGCTATAGCAGATTTCAGACTATTCTTCAAAATCTATGAAATATGGATGTGTGTGTGTGTGTGTGTGTGTGTGTGTGTGTGTGTGTGTGTGTTCACATGGCAGCTGTGTGAAGGTCAGAGAGTGACTTGTAGGAGTCACTTCTCTCCATGCACCCCATGGGGTCTGGGGCTCCAGCTCAAATCATCAGGCTCAGTGACAAAGCACCTTTTTCCGTTCAGCCACTTTGCCAGCCCCAGAGTTTTTTTCAACTTAAAAACTGAGCAAACGTTACATTGTATGTATTTCAGTTTGCTTTTCCACACATCTGCCAATGGATTGCTGTGTTTCTTGTACATTTTGGCATTTGTGAATAGTGGTGTTCGAACATTGACCTACAAATACCTGTTCCACTTTCTGATTTTTTTTTCCTCTTGACTAGACAGAGTGGAATTGCTGGCATGTTAATTCTGCTTTTAATGATTGAATGATTTCACAAATGAGACTGAGACTGAGAAACAAATGAGATATGCAATTGATTGTGGAAGAATACCCCATGTCTCCAACTTTGTAATGAGTACCTACCGAGTGCTTAGTGCTTAATCTGACAGGACTTCGAACCCTGCCCGTCCTGTTTTTTTTTTTTTCTCACAGGAATGTGACATCTACTGAGATGGCGCCTTTGTCTGTTATTTCTTCGCTATGGGATTCCCAGAAGCTCCTAGAATCGCGTCTGGCATTCATTCATTCCTTTGTTTAGCAAATCATTATCAAGTACCTACCGGGAAGCAGGTATAAACTGACCATCAAAGTAATCAAGGAAGTCAGTTAAGAAACCACTGTTTTCTGTCTGTTTGCTTCACAGACTAAGTTGACAAAAGGAAGCAATAAGGTCTTTCTCAATCATTGTGTGCCTTATCAGCTAAACATTGGTGGCCCCTTTGCTTGCAGAGGACACAGGGGTAAATTTCAGCCTGGGAGAGATCAGTAGAGGATTTTTTCCCCCTGAGGAGCTTGGATAAAACTGCTCAGTAATACTGCAGTCCTTTTTAATTATGAGGGCAGAAAGCAGTGCCTGATTATCCAAGTCAACTGCTTATCTTACCAGGCTGCAATCAAATCTTGCCCGAAATTTTTTTTTTTTTTAAATTTTGCTTTTACACGTTTTTCTTCCCCGAAACCTCAGTGAGAAGATAAAACAAGGCTATGCTTAGGCAGTGCCTGCAGATGAGGGGATGCAAGAAACCAACACAAGTATTTCCCAGGACCCCGTTGATCTTGATTCAGCAAGGCAGCATTATAGATATAGAATATTCTCAGAGCTCTCCGGGTTTTCCAAACCTTGTGCATTCATTTAACAACAGTCACTTGAGTAACCTCTTTAAAACTAACATGAGCTATGCCATTGAAGAAATTGGGCAGGCTAGTGGGCTGACAGGAAACTCTCTAGGGGGCATTTAGTTAAACCCTGAAAGGCAATTTGCAGTCCCTTGCTAGCTCCCAATATGCCATGTTTCTTCTACCTTTTGGGAGCCCAGAGATTTGCTTCTCTTTCTACTTAAAAAACAACAACAACAAACAAAAGACCCCATCAGCCCTTCTTCCCCTCCTCAAGGTTCCTTTCACCTTGGGTCTTGCCTGTGCAGCTATTACCCCCAAACTTATTATTATCACTGCTGTTACCCCCAAACAACAGAGAGACCACAAAAGGAATAAAGTCACAACTGTGGAGGACAGCCAGAGACTTCACAAACTTCTTGTAATCAATGTCCTCGATTCTTTCCTTGAAGGTACCCAGAAGCCCCAAAGGTTTCCTGTTCCCTTTTATCTGTGAGGGTGGCACTCCTTGCTTATAGGATAAGGCTACACTAATTAGCCTAGCATTCAAGGCCCCTCTATAAGCAGACTAAGGTCTACCGCTCCATTATCATCTCCCACTCGTTTGCCAGTCTACACAAACTGTCTGCTCCCGTCAAATGGTCTACTAATTGTTCCCCTCCAAAAAACTATTTTCGTTCCTGTTTCCTGGTCTTTGTTCACATTAATTCCCTCAGGCCCTCTACACTTTCTTTGGGCCTCGGAGTCTTACCTTTTGTGACCACTCCAGGCCCTTGGAGCAGAATCGCTCCTCACATTTTCAATATCCTCCTAGTTTGCAGCCACTTCTCTGTGTTTAACACATAAGGTACATATCGTGCATGTGTGCCTAAAGCAGACAACTCTTTATGTCTCTTAGCCATACACGGTGCCATGCACTCAGTAGGTATTCAGCAAACATTTATTTTTAATGATGTCATGTTCTTGAAGCCTGGTATTCTTTTCTCTAGGGAATATTTACTGAAGAGAATGAAGTGTTGCTGAGACTTGCTCATGTTTTTTAAAAAGTCGAGGATGAGATGACTCAGTGGTAAGATCTCTTAGCATCTTGAAAATACTTGCACTGTCCTAGCAACACACGTGTAACAAGGGGGAAGGAGCCAAAGAAGGCTTAAGATTAAAGAAGGAAAGATTTTTAGGATCTTAGGGTTCTCTTTCTCTCTCTCTCTCTCCCTCTCTCCTGCTCTCTCTCCCCTCCCCCTCCCCCTCCTCTGTTGCCCACCCCTCCACCCTTCCTTCTTCTGTCAAGGTGATTAAACACCGGAATCAGCTACAGGGGGAGATTATTGAGAAAATTTGGAGAGGTAGACAATTTATTCATTCATTCAAAGGAAAACTGAGAGTCGAAGTAAAGAAAGGGGGAAGGGAAAGTTTAAGTATGAGCTATTTGGCATTGCTCCATATAAAACAGAGGAAAGTGGATAAATGTATTCTCTCTCTCTCTCTCTTTTCTCTGCACTTTTTGGTTTCTCATCTCTACCCTACGAAGACAACCACCAGTCTTGTGGTGGGTGGGGTTCTTTCAGAGTGTTGTAGAGCCATCAAGGAGGCCAGTAAAACATTTAAAAAGGCTGCAGATGTTTTTCCTTGTGAAGAAAGGATTGGAGCAGTTACTGAGTGACTGTTTTTCTGTTAATATGAATGTATCTTTGGCTGCAAGAAGACACAAACAGGCTGACAGCTTAGCTCTGATGTACTTCACCCAAAGGAATGCTGGGGTGAGGGGTGGGGAGGACCTGCTGGCTCACTGGTATGAGAGAGAAAATAGACTCACAAGTGAAAGGACAGGGACTAAAGGAATAAAAGTCATAAAAGTCACAAAGGGAAAGCCAGTGCTAGGGACGCAGGAACTGCAGGGAGCACGTGTGGAAATCTGTGATTTTTCTTGGAGAAAACTGTAGAAAATGTGGCATAAAATACTTCAGTTCCAGAAACACTTAATATCAGACTGCTCATTTATAAAATAATTTTAGGAGCTGGGCTTGGCGGTATATACCTGGAGTCCACACTATTCAGGAGGCTGAGGTAGGGCAAGTGCTGAAAAACTCAGGAATTCCAAAGCAGCCTGGGCAGGACACTGAATTTCTGTCTCTTTAAAAAAAAGTTCAATTAAAAAATATTTTTACAAGAGTTGTGTGTAGGGAGGACTGTATTTTCAAGACGTGCTCCTGGGAATTCTTACAAGCAAGCTGGCTTAGGAAGTGCTTCCCTGTAATGGAGAATGACTTTTGCATTTGGTACAGAAACAACACAAAATAATTTTGCTTTGCAAGACAATTTCTACAAAAGAAGGAAGGAGTAAAAACACTGAAGTTTTGAATTTAACAATAAATTACACACACACACACACACACACACACACACACACACACACTCCCCTCTCAGTCCCCAAATCATGGAAGATATTATAGTTAAATACAATTAACCAAAAGACATATACTGCTTACTGCTGCTTGGAAGTGTACATAACCTACACATTCGGGCGTGTGTAGTCTTTTAACACAGCAATCACATGTGGTAGAAACTCCTGCCGCTACCTCCACATTAAAGATGATGGAACTGATGGCCAGATTAATTAAGCTAGAAAAAGATAGATCTGCAACCCAAGCCTGTTATTTCACCGAATGGCTCACAAACGCCGGAACTAAAACAACAAAGGAACAACAACAACAACAACAAAAGTGCAACTGAACAAAGTAATTTAAGGAATGGGGAAGCAAAGAAAGAAAATGCTAAGGCTGAAATGAAGTCTCATTCCTTGTTTGCAAGTGGGCCCCAGTGCTTACTTTCTGTAGCACATGCACTTACATTGCAAGGATGAGGAGGAGATTAGCCCCTGTGTAAGAAGGATATGCAAATTCGTGAAGCCATTTGTATTTTTTTTCTGTTAAAATAAATCCGTGAGAAAAATATATATGAAGTGTAGGCTCATATAACAAACATGAGCCCGAGGCTCTGCATTCTATCCCCAGCAAAACACACACAAGCACACACACACACATGCACACACACACACACACACACACACACACACACACTTTAAGAAAGGAGTCACAAATTTGAATCTGAGCTTTCATAGTAAAAGCAAAAAAGGTACTGTGTTGGATTCAGGGAACCATAGGATAAAAGCAAAACCTTTTTTAGGCAAAGCAATAAATTCTAGTAGAATTTGCTTAGACAGATGTCCCTTATGGATCATTAAAAAAGTTTTTTCTTTTTTCCCCAAAGGGCTTTGCTGTTTAGTATTTTGTTTTTAAAACTTGGAAAGCTAATGTTTAAAAAAGAAAATCACTTAAACTTAGATTATAATATTATTCTCTTGTACATATGTTTTGTAGTTTGCACTTTTAAAACAATCATGAAAAAACCCCTAGATTTCGGAGTTTCTGTCTTTTGAGCTCTTAAAGAAAAGAGTGGCTATCCCTCTGCATTGGATGCCTGTAGGCAAGAACAGGCTTAAGGGGGCCCCTTCCCACTCAAGCACTGTGATTCTGAGCTCTGCAAACACTTCTACCTGGGGCAGCTTAACTAGTCTTAAACCTAAAGACTTAGCCGTAGCATGGCCATGAATACTTCCATTGTAGGAATCCCTTCTGATAAAATAAAATGTGCTTGAAAAATACATGCACGCAGGCACGTACAATAAAATTAAAGGTTCACAGCATTTGGGATTAAGATACACCTGAGAAAGACATTCCCTGAAACAAAAGTTGCGCTTAGTAAATGCTTCTCACATGGGATGGATAGTTAGTATTTAGGCACTGCTCACTTTAACTAGAAGCCTTTGCTGAAGTTCTTTGTGTCAAAGAAATTCTCTCTCTCTCTCTCTCTCTCTCTCTCTCTCTTTTTCTTTCTTTTTTTTGGAGCTGAGGACCAAATCCAGGGCTCTGTGCTTACTAGGCAAGCTCTCAACCATTGAACTAAATCCCCAACCCCCCCAAAAACCTTTTCTAAGGGAGTCATCAGCACCATCTCAGGGGCAATGTTTTAAACCTAATGTGAAAAACTTACGTGATTAACATGGTCCAATGCCTTTTATGACAAAGCATTGGGAGTACAAATAAAATCCTCTTCAGGAGGAGAAACTCTTGGCCATTTTCCCTTATATTATCCCTTAGTAATGTAACTCAAGAAAACAACACTTCCATTTTGGAAGTGGGGATGAGAAGAGTAAACTGAGGGAGATACTGCTGTACAGTTCACACTGATCCAACTCATTACAGTTTGGGTCAATGAAACCCATAAAGGCAAGCAAGCATCAGGTTAACACTACTGTATGCCTTAAGAAATGTTAGGCGGAGATAGCTAGTAATAGTTTTTTGCCTGTTACAGCCTGAATCTCTGGCTTTTGGGTTGGTATGGCACGTCCAGGAAAAAGGCACATTAGAGGTTTCTTTAAGAAAGGACTGAGTTACTTGTCTGTAAAAAATAGAAGCATGGCAATGCCCCTGTCAACTCAAAGACTTCATCCTCATGGCAGAAGGTGTCACTCTCTGGAGTGCTTCATGGACTGCTGCTCTAACAGGTTTCCCGTTTATAAACAGAATCCAGCCGCTTTGGCCTTATCTACTTGATTCGAAAATAGCTCATCAATTTAATAGCATTCAGGTTGTTTATGCACACACAAGGCCCTTTGAAAAGAACCCTTTTCATGTCGCCAAACAGGCATTTTGAAATCAACTAATTGGATGGTTGTCTGAATTCAACTCGTTGTTTTAAAAATAACCAGTTGTTCCACTGAATTACATTTTTTTACCCCCAAGCCAATTGGTGTGTGTAGACAGAGTTTGAGTCAATCCAGATGGCTGGCTGCATTTTTGACTTGAACTGACTGGATGTTTTGTGGTCAGATATATACAGCTCTTGATAGCCACTGGGGAAATGGGGTAGAGGGGAAGGAAGGTGTAGGAAAGTTAGAAGAAATTATATCAACAAAAGTTTCCATCTTGAGTGCTGTGGATCCAGACATTTTCTGCAATCAATCCTCTCTCCCTCTCAAAACACGTGCATGCTCGCGCTCGCGCACGCGCACGCACACACACACACACACACACACACACACACACCGCACACACATGCACACACACATGCATGCATGCACACACACATAGTTAAGAAAACAGAAATAAAGTAATAACATCCCTCCCAGCTGGCTCTGCTCACGGCTGTGGGTCTTTTCTTTCTTTCTTTCTTTCTCTCCATGAATTTCTTCACTGCTTGGGTGGCCTACAGAGGGATTCTGGCAACTGGGCTTCATCGCCTTAGCTCCCTCTCAGGCTGACTTTTCCTTCCTGTGGGGAGTGCCCCTTTGAGGGGCTCAGGCTGGAAGAAGAGGGCTGCAGTCAGACCTGTAACCCCCAATTCCAAGCATGAGGCTGGATTGTGGCCCATAGAACCTCCTTTCTTGAGCACAGCTGGGAATTTCCTGTAAGGACTCTCCCTATCCAAACATGACTGCTAGGTTTTGAGAATTTTCAAGTTTTGTAGCATCAGGAGTCCCCATAATTAGCTGTCAAATTCTGCTGGCCAGATGCTTTCAAAGGCTACTTCTTGTGGACTTATCATTGAATTTCATTTTACCTTACAGGATGAAGGAGTAGGGAGGAAGGCAGAACATGGAAAGCAGCCTCCGTGTTCTACTTACACTGAAGTTTTTTCACTAACAATCAAGAAAGGTTTCTGCAAATATTTTAACCTAAACTGTGAGGAGGGTAATTTCCAAAATGTCTGCCTTTTTTTTTTTTTTACCCTCAACAAATTGTGACTGAAATGTCTGTACCAAACTCTACTGTCTGCTTTGTACCTTTTCTGTCTGTGCGACGGTTGCTTTTAGTGACATGAATAGCACAAGAAATATCCGTATACTGTCCCCAACTTTTCTCTCTCATCTAGTAAATCTCAAATTGGCATGTTTTTCATAACATGTCATTTTTCTTGCCTGTCTCTTTAAGGTGAGTATTGATTCCCTCAAGCTTTCCAAAGACATCTGGATAACATTGAAATGGTTTTGCCTATGACATTTAGGTTTTAAAGCATTGCCAAATGGGCTGCTTGGGATTCTTTCTCTCCCTTTTATTTTAGACTTAAGGTATAGTCTGGTCATCACTGCTGACACGCTTAGTTGCCTTGGGATCGTTGCTTTATTTCTCTGAGTCACAAGGGCTTTTTCATCAATATTGGTGGGCAATAATCCATCCCTATCTGGTCGGCCTCATTGGACTGTTGGAAAGGGTAATATGAATAATTCTAAGGGAGTTCTTTCTGAGAAGTATGAAGTCTTAAACAGGAGATAATTTAATTCTTATATTTAGGTAGTTTGAAAACGTGGTCTTTCCTTGTCAGATCTCAGTTTCCTCTTGGCTTCTCAAATCATGCTATGAACTACAATTACTTTAATTCATGGGTCTGGTGGGTTTTTTGCTGTTATTGTGGAAATACTCTTGCAAAAGAGTAACTTCTAGGAAAAAGTGCTCTGAATTAACATATATTTTCCCCCTTTTTGTTGTGGTGGGAATTGAATCCAGGGCTTCATGCACAGTAGGCAATTTCTCTATCACTGAGTTATATTGCCAGCCTTTGCATTAGTGCTGAGAATAAAAAAAAGATACTGTATTCTTAGTATAAGGAAAAGAAAACATGGCGGGATTGTGGTCTTTTTTTTTTTTTCTTTCTATCCATGATATGGAGAATGTGTTAAAGTGTATCAGTCACATTTTACAGTCTAAGGTGAGAAACAGATATCTTCTCTCTAGGTTTCTGAATTATGGTTATGCTTCAGGTCTAAGTACCATTGTGTTCACAGAAAGATACTCTTCTGCTCACTTTACCTCAGGGTCAAGAACTGCACATTTCTGTGCAAAATCACCAAAGGACAATAGGCAATTCCATCACTCATTCTTTGATCTTTCTCTTCAATGGGCTCAGCATTTTCCATCCTTGAGTGATATAGGGCATTTGATAAGCCCCATATGGTTTACAAGCACACCGAATGCTGCTTTATATTATCATCTTGTCTGGATTCTTGCATGTGATTAAATGACCTCTTTTTTTTTTTTGCCATGGGAGCAGTTACATTGGGGAAAGTGAACTTTCCCGTCCATATGTGGAATAAATGTTATCCTTCCACACATAGGATATTAACTGAGAGCCTGCCATTGTTTCCAGTTTTCAAGAAAATCATTGGCCCCTTTCCTGTGAAGAAGAGTCACTGCACTGCCTAGCCTTAAGCAAAAGAAAAAGAAAGTGAATGCAACATGTTATTTCCATAAAGCAGTAAATTAGAAATGCTATGAGAACATGCAAATACGACTGAAGTTTAGAACTGAACTCGATCTGGCTGCAATCTCAAGATTGAAGCTTTTTTTTTTCTTCCAGAAGTGAATTTGAGCTCCTGTAGTTACATCCAGGAAATACAAGCCATTACTAAGGCTGGGAATTGAGAGTAAAGCCAAAATACAGGCTGGAAATGTAATTGTAATTGGGGAGGCCAAACAACAGAGGTTAAACCCTGGAAAATGGAAAGGCAAATCCATGTCTGAGAATCCCTGGGCCTGTGACAGGTCTCTTGTTGAACATGGCTTAGCCTGTCTGCTCTGGTCCCCTCCTCAGACCTGTTTTGAAAGGCAGGCTGAAGGAAGATGTAGTTACTAGTCAGACTGGACAGTTAGAGAAGATCCTCTGAGAATATAGTTACTCCTCTTTCATACTTACAAATCTGAAACCACTTGCAGATATTCCCTAAAATTGCCACTGGTGCAGCTCACAAAGAAAAATGCAAGCTCCCTATTCTTCCTGACTACCCTGGTGGCTAAAACACACATGGCTGAGGAGTATGGGGACATGAATTTGGCCCTCGTCTCTGTACCACCAAGGCTTACTACTTGATGACTGCTTAATAACTGTGGGTAAGAAATGAATAATGAGAATAGCAAGAATAGCATCATTTGTAAAATACTAGCCTTAAATCTTAATGTGAAGAGCTAATATGTGCCAAAGACATTACTTACTTATCTTCAGTCTTTTTTAAAGACTTGGGAATTTCTTAAAAAGAGTTTATTTTATTTTTAAAAGATGTGTATATGTGTGTGTGCGTGTGAGTGTGGGTTTGTGTCCATTCGAGTGGCACCCAACCTACCTCCATCTTGGGTTAAAAAGCTATCTTAGAGTAAAGATAAACTAGGTTCATTCCTGTTTATGATTAAACCTCTGGGATTAACAGGAGGACATTGGACCCTTTGGAATTGGAATTGCAAGAGATTAGGAACCACCCACTGTGGGTGCTCGGAACTGAACTCTGGTCCTGACTGCTGAGCCATCTTTCCGGTCTTTTAAAACAAACTTTCAAGTCTGAACAAAGAACCATAGATAACTAAGGAATGCTGAGACCGGAGACAAATAGACTTCCCCACGGAAGAGCACACCGATTGGTTGCCCGGTGCCTGAAAATGTATATGAACGAGTAATATTTATACAAACAAAAAACTGAGTAAGTTATAGTTATGCATTTAGAAATGTATGTGTGTTTCTGTGTGTGTGTGTGTGTGTGTGTGTGTGTGTGTGTAAAACAACAATTAAATAAAAAGAGACCATGAATTTGAAAGAAAGCAAGGGTGACACATAGGAAGATTTGGAGTGGGGAAAGAGAAAGGGGAAATGATATAATAATATATCTCAATGTCAAAGAATTTAAAACTGTTTAAAAATCAATTTTTGAGGTTAACAATAAGTAATGGATCTCACTGTGGCATATTCGCAACACATGCTATTCTATTTTGTTCGCTTCCCCACCACCCTTCACCACTCCTACCCTAAAGATCTTGAAGAATTATATTCGTATAGCTTACAAAGAAACTGAAAGAATTTTACAATGGATACAAATAATCTGCCATCTATATTCTATCATTTGTGCTGCACTGTACTTGAGCTATTACATGAGTTTGTGTGTCTTCCATTCATTGATCAAGGTTAAGTTTTCTTTATTGTGGTAATAACACTTGATATAAGCACTGCTCTCTTAAAAGAATCATAAGGGTACACTACAATAGTGTTGAATATATGTACAACGTTGTGTAACAAATCCCCAGAGTTTATCTTATTTGACTAAAACTGTACCCTGGTTCTCCTTCTTCTCAGATTTTTGTAATTACATAGCTGTTTCTATGTCTATTTGGCCAGTTTGGATGTCTCAAGCAGAATCATGAGTTATTTCTCCTGTATTCCTCTTTATTTTACTTAGCACATTGTCCTTAAAAGTCATGTCTGTTGTCACATACAGCTCTATTCCTTCTTTGCTTTATTGTGTATATATTATTTTCATACATTCATCGGTAGATGCTACTCTAGGTTGTTTCTGTAACTTTTTCACTAAAAACATTGCTTACTTAGAACCCAGCTTTAAAAAAAGACAAGGTATTACACTGTAGCCCTAGGCTGTCTTAAATTTGTAGGTGATCCTCCTGCCTCAGCTTCTTAAGTGCTAATATTACAGATATGAACCACCATGCCTGGCAGAATCATGCTTCTGATGGTTTTGCTTGCTGCTTTTCTTTCTTTCTTTCTTTCTTTCTTTCTTTCTTTCTTTCTTTCTTTCTTTTTCTTTTTTCTTTTGGTTTTTCGAGACAGGGTTTCTCTGTGTAGCCCTGGCTGTCCTGGAACTCACTCTGTAGACCAGGCTGGCCTCGAACTCAGATATCCGCCTGCCTCTGCCTCCCAAGTGCTAGGATTAAAGGCATGCGCCACCACCGCCTGACTTTTTGCTGTTTTGAAAATTAAAATATGTGGATTTATAGTGTGGCTACATGTTTGTGAGTGAATTTAAGAGTGAGTGCATGGGTGAGTGTGTGTATAGCTGCAGCTCAGATGGAAGCCTCTGTCTTTAGGCTTTGAGGTACTGGGATTATAAGTGCATGCCACAAGGCCTGAAGAATTCTTTTGGATAAACAAGCACATATGGGCGATAGCTCTAGCTCTATTTTTAGTTGCTCCAAGAACTTCCATACTGGTTTTCATAGCTGCTGCACCAACAGCAGGGTGCACCTTTTCCAAATTCCACATCCCCAACTAACTCCTGCTATCTACAGAAATATAAAGTTTTTTAATCCTTATTTTGTAAAGTTAAGGCTTAGCTAGATAAGGTTTTTTTTGTCCAAGGTCACCCAGCTAGCAAGCAGCAAAGTTGGAATTTGGACCCAGGACTCTCTGACTCTGAAACTTAGTCCCATTCCATAACGTTGTCATGCTTCTTTTGATCAATGTGTTGCGACATAAGTTAAAGCAAGTTAACCGGAGGGCAAGTTGAAATTAAATAGAATGTTGAAGTTGAAGGCAAAGGAAAAACATAGGAAGAACTACCTTAGTCTTTGATTCCAGAACTGCAATCTGTAAAAGTAAACACAGGCAACAGCAAAGTGAGACTGTCCATTGTACATCACACACTAAAGAGAAAGAGAAATATCAGTACGTAGGGTGTGGGTTTTTTTTTTTTTTAAGAGAAATGTATATCAGGCTTGGTATAGGTCCAGTTCAATGTCTCCTCAAGGCCATATATTTACAGCGTCATTCAAAGACTGAATATGATATAACAGAGCATCAAGGACAGGTTAGATTAGATTTCATGTACAGTGTTTACAGAAGCACAGAAACACACAATTCATTTGTGAAATATTTCCATCGGAGGGATTGACATAGATTTCTCAATAAGAAAAACTAATAATGAACCTTCTGAAGAGTTTACCATCTTCATTTCCAAACACTTTAATAATCATACTTCCACGCAGTGAATTTTAGATAAACATGATCTATTACCTTTAGTACTTTACAATCTTAAAGAGCAAATATCAAAGTCTCAGTTGTTTAAACACTTTAATAAGTTAATTTAAAAAATCTCTTTTTCAGACCAGGAGGCATGATAGTGCATGCCTATAAGTCTAGCCTGGTAGGTAGAGGCAGAAAGATGCCTAAATCTAGCCTACCCTGGGCTTTGTGAAGACTTTGAAACCAGCTGAAGCTACATAGTGAGGCTATATTTAAAAATAAAAATTAAAAGAAAATCCTCTGATTTAGATTTCTGGTAGGAAAGAATACAATAGAAGTCTGTCTGTTCATAACCCCATTCTTTCAACACTGTTTACAGCAAGCCTACTCTCCTGCTCGTTAGGATATTATTGAGATTTTAATGTTGTTATGTAGTCTTTCAATTAAGAAAAACACTGATCCACTGACAAATACTTCCTGAGGATTCCCTGTGGAGTCATTGCTGAGTTTGTGTTATTGGGGCTACATCTAGTCACGCATTCAACAATATGTATTGAAGTCCTACTATACTCTAGATGGTTTCGTATGCTGTTTCATATCCAGATGTGTAATATTCTTTCCTCGAGGAGTTCCCAGGCATGGGAACACATATGGCTGGAAGTAGGAAGGACCCTAGAAAGCATGTAATGTAGCCTACAACCTTCAATTTCCAGTTAGGAAGATGTACTTCCTGGTCCCAGGCTACCATGCTTACTTAGGGGGATAGAACATGGACTAGAAACCAATTCTTCTTACTTCTCTTCCTTTGATGACTCTGGTCTATTTGGGAAAACAGGATACTTCCTTACTAAACTACTTCAAAACCTTACCAGACAAAAAGCTGCTGACAAAACATCTGGTGTTCACTGTCAGTTTAACAGTAGTTAGAGAAGGGCTAGAGACATCCAATGGAGTGTAAATCTCGTGAGTAATGACATGCTTTGCTCCTGACAAGTAGTGAGGATGAATGAGATTAAGGCATTCCAAGGAAGGAGTCCTTCCCTCTGCCTATTTTCATCTTGCTCTAAAGAGTTACTTTTTGGTACACAGGTTAGTATCTCTTTCATTTGTAACAGAAAGTGTGATATAAATTATGGGAGAAATAATTGATAAAAATAAAATGTAAAGGCAAAGGAGTTCAATCCCTGCTCATAATTTACTGTAAGATCTCATACAACTTGTATTCCTTTCTTCTTAGAATTTCTTGAAGAAAAGTGAACCAAAGGGCACTATTCTTATGTAATGATTTAGAAGGAAGAACTTTTACAAACTCATCTTCAGGTAAACCACCTATAATAAGGGGAAAGTTTTCTGTGTTGTGATATCAACAGAACTCTCCCTAAATAAGGATGTGCCCTTCTTTTGGAAAGGAAACTACCAGAGGGGTTCATTGAAAAAACATTTATGAAATGACAACCATGGGCCAAAGTACTGTGCATACTGAGACAATGCTCAGTGCTTTGTCCTGTCTGCCCCGAAGGATCACTATATCCACATTGCTTTCTACCTGAGGTGAACAAGTAGTTTGAGAAGGTAAAATAAAAAGTAATACAAAACATAAGGGCAGTTCAAACAATTATTAGAGTCACCAGTGGGGCCAACTTGTCATGCGCTTGAAAGTGGCAGCACTATCAACACACTCAACATTTCTCAACACGGATCTGGGTATAGTGGTTCATTCACAGTTGTTAGTCCCAGTGTTAGGGAGGTTGAGGTAGGAGGATCAGGAGTTTGAAGTCAGTCTCAACTGCACACTGAGTGTTTTAAGTCAGCCTGGACTCAAGAGTAAAATGAAATAAAATTTTCAAAAGTCTCTCACCATGTACTCTCAATGTTTGTACCTAAAGTTGTCATAGGGTCACAGTAAGAGTGTACAGACCGTTCGTTACACGTACTTGGAATTCACTTTGGGCAGCACTGGATTGGAAGAAGCACAGAGAAGAATTGTGTGAACTTCTGTTCATCTAAAGTCCTCAACTTATATTGAAGATATAAAGTAAGTGTGCATTTGCTATACTTAGATGGAAAGCAGAGATTTTTCCCTCAGGGTCTGACAGAAATCGAAGTTGGGCCAGGTTGGGAGATTGTGAACTGTTTGGAACTGCTCTTACCTTACTTTGGCTTCAGGTCACAGTCACACTGGGTCTCTATAACACAGTTACTAGTGGATAACCTTTATGATAACTACAGTTGGTCATGGTACTAAATATGGCCCTATACTATCATATGCTGTTTTAAAAAAATCTATCTATCTATCTATCTATCTATCTATCTATCTATCTACCTATTGTGTATGTATACTTTTATGTGTGTGGGTATCTGTGTGTCTTGGCACAGGTATGAAGGTCAGAGGACAGTTTGTGAGAGTTGGTTCACTCTTGCCATCATGGTGGTCTCAGGGAACAAACTTAGATAGTCAGACTTGGAGGCAAGTTCCCTTACCTGCTTGAACCATCTCACTAGACACATGAATTGTTACTTTGGAAGTAGGATGGGAAAGGTTATTTCTTTTGTTTCTGTCTATGATGATGGCTACTGACATCTTCCCATATATATGGCAGGGACTCAGAAAGGATATGGAAGGGAGCATACTTGGTAAGAAGTTAAAACTTTTAAATGGAGTTGGTTTATTGGTGAACCAGACTTTAGAGACTAACGACTCAAAAATTACTTGAAAATTCTCTGAAACAAGCACTAAGATGCATATATTACATGCCTGAACCATTGTAAATTTTGGTCCACAGTAATTTAAAAGCAAAATAAAGCACACTGGAAGTACCATGCAGCATATAAAGAGCTATGCCTTGGGCAGTACTAGTATTTGAACTTAAAGCTACCAAAGCTACCATGCTCTCAATTGACAAAGTATGAAACCACTCAAAGTTTCACACACACAGACACACAGACACACAGACACAGACACACACAGACACAGACACACACACACACACACACACACACACACACACACACACACACACACACCACACACCCAGAAGACACAAAATGCTAGAAATACATAAAGTATATCTGTCTAGTTAAAAAAAAAATCAATAAACTAAAGGCATGGAGAAATATGTTAGTAGTCAAGATCAATATTTTTTTATGCAAACAAAGACACACACAATAGAATATTTTTTATTTGTGGTAATCAACATGATGCCACAAATAAAAAATTTCACTATTTTTATTTTCAAAACTTGGTTGCTGACTTTTAAGAATTTCAGTATACTTTGTGGATTTAGTGAGGGCAGAGCATAGTCCCCAGTCTGAAGAGAGGCTAGCCCTCCACAACTTACAATGCAAGCATCTCAGTCACATCTATTAATTTTCCATATACATGGAGCCAAATTCTGCCTGAGATTATTATGCAATTTTCAAAATGACTTTAAGTCTTTCAACTTACAAAGTTACCATTTACATTGCACTGGCCTGCTGGCTGAGATGGATGAATGAACACTCTTTCCCAAAGGACTATAATTCATCCTCTGATCATAGCTTATACATTTGGGAGAATTGGGATCAGTGTGCCTGGCGCCTCCCCTTCCCTCTGCCCCACAAAGGACTCATACAGTGCAAGAGAAGAGGAGACAAAGTGGCTGTGTGCCATCTAGCTCAGAGGTGTGGCACAAGAGGTGTTGACTGTGAGCAGCAAGCAGCCTAACATATAAGCAACTGTCTACATGATGTGATTTCAGGTGCACCAAAAAAGGCCTCATTGCCCCTCAGTTTAAACACTCCCTTCCCACTGGCGGATGCCTGGAATTCCAGAGTTTTTAGAGCTCTGTTCCTTTGGTTTAAAGCTTTGATCCCTGTTGAAATACTTAGACCCCTGGGTGGGCAGCCCCCATTCTATCCCATCAACTAGATAGACTGAGATAGGATGAGTTTTAAAGCTTCTTTCCTGACAGCAAATTCGAGAGTGAGGTTAAGAGCAAAAGACATTGTGTACCTGAGAGGGATGGAAAAAGGAGAACATCACCTGGGGGCAAAGGAACTGGGCCCAAGACAAATAATGTGTGTGTGTGTGTGGCCATGTGCATGGCTGTGTATGCGCTCCTCCCATGGCGGCAGCTGTTGAACACCCTTTCTTAACCCTCTCCCAGAAAGCTTGATTTATGCTGCTTTTGGAGCCATGGAACCAGACTCTCCTCCCTGCTACAGCAAGATAATAGCTGCTGGCTACAGCTGGGAATTCTCGAATTCTTTCAAACTGGAGTCCAGGAGCAAAAGGTGAAGAAAAGTTCTTCTGGGCCTGCTGTGCTAGATAGCCTTCCCCTGGGGTCCAAAGGAGAAAAAGGGGTCCAGCCATGCTATCTAAACACTTTTGACTGGGTCTGAGAGCACAGAGCCATGATTGTCAAACGTGAACACTCTTTCAATCAGCACGTCCTTTTTGTATTCCTACGCTGATTATCTCTCTGCTTCTCTCGCTAGAGATTTCAGAGGAATCACTGACACAAAGGAGCACGAGGAAGGGAGCTTGTCTTGCATGAGGCAAGACAGTTGCTTCTGTAACAGAGAAAATAAAATTTTTGTCATCACACACACGTGTTTTCTGTTTATTGTTTTGGAGACAAGGTCTCACTGTGTCTCCCTGGCTGGTCCTGAACATCCGGGCTCAGTGCATGCTTCTACCTCAGTCTGGGGCGGAATGGCTGGGATTATATGCACACTCTACCTTTCTTTGCTAGGAAACTCAGCCTTAGTCACCACCCATCTTTGTAGCATACAGTATAATAAATATAATGCTGTAAGAGATTCTACACATTCATATATGAATTTCCTTCCTTCCTGTTTTTCTTCTCTTTCTTGTTTTTTCAGAGCAAGACTTTGTGCCTTTTATCACGTGCTTTACCACAATTCAAGTTCCCCAGCCTCTGGCTAAAGATTATCCGGAGTAAACTTTTTCAACACTGACTAAGCAGTGGAGATGGCTGCCTGTGACATTTCTAGAAGTGTATCTGACAAAGAAGCCTATCCCACAACGCCCATTTCAGTGCCTGAAATTCCACTGTGAGAGTCATCACTTGGGGGACTGGGAAGGTTAGAAGCCTTTGAGAGGCACTTATAAAAATGGAAGCACTTCTTCAGCTAGGCAAGGTTGTTTTTTTTTTTTTTTTTTTTTTTTTTAACTCTTCCTGTTGCTTGGCTAAAAGCTCTGAAGTAGGTGCTTGGAGTGAGAGCAGAAACTTCCAGGCTGAAATATATAGTTCTTCAAACCTCAGAGTCAGTCTGTCTCTGACTTAGCTCAAATCCTAGGGACCTACAGACAACCCTACTTGGGTTGCTGTATCTTCATTTTTCCGATACCATTTAATGTTATCTTCAAACTATCTCATATTTTGCTGAACTGGGTACTTAGCTTTGTCTTGACAAAACTCACGAGGTGAATGCAGTCATTATACGTATAGTTTGTAACCCACTGAAGTAAAGTTTTTGACAATAAACCCAAGTTCATGGGTCCAACTGCATTGACTCCGGGGATCCACACTTCATTTGGGAAGCAGTGGTTTAGTTTATATAGAGCATGCTATGTATAAAAAGCACACATTGAAAAGGAGGCACAGCTACTTTGTTTCCCCAGGTACTCTATACCCAGTAGTTGAAAACAACTGTTGCCTTTGTAGTTCGTTGCATGAGCTCTGGAAGATCATGAATTTATGGGAGGTCATGTCTTCCTCTGCGAGGTCGTGAAATTCAATCAATGCTAGCCTTCCAATCTGCCCTTTGGTCACAGGGCTCCACAGGTGGAACATATCAAACTCACCAGCCAAATTAGGACTCTTAATTGGTGTTTCTTTTAAAGTGGATATGTCATTTGTCAAATGTTCAATGCAGGCGCAGGCCTAGCCCCAGGCGAAATTATGAAGTAGAAGAAGAATGCCAGATACATAGGCAGCACTCAAACGTTTGTTGGAAAAGGGGGGGTGGTGGTGGTGAATAAGCCCTCCATCCTTGACTCCTTCTCTCCCAACTCCCATAGGCACTGCATCGGCATGAACTTTTAATTCTTTTTTTTCCCCCAAGTATCACAATGTTTATTGATAGATACAAGTATATAAAATCAGGGCATGAACATGACTTGATAAATTAAGTAGACTTAATTTCAATACTATATAAGAGGGGCTGATTCAAATTCTCATCATTTGTTTCCCACCCACAAAAACCACTTCAAGGGCATTAATGATCTCTCAAACTGAGCAGTTTTGTGCAAGTAAACCATGTTTCTTTTAAAAGACTTGTGCACTCTCTGGGACATTTTTCCCCTCTCTCACAGGCCTTCGTTATTTCTTGTGGGTATTAGTTTGACAGCCTCTTAACTGGTCTTCTTGCTTCCAATCTTTTCCCTTCTTCAAACCATTCTCTGAAACACTGTTGTGGAGATCTTTTAATAAGACAAATATGATCATGTCACCCCTATGCTCACAATTTCCTTAAGTGGTTCCCCAGACTCCTCTGCAGGCTTCCAGACTGCACAATCTGGCCCTTGCTTGCCTCTCCCTCCTGCCTTAGCTCTTTTAACTTCTCAGCCTGAAATCATTACTCGCACCTCCTACTCTCCAAATGGGCCATGCCAGGGCCTCTCCTCTTTGTTCACCCTGCTTCCTTGCCAGGGCACCCTTCCCCCAGTCTTTTCTCACCTCAGCCCCTACTGGGCTTTCAAGTCCGAGTTTAGGCCATCAGCATTTCTGGGACACGTTCTCTGATCCCTCCGCTCAACCCTCAGAACTCCATCTTACCACTTAACACATAATGTGTTAACATTTCACTTTGTTGGTTCCCCATTAGATTCGAAACTCTCTGAGGTCAGGTACTACAGAATGAGTTTGTGTCTGTTTTCTGTTTGTATCACACAGAGTCTGGCACATAGTAAGAATTCAAATATTGGTAACTGAACAAATGAAGACTTGAATGAATTGCTCAGTTACCTTCATATTTCTTTCTGTTTCCTCATAGCTCCCTTTTGCAAGACACAGCACCTCCCAAGCTCTGTTTATCTTTCTATTTTTCCAAGCATACTTTTGTCTAGTAAAAAAGAACATAATCAGATAACAAGCTAATTTACACTGAGATATTAAATTCATTAATTATAGAAATACTGAGCTCCTACTATGTACAAGACACTGGGCTAAAGTTGTTGTCTACATGTGCACATGAGTGGAGTCACAAAGAGAACCAGTCCGATGGGATGATTCTATTTCCATGGAGCATAGATAATGATCATATGCTTTTCCTTCTCAAAGAGGCATTTGATTCTCAGAGAAATGCATTTCCAATGGTGAGAATTAAGTAAAAGAAACGGGGATTGGCATTTAGGAAATCTTCCAAATAGGCTTCTACTGGAGGCAATGAAACAGACTATCCATGGCTCAATTAATTTAATCTGTAAAATGATTTCCTGAATGAGTTACTCTCACCAGCTACACTTTGCTTTATGAGGGTCGCCCATGACTATCCTGAAGACAATATGATTCACCTACAAATCAGGATCAAGTGCCCCCCCATGTTGTGTGGTTCTATTGAATCAAACCCAGCAAGCTACAAGGGCTTCCAGACCTCTTAGATACAAAGATGAGGCAGGCTGTGAAATCCAGAGGGCCCCAGCTGCTCCTGAACGTGACTATTTGTGGGTAGGCTTTGAGAGCTTGGCCAGAGCTGCACCGGGAAAGAGTTCCCAGGAAGCCTCCTTAGAAAACAGAACAAGGAGAGGGATTTTGTGCTTAGGAAACCTTGTGTGGGCTCTGGTGGCCAGAATGAGCCATATCTGGGTGGGAGAAGGCCTAGGGTCGAATCGGGTGTGTGTGTGTACCTAAATCGCGGGCCTCCACTCCACTCCACTCCAAGGAAGGATGGAGAGCTTGCAAAGGCTGAAAGAAAAAGCCCTTTCGGCTGTAGGCCGAAGGGAGGCAGGAAGGAGGAGTGAGGCTGAGGAACTTCTCCCAGAGCCAGTCAGAGGGGACTGCTGCTGGGAAGCCAATCAGCGTGCCTGAGCCTGCAGCCCCTCTGCAGTAGTTATGCCAGAGCGCCCAGTGTAGAGCAGCGGCGAGTGAGTGGCAGGGCAGGATTGCTAGGAGCCACCGCACACGCTCCTTAACCTCTTCCCGCGCCTCTCCCGCCAAGGCTTGCCCGCCACCTTGGTAAACCCAGTCTCCCTGCTAAGCTTCTCGCCACGCCCCGCATCCCGCAGGCCAGCAGCTACTCGACCCCACGCTGTCCTCCAGGCTGCGCGCCTCGCCTCGCCTCGCCCCGCCCCGTCCCTCCTCGCCACGCCCACAAGGCTCCGCCCCGGGCCGCCCCGCACCGCCAAGCTGTTCCCGCCCTCGCCCAGCGCCCAGGTAGCTGCGAGGAAACTTTTGCAGCGGCTGGGTAGCGGCTTCTCTCTTGCTCTGCAGGGCTACTGCCAGACTTGCTGAGTCTCGGGACCGCTCCGGCTCTTACTGCCACTCTCTCGTGCTCTCCTCGCTCCCCGAAGAAGCAGGATGGCCGGGACCGTGCGCACCGCGTGCTTGCTGGTGGCGATGCTGCTCGGCTTGGGCTGCCTGGGACAGGCGCAGCCCCCGCCGCCTCCAGACGCCACCTGTCACCAGGTCCGTTCTTTCTTCCAGAGACTGCAGCCCGGACTCAAATGGGTTCCAGAAACCCCTGTGCCAGGTGAGTAGGGGTCCCTTGAGCATTCCCCGCTCACCGTGGAAAGCCTAGGCGCGCGTGGTGGCTCTTCCCAGAGCGCGCTAGTCTGGCGGGGCCGCGGCGGCCGTGCTCTCTGCTACAGGGTACCTGGGAATGGTCGCTGTGCCTGGGGCCTGGACCATCTACCGAGGGAGGGAAGCAGAGTATGGGTGGACTCTGTCCACATGCCCCGGGCTCACGCTGCTGTCAGGAAATGTGCAAGCCAGAGCAAGGAACAGCAGGGATCGCCTCTCTAGCGCCCATTTTTGGGGAGGGCGGGAAGGTGGGAGCTGGCTCCCCTCTGCTCCCAGCAAACCGGCTTCATGTTGTGAAGCCGGTGACTCGGGAATTTTTCTCCCTTACTCGCACGCTCTACCTTAGCTAGACCCGCAGTCCTGGCCATACTTTCTCCACCCTGTGTCCCCCCATGCTTTCCGTTCCCTACTCTGGGTTCCCGAGGCTGGCCGGGCCCAAGTGCAGGCAAAGTTGAACACAAATCTTTGAATCCTCAGAGGCTAGTGAAGACACAGTGAAGGAAACTTTTGAGTAGGAGGGTCCTCCAAAACGTGGAAGACCGAGCCTTTTCCTTCAAAACAGCTTCCCTTATCTAGGTTGGCAAATCTCTTTAAAAATCAGCGGATCTGGCCTGCGGAGCATGAGTCCAAAAAGGATTTAACTCCTCCCCCTCCCAAATTCATCTGCCTTGACAGGCTGGACCCCGAAGAGAAGATTTTAGGCAGAGGAAAGTTTCAGAGCGCCTGCCTTTTGTTCTACACAATCAGATCATTTTGTAGGGGCGTATTTTAACCTTAGCTGAGGGTGCCGCTGTCAACAGATGAATATTAATGGCCTTATATGATTGACTGTCCAGCGGTTGGGCTCTTAACGCCTGCCTTAGAATCCAATCAGGACAAGTTGCTATACTAACAAACAATACGGGCAGGAAGAATGGGTTTCGGAAAGATTAATTTTTCAGAGGTGCGCTGGGAAGAAAGCAGCCGATTATATTTGCACACTGAGACGCTTGTGGCCTCCAGGCTCTCTTTTCGAAGACTCGTGCATCCAGCTAGGCGCGCATCCCGCGCTTGGGAGACATTGGGAGCAAGCCTCGCCACAACTTGGCTGGTGGCTCTTACCAAGTCAGGGAGGCGGGCCGGATCTTTGGACCAAGTTGTGAATGCGTATGCGCGCCTTGTGGGCGCTGCCAGGGAGCGTTCACTGGCAGGAGGTTACCTAGGCAGCCAGCGCGCCCTCAGCCTTTTCTTTAGGTTGATGAAAAGAGGCTAGCGAGCCTGCTGTTTAGTTGCAAAGGTAATTGGTCACCCTTTTTTGGTGACTGAAATACACTTGCGCATATGTTAAATATTGCCTTGCAGGATATCCCTCTAAGGGAGGGTAGAACTACCTCTTCCACTGTTCAGTCTTAATAACGTACCACGTGGGCGTGTGCAAGAGCTGTAAGGGGCAACCTATGAATCAGTTCTGCAGAGCTGAAACAACAGGCGAATCTCTCTCCCCTGGAAGTGCCATGGTAATTAGATTGCTAAGGCTCGAGAACACGCTTTTGTTGATAATATAAAAATTGGTCCTTACAGGCTGAGCCCCCACAAGATGAATTGGTCCAGGATTGGGGTTGGGTAGTATTTGGCTGATGCGAAGTGAAGTAAAATGGTGCTTCAGGAAGGGGGAACAGAGAAAAGTTCATCTAGATACTCATTAGCAATCCCCTTACACACGCACGCGTGCACACATGCACGCGAGTGCGCGAACAGAGAGAGAGAGAGAGAGAAGGAGGGAGGGAGAGAAAGAAAGAAGGAGGGAGGGAGAGAGAGAGAAGGAGGGAGGGAGAGAGAGAAAGAAGGAGGGAGAGAGAGAGAGAAAGAAGGAGGGAGAGAGAGAGAGAGAGAGAGAGAGAGAGAGAGAGAGAGAGAGAGAGAGAGAGAGGCAGGCAGAGGCGCGCATTAGCTTGCGGTTCTCTCCTTCCCCCAGCTCTCTGGCTGCCTGCCTCTTTGCTACATCTGTATAAAAGTATTGGGAAGGCCCACACACTGTGTCTATGAGAGTTGGCTAGGGCTT
Organism: Rhabdomys pumilio; assembly: GCA_030674055.1. NCBI lineage: Eukaryota > Metazoa > Chordata > Mammalia > Rodentia > Muridae > Rhabdomys > Rhabdomys pumilio. The sequence continues at coordinate 16,525,808 of JANHMN010000005.1, forward strand.
GTTTCCTGCTTTGCGTGCTTCCAGCCTAAGGATGATCATACTTATAGAGCCTTATTTGTAATAGAGATTTTTTCCTGTATTATTTCTCAAACTCTAGGAGGAAGCACTTTTCTAATTTCTTTTCCATATAAACTCAGCACAATTCATTTCAAAAAATTAAGTGGTGCCCAGCACCTTTACATGGCAGACATGGAAAGCCAGGCCCAAATTCAAATATGGTGATATCCATCCAGCTACCATGTGCTGTGGCAGTACAGCTGTCAGATTCTCAGGCCTGAAACAAAACCATTTGTCCTGAATTTAAGTAGGGTAACCGTGGATGATGTAGATATCAAAAATATGATAAAATCCTAATGCTCATGTGTAGAAAGCTCATCAGTAGTTCAGAGAAGAGATGATAATGGCAGACCGAATACAATGGCAAGTGCATAATTTCAAAGCGAATAAATGTGTAATTTGCTGCTGTCGCTCACTGGTTAGAAATTGAAAGAGAGCTGCAAATTATTTGATAGTTATGAACCATCGCGATGACCGCTTGACTCCCCCTGCCTCATCCACATCTACAGTTTAAGCCATGTTCAGTTTGTCTGCTACACTGTGTTAACTGCATTAATGCTTTCTTTGTCCCAGATAAAATGAGATTCGGTCCCCACTCAGGAAAAATCCTCAAGAATGTCCTGTTTCACGTAAGGGGTGCATTTGGGATTGACTGCTAACTTTGGCCATTAGCAGAATTGGGTTAGCATGGATAAGGTACATTTTTTATGTTAATACGGATGAGACTAAATGGTATTTGAAATCAGCCAGCCTAAAAAATAAATCACTGGTGCTGAAGGACTACCTCAGACTTCTACAAAGCTGATCTAAACCCTTCCAATCGCATGTTTTATTTCTTTCCGAGTCTTCACAGGCACTGGATAGCCATTCTAAATAGCATGTTCCCCAAATCCCTGAATCTCTTCAGACCCCACTTTTTTTTTTAAAGGATTTGTAACTTGGAAAGCACTACAGATGGAAACCAGGCACACAGAGTTAGCATTTGGCAGGGAAATCCATATAACTGACTTTCAGTGCAGCTCTTTTGCCCTTATTTAATTTAGAAAAATTCAGAAAAAAAGCCAATGAGCTCATAAGTCTAGATGTTTATTTTGTTTTGCTTAACCTACCCACAGGCGCAATCAAGAATGGATACAATTTTAGGCAAGGGAAGTGAGCTAGTAATCAGACAATGATGTTTCCAATTGTCTCAAGGGAATGTTACAGAAGTCTGAAAAAAAATCCTCTAAACAAAAATCAAGTGTAATTCACTTTATGAATGCCATACAGCACTTTTGTGGGGGTGGGAGTTGCAGGGGTCGGATGGGAATGAGAAAATCAAACAAACCATGGTAGTGTTGCAACTCCCCTAAGATGGAGAGATCTTGTCTTAGAGAGGGCCCTTGGAAAGTGCTAGAACTGATTCAGAAGGCCAAATGCACCTATGGGTAAAAGGCAGCCTCCAAGAGCCAAGATCACTCGGAGTTGCTTGAAATTGATGAAAGAAAAAAAAATACAAAGGAAAATTCTTGAAATAAAGAGCTTGTTTTAAAATGTGAGTGCATTTGTGTGTGTGTGTGTGTGTGTGTGTGTGTGAGTGTGTGTGTGTGTGTACACACGCACGCCTGCGTGAGTGTGCGTGCACTATGAGAACTAGCAACTATATCTGTGTTGCCAGCTGTGGTTCCCCAATTATTTTGAAACAACAAGCAGTCCAAATGTTAGGAGAGACAATGAGAACCGAGGTATGGGGGAATTATTTTCTCTCCTCTGAGATTGCACTAGACATTTGGATGAGCAGGTGATTTGTCAAAACTTTTCAAAAGTTTGTACTGCTGTGTGCTAACTTTGAGGAGTTTAGAGAATTCTTTCAGATGTGCTCTGAATATATTTAGTGCACAAATCCTGACTGAGAAGTATTTAGAAGGAGCAATCATTCTGATGTAGATGGCGGATGACTGGTGGGGCTCCTTGGCAGGCTCTGGTTTAGGTGATGGGGGTGCAGAGAGGAGTAAGATGCAGTCTCCTTTGTCAAAGGAGCTTGCAGTAGAGTGGGGGAGCACACAAGTAAACAAGCTTCCCAGGAAACTTGTAGGATTAAATAGGGTGAAAGAGGCTAGAAAATACCTCCAGGAAATTGGCTGAAATGGTCACAATAGGCAGCCTGGGCAAGGGAAAAGAACAGAAGAGATGAAGTGGGAGATAGGGAGAAGTCTCTTAATAGAGCCTCCATCTTAAAAAGACACAGAAGAAGGTTTTGATGGGTGCTAGATGACACAGATGGTGTCAGTTTTGCAATGTGTTTTTTTTTTTCTTACGGGCTAGTAGATAGTATCCAATATTTTGATGCAATATTTTTGAGCATTCTGTTGCTTCCATCTTTAGAGTTGCACTGTTTGCTGTTCACTGTAGCCTAGGAAAAGACTGCTTATTACCAACCTGGGAGAAGAGTCCTGGATTTGTCTCCTATGAGACAAGACAGAAAATATGTTTTCTCTTTAAATGGCAGCTATCAACGAGCATGCCAACTTTAGTGTTTGATGCCTATACAAAAGCACGGGTCTTAAGAAGGATCTTATTATTCATTTCTAAGAAAATTGGAGATAACCACTTATAACTTGTGCACACGATACATCATTTGGAAAGAATTTCACTGGGATCATGTTGCTCAACTGAAAAGTTTTGGCGTGCTGAATTTGTACATTTTTGTGAATGCTTCCTTTTACTCTGATCTCTAGCTTTTTTCCCCTGCATATGGTTATTTGTATGTTTTAGATTATAAGCTTCTTAAAGGGAAAGCTCTCTGAGCAGTGTTGAGCATAATGCTACAGTGCCGTACCACATTTGATTGATAATTAACAAAAAAGAATTTCTAGATCATTAAGTATTTTATGTGAACTTACAAAAATACTTTCTCAAGCTTATTTTAAAAACTTAAGCCTAATGCTATGGCACACTCTTAGGGTATGTAGATAAACTTTGGAGTCTTTACATATTTTGGCTGTAGACAGATCCAGGCTTATTTCAGTTATCTGCTGACTCTTAATAACTGGCTGGGCTTATTAATATTGAATACCCAAAGAACAAATTGAAGTCAGCAGCATTGTTATGCCCGGATTAGTATAGTTAAAGATCAACAATTATTATAGCACATAAATCAAAAGGACCTCTCCTAAATCAAGTCCTTTTTAAATTTAATGTCAGCTAGACTTTTTTTGCTAATGTTGGTGTTGCCATATCTGGAAGTTGAGCTAGGAGACATGCGCAGATCTGTTGAAGTACCTCATGGGTTTCTGTAACCTGGGATCAGAATTCCTGTTGAGGCTCAACTCAAGAGACTGTTCCAAGAGCCACCATCTGTTGAGCCCTAGCCGACTTTGTAAATGGGTTTGATGTATTTGGTAATCTAGGATCTAACGGGAAGTTAGTATGGGCAGAAAAATCCCTTAGTTATTTGCCCATATATAGCATCATGTCTGACTTGAAACAGGATCTCTAGCACTCCATTAAGAAATGAACATCAGAGTTGGAGAGATAGTTCAGTGGTTAAGAGCACTGGCTGCTCTTCGAGAGGTCCTCAGTTCAATTCCCAGCAACCACATGGTGGCTCATGACCATTTGTAATGTGATCTGATGCCCTCTTCTGGTGTGTGTAAGCACTCATACATTAAATACATAGATAGACAAATAAATCTTTAAGAAAAGAGAAATGAATATCAGAAAATCAAATCCAAGCCATGGTTCCCCAGCCTGGCTTTAGACAGCATTGAGTAACTGGGAATTTACCTCCTGAACTATAGTGGCAGAGAGAACACAGTTTAGAAAGCAGTGAGACAATGGCCATATCAGCAGAGAAAACTGCATTTTGAAATTCTGTGTGTGAGCTGCAAGGCACCCACTTGGACCACCTTGGGCCCATGCAAAGACTTTTTTGAATATGCAACTAAAGAAGCTTTACTCCTTTACTTCAAATTAGGGCGACTAAATATTACATATACATATGTTAACTATCAGAAATTCTTGTTATTTAAAAACCACCACCACTACCAACAACAAACATAAACCCAAGGTGATTACGAAGAAAGACATTTTTCACTTTGGCTTCTCTTTGTGTGGAGATGGACAAAGCCACATTTGAGAATTTGTGTTTTTTTCTCATGATGGATTCAATGCATTGCCAGTTTTTTCTGAACAGTTAATTACTTCTAGGAGCTAAAATTGTATTTATATGCCAGATTAGGAAATCTACTCAGCTCTTTGAAGTGTGCTTAATAGGCTTATATTGATAAATAATTGATAGAAAAGGAGATGAAATATAGGTGAAAATGATGATAAGAGAGAACAGGGAAGTCAAAGCCATTATAAAAGAAAGTTCTGCCCATTGCATGCATCCATGAACTGCAAGATGAAAGTTGTTCATTTCTTAACAAAGGTTAGAGTGCTCAAATCATTATTTTTTTAAACTTTCCACAATGGAGCACATGTCTTTTATAACCTGAGAAGGTAACACAGTTTTAGGGCAACGTTTCAATTGATCCTTTGGATTCTTCCTTTTGAAAATAACTTGAAATCTTGGTTACAGTAACCACAAGGTACAGTTTCACAGGTATTCCTATCACAAGCCTGGTATCTCCTCCATTAGGTTAGAGATTATATGGTATTCATTTTTATGTCTGCACTTAGTGTGAACAATAGGTACTAGTACGTATTTACTGACCAAATGAATGCAGTTGGAATGTACTAGAAATATACAGTTTCAATAAAGTTAGTATTTAAGTAGTGATTTAATTTTACTGGTTTTTTTAAAAAAGGAGCCACTTTTTCAGGTTAAAAAAATCCATGTTACCTATAGGTAAGTAAAAAGAATGTTGGTTTAATTCAGCTGCTTGTGCCTTCATTCCCTGGAAGAAGTAGACTAGCCAAATCTTACAAGAGGGGTAAGTATTTTGTTCTTGTTTCCAAGGCAAGTCTAAGTAATTTAAAGGTAAAGTCATACACATCTATACATTTATGCATTTTCTTTACTATCTAGAACTGTTGAGTTTTGGTTTATGACAATATTGCTGCCCAGTATCAGTTAGAGAGGCGCAATACTGCAATACTGTACTTGCTGCTATCTTATAGCATGCTCATCAAGGTGTCCTTCCTAAAACAAACTGATTAGAACTACGTTTGTCCTCAGTGTTTACTATTTCTTGCTTATGCCAGTAAGATTGACGTTGTGTTTAAAAGGACATATTCCAAAATATGTCTGCAGGACGAGAAATCATATATGGTAGAATAAAGTAATTTGCATAGTTCCTTTCTTAATTCCAGTTTTGTCCCCTCTCTCCCACCACTGCCTGTTTAGTATTGATACTGTGTTCCATGACATCCTGAGACTCTCCACTGCTCTTTATAAACCTGGCTTTGCATAATTGAAGCTGAGGGGAAAGTGGTGAAGATGAAGAGTTAGAACGACAGACATAGGGAGGAGATTAAAAGCTCCCATTCTGGTACATATCAGAATATTAACTAGCATAGAGCAGACAGAGAGGACTGCAAACATCTCAACATGGAGTTTTGCAAGTCCTTGCATTCAGGGATAATACAGAGAGACAAGTGCACCACAAGTGCATTTGTTGCCCAGAGTATTTACCCGTACTTCTTACTTTGCATCCATGACTTTGAAGTATATGAGGAATTCACGACCTCATGCAAACCTACTGTTCACTGAATGCAGCAGCCATATTTGAATCACGATCTCCTCTAGACTGGTGAGTACAGTGACTTCTACAGAATGATTATTGTAATTTATGACATAGTTAACCAACATGTGAAGAGCGATTCTAAAGGACTTGACTACTGTCCAGCGAAAGCTTGCAATGGGATGTAACTAGAGAATGTTTCTCTGAATGCATGGTTGTCTAAAACTGGTTTGCAGCAGAGAATGAAGAAAGGATGATGGAGTTGAAACACTGGCTCTGGGAGTCCTGTTGGCCTAAGAAGATTGAAGAGGAGGTGACACAGAGATTTTCTTGTGGTGTTACTTAAATGGTGGTATTTGTATATGTATATGTATATATATATTCATACATTATACACTTATATCTATACATTATTATTTTGATAATCAAACTTAATTACACACATTGCTTCAGCTCAAATTTGTTGTTACTCTTAGCAGTGGGTAGACTTTCACAGTTATAGCTTATATTTGTGATTTGAAAGCTGTGCTTTTAATATGGCTCATGTCTCCACAACACAGCTACTCATAAAGTGTCTGCAGCTTCTCAGTTCCAGGAACGGGCCTGGTTCCAGCATGCATGTATGTGCATGTGTTCCGAGTGTATGCTGCATATACACAAATACTAGAGCTACAACACAAGCAGGGTGTGTCCAACCTGTTGCTTGTGGGTCATGCCTATGGCCTATGGCCTAGTTTAGCTATGAATGCAGCTCAACACAAAATTGCAAAATTACTCAAAACATTATGAGATTTTTTTTGCATAATTTGATCATTTGATTCTTGAGCATGAACTCTGTAAATGATGACATGTTGTCAGAACATCAAAAAGTTGGACATGTCTCGTCGAAGGTGAACCTAACTCTCAGTGGGAAGAACTAAGGGATACAGCATTCCACAGATCTAGGAAAATGTGTTTTACTTACATTAGCCCCAAATTGTTGCTATACTGGTTGCCCCTGATATCACAGACCTACTGCTTAATTATCAGGTTTCATCATTTCCCCAAGGGTGGAGATGTAATCCTCATTAAGTAACTACAATCAGCCCATACTATGTCTCAGGCCTGTTCTGGAGGGCTACTTCTAGCATTGATAGTATTGTATGTGAATGGGGCTCCAAAGGCACTTTCCAAGCTAGATTTCTGAAACAATTAAAAAAATTAGTGCTGTTGTGTTAGGCATGAGAGAAGTAGAGACTTATGACAAAAGGAAGAACTGGAGAGTATGAGGACCTGAGTTCAAATCCCCAGGACCCATGTAAAGCCAGCATGGTAGTATGCACATTCAATTCCAATGCTCCAATGGCAAGATAGAAGATTCCCTGGTAGCTGGAGGGCCAGCTAGCTTGACATATGGAGCTGTCGACAATAAAGGTACTCTGTCTTAAACCAAGGTGGAAGAAAAGGTACCTGAGGCTGTCTTCTGACTGCCACACAGAAGGCTTCACTCTCTCTAGGCATGCTTGATGGCTTCAGTTTAATCCCTGGAACCCACAGAAAGATAGGAGAGAAACAAATGCACAAAGCACGTCGTCCAGCCATTGTGTCACATGCTAACACCCACATATCATATATCCACACATAATAATGAGGTGGGAGAGGCTACAGGTATATTTTCCAGTGGTCTCTAAACACCTGGGCTCAAATTCTCCTTGTGTCTCGGCCTCTCTGAGGAGCTGAGATGAGAGCTGCAGCTCCATGCCCAGTTTAGAAGAATATATTTTAAAAGATGAAGTAATGAGTTCAGTTTTGAACAGACGGAGTTTGTGGAGCACTTTTAGCATGGAGGTAGAAAAAAAAATCCCTACGAGGTAGTTCAGATTGTTATTTGGATCACACAATAGAGAGCAATCGGGGCTGGGGATACATATGTAGGAGTTATCAGTATATAGATGGTAATTAAAGTCCTGGGAGCTCACCAGAAAAGTGTGGAGTTCAGATGAAGCATAGTTGGGACACATCAGTATATAGGCTCAAGTGGTTCCATGGGTGTGGATGGCATTTTCTAGGCCTTTGCCTGGGATGTGTTGTAAAATATATTTCATTAACATCTGGTGATTAAAAAAACAACAACAAATCTTTCAAGAACTTTCTGGATTAAGAGAAAGTATGAGTCTATGTTTTCATAGTCCAAGCTGGCTAGAAGGTACTAAACACCCAAATGTACATACACATGGAGAGGGAAAGAAGGATAGAGGGGGAGAGTGAGAGATAGTGGAGATATTATATTGTGTGTGTGTGTGTGTCTGTGTGTGTATCACCACACCTTGCCATTTGAAAACCTTGTTTCCATGTATCTCATGTGTACACAATGCTGATGAAGCACCTCATTCATTCCAATATGGAGGCATTCTGCTCCTCCCCAAGTGGGGACTCCCCTACTCTATAAGATGAAAGCTGTTACACTATTTTTGGGAGATCTGGACTAGATTCCATGCAGGCTAGCCTCTGAGACATGTGGTTCTAAGCAAAGTCTAGGGATACTTTTAAAACAGGGTGATCCTTCTTTCTTTCGTTCTTTCGTTCTTTCTTTCTTTCTAAAAGAATTATTTATTTATGTATGTGAATATACTGTAGCTGTCTTCAGACACACCAGAAGAGGGCATCAGATCCCATTACAGATGGTTGTGAGCCACCATGTGGCTGTGGGGATTTGAACTCAGGACCTCTGGAAGAGCAGGCAGTGCTCTTAAGTGTCTTCAGATTTTTGTTTCTGAGTGAGGAAAAAGTGAAGTGTCCTTAATTTCTCTGTTGTTTAATAGGGTTGCCTTCACTAGGGTTTCTACTTTTATTTTTAAAGATTGCTGTGTTATTAATTTGTCCAAGTGTATGTCTGCATGTGTTAAATATGCACTTGCCCTTAGATACCACAAGAGGGCATCAAGACCATCTGGAGCTGAAATTACAGGCACCATGAGCCATATGATGCGTGTGCTGGGAATTGAACTCCAGTCCCTGGGAAAAAAACACTAAGTTATCTTAACTATGCCTAGTTTCTACTTTCTTCCAACACATACTTGAAACTCCTTTGTTTTTAGTAGATTGGGGGGTGGGTCATTTTTAGGTTGGTTGGACAGTTCCCCCATATGGGACTATCATAGAAAATAACACCTACCCAGTACTTACTGTATGCCACTTGCTATCTGGGTAATTTATCACAATATATAAAGCCAACCTGAAAGGGAGGTGGTGCATGCCCATTTTATAGTTGGAAAAACTGAGACCCAGAAAGGTTTACTTTCCCACAGTTTATGTAAATGGTGGCACCAGGACTGAAATCTATATTTGTTTTACTCCATCTTTAATGCTCTTTCCAATGTATCCTAATCCTTTGGACTGTGAGGGAAATATAATGTACATAGAAAGTTTTTAATGGAATTGTCATATTCCTTTGCCTTTTGAGATATTGTACATTCTAGGTCTTCTGTTTGATTTTGCCAGTGCTTGTCCAGTCTGTTAATTGTATCCTTTGTTAGATGTGGGTGCTCAGTGCCATGTGTCCTCTGTGTACCCATTCCCCACGACTGACTTCGCTATCATGTTTCAGTGGTTTCTACATGTCCTCTTAATTGCTGTCCAATTCAGAATCTCACAGTTGCCTGCTAAATATCTCCATCAGAAAGTCCTTAGTGCTTCACCTTACACAGAGCCAAAATTACTCGCCCCATCATTCTTGTTTCCCATCTCCACTAACTTCTTCATAAGCTTCTACATTTCTGGAAATGTACATACTGTCTCTTACTCTTGTCTCTTTGCCATACCATATATGCCCTCCATTTTGTAGACATCAGGATTCCTAACCATTACTGAAACGATGCTGCAGTTGTCTGTTGGCTAAATCTTATAAATTCCTTGCCCATCATCACTGCACAGTGTAGTCTTACCTACCCTCAAAAGTCTCAGTGCAGTGCCATTTTTTTCATGACCCTCCCCCTGATTTCACATCATGAGATGCAATTGTTCCTTGTTTGCACCATGCTATCCTATAACTGGCTCAAAATCTGCATTCTCAGCAAGGTCTCCCAGTGATTTGTATGTGCGTAAAAAGTTTGAAAAAAAACCTTCCAAGTGCAAGTTAGATGAGGGTAAGAACTGTGCATTACTTGTTAAAAACATAAATTAAAATCTTAAACATAAATTAACATCCTTGTCATTTTTCACATCTGTGATTTGCCCATTCATTCAATGAAGTGGCCTTGGGGACCTATATATAAGGTATGCATGGGGGAGTGGGAAAAGAAGAGTGGAGGAACGAGAGAGGGATAGGGATGACAGATTGGAGGAGAGGGAATAAAGGGAAGAGAGGAGGAAAGAAGGCTGAAGGATAAATGAGGATGAGATGATGACCTAGCCATAGAGAGAAGTGGGGAGAGCTGAGCATCCAGGAGCATCTCTGAGTAGTTAATAACTTTGTGACTAGTTTGGGGAACACCTCCTTTGTGGTAAAAGTTAGTCTAGGCCTTGCCCCAATTCAATGCTATAGTCTGGAGCAAATATCTTCAGTCATGATTTTGCTTCTTCTCTAGGGGGATAGAATGGGTGAATGGTTTCTGGCTTTTTTCTTTCGCTGGCTTTCTGGGGTCTGTCTTTTCTGGTCATTCCCATATGTCACTGTACAACTTGAAAGGTTTCAAAGAGCCATGGAAGAACTGTACTCAGTGTTTCCAACAGATCCTTCTATTTTCAGAAACAGATTTTATGCTTTGTTTTCAAGCATCAAAGTTTATTTCTGAAATAAAGGTTTATTTTCCCCACTGTATTCTGAAGGTTTTCTACAAATGTTAATTTCTGATATCTAAGTCATTTCTTGACTTTGAGATTTCAGTGCTGTGGGTCAATTTAATAACATTACCTAAAGGGTTTTTTTTTTGGAGGGCGGGGGGCTTCAAAAGCCGCCAGACGGGTGTTTCTTTGTTCTGTGAGGAAGTACTTTCCCTCATTCAAAAAAACCTGAAGGTGACAGACGCTGGAATCCAGTCATGTGGAGTCTTCCTTCAACCATCATCCAGTTTTATTTTCAAGTTTGGTCCTAATAGCACTGACTGCCAACTGTCACTCAGGGGTAAAATTTCTGAAAATCTCACCAACACTTCATAGATCAGTGCTAACAGGCAGCCTGAGTTACTTAGCTAACACCTCATGGCTAAGGGAGACAAGGGGCTTTACACACCTCCAGATCACAAAGGCCCTCCTTCATCTGTCTCCTTTCCTCTGCTTCCCTTCCATCCTCACATACTTCATCACCTGCTTATAATTTAAAACAGAAGGTGTTTTATGGTTTTCTATATTTATTGAGTGGTTTTGTGTTTCTTGTTTTTCTAAAAAAAATAGATGAGTGTCATGTTTTGTATTTTCCTCTGTGTTTGGTTTTAAATTGTATTTCCTTTTCCTATAGCTCCTGATTTTCTCCCTTCTTTCTTCCTCTCTTCTTGTCCTCTGCCTCCTCCTCATATGCCTGTGCCCAGTGATTCTGCCACATATTTGGTTTGGGTACCTGGTTACTTAATTTTCTTGGGATATTATGAAATTCTGTTCCTTATTTAGTTTGGAGGTGAAGCATTGTAAAATGTCCCTCTTTCGAAGAATCACGAGTATTTCAAACGCTTCTTGTGTAGACAGAACAAGGTTACTTATATTTGGTGAGTAGCTCATGAATTATTGTATAGTTGACATTATCTCTCATTTTATTATAATTCTCAGTGAAGGTGGTTTGCATTTTTGTTCCTAGGCCTTCCTCTCTTTCAGGGATGGAGAGATGGCTCACTGGTTAAGAACTGCGCCCCCCCCACCCCCATGCCTTTTCTTCTCTAAAGATAAGGGAGCCGCATTGAAATCCTGCTAACATCTGTTTAGAACTAACACCTACCTTGTAGGTTAACCAAATTACAGTCTGCTTCTCTCTGATGACCTTATCACATTTCAGGGACCCTGTTTCACTTGTGGGGTTCCATTGTTCTAGTCTCAACCCTGACTTCAGGTTTGAGATTGTGTTCCAATTGGACCGCTCTTTGATACTGTTTCTTTGTCTTTATACTTATAGGGATCTTTTGTGTGTCTTGTATCTATTATCTCTTCCAAGCTTGGCCAAGGTTATAAGGTGATGCACTGTATGAATAAATATTTAATAAGATAAGTTAGACAAAATGTGCTTGAAGATATTTTAATCTTTCTCCTGTCCCCCTCCTCATAACTTGTAGCTAGTCTCCCTCCCTCCCTCCTCCCCAGTGTGTGTGTGTAGAGTCAACAACAGTTGCTTTAACTCAGATGTTTAGATTTGGAGGACATTTATTTATACTTTGCTTCATGGACACAGGGGAATGCAAGCTTTTGTGTCAACCAGGACTATCAAAATGGTAGCGCCATGGCCATGTCACAGATAACATTAGTCTCTTGTCCAATTTTTTTTTTCTAACCGGTTCCCTAAATTCCCCTAAGCCAGAAGGTTTGAGGTATGAGATTGTGTGTTTTTAAAGAAAATATTATGGATAAAGACTAATGTTCTCAAGTCAGGAAGAACAATTAGTACCATTCATTAATCAGGGACCATGTTTTGACTCTGGGTCCTGGCTAGGAAATATAAACTGTGAAAGTCACACATATATATGAACCTCAGGCAAATTTATGACTTGTCAGCCTTTTAAGGTTAAATTCTTAACCCCAAATCAGGGCTGGCTTTATATGTGGACTCCAGCACATTCCTTTGGGCCACTGCGTATGCCCCTCCCCTGGCCTTTGCTTAACAGCAGTTCTTGACCTAATGAGCAAGAGAGACAGCAAGGCTGATGTACAGAGTTTAGGTCAAAACATGAGTTCTTGAACTGAAAAACTACAAGGTCAGTTTAAAAACCTCAAAAATTTGGTATCTCTCTAGTCATCAATACCTGTCAAGTAAAGCAGGCAGACACTTGAGTTCAAACAAATAGTAATAGTTGCCAAAACCATGAACAGTCTAATTAAGTTTCCTAATAGTTCCTTTCTTCTTTGTTTAGTTCTTCTATAAATAGCCTTCCTATATTCTTTAATGAGCTTTCAGTGTGTGCCTGGAGGTTGTTATGGTCATGTAGGAGGTTTTGATTGTCAGATGGTGATGATGATGAAGGTAAGAATATTTATAATTTAGGCTCAGATTTTAAAAGGGGCTGCCAGAGAAAGGCAAGTAGACACCTACTACTTACTGCCTTTGTTTCTTTCTGAACTGGAGTTTTGAATGGCTGTGAAGTCAACTTGCCATGAAATCAGAGAAGTCTTTGTGCCTCATATTGTACTGACTTTTGAAAAAGGAGAGAAAGTCCCTGTTTCTGAGATCTGCTTGGAATCCAGGCTCAGACTCACACAGAATAAATATTTTAGGATATTCACTACACACCATAGTGAAAGCCCCCTGACTTTCATCTTCTGTGTTTGAATTTTTTTCAGAGACAATAATGAAAACATTTTTTTTTAGATTCCATTGTGTTATTGAAAATCCTATTTACATAAACAGGCATTGTTGTGGCTTAGAGAAGAATGTGGGTCCCATTCTTTAGCTCCTTGTATATCTTTGCTAAGGCTTGTCTAAATAGAAGTAATGACGTTTTAGTCTAAGCAGCTTTTCTCATTTAGGTAAGCAGGGTGGTTTGAAATCTCAGTTTACTAGATAATTGAGTCTCTTCTTCTTAATTATTTCAGGCATGCAGGTTGCTCTCTTTATAGTAAAAACCCTAGAAATCTAGTAATCTCCTCAGGCATCCATTTGGTAATAAAATCTAGTGCATTTTCAGGGGTTAATTTTCATTACAATTGCGTGTTGTCTACTACCCCCACACTGGAGGAAATTCTGGTATCTTTTAGGGTCTGGTTTCCTCACACTGCAAAAGCACACTTTAAAAAACATATAAGAATCCTGCTGGAAATACTAGGTCTAGAGGAAATTTAAATGAATTCAGATTCATGCTCATTACACGACTTTCATTTAGAGTTTTTAATAGCCTTGTCATATTTCTTGGAAAATCATATGCCTGACTTTGCCAGATTTGGGTTTCTGCTTTGAATGAGGAAAAAAAAAAGATTGATAACTGAAGTGTAGCCTAAGTATCTCTATTTTGTCCTTTACACACACACACACACACACACACACACACACACACACACACACACA
>JANHMN010000005.1:16546757-16622311 GCA_030674055.1 Rhabdomys pumilio
AGAGAGAGAGAGAGAGAGAGAGAGAGAGAGAGAGAGAGAGAGAGAGAGAGAGAGAGAGAGAGAGAGAGAGAGGGATAGAGATCTGGGGATTTAACTTTTCCTGGGCATTACATGATAGGCAGTTAGTTGGCAGTTGGCAGTACAGATAAGGTAATTCATCCTTTAATTCTCAAGCCTAGAGAATGGCTTATCTCTAGGGTTGCTTTAAACTTCCAGTACTCCAGTGTAGTAGCCACATTTTGGCCTGCCTTTTATCGAAGCTGAGTCTATGGCAGCCCCAGGCGTAGTCTTTGATTTAAAGTCTGAGCTCTTGATATCCAGGTGCACCCTCTACAAGGTCTTGTTCTTTCAGGCTAAATAACCTTCTGCTGGATTCCCTAAGATCATTTCTTTATCAGCAATGATCACTTTCCCCAATGGTTTCAAATGCAGTCATTTCTTTCATCTGTATTCCTAGCTTGATTAGTGAGAAATTAATGAGCATGTAAGATTTGATTTAGATAATGATTAATTAGGGGGAAAGGTGCCATTCTAATAGCAAGTCACTATTATATGCTAAGGAAATTAGTTAATATTTTTGGATGGCAAATTGACTTGTCCTTTGTTACAAACACCCTTTTAAAATGCCTGATACATTTTATATATAATTTTAATAAATATGTGTTAATTTCCCTACAAGTCATGAAGTAACCAGGTTTTTATATCATTAAATTCTTTTGTCCAATATTATCTCATGATAATATTGCTGTTTTATTTTCAGCACAGTGTTCCTTTGTTAGGAAAAAGAAAAACCACTGTTCATAAAGCAGACCTTGACAATGAAATGTGTCAAATCATCATACATACTCACATATATATGGAAAAGATTTCAAATTTCATTGTTACTGAGCCCTGACAAGTTTTGTTTCTGTTGCTGTTTGACTATGCTGTATCTGCTCTTAGAGAAGCATAGGGATCAAGGTCTACATGACTATTTTTTCTGTGCTATTTAATATGATTTTGACAATTTATTGTCATTAGTTAAAATTGTAGTCTTGTAAAATAACCAACATATAGAACATAATAAAGGTCACTAGAGAATTGGAGGACTTGAAGTGACCTTGAGGGCTTACTCTGTCCATTTCTCAATTTCAGGCTATGTGACTAATCTTCCTAGACAGTAAGTACTGTCAGTCATATTATGCTTCTTTCTTGAAAACCTGTAGTCATCCATTGTTTGCCCTGGGGTTAGGCCCATAGGTCTTGGCCTGCCTTGAAGGCCCTTCAAATTAAGGCCTTTCATACCTGATTAACTATAGCTTAGATTGCAGCATGTCTCTGGCCAAGTTGGCCCATCTACTCTCCTAGCACCTCTCGAAATAAATGCTTTCCATCCTCTATGTTCTAACTGAAGCCCCACATCCTCTTGGAATTTTCCTTTGATTCCCCCATCAGGGTGTCATGACTTTTGATTAACGTATATAAACTCTTCTAACCACTGTTTCAATTAAACTATAGATTATTTTCATCACTTCAGAAAACGGACTGCATATTTTGTCACATAACCATGGACCAATTTAACTGTTCTCTAGTTATTTTGGGGTGTGAAAGTCTGGTCTCCACATGAATTTAGGCTTTTTTTTTATTTGTTTAATTTGAATTCACACTTATTGGAGGTTTGTTCTATAACAAGAAGGCTAAGATAATTATTTAATCTACGAAGCAAAGAGTGTTGGTAATCCCATTTTACAGCTAAGGGCAAAAAAGCAAAGAAAGGTCAAGTAAGCTGCTCATGTTTGCAAGCTGGCAAATGGCAAGGACTAGACTCTAAGCATTTTGACCCATGGAACAAGAAGTGCTTTTGCTTGTTCCTATTACTGCTTTTAGTAATGCTCGCCTCCTGTCTTTGAATAAAACCCAATAGGACTGACATTCACATACACAGAGAGTCATACACACTGTCAACTCTATGCTGTTAGTTATGGAGAAGGAGTAGAGTTTCTTGCTACTTCACAGCCTTGGTGGAGTCGGCTAAGGAAGATTGGGGGCACCTGAACATGTCAGGTCTTTACATGGAGGCAACAGAAAGCAAGAACTTGGCCCAATGGGAAGAGTATGGGATGACCGTCAGGAAGGTTGAGGCACAGGTACCCATGTGTGGAGACATCATCAGATGTGAATGTAAATGTATACATCTAAAGAGAGCTTCCAGAGGGATATCTGTGGTTAGCTTCTGGGAAAGGAGTGCCAGGAAAAGGTGCCCAAGTTGAGGATACATGAATATAACCCCCCAAGAGATAAAGCTGCTATGCTTCAGATAGCCCTTTTCAGTTGTCAGGCCCTGAACTGGATTCCATATGCAAGAAAGACTTAAGGTAGAAATATATGCTATATCGTTCCTTCAAATGAAACATGTATTTGTGTATAGTCAAGATGCTTGGAAATTGCTTTTATGGTATCTTTCCAAGATCAAAGTTATATAATTATAGAGATCTAAAACTGCCAGAGACATCTCCACTACCCTGATTTTTAAATATAGGTAGGCACATAGTTCTTGTTAGTCTTCTCAGTCTACAACTCTCATTAATTTAATGATATGTACATCAGTTGAATGAAATCACTGAAATATTCCAAAGGAGATGAGAATTACTCTCTGCTCTTTAAGAAATATAATGTAGAAGAGTAGAGTTATAGTATGAAGGTATTTTTTTCATCCTTCAAAATAAATGGAAGTTAGTAACTTTGTAAAGACTTTAGTTATTATTCTTTAGCATTTGACAATGAAAGTTACTAAGTCCCCTCAAATTGACCTCCTCTGACTTATTTGAACAGTGCAGTCTTCTGCTTATTGCCATGCTAGGATGTATTGTTTGTCGCACTTTCCATTCCTAGGTGAATTTCATTCTTTACATAAAAGTTATGTGAGTATCCTTCTTTGAAAATTTAGCTCAAAGTTAGTTTACTGTCTATTAAACAGGAATGTTTCCCTTTAACCTTTTGTTCCTCATGTGCTTAAAGAATGCTTTCTTATTTATTAAGTCTTTTTTTTCTTTGTTTTAAAAATTATTTTATGTGTGTGGGTATTTTGGTTGGATATCTGTCCACATGCATGTAGTACCTATTTCAGCCAGAAGAGGGCAATGGATTCTTTGAAATTGGAGTTATCAGACTGTTGTGAGCCACCTTGTGGGTGCTGGCAATTGAACCCGGGGCTTCTGGAAGGTCAGCTAGTGCTCTTAATCACTAAACCAGTGTCTATAATATGTCTTTTTTTTTTTTTTTGGTGGCATCTTATTTCTTCAATTCAGTTCAATGGCTTTTTCATTACAAATGTGTAGAGTTCTCTCTCAGAGTACCTTCTTATCCATTTGCCCTAGGATTTACTTGGTATTCATCCCATTTAGAAATCAATTCCTAGAGTAATTTTTTTATTTAGTTGATGAGATTCCCTCTAATTTTTTTTCTCTATTCCCTTTTACTTTGTTCCTTTCCTGCAAATGCTCACAGCATTGAAGTGGTTAAATTTCAGTACTGTTAGCTCATTTAAGCACGAGTAGTGCTCCTATGTTGAATTTGTCATGAGAGATTTTCGGACCTTGTCTATGGATTATAGAAAATTTATTTACAACAAATTATTCTTTTTCCATTAGGTATCTATTCCCTTTGATGGAAAATCCTGAATTCTTATCATTTATGATTGTTTTTATTTCCTTGATTCTATAGCCAATTCTTGGTCCCTAAGATCAATTGTTCTGGTTTATTGATTTACCACTCAGGAATAATTGAAACAATGTAAATATTGCTATATCTCCACATTTACATTTGGATATAAATATACTTACATCTTCATGACATTTGGTATCATTCCTGAAAAGTTTTCATTTGTGGTTTTATTCCTTTTAAATGGTTTTAGCTAACCGAATGAGATGATGAGGTTTCCAAGACTTGGCCAATGGATAGTGTTGCCATCCTAAATAACTGTATGGATGATCGTATCAATAGCAAATAAAACTGGTGTCACCATAGCTTAGAATCATTTTTGAACTTCTGCAGGTACATTAAACAACATTTCATTACCTTATAAGATCTTAGCAACACAGCACTTCGTAGAAGAAAAAATTCAATCCTATTATTTTATCCCTCCCATAACCAGTGCTAGTGGAAACAGTTGCAATACTAATAGCCAGCCACCTTGTAGAAATAGCTCAGTCATTCTGCAAAATGACCCCTAAAGCAAAGTTAGAAAAATACAGGGCTTTCTTTGTCTATGACAATTAATTTTATGAACTTATGTAAGTACAGAGAGTTTAAACACACATGATATAGGCATTGCTTTCCCAAGGAAGTAAGTCAAACCTTGTTAAATAATCAGAGACTTGATATATGGAAAGGTTTACTAAATAGAGTTCTATTCTCCCACACATACATCTATGTGTGTGTCCCAACCAACATTGTTTAAATTTAGATTAGTCACTCTTCCCCAAGGGAGCTCTTTCCCTTCTTGGTCCAGCAGACTGCATCAGTTTCCACTCTTAGAATAGTATAATATTTTGTAATTTCATGTAGAAAGAACATACTTACAACTAGCCCTGATTTCTTTTTGTGTGTGTCTGTGACTATAATCATAAAATCTTTAAGCATAGACTTTATTTAAAATTGGTTTAAGGCTTGTGTATGAGATTGACGTTTATAGGAGATAAATCTGAACTCCATGTCTTCAGATCCCAACTTGTAATTTGCCATTAAATATCATCTTTCCTTCCAGTAGTATAAATTATGGTGCTGGATTAGGTTTTCTGATACGTATTATCTGATCTCTCCTTTAATGCATTTGTCAGCTGTTCCCTTGGGTAAAGGGAAGTGAAGATCTTATAGTCAAAACCTTGGATCCAAAAGTGATGGCATGAGAGACACAGGATGATGAATTTCATTCTTAAATTAAGAAAAGTTAGACACATGGACACATGCATTAAGGCCACAATCAACTACAATTACTCTGAAACAACATGGTGTACTAAAATGACAATTTCTGGTAACTTAGGGCTAACTAGTCTCCCTGCCTTTATTAAATTTCAAAACTTTAAAAAAAGGTCCCTAAAATATCCGATAACACTTTTTAATGTCACTAAGATTTATTGAACCTTACTTTCCCTAGGATCTTATGGACTTGGGCAGAAGTTATAGTCCACATATATATTTTATCATCCTATTGATGTTGATTTATTATGTTTATTTGCTAGGACGAGGGTTGTATCTCTCTTAATTCATTTAGATGATGAGGTCCTCCTGGGCAGGGGCAATGTTGTACCTCCAACGTGTGATACAGTGCCAGGCACATAGATAGCAGTTTAGATCCGGTCATTGGAAGAGCAGATACCAATTGGACAAGTAACTGAGCTAGCATGGGACTGGATGTTCATTAGGTTTATTAGGATAAACAATTGTGAAGGAAAGGAGGGAGGTTGCTGAAGGAAGATGAAAAGCCATTAGAGCACAGTGCAGGTCTGTCCCCCGTAGGAAGGTGGGAAAAAGGAAGGGTTGTATAAGAAAACCCGTAGCTTATAGTTAAGAAAGTTTTCAAAATGGGAATCTTTACCCTAAGGTCCCCTGTGGGCAAAGTTCTATGATATACAGTACCTTATATCTTTGCCATGTGCATTCACAAGTTGGAGAATCACCCCTAAGGATTGTGGCCTCTGCACACATGGTGGTAAATCAGAAAGAAGCCTCTGGGCTACTAGTCAATTATTCCCCACAGTAGGAGAGTCCAGATGTACATTTTCACAGCCACATGGAAGGTGCTTCATAAATGCTTACTGAAGAGAGTCTAAGTGAATGAGGAGTTGCATAGGAGAGGATGGGCTTATGTGTGAGGTGAGGGTTTGATCCTCTGTTACCCCTTGCCACAAAAAAGACAGAAAGAGAAACAAAAGCAAGAGTTGCAGATTGAAAAGAGATTGGATTCAATAGTCATTAAGCCTTAATATTTGCCCATGTTGTGGAGGGCATCTTCCTACCTCCTCCATCATGCTTCAGGGTTGCCTTCTGGAAAACAAGCTTCATGGAATCCCAGTTGTAAATCAGAATGGTCTTTGCTGCCACCATATTCTGTATCTTGCTTACTTTGAGGTCTAACTGTAGTAAACAATATAGGCTTCACAAGTACCTATTGACAGTTTGGTCATGTACACCACAATCAGAATAATGAAGGTGTCCACTCCAAGACATTTCCTTACTGATCTTTGTGCTCCCCCACTTTGTCCTCTTGTTCTACCACCCATCCTTACATAGCTGCCACTAAACTTCTCTGTCTATAGATTAGTTTCCATTTTGTACTGCCTAATAGAAATGGAATCACTGGGTTTGGGTTCGTTGGTGTGTTAGGATGGACCAGGACTTCATTCCTGTATGCCATCATTCCTTTCCATATTTGTATTATATTTTATATAGTATTTATCTTCTCTTGACATTTGTTTCTGTCTTTATTTGGCTGTTTGTTCTCCTCAAGATTATAAATGCCACGAGGGCGGGCCCATTGTTTCATGTACATTGTTTTGTGTACTCTATAATCACTGTAATAGGAACCAAATAAATATTTGTTGACTCTTGTAGACCTTTAGTTAAAATGGTAACAAAGCTTTGATTTGATATTGATGTTTTGATTATTTTTTTCCTGACCAGCAATATTAGCCTCTCCAGACATATATTTCACTTGGAATCATAACTGGGATTTTAAAGAATTGTCTTGGGTTGTGTTCATATTCGTAAATAATAATCAGAAAAAATAAATTAGAAGAATGAAGATTGATATTTTAAAAGACAAATTAAATGTTGGTGTTCAACAGCCTGTACTTGGTGCTGCTATAAATTAGTTTCTGTAGAATTTATGAGTCAGACCTCAACAATTAACTGATGGTTATTCAAAAGGAATCAGCTATGAGAGCAATTGGATGAATTGAGATAAACAATATAGTCAAGACCTACTGTATTTAAAGAGAAACTTGTTGTTTTGTCCTGTTTAAGAGTGTGTGTGTGTGTGTGTGCGTGTGTGTGTGTGTGTGTGTGTGTGTGTGTGTGTGTGTGTGAGAGAGAGAGAGAGAGAGAGAGAGAGAGAGAGAGAGAGAGAGAGAGACAGAGAGAGAGATTTTCTGCTTACTGAAACATGAATACCTTATTTGTTTCAGGATCAGATTTGCAAGTATGTCTCCCCAAGGGCCCAACATGCTGCTCAAGAAAGATGGAAGAAAAATACCAACTAACAGCACGGCTGAACATGGAACAACTGCTCCAGTCTGCGAGTATGGAACTCAAGTTCTTAATTATTCAGAACGCTGCAGTTTTCCAAGGTGAGTTTGGGGGATCATTTTCGATGTACTGTTCAATGGCATCATTATTTGGGCACTGAGCTTTCAAATGCTAAATATAATTTATAAATTACCATTCCAGCATGCATGCTTGATATAAAAACCTCCCAGTGAGAGACCCTGGATAAGAAACACACAAGTTTTTTTTTTTTTTAAGAACTTCATTTTGATCTTTGAAAAAGTGAATAGTATTAAAACTCATTGTCCAAGGGCATTTTGTTTCCCTGTATATAAAAGGCAGAAAGCACTGCTGAAAAAGTCCATGATAATTTTCTTTGTTAGTCTGTTAAGAGTTGTTTTCAACCCTCACAACCACCACCACCACCACCACCACCACCACCACCACCACAACAACAACAACAACTCTCATAAATTCCAAGGCCAGTTTTTTTCCAGAGTGAGTCAGATATCTGTGGAACCTACACGAACTCCTTCTGACCACTGGGGACATTTCCATTTAATAGGAAGATGCTGGCTTTGTTGGCCAGCCAGTTTCCAGTTTGTGTGCATGAGTGCTTTTCTCTCCTCTCCTTGTGAATGTCCCTTCTCACCGTGCATCTTTATGAACTGTGAAAGGATGGGCAGCAAGCGATTCCACCCTTGGTAATTTACAGGAAAACTACCGAAGCACAGGGAAGACTCCTTCAGATTAAAGATCAAGTGGAGATGATGGGAGTGACAAGAAGTCTTTACAGAGTACCACGTGATTTTAAGTAATTTAATTTACATGTATCACTTTATTTAATTCTCACAATATACCTATGGGTAGGTCTTTGTTACCTCCATTTTATAGATGAAGATGCAAGACCAGAAAATGGTTAGGTGATTTGCCAAAGCTACCTACCTAAAATAAATGATGAAGGCAAGATTTGAATCTAGATCACCTGGTTTTTGGAGTTCATGATTTTATCCCCTAATTAGTCTACCTCTGGCAACAAGGAAAATTACTTGTGGATATGGAGATTCTGTTCCATCCCATCTTTAAAGTTGTATTGGGGGGTTTGCAGTGGATGGGTATATACTTGATCGTATGATCGTGTGCACATGTATGTGCATGTGTGGAGGCCAGAGGTCAATGAGTGTGCATCTTCCTCTGTCACGCTCCACCTTTTATTTTTTGAAAGAGGCTCTTTCACTTAATGCAAATCTTACCTATTCAACTAGGCTTGCTGGCCAATGAGCTTTAGAAATCCTCCTTGGTTATTCTCCATCCCCACTGATGGCGTTACAGGCCCACACTGCTACGCCTGACTTTTTCTGTGGGTACTGGGTACCAGAACTCCTTATTTGATGAGCTGAGCTACCTCCCTGACCTGCTTCTTTACCTTCTAAACTAAGATTACTGAATCAGGGCCAGGCGGTGGTGGCACACCCCTTTAATCCCAGCACTTGGGAGGCAGAGGCAGGCGGATTTCTGAGTTCGAGGCCAGCCTGGTCTACAGAGTAAGTTCCAGGACAGCCAGGGTTACACAGAGAAACTCTGTCTCAAAAAACCAAAAAAAAATTACTGAATCAGCTGCTACTTGCCTGTAAAGGAAGGCTTGAGGTCAGAGCTAACACTTCTGACTACTTGACATTCTTAAGTTTCAGATTAATGACACCTTGACAAGAATTAACCTCTGAATTATAAGGTGGGTCAATTATACCTTATTTTAGGTATTTAAAATGAAATCCTTAGTATTAGCTAAAATGTTGTTCAAATTAGCTAATAAAACCTACATTCCCAATGGTTTCTTGTGTCAAAAGCCCCAGGGAATATTGATGTTAGGTTCATTATATGAAGTATAATAAGAAAGCATGAAATCTTTGTTAACCTATTTATGCAGTGAGGCTCCCGTGAAGCATTTGTTGAGACTAACAATTTAGTGATAGAATGAATAATTCAGACCAGTTTAAAAAATACATGCACCATTCATGTACCTCTTAGATTGGTTTTGGAGTTAATATACTGGCTGGAAGCAGGGTGATAAGTAATGTTACAAGAGGATTGGGTTGAAGTGGACAGATGGAACTTAGTCTTGGAGGCATGGAGGTACTTAAAGAGAGTAGAATATTAGTGACTTCTTTCATTCCTAGAATAACCAAGGACCCTTGTGTTCTCTTTCTACCATTGCCTGCTGACATGGGCTGGCAGAATGATGATGCTGGTATTCCAGTCTTCAGAGCAGCTGGTATTGCTGTTCATCTGAGGATCTTTGTCATTGGAATTCCTGTTCCTGTCCAGTCTTGCACTTTACATATTGTTTTTCAGAGGACTGCAACAGTACGAGACTAGGGACAAAAATAAGTCCTGACAATGTTTTGGATTGGCGTCCAGATACGGCTGCTATATTATAGAAGCTGAACAGTAGCCAAATGAGCAGGGAATAGAAAGCAGAGGCAACACCGACTACTACTGATGTCCTCTCTCTGTTTCTGTCTCTCTCACATACATACATAGAAGTACAAGTGTGTTTGCACACACATTTACTTCTAGAATCCCAGGGACAGGCAGAAGGACAACCCTAGGAATGGAGCATGGAGACAGCAAATTATGCCGACTTCCTTGTGCTAGCAATCTTACCATCATTCCTACTTCTTCTTTATCTCTTTTCATTCTGATCTTTTAAAAAAATTTATTTTTAGTGTGCCTCACTTAAAAAAAAAAAAAGCCCACAAGAGGAAGCCAACCACAATCACAGACCTCACGGCATTTATGTTATGCTTGGAGAAGCACTGACCACAAATCCTTTCTGTAACAAACATTTTGACGAGAGAAGGCTTCAAACAAGGCATCAGAATGAGACAATTGCTATGAGAGCTGGGCATCTATTTCCTGTTTCTCATAACTACTTATTATTGCCATGAATTGAGATTGAGAGGCACAATTGTTTTTGCTCAAAACTAAACATCCATCCCTCAGGATCCTGGTAGACAAAGTTATTGAGAAAATTGCCCTACTACTTTGTTTATGTGAAATTTGATGTGGTAGCTTTTGTGAGCTATTTTCTCCACCACGTGCAGTTGGAGTAAGCTTACCTTAATCTTGGCCTAGATTCTCAATCTCTTTAGGATTCCGTCAGTAGCCCTGATTGGGGGGTATTTCAGCAGCGAGAGCGCTTTGGAGCTATGTGCACAGTTCCATGAGCAGTCCTTACTGCCTCGATTTGGATTTTATGTCTTTGATTGCAGGAAGCCTTTGCCCTTACACATGAGCCTGGGGCCCTTTGCTACAGTGGTTGGAGCGCTCTAATGCTAATGCTGTTTTGATAATGATTGAAGCATTAAAAAAGTTGTTCTTTATCCTCAATCTTTGCATTGCCTCGTTTCCTAAATTTAATTTACTTAGATGTGCTTAGGAAAATGGGGCAGCACAATCGTTTTTTGTTTCTGCTTAATTAATTCTTTTTGAGAAACTCCACTGAAAGTACATTTTCCCTTTGCTTTCTCTCTTTCCTCTCCCCTACTTTATAATAATGAGGATAAAGATAATGTCGAGGATTCAGTAAATGCCTACTGTATGATGCTTACTTTTACATAATTATCTCATTTAATATTCCTAGCAACCCTATGGGGCCTGTACTGTAATCATTTCTAGTTTATAGATAAGGAAACGCTAAGGTACCACAGTGCCTCCCAAGCTATCTATCCTATGACTTGGTTCTCCTTGCTCTCAGGCAAAACAAAAGTATGACGTGGTGGGATTTATGGTCCCCCTGAAGAAAACATGAGATCGAAGTCTGACATTTCATATCTCTAATACCTCCTCATCTTCACGATTAGAGTTCTGTTCTCATTCGTGGAATCTCATTATGACTTTGAGCCTTACACTACTAGGAAATCTTTAGGCATATGTCCCGGGTTTTTATCAATATTGAATGATTTTGGTCTTCCCTAAGGTGCCAGGTGCCAGTGACGGAGGGAGAAAGGGCTCTTTAGAATGCATCACTGTGCTTTTACTGGAAGTTGATTGTCCCACAACTTGAGCTCTTGATCAGAGCAAGAAAACTGTGGTTTAGCTGCAAACATCGCTACATGATGTAAAATGGCACAGAGCTTCTCGTTATGCAGTTAGCTCATCTGAGAGCGCCCAGGGTCCTTGCTTGGAGCTTACTCTTCTTATTAATGCACCATCTTTACAAGCTTGAGTTTTCTGACTTTCTAGCTATTAGTGGAGAAGCAATTGGATGGAAGTGTGGAGGCGTGCTATGGGGAGGTACATATGCACAATATGAAGCCACGTGGAACAGTAGGAGTGGAGAGCATGGAACTGGACTCAATAACTCACCAAATGGTAGTTAGGGGCATTTATAGAGGGTTATAGATGTACCTGTTGCAGCAACCCCAATCATTTAGAAGGCAATACAGTTAGTGTTCATATTGGTGATTATGAAGTTATCTGGGAATGTCAGATTAGGTTCATTATCCTCGTCTTAATATTTACATCTTAAAAGGCTTAAACTAATTTTTGTACATATGAGCACCAGAAGAATGCAGAATTCATGCCAGTGAGGTGGCCCGGACGCTATGGGTGCTTGTCACCAAGCCTCATGACCTACGTTCAATCCATGGAACACACTTGCTAGAAGGTGAGAACCTATTCCTGAAAGTTGTTTTTCTGACCTGCACACATGCATGTGTACACACACATGTACACTCATAAGTGTGATAAAGAAGGTTTCTTAAAAAGAATACTGAATTCTGAGTCAGAAAAATCCAGTCTAGTTCAAGATCTGCATTTATAGTTTCACGGCCTAGGAGACATTTAGATTAGATCATTATGCCACATCTGTAAAATGGGGCTAAAATTCTAGTCAGAGATACTTTATGTGAAAATGTCTTAACACACACACATGCGCGCGTACACACACACACACACACACACACACACACACACACACACACACACGAGTGCACACACACACTTTATGAAGACAGCTCTTTTCTAATGGCATGTCTCTGTGAAGATGGACATCATGTTGTACTCGAGCAGTTCTCCCACAGTCAGAAGTGACTGTTTCGGGTAGCTCCAGTATACCAGACTCTTGAAAAGGAAGCTATGCTTTTTGAGCTTTTACATGCATGCAGCTTTGTTGTTTGCAGTCTCAGTACTGGCAGAGTCAATTGGCCTTTCACCTTCTCAAAGTATCTCTTCTCTAGATGATGTGTGTGTGTGTGTTTGGGGGTTGGGGGCAGAGGCCAACCTTAATCTCTTTTCCTCAATAGCTCCTCTCCTTTATTTTCTTGAGACAATCATAGTCCCGGAACCTGGAGCTTACATTTTGAAGCTAGACTGGCCAGCCATCTAGGTCCTGGGATCCACCCGTGTCTATCCAAACTAGTGCAGAGGTTACTCTCTCCACAACCACAGGCTTTTATGGGATGCCGAAGTTCTGCATGCAGGTCTTCATGCTTTCACAGTAAGCCCTTCCTCAGGGAGCCACCTTGCCTATGCCCAGGCCACCCCTGAACTGCACTGTCTATCACAGTGGAGGCAAAGGAAGGCAGGGCAAGTTGGTTGGTATTCAGGCTTGGAGGATTTACTCCTTTCTACCAGTTTTCCATGGAGGAGCTAGGTAGGAAAAGAGAGGAGGGCAGTGGTTTCTTCCTGCTTCTGTTCCTTTCTACTCCCCTAAAGCAAACTGACCTTGGTTAGAACACCCTTTGCCATCAACTCTGAGCAATTTCTCCAGTCATTTCTACTTGAAATAACTAGAAATTTTCTTCCGAGGGGGAGGGAAGATGTTATCTAAGCAAATTATTTATTTATCTTACTTCACATTTAATATGTGACTAAATAATTGTTTGACTGTTGATAAACATGTTTTCTTGTGATTCAATCATTTCTTAATTGAGGTTTTTCTGATGTGCTGGGTGTTTTAAGTGAGTACTGAGTAATTTTTCTCCATTTCAAAAATTGCTCCCCCTCCCCACTTAACTAGCCCTGCTAAGGCTGAGCCCCAATGAGTCTGAAACTGTTAACTGCTGACCACCCTGTCACAGCCCTGTCTTTGTTGAAAACAGTGTGCCTGAGAATAATTCCGTTGATGTATAATCAGAACTTAATTCATTTGTTGGAGTTAAATAGAATAGCATTCAATTGAATAGAAGAATTTTAGGAACACAAACCCTGACCACGAGTGAGGTTATATATCCTCAAAAATGTCAGTTATTAATCAGCCCACTCCTTGTGCAGCAAAGCTCTGCTAATCCCATTATAAAAGAGAAATTTCTCATCAGAACACAGAAGGTGCTGGCTCTAATTAGAAGACTGTTTTATGGCACTGGCTCAAAGAGGTATTTTGGTTCTGAAGGGTTTTTTTTTTTTTAATGCAATTGTTTTAATTATTAGGGCTATTGGAAAAACAACTGGAAACCGAGTGTTTAAAGTCAGTCAGTTTTGGTCTAAGAACTTTTAGATTCCATTTGGTTTTTAAATTGTGGTGGCATTAGCTGTGCAGGAGCTGGTTGCAAACCTTTCCTGTGCCCTCTTATTGATTTAGGGAAGTCAGTCATTAGGCTGAAAACTGTTTAATAAAAAGAGCTTAGAAGAATGACCCAGTGTGCAAGCAGAGACTATTCTAAGGCCAGCAAAGAGGTGAGAAGATTATGCAGATGAACCCCTGTTCATGGCAGCACCTCTTACACTCAGCACCACTGCCACAATTATCACTAGCATGCCCCACCAAGCAAATGAAGGACCCTCCTGCCTTCTAGAAGCTTCCAGGAAGACTCTCACTTTGCCTAGACTTGATTGCTCCCTACCCTGGACCCCCCACGGGCTTTGTTTACTTTCTTAAAACATATGTTCCTCCTCCTCCTTTTTCTGTCTCACTGAGTTGCAGTACCTGATATGGGGGTAATGAAGCATATGTTTGAGAGATTTCAATTCTCCTGACACTTGAATGGAGGTAGAAACAATTTTCCTCGAAGCTGGAAGTGGTAATGTTGAAATTAAAACACTTTTCCTGTGGACTGTGAGATGCTTCCAGGGCTTGGGTACTACACTTCCTTTCTCCCTCATCCCACCTTCTCTTCTCCCGTTTTTTCCCTCTGCATCCCTGCGTTCCTCACCCAGGCTCAGTTGTGTCATTCATCGTCTGATGTTGTATTTCAGTTCCATTCTCTAACAGTTCTCAGCTAGAATACCAGCAAAGGCACAGCTGGGTCTCCTCTTCTTCATTCCCTCTGCTCCCCACTTCTGCAATGCAGTGCAATGATTATAGATTCAGCCTCAGGGCCGGGTCAACTGGCCTCAGATTCTTTTGGGTGAGAGAAAATAAGCAAGCGAATGTGCGGGAAAATGGTTGCAAGTTTCAGGGTCATCAGAAACTTTCTTTATAAATAGGCACTGAGAGACTAAGTGAGAAAAGAAGGAAAAGTTTCCTGCTCTAACCAGTTTCATTTGTATTTATCTCATTGAAACCTCCCCTCAAGCCTGTGAAATTGGCAGCTTGTTGGTTTCATTTTACTCCTGAGGAAGTGAAGGCTTAGGGAAATTACAAGTCCAAAGTAGCATAGCCAATAGATGGTGAAGAGGAATCAGACCAAGGAAGGACAGCTGGAGAGACCACGCCCTTAAGTACTATGTTTTAGCCAGCCTCCCTGTATTTTGCTTTGTGGTTATGGGAAGTCATTCGATTCTAATTTTCGTTCTTTCAAGGGAAATCTATTCCAATTTATTTGAAAACTTGCTGAGCAGTACCTAGCATGTTCAAAAGGCTAGAATCAAGAGGGATTCAAAGATCTAAATGACTACATACCTACCTTCAGAGAGTTCAAATATCACAGAGCGAGACATTTGTATATGGCTAACATGGATAGTCAGTGCTCTTAGAGAAACGCTGCATGAAAAAGTCTACAGTGTTCAGGAGATGTTGGAGTGGATCCATATTTGCCGAAGCTCAAAGTGTCTACAGTTTTAGGGACTCATTTCCCAAGGAAGACCATTTAGAATCCCCAAATCCTGTGCCTCTTCTGGAAGAAGATGTGCCAACGTGGGTCCTTGTACCTCTTTTCATTCGCTTCATGGGAAATCTGCCTCCATAGGGATTGGGAAAAAAAAAAAGAAAAAGAAAAAAATTGATTTCAACCAGTGGCTGGATATTCTTGATTGGAGTAGGGGAAGATTGTCAGTGTGAGTTCTCTCCACAGATGTGGCTTTTAACTGAAGATGAGAGCAAGTGAGGGAGTTAGGTAAACCATCTTTTCCTCAAATCCAAATGCTCAGTCATCTCCTAGATACTACTCTTCCTGGACTTGCTGGCTGACTTCGGCATCTGCCATTCATCTTTTTCTCTTGAGAGTGGGGACAGGGCTGCTGTGCCAAGGATGTGCTTTCTTAAGCAGGCAGCAGGGTCCGTGCAGCTCTACTAGAACTTTGTGACAAAGGGACAGTTTCTGCCCTCTCAGCCATTAAATAAAAAGGACTGTGAGGTGAAAGGTATGAGGAGTTCAGCTCTATGCTGGCCTTTGTTACAGATCCTAGCAGTTTCAACCAACTCAGACCCATTTTAACTGGGTTTCAATGAGACTGATGATAGCTGTTGTTTTCTTACTCTATCTTGTACATTTACATTCATAAATGCAGTTCTATATGGAATAACCTACTTACACTATATTGAATGGCATAAATCTGGCAATATACATTTTTAGTGCTTTTAAGGCTTTATATTCATTTAAAGCTTATATTCATTATATAACTATAATGAATATAAGATTATAGGTTGGTATTTTAGCGCATTTTATGTTCATTTAAAGATGGCTTCTTGTAAAACTTTGTGTACCTCTCTTTTTCTCTCCTTACCCATCTCTAGTGTGTTTGTGTCTATGTGTGTGTTTATATGTGTGTATTTGTGAGTCTCTGTGTGTGTGTGTTTGTGTGTGTGTGTTTGTGTATTCATGTGTTTCTTTAAGACTGTACACTTTACAAAATTGTGCCCTAGTGGTCTGAACGAGTCTCACATAGCCTCTCAATCTAACTTGCAAGAGGAATAAATACTCTGATTTCTACTGGGTTTTATTAGTAGCATGACCTACTACCACTTCCCAAATCTCTCCGAACAAACTCCATGCCACAGGGATGATAATCTGTGAGGTTGGTGACGTGCCAGCTCATTCAAATATGCTCTTGTGTGTTCTACCACATAAGAGAAACAAAAGTCAGCTTTCTTAAACGTCTCTTGTGGATCAAGGAGATAATTTTTCCAGGCTGCTCAACCTTCTCAGCATCCTTTCACAGAGGCACTATTAGTTCCAGGAAGAAAAGAAACCCAGAGCATGTGGTCACTTAGGCAAGGTAACTTTATGTTGAATGCTAAATTTTCTGTTATTGTCCTACATTAAAGCATGCTCTCTCTCTCAACTAGGTTAGTAGTCCTTCTAATTGGAGGACCATGACCATGCTCGTGACCTTACCTCTCCTTAGACTTCAGGAGTCTAAGGATATGCAGGCTTTACAGTTAAAGCACTCATAAATTCAAACACTTCTGCATTGTTCACTAGTTATACAAGTGCTTTTCACAAAATGGGGGTAATGATTATAGCCCATTAGAACTGTGAAAACCAAGCACAAATTATGTCAAGCACAGTTACCTTTTTGCTTATTATGTACTTGGTCCTCAATAAATGGAAGTCATTGGTAAAGAAAAGTGTTCTCATTCTATATTATAGCTGTTTGCATTATAATAGTACTTCCTTGATCAATTCTAATACAAGGGAGTTTTATTTAGGTATAAGAATTTGCCCAAATATAGAGGGGATAATGGTTGACTCAAGTAGAAGAAAGGATATATCAGATAAATGAATAGTGAACAAAATTATAGAGTAACCATTAATTGATCACCAAACTCTCTTTAAATAAAACATCATTATTCATAAAGAAATCAAGAATTTTAGTTGAGCATATTCATATCTATTTCTTAGGGTACATTTGCAGAAGCCAGTGGATAGTTACTGTTGCTTATGACAGTGATGCCTTGAAAGTTATTAAAGTCAAATCTATTCAAGGTACTTGATTTTTTAAAATGAGTATTACACTCTCTTAAATATGGTCATTTCCATGCACACATATCATGTATTTATGTATTCCAGCACTTTTCCCCCAAATCATTCTATCTTCCACTTTTATGCCCTTCCATTAGCCAGTCCCCCTTGCTTGTTTGCCGTCTTCTACACACACACATGCACACGCACACAACTTTATATATCTGTATAAAATCTATGACACACAGAGAAAACATAAGATACTTGTGTTTCTGAGACTTAATTCATTTTATATGATTTATATCACCTTGGGATATTTACCTAGAAGATGTCATCACCAAACAACCTACTTTTTAAAAATTACTTTTTATTTTACAAACAGGTACTACTTTTTTATTATATAAATAAAAACCCACAAAGGAACAAAAAACTGGAGAATAAAATGACCCAGATTCTATCTGTTAGAGGTTAACAACTAGTAATATTTTGGCATGTTGTCTTATATATCTTTGGTCTGTGTTACAGGGCTGTATGTGTATACATAAATGTATATGCATATATGTTTGTTTATATAATATACCAATATATAAATTACATGTAATATAACAGTAATTACTATATGAGATAGATTTATAAATATATTATGTTGCTTTTTATGTATATTATATATATTATGTATTTTAATAGCATCTTTTCATGTCAATAATGTATCTTATATAATAGAAATTTAATTTGTATTCAATTCACATGAATAAGATAAATAATGTCCATCTAACATCTAACTAAATATGAATTCATGTCCTTAATTATTTCTTCAGGACAAATTCCTGGAACTGGAAATTTTATATTAAAAGTTCTATAGTTTTTAAAGTTTACTTATATTTTCATTTATACTAGGAATATATACATTTCCATTTTCCTAACCATATGTGACTTGTCACTTTATAGTAACCTCAGTTTGGATGAAAAAATAGTACTCTTTGGTCATTAGGGAAACTTGTGTGTCATTTTTCCTTTTACTGAAAAATTTTTATTGTTTCAATATTTAAAATTAAGTAGTCATTTTTCCTTATTACATGCCTATTGATTTTCAAAAGCTATTTATATATGCAGGATATCAAACTATTTTATATGTTATAAATTGGTTTTACTGGTTTGATAATTTAATTTTTCATTCTTTGTGAATATATAAAATTCTTTCAAATGTACCAGTTCCTTCCTTTGTTTTCCAATATGTTCTTCCCATAACAATATTAGCTTCAGGATGAATCAAAAACATATTCTTTTTCTTACCAGCTACAGGTAAGTAATTTAACATTTTTTTTAAATATGAAGACTGTAGCATCTGGTCTGCCAACCCCCCCAGTGCTTTTGAAGATCAAACGAGGTAATGTATATAAAAACGTTGTTGAAAACTTGAATTTATCCTGGTGTGGTGCTACTTGCCTGAAATCCAGCACTTGGGAAGGAAGGTCACAATTTGTAGGTCATCGTGGGCTACACAGTGAGTTGTAGGAAAGTCTGGGCCATTTAAGACCCATCTTAATACAAAAGTCATTGAAAAGATTATTGTAGTTATTTTTCCCTGATGTTAGTTGTCAGCCTGAATCAGCCCATATCCACTTTACTGACATCAACAGTTACCTTTTTTTCTCCCCAGATCTCACATATTTCTGGGCATCATAGTAGGAAGTAATTTTGGTATGCAAATAAATACTCTGCAGCCTGTGCCCTTGGAGATGGATGCCATCAGTCTCTTGGCCTAGTGTAGATTCTAAGCATCCTTCCCACATCTCCATCTGGGCACATAGACCCTGAAACCACTGTTTGATGTCCTCTATGTGTTTACTCCTACACATCTCTGCCCATCAAAGGCAACTTAGGAAACCTAGTGGTAAGTGTCTATTCTTGTCTCACAGAGCACTAGGTGAGCCTTCTATCCACATGCCTATTCTTTGGGGACTTGAAAAACAGTACTTTTTGTAGCAATTAATATTTGAAAAAGATAGCCTTGCCTATCAGGTAAATCAGTGACTTTGCATTGTTTTGTGGCACAAACTGTCTGGAAAGAGTTGTTTTTTTAGTAAAATGCATTTTTAAAATTGTGAGATGACCCCATTCTCCCTATCAAAATGGCAGATCTGAAAAAAAATATAATTCAGAGGTGCATGGAAAACAAAGTGTTTTGTGCGTCAAACTAATCACTAATGGAGTGTATTCTTTCTAACCATTCTAACCACATCTGCCAGATGGTTGAGAGATGAACAACTTAAATGGTACATACAGCATTTCAAATGTAGTATGATGGTTTTAGTTTTCATTTTGAATCATGTGGAAGATGTCTGAAGAAATTAAGCCTCTGCTAACATCACAGGTCTCTGGGAAGCTGATGAGATTAGACATTTGAACTCAGCTGGTCTTTTAGTTGAAGGAGTAAGAAAGTGAACTAAGCTTACTAACAATCTACCCTGTACCATGAGTAATCTTCATAACACTTATAGATGTAGAAACTGGGGTTAAGGAGCAATTGAGTGACCCAAGGCCACAGCATGAGTAGGTGATAACTTCATATGATGACCTTCCAAGTCATTCGCCTTTTCATTGAGCTACAGTGTCTCTCTTGGAGCTACAAGATACAAACAAGATTCCATAAGTCATTCAAATGATCTTGGAAGCTTTTGAGAAATAGAAAGTGCTGTTAGGAAATTGAACAGTGATGGCGAAATAAACAAAATACCCCCCAAAATAGCCCCAAACTTTTATTTGGCAGAAGGCTTCAAATTCCACTGACATGAGAAGTTCCCTGTAGGGCCCTACTAGGGTGAATTAATTGTACCCCAAGTATTCTATGGCAGTATGGAAGTCTTTATTATTGCATAATAAAGCATCTTGCACACACCCTTCAGAGTTCATTTTAATACTTTTCAGACTGACATCTAAAGGGGCTGCTACCCTGACAAATACAATCTGGCCAGATGTTATTATTTTGCACTACATTTAATTTCTTCCTGCCAAAGATTTAGACTTCTCCTCCCCCCCACCCCCGATAAAGATCAGGGGAAATCGTCTGGTATTTACAAAATCCCATCCAGGCGTATCTGTTACAATGTTCACTTAGCAAAGTTTATTAGATTATTAGGACTTTAAACCCTTGGGCTCTTTAGTTATTGAAATAAAAAAAAGAAAACCCAAACATCTTCAACAAATTTAAGTGGTATAATTAGACCCTGGACTTGTCTTACAGGCATTTTAGAATTATGAAAATGATTTAACTAGCATTTGCTTCCTGAGAAACTTGCTGAGTTTGACAGGGATGAAAGGAAAGTGGTTATGCTGCTTTGGGCCTATGCCTTAATGGGGAAAGTGATATCTAGAAAAGAGAGGAATTTGCCAGAGTCCTATGGAGAGATGACTCCTGTAAGTAGTTAGCTGTATCACACAGGGCCCCTGTTTCATGGCCTAGTTAAAACCCAGGCACTACACTGACAGAGGAGCAGGAGGCTCTGCCATTCCCTTGCTCATGAAGTCTACTTTGAAGACTTCACTGGCTTCTTTAAATGCTCCTTTTTTTTTTTTTGTCCTGTATGCATTTAACGAGACATATAAAGAAGGCCGTAACAGAAAAGTTCAGTAAATCCAGGGTCTTATCAATTATGAGTTATAGATATCACAGCTCTCCTGGGGATTTCAGTATGCTTTGCATGCAATCACAGTTGCAAGCACTGCCAATTGATAGTTGGCAGTGCTGTTGCTGTTTTCCTCACTGGATGGGTGTAGACACGGGCGGCTTGAGATGGTGTCCTGACCTAGCCTACATACATAACCAGTGGCTGAACTGGGAACTGAGCTAGCTAATAGGATATATATGGAAGACTGAAACTACAAGAAAATAGGTACGGTTGCCCTTGTTTGATTTTAGCAAGTTGGTTGGGGGAGCTGCTTATTCAGTTACCCAAGTTCTGGAACGGGACACTTTGCTTCACATAGAGAGAGGACTGTTTTGAGAAGCTGGTTGACTGTATCCCTTTCCTATGCCAGTCTGAGCTGCTTCTTTCATTGTGAATTTGGTGTCTTACTGGGTTTGGGTTCATTGTTAAAGCCTAGTGTCCCTCGGATGACTTTTGAAATACCTCACAGTTAAGCCTGGCCATACTTGGGCTTTCTCTTCTTAGTTTTAAAGGTGCTCAGAAGCCTTTTTATATGAAAATAGGAAGAGTGCAGACATCTGTTTGTACATTAAATATATAGTTAATAAATGCTGAGGTAGCACAAGTCAATTCCAAATGAGAGGTAAATATTTTGTAAAAATTAATGGAGTGAACTCTCATTAACTCAGGCTCTGTTCATTTGAATATCGTGGTAATTTGACTTGGACTGAAGTTAACTTTCATTGCATTTATGAAGACAGCATCTGCTAAACACACTAATAGTATATATAAGATTGCAGGAGGGCATGTTTAACTTGCTTGAAGGGCTTGAGCAAACCCATTAATTGGGACTGCTAATTGCAAAGAGCCTTGCTTACCAAAGCAAACCTGATAGAACTTCAACACTTTTTTATTAGCCACGAGTCTGAGTTACTTTAGGTATGGAAAAATAATAAAGAGCAGATAATGGATTCTGAAAGGAATTGACTTAGTTTCTAATCATGTTATCCATCTAATCTTCCTAACCCTCCTTTCCCTTATCTTTAAGATGGAGACTTTGAAGGCTGTCGTGAGGGGCAAATGATAGGACATATTGAAAACTTAGAAAAGTGCCTAGTGTATCCTAAGTGCTCAATTACTGTTAGCTGGTGCTTAGTCCTAGAAAATAATTGTAAATTACGGCCTACTAACTAGACTTCCTTTTCTTTAACAATTCAGATGACTAAAGAGCTACAGAAAATATTCTATTGTTAATCCCTGTCCCCATGCCAACCCTTCTCCAGCAGATGGAATTCAGGGCAAGTACGGTACCACTGGGTTATACTACACCAGCCCTAACATCCTATCTGCTGAATGTGAATTCTGAGATGTCATCTGTAGACAATAATTACTGTACCTGGCACACACACACACACACACACACACACACACACACACACACACACGCACACAAATGATCATTAGAGTTTAAAGGCTTTTTCAATTTCTCAAGAGGGAAATTCTAATTGAGCAGGTTTTATAATCTTAGTTGCCCATGAAGTGATTGAAGTTTATTATGGAAACCTGAAAAGTACCAAGAGGATATATGTTTGATGGTTTCATTATAATATTTATGTTATTTGTTTGTTCGACCTGTCGATAAGGATACTTTATTGCATAAATCACAAACTTTGTTTTAGAAGCTATCAAATTCTGAGAAATACAAAACAACATAAAAATCACCCAGCAGTGTGTAAATAAGCCTCTGTGTTAGAATTCCTACATTGAATCCCAGCACTGAGAAGAAAAGTAGACTCACCCAGAGTCCTAATATTCAGAGGTGACCATGGTTATAGAGGTTTTGTTGTTGCTGATGTTGTTAAACGGTTTTTCTCTGTGCATAAAGCATGAGAAAGAGAGAGAGAGGGAAAATATCATATTTGCAGACATTAAAAGCCTGGTGATAAACCAGAGCGTGCATGTTTCTTTTCCATCACTTATTTTCAGGTGTATTAAGATAAAACATTAATTTGTAGCCATGAAATGGTCTTGAACTTGAAAATTGTGTATAATTTTATACCTATGTGTCCTTTTCAGCTCTTTCTACTGAGGCCAATAGAAATGCAGCACAGAGAATATGGCTTCAATTATCTTTGTAGAGCCATTATAATTCAGAAGGGCTGTGTGTGGGGCTGTGTATGTGAGTGCACCCTTGTATGTGCTGGGTGGAGATTGTTCGTTGTTGTGTGGTCTGGTGACAAGAGCATTGAACTGGGACTGAGACGATAGGGCTCATGCTCTGACTCTATCCTGACTCACTGGATGACCTTGGGCAATTAATTAATGTCATTTTTCTAGGCTTTAGTTTCCCCGTATATAAAATGTGGTGTTAGAGTGGATAATTTCTACAGCACCTCATAGCTCAAAGAGTCTGCAATTTCAAAAATCAAACGTGCCTGTCTGGCTGGAAGAACCTGAGGCTCTGTTGATATCTTCCTAGCAAGAGGAAAGGTGATGAATCTCAACACTGTCTTCGTTGCCAGATAGACCATAGGCTATAATTTTTAGCCTATCAGGTGTTTGACTTTTGAAAGGGCTAAATTCTCCATTAGGAGTAAATGTAAGAGCTGTGGGTTATTTATCGGTATTTACACTTTCCATTCATAACTGCCAGTGTCAAAGGCTTTGTCGACATCACTGTGTCAATCAGGTTAGCTGTAATCAGTTTAGTGATGGCAAAGTCACAAATATATCAACTAGCCAATCATAATGCAGGAGTTTTCTAAAGCCTGACTGAATTATTTATTTTGTTATGATGAAAATGTCTGGGCTTTATTGGGTTTTCTTTGAAGAACTTGATTCAGCTTGAAGTCTAGAAGATAAAAGATCAGTGATTGTCTTTCAGATTTTTATTCCACCTTCCTTTAAGGCTTTTCATTTTTCACAAGCCAAGTTGTTAGCTCTTTTAAGTCAAGGTGAGAGAGATGCAATATTTTTTATCCTAGGGGTTTAAACATGTGGGGAAACTTTTGCCTTTGATTTCTTGTCCTGTTTTTGTCATGGGGGAACTGTCTAACCTTCAGCAAACCACCTCACTTGCACGAGCCTCATTTTCTTCATCTATAAAATGGAATGAATGTCAGTTTTGCTGAAATCTCAAGTTTTGAGGCTCAAATAAGATAATGGTAGCATACTTGGCAGTATTGGTGCACACCTTTAACCCCAAGCACTCAGGAAGCAGAAGAAGGTGGATCTCTGAGTTTGGGGCCAGTCTGGTCTACAGAGTGAGTTCCAGAATAGTCAGGACTACATGGAGAAACCATGTCTTAAAAAACCAAAATCAAAACCAAAATCAAACCAACCAACCAACCAGATAAAAAAGATAATGCTAAGATATCTTAGCATTAGATAATGCTAATGTCATTTAGTTGTGAGGAATATGAGGATTCATTATTGTCCTTCAGCCTGGTCCTCTTATTTAGGTCTTTTGCAGGTTAGTTAGATCCAACTTGAAAAGTTAGACTTTCCTGAAAAATATATGATAGTCTTCCATACGTTGCCACAGAAGAATTTGTTCTCCAGGGGCATAAAACTTGCAAAGGGATTCAGTGAAATTTAAAAGAAATCACATTCTCTCTTCCTCCTCCTCCTCCTCCTCCTCCTCCTCCTCCTCCTCCTCCTCCTCCTCCTCCTCTGGATAACCCACTAAATCCAATTACTGTTTCCTGTATGTGCACGGGCCATCCGCTGTAGCGGGAGCAACCTACCAGTGACTATGGGGGGTGGTTATGATCTGAATACATTGTTTTCATGTATGAAAATACCAAGAACAAAGCAATCATCTTCAACTGAAAAATAAACAATTTTCAAATAAAACAGGAGTGCCGAAAGTCATTAGCTAAAGGCTAAACAGATATGTGTATATATAGCTCCAGAAACTCAGAAAGGGGAAGTAATTTATCTTGCTTCAAAGGTGCTGTGGCAGTTTTGGGGGTAGAATGGAGAGGGGGAGTGGGTAGCTGGCAGTGGGTGGTCAGGGAGAGAAGATAAGAAAAAGACATTTTAAATATAGCTATTCTACACAGCTCCTTCTGTGCCACCCCCACTGCACGCTCGTTATTCTTTGCCCAGACATCTTTAATACAGACGGTGAAATTGTAGTAGAAATGTGCCTTTGTACTCGCGAGAAAGTTGGGTGGCCTCTCTAAGCCTCACTTTTGTTTTCTTTCTTTTTTTTTTTCCACTGAGCCATTCAGAGGCTCTGATTACCAGCACAACAGGAATGAAAAGAGATAAATACCTAGCACCACAGCAAAACACAAAAGAAGGCAGATTAGAAAATTGAGACGTGTGGAGGGAGAGCATTTGAGCAGAGCAACATGGCTGCTAGGGAGGGAGGACATCTGAGCCTGGTAACATGGCTGCTAGGGAGGGAGGGCATTTCAGTAGTCTAATGTGCGGATGCTCAAGGGAAGGAAGCCCTTCAGGTTTACCTACTGAATCAGTTCATGTTTAAGCTGAGTCAAGCATGGCAATTTCCCTCGAATGTGCTAAAGCCAATTTACATATATGGAGAATGTACCAACTGAAACTGATATTTATTGGAAATTGAAGAGCTGAGCATTTTCTGTCCCTGATGAGACAAAAGCTCTGTGTGATTTTCAACCCCTCCCCCTCCATTGGCTGTGAGTTAACAAGAGCTCAGCCTATAGACAAGCCTTACAACTCCACGTCAATCAATACATCGTAATTTCCAGGTCTGGGAACATTTTCTGGGTCTGGGAACGAGCACAAGGTTCCTGAAGAATTTATGGAGTGTGAGGGCCTTTTCCTAATTGGTGGGTTAAGCTAGATCTACTTGGTACTTGCCCCTCCCTTTTGCCTCTAGATCCATGTTTCCTTTCTTTTCCTTAGTACTTAGCAAACTAGAATAATACAGATAGGCTGGGGGATACTGAGAGCAATTTGAGGGTCTGTGTTGAGTTCATCTCTATATCTTGCTGCCACGTCAATCTGTCTTTCTTGGGGGCAAACATGATCAGCTTTCTGTAGAAGATTGTGGGACTTTAGTTCTCTAAACCTTAGATTTTTGCATCTATACAATGGGACAACTATATGCCCAATACAAATACTTGGAAAGCACTCTACCAACTGACCTACATCCCTATCCCCTACATAGCATTTTAAAATACAAGGTCATCTTCTGACTCAGAGGTTAGGCAAAACAGCACCTTGAACATTCGCTTTTCTTTGTTTAAAAGGATAAGCTGAAGTCCAAGGGTCGGTTACAGTTGTCTTCGAAGCCCCTGAAATTCTATGTTAAAGGTTTTGTATATGTTATGTTTTTTTCCCACAAAGGAGGTTAGGGGAGAGACAGAGACAGAGAAAGAGAGACAGAGACAGAAAGATACAGAGGAAGATAGAGACAGAATGAATGTATACAGTTTAAGTATGATTCTTTAAAAAATATAAGTCTCCCAAATGGTTAATGATCAGAGGGCTAGCTGATCTCTAAAATTCCCTTCAACTCTAATTTGATTCTATGAAAAAATTTCAGTCTGAAGGAATGGATTTAAATTTATGATTATTTAATGGGCTCAAATAAGTAGTCTCAGTTATTTTAACAGCACTAAATGCAGGATTCTCAGATTTAATAATATCCATTTGAGTACTGATTGCTGGCATGTTCTGCTACAACTCAGGCTGCTACTTGGCTTGACGGAACAACTGTTATTTGGGGTGTTTCCTCCCATCTCTTTTTGTCAGAGGTAGTTATTTTGTCCTCACCTGTGTGACTTTTGGGAATGACTGGTTTGGGGCTTGCAGAATTAGCTTTGTATAAATGTTTGTCAACTCAGCATAATAAATTATCCCTTAAGGAAATCAAATAGCAACCTTGAAACTCTAGCCTAGCACCGATGAATCAGGGAGTTACACCATTTGGAAACTCACTGTGTGTGTTCTTTTCAGAATGAGGATACTGTACACCATTTATTTCTCTTGGGAGGTGATACAATTAAAATGCTAACATCCTTAGCAGCAAGCTCATTCATTCAGCAGTGCACACTGAGCTTTGTATTTCAATAAAGAGAGGTGCAATACAACCATTAGACAGAAAGTATGGGCTGTGTTTACAGGGAGTTGAATAAAGAGAGGAGCTGTCTTTCAAGTCTGTTTAAGATCCTATCCATTGCTGACATTAGGAACAGGCTGTTGACACTGTGTGTGGGCTCATCTTGATCTTCGGAAGGGGAACATCTTCCAGCCAGAACATTATGGTGTTTGAGAAAAGTGTATCACTGAATAGGAGGTAGACGGTAGCGTTTCTATTCTATGAAGGAGCAACAAAACTTCTCTTGATACTGAGCTTCTTGCTAATTGTCATCTAGGAACCTCTTCCAGTGCCGCTATAATCTGTTAATAATATTGAGAACAGTAATGAGAATTTCTACTTATTGTTCTGTATGTTCTTTAGTCCTGGAGGTAGGTGATAAGTTCTTCATTTGATGGGTAGAGAAAGTGGGAGTTCAGCAAAGTTAAGTATCTTTTTAAAGTGCTACCAGTACCAACACCTTCCTGGCTTGGTCTCCTATAGCCAGTGGTCACCAAGTCTTACTGACAGGCCTCTTTCCTCGTAACTTAGGGTTTTCTGCTCACATTGAACTGGGACTTTAATCACTTCTCAGTTGATGTCCCCTACCTCTAGTTTTGAACCTTTCTTGTACTAATAATAAGTTCTAATATGTAGCTGACATATAATTTTCTCCAGGACACTTTCCCTGACAACCCACTCCTAGGTAGATTTCGCTCTTTGCTGACTCACAATACTTTGCGTATCTCCGATTAGGTTAATTCAGAATAATAATAGTAGACAGTATTTGATGCATGCCTGCTATGTAGCAAGTGCTGTTTGAGATCTGGGATATCTGGGAATACATTGTGCATTCCCTCAACAACGTTATGAAGTAAGTAGCAGTTGTATTCTGTTTTAAACATGCTCAGAGAGCTGTTTACAGTTCACATAGTGATTACACTTACATAAAATTAAGCACTCTGATGAGGCATGCAGGTAGGAAAAGCAAGGAGAGAATGAAATGTAGTGACTAGCCTTAAAACAGGCGTTAGTGACACATGGGTTTCGATATTTCTTTGTTGCTCCAGTCTTCATATCAGAAGATGTTAAGCAGAATCCCTGGTATCTACCCTCTAGATTCCAGGAATACCAAAAATGTCACCAGTCACTGTTAAATGTCCTGTGGGGGAGGGGGCAACTTCACCTACTGCAAACCTCATGCCTGAAAGGTCACATTTGAAAACTGGCCTTTTAACTCTGATTCTAGCTTTAGTCTTGTTCTTATTCTGGTGAGGCAAACTGTGACCCATGAGATACTTTTACAAACTAACCTAAATTTCTTTTCACCGTGATGACCAAAGAGCACCTTATAAGAGGTTTACTGGGGGACTTCATTTATTCAATCTATTTATTCAGTGTTGTCTGATTTTCCTGTTCTAAACAATTTTGTATGTATACATTATATGGGTGAGTTTGATAGAAAAGACTGTCAATGTTCGTGCAGCCTATAGGCTTATGTGACTCAGTGCTTTCATTTAACTGACTTTGTTTGTTTCAAGTGCCAGATTTGAAAGCAGTCCCTCCACAATGTCAAGTATAATTAACTCTTTTTATCCATGGGCCCACACCCACACATTCTACCAACAGTGGTTTAAAAATACTTTTGAAATTACATTTGTACTGAAACTGTGCCTAAGGAATCCATAATGAGAACTGAAAGAAGAGTCAGTCCTTCATATAATACATTGTCCTAATTGGAATATATATATATATGTGTGTGTGTGTGTGTGTGTGTGTGTGTGTGTGTGTGTGTACACACATATATATATGTATATATATACACACACATATATATATGGGCACATATACATATATATGTACATATATATATATGAAGAGGTTTTTTAAAAAGACCATCATGTTAGAGATTATTTGGATAGAGCTGCTCAGATTTTTTTTTCACCATGATCCTCTATTGATTACCAGGAGGCTGTAGGAAAAGTGTCAGAAACTCTGAATCCATCAGTGGATTAACCAGTGGTTAGAGTCCTCACAATTCAGTCATCTTGAAATCTTCTCATAGACCTACAAAGATGTGTGCTTCAGTAATTTCCTAGGTGTCTCCATTTATTTACTTGATAGTCACAATTAGTTACCTAATACTATAGGACCCAGTAATCTTCCTTCTGGGCATATAACTAGTGAAGATAAACCTGATCAACTCATAAAGACGTCTGCATTGTTCTGTTATCTTAGTACTGTTCACAGTAACTGAGATGCAGAAAAAAATCTAAGGGCCATCATTAGCCTTTTTCTGTCACTATAATAAAATACTCTAAACCAGATACTTTATAAAGCAAATAAACTTATTTAGCTTACAGATTTTTAAGCCCAAATAACATGATGTCAGCCCTGAAGTGTTTCCTATCCATATCACGACAAGTGGATGGCATCATGTCATAAGCATACATGAGAGAGAAACATCAGATGGCACAAAGCCGCGGTAAGATTGACATGGGGCCAAACTTGTTCTTTTTTAACAACACTCTTGTAAAGATGACCTAGAGTCCTATGAAAAGTACCTTCTGAGAATAATTTTCCAGCCATTTGTCACAAATCCTCTATTTCTTAAAAATAATGTACATCGCCTCTTAATACTCCCACACTTAGGATCAACAAAACCAAACTTCCAACACACAAATCTTTGGGGGACTAACTATATCCACCTACTGTAGTGCCCATTGATGGCTTAGTGGTTAAAGATATAATTTAACCTTTCAAAAGGAGGAGACCTTGACAGAATTAT
This sequence comes from Rhabdomys pumilio, assembly GCA_030674055.1. Taxonomy (NCBI): domain Eukaryota; kingdom Metazoa; phylum Chordata; class Mammalia; order Rodentia; family Muridae; genus Rhabdomys; species Rhabdomys pumilio. The sequence goes on from JANHMN010000005.1 coordinate 16,576,569, forward strand.
CTTGTTATAGTACATGCTTGGATTTGAGAGGTGCTTTGGGTTAGATGTCTCAAAAATGTCTCTTATTACTCTTAGGCCAGTCTGCAACTAGTTAATAAGTGTTTCCTGTGTTCCAAGCACTGTTGGGTACATTATGTTGGGTATGCATATGGTAGTATTCAGCTGTATTCCTTAGAACTTAGGGTAGTCACTCTCTGGATGTGATCTCTCCTTGAGTTATTTTTATGTCCTAATTAATGCGAAGATTTTTCTTAATTATGGAAGAAATGCTTCCCTTTGATTTACATTTTGTTCTGATTCTATCTCCCGAATAATCCTCTTAAAATAGGTTCGTTTGTTGTAGTTGTTGTTCCTATCCATATAAATCACCCTCTCTATAGAAAAACACCAAATTCTGTTTTTGCAGAAGGCTGGGAAATAAGTAGTTCACACATCACCATTTGACTGCTTGCAGCCCCCATCCTCAATGACAAACATCCCAGCCACCCAAGTGAAGTTTATTTAAACTCCCCAGCCAACCATGCAAATAAGACCCCCATGGCTAAGGAGCTCAGAGGAAGAAAAAGCCAGGATTGTCTGTTACTTCCCTACCCTAGGTTCAGAATACTGGTTACCATGGGGGTAATTCACAGATCAGGGGTTTACCTTTACTTTTGTGCCCATTTTCTGTTAGGCAAGTTAGGAAAAGGCACCTCCATAATGTCACAACATCTCAGACTTGGTGGGGACTTTTAGAAGCATCCTACCTCTGTGTGTTTCCTCTATGTATCATATTCTGAGGAAGAGATTGGTTTGAGAGTTAACACTCTGCTGTTCTCTTAGGTAGCTGAGACTCTTGTACTATAGCAGTCACTCTCATGTGGGTAGGTGTTTTCTCCTGGATTGTGATGCCTACACTAGCCCATTGTAGAGCCCAGTATGGCTGGCATCTCCTATGGCTATTTCCTGTACTATTTATTCAGGCAGGCAGTGGGCCAGCCACTCGTGCTTGATGCCTATCAGTGCTGAACTTACATTCAAGCACCATTCACCTCTGGGTTTTTGATACTTTATTAGTATGAGAGCTTATGAAACTGGACCCCAAACACTTGAGTTTAGAAATGGGTTAAGTGTTTCTTTCAGCTTCATGTAATTTGTAAATCGGATCAGCATTGCTTTTAAGCTGCTGTAGTAGTGTTCATGAAAATGTTGAGCAGAGCAGGTCTATTAGCATCATGACTTAAAGGCTTCCTTCTAGAAGGTTTCATTAACTTATTAGCTAGTACCTTTGAACATAAACATTAAAATAAATCAGTGGAGGAACCAGCTAATGGTATTCTTGATGGCCCACAGAAGCCTGTCTTGAACATAATGGTTCACTTTGCCCTTGGGTCAGGTATATCCAAGTTTATCCAACCAGAGATCTATAGGCTTTACGTGTTCCAGGACACCTATGACTTCAGCCTGCCATGATATAACAGAGTCATACGTCAGAAGATTGGATCTCCCTGTTAGGTCTTCTAGAAACCCAGAAGTTTGTCTTCATATCCCTCTGCTTTTCAGTCTACTATTCTTATCATAAAAGAAAATGCAGTTAGCCTGGAATGACTTTTTTTTTTTTAAAAAAAATATGCTATCTTCTGTGATCACCATCTTTGTTCTCACAAGCGCACAAAGCACCAAATTCTCTGCTGGATGAAGTATTTGGAAGTCTTGCTTAAGATTATCATAAGTGACAGTCCTCATTTTTTCCCTTTAAGGAATATGGCAAGCCGATGAGTTTGGTTTTTTAACTCTCCTCCTTTGCACTCTCCACACCTCTTTCCATACATACTCCTGAATTCTACCCCCCACCCCCGCCCCAAGTTTTCTTCCTGCTAGGCGGACTCTTTCTTTTTCATTTACTTACAACACTACCCTTCAGTTTTCCTACATAAGGGCTACTTAGTGCAGTAATGGGTGCTAATAAGCCGACATGCTTTTGAACACTGCCGAAATCCCAACATGTGATTAGAACGGTGGTAATTTCAGGCACTATGGCAGGTTATTAATGTAGTGTGGGTGGCTAAAACCTTTTGTTTCCTTTCAAATAGGTGGCTGCCCACTTCTACACTCCATGCGTGGCTTTCTTCCAATTGTGTTGGGGGCGATTTCAAGCCAAATTGATTGGCTAATTGCTTGTGGTCATCTGGCTTTTCAGCTGCCTGTGTAACATCTCTGGAGGTAATTAGCACTTCCAGAGTTAGGTAGGGGGGTATGTGAATTGGAGTTATTCATGGTCATGGCTTTTGGAGTGGGGGCAGAGGCAGCCAGTAGCTTCTGTGAATCACTTATTTTTAAATGATTACTGAAGATTGATGAGTTTCTTCAACAATTTTTAAAAAATCTATTATGGAGGAGTTTGATAAGCAATTGCCTTCTAGAGTCATTTAAAAATGGGCAGTTGGGGGCTTATACATTGTCTTATAAACTCACTAGTAGGAAATAACTTCAAAAGTGTTCAACATTTCCTAAAAAAAAAAAAAATGAGTGGAATTTCAACTGTAGTCCTGTACTAACACGCATAGATAGTGGGATGTTTTGCAGCCAAGTGTGATACTAAAAAGTACAGAATTCATTTTTCATTCAAAAAAAAAATCTCATACCACTGATATCTCTAACAATGGCTCCTAAATGTAGAATCATCAGATCACCAAAGTGATTTTTTAGAGCAAATATTGCTGTTGCAGATGACTTGAGTTCAGTCCCTAGCACCCACACTAGGCAGCTCACAACTTCCTGTGAGTCCGGCCCCAGGGAGGGCTACTGTCCTCTTCACATGCACAGACATATCCCCACACAGATACACACACATAATGAAATATAAATTAAATCTTTATAATAATTATCAGGGATTTGCAGGCCAGAGAATGGCTGAGTAGAGCATCTTAGGATTCTTTCATTTCCCCCACAAACCTGGCATGCGTTAGTGTCAGTCGGAATCCACCTGCGACAGTAAAAGGAAGGCCTCTCAGAGTGTCTGCTTATTTTGACTGTTCCTCGTTCATAGTGAAATGGGAGCTGATGTTATCATATTTGGATGAGCCAGCTTGAGGATGATACGCTTCTGCATTGCAAATAAACAGTAGGCTTGGGCCACTGCCGAGCATAGGGCTGAGAAATCTTGGCTCAACCAGCTGTTGATTCCAGTTGTTCTCAGGCTATTCAGGGTGGTCTTCTTTGACCTACTGACAAGAGTGTACTCCAGTGTACTGACTTCATCTTAGGGATTCTTCTAGTGTGGCTTCTTTGTATCTTGGGTTAGTAGGCTTGGGTAATGGCAGAATTCAGGGAATGTTAGAGGAACATGAGAATTCTTTGTCTTCCCAGTGTTGAGAGATACTCGATCCTCTATTTTTCAGGTAGGGATGGATGGGCTTTTAGATAAAAGTTTTAAGTAATTATCTCTTGAATTCTAACTTGAGGCATCTTATGAAAGGGAGAGCAGCACTTAGCCCGTTTTCCCCCCAGGGCTTCTAACCTGCCTTCCCAGCTTCCTGTTTTCAGCAAGTTTTGAGTTTTACTTTCACATGTTTTCTCATTCTTGTCTCTGATTCTCTTAAGACTTACTACAATGATTGTGTTTTCTGAAAGTAGATTAAATTGCTCTTTGTTGGAAAGAGAAACAATTGCTGTCATAGATGTGTGTGAGTGTGTGGTGTATGCATGTATCTGTGTGTGTTGTGTGTGTATGCATGTACCTGCATTTGTGTATGGTGTGTGTATACATGTATCTGCATTTGTGTATGGTGTATGTGTGTGTATCTGTGGGGTGTGTGTGTGTGTGTGTGTTTGTGTGTGTGTGTGTGTGTGTGTGTGTAAATTAAGGGTTTTAGGTGGCCCATGTAAAGTTCCTTCCTGAAGTATGTTTTTAATTCTAGTGGTCCTCTCAGTGGTAAGACTGGATTCAAATCTTGGCTCTCCATCTGTGGTCTTGAGCAAGAAAATGATCCCCTTAGAAGCTGTTTCCTTATTTTTATTTGAAAACTTAGTTTAATGTAGTTCAATATGGTCTTGAACTTAGTACCCTTCCTTACCACCTTCTTTTAAAATAGAGGATAATAGAATGGTCTATCTCAAGTTTAGGATCAAGTGAATAAGCCCAGAAAGGGTAGGGAGAAAGCAGTAGGACTTTTGTAAGCATTCCATTTAGGTTCTAGGAGCAGACCAAACTAGGGAAAGGGAAGGTTTTGTCCTTGTAAGGATCCAGTGTTTGACCAAGAGGAAATCGCAAACCTATCTAACCTTAAACCATTTCTGTCCCTAGAGAACAAACTACATCTTCTGAAGGCGGGGTGGGGGAGGCATCAATCAAAGAGCTGTCTTCAGTAGTGTGAAGTGTCATGAGAATAAACAGCTGCTCCCTCCACCGAACAGCCCCTCCTGCTGTTAAATGACTCTAGGGAAGAGGAAACCAGGCATCAAAGACTTCTGCTCCCTGTGCACAGCTGGTAATTTCTCAGGTCACCCCTATAGTGACTAGAGCAGTTTCCAGCAGTATCCACTGGTCCAAGTCACTGAAACATACATTGCAATAAAGCCCAGTAACTGCTTTTTGACTCCATCATCCATCCTCAGAGCCTGAGAGTGCCTTGTGAGCTGTGCCACAGCTAGTACCAATACAGTTTATAAGTGGGACACACTAGATCATCTATGGTTATTTTGGGAACTATATCCCTTGAGAGATTCAGGGGGAGGAAAAGAAGCAGGACTAGATGTTCTTCCTTCCTTCTCTGAAGAAGGAAGAAGACAAAGTCATTTCCCTTGACCTACTTGCTTCCAAATGTCAGTCTCTCAAGGCACTGTAGGCTTTTCAGCCAGATTTAGCTTTCTCTATCACCAAGATTCCTTAAGCTGGATGGGAGGGCTCAAAAATAGAGCTAGGTTTGTGTTTCAGGTGGGGGAGAAAGGCTGATAACTACCAGAGGTCTGGAGAAGCCCAGGAATGGGTCTCAAACTGCATAATGTTTGACTACTATTCAGACTGGCAGACAAAGTAAAAAGTAAGAGATTCTGGAGGAGAGGCAGGGTGGTCCCTAAGTAGATGAAGTAGGTGCAGCTGGAAAATGCTAACACAACGTGGCTGAGGCACATAAAAGATGGCTACAAGTATCTGGGTATGTAGGGTTTAAAAGGTCATTTCACAGGAAGATGAAGTCAGGCCTAGGATCAGAATTTAAGTCAAGGTTGGTATGCTCAAGTTTCAAGAGCTACAATTAAAATCACTCAATCACTCATGCATACCTTTCAAGGAAGCCCTAAGGACAGAGTAGTGAAAATCATGGACTTAGGAGTTATAAAGGACTTGAGCTAGAGACTCTACACTTTCTATGAAGTTTTTTGGGTCTTTCGATGCTCCTCTGAAGTCCCATGTTCAGAGGCTCAAAGAATGTGTACTGAGCACATTGTCTCTTTTGTTCAAATTGTCTCTTTTCCAGCAAGATTTGGGTTGCTGATAGTGTCTTCCTACCTGAAAGTTCTAACCCATTTGTTTCAGTGCTTGGTTTTGTCTTGTCTAAGAGGATTGGGCAGGTTACCTGGTGCTATCTTGATTCAAGGTGTAGAAGCAGAGATTCAGCTGAAAGGGACAGAAGGCTAGGGACCAGGGGATAAAAGCAATATAAATCCATTGGAGGGGAGACCTCTGAGATAAGTGAAGTTGTGAAAAATCAGGAAAACTGAATATTTTTACTTATGAACATGAATTCTTTTTTTCTATGTACATGCCCGCTTAATACTAAGAGCTGCTAATCTATAAGAAAAGCTGAGGAGATTTGATGAGTTTTGAGTGAGCCCAGAGTGTAAATGATATTTGTTAAACTTCAGTGACCAGCCGGGCAGTGGTGGCGCACGCCTTTAATCCCAGCACTTGGGAGGCAGAGGCAGGCGGATTTCTGAGTTTGAGGCCAGCCTTGTCTACAGAGTGAGTTCCAGGACAGCCAGGGCTACACAGAGAAACCCTGTCTCAACCCCCCCCCCCCAAAAAAAAAACCTTTAGTGACCAAGTAAAATCCAATGCAGAATCCCAAGCATGAGACAGAATGAGGACATTAGTGGCCAATCTGCAGAAACCCAAATGTAAGTGGTAATTTAATTCATAGTATTGTACCAATGTTAATTTAAAAAATTTGACAAGTATTCATGATTATGTAAAATGTTCATATTAAGGGAAGTTGGCAAAACAAATTTCATAAGTCTTTTGTAAATCTCAAATTATTTCAAAATAAGCTATTTTTTAAATTAAGAGGCCAAATTCTGTCCCTTTCAACAGTCGTTCATTTCATTGCAGGGTGTCTAAGGACAGTTTTGAGACTACATAGAGGATTTTTCCCTCTCTTCTACACTTTACTATTTTTTTCAGCATGATTCTTCAAGATGGTAATGCACGGTACACAATTTTTAAAAAATGTAATACCTTACTGATACCTTTTTTTTAAAAAAAGAAAATACCTTTCTAGATCTCTCTCATACATTCTCTCTACTTCTCATATTTTCTTTCCATCCATTTGTCTATCCAGCTGCAGATGGCATTAAACATGAGACCCTCCTACCTCAGTTTCAAAAGTGCTGGGATTACTGCTGTGCTATATCACACTCAGCTTTAAGAGTCTTTAACTTTATTTCAGATAAATCTATAAAATATCTGGACAAGTTATGTATATGTGTGTATATACGTGTCTGTGTGTGTGTGTGTGTGTGTGTGTGTGTGTGTGTGTGTGTTTCTTACCACTAATGAGAGGAGCTGTGATCACTGGAGGATATAGAATTACTACCCACAGGAGTTAGGAGAGTATCAACGTGAAGTAGTCTGGATTTAATAAAATTCACCATCACCTAGAATCAGGTACTCCACACATGTATTAAATAGTTTCCCACCGAACCTGCATTAGTGTATTGGAGACAAAAGGGTTTAGCAAGTGTTTGGTGCTAGGAGTGACATTTCTGTTCCTGGCTCACTCTTCTGGGTCTATTTTGAACACAGGGACCTTACTTGACACCAGTGGTTCTAGCGGACAGTATCACAGTATTGTGTTGGTTTCCTGTTATCCCCCAGGGACATAGTTGTCAAAAAAACCAAACCAAAACAAACAAGCAAACAAAAACCAAAAGCAAGAAACAAAAAACAAAAACCAAGCTGCTGCTGCTCAAGAGGTAGTTCTTTCCGCTTTCCTTGCCCTTCACAGTCTTCGTTCCTCTCGTATTTGTAAGACTGCTTTAATAGGCTTGTCTTGTGATTACATCTGGAGACAGGAGACAGCATCTTTTGATAGTTCAAGTCCTAACACATTTAAATTGCCCTCCTAATGCTGTAAAAGAGTCAAATTATATATTCTGCTTTGCACTAGACGGCAATAAATGTCAAGGTGCCATCCACTCTGGTATTTAACTCCTTGATGCCATCTGTTTCAGGGTTCTTCCCACAAACTGTAAGCTACTGTTTCTCTATCTCCTGGCATGAAAGGATCAGCTTGGAAAATAAATCTACTATTCAAAACATGCTAAAAGGCAGAGGCAGTTTGTAAACATTGCTTTGGAAAGCTAGGCATAGCAATAAAGTCAAGGACAGGAACCTGATTCTGTAAAGGAAACATTTCACTAGATTGTCATCTACTTTATTTTTAAAGCTGCAATAAGATGAAATGATAAAAAGGCCAATGATGCATTTCAGCCAAGTGATATGAACTCTTGCTAAACCAATTAAACTGTCAGTATACTATGGTTTCATATTTTCTATAACATACTAGGTCACTTCAGGACAGTTAGTCACTCATAATTTTTTTTAACCACCGATGCAAAATCAATTTGGCAATTTATAATCTTCCATTTCATTATAAAAGTATATTATACTGCAAGAAGGTTGCTAGGAAAATAAGAGAGTTCTGAAGCCCATTCACTCATCTTTCTGCTCAAATAGTCAAAGAGGAATAAAACCAATTGCCTTAGTTTGTACTTTGAGACTTCTAGATGGATTCTCATTTATACGCTTGAAGAAAAGATGTACAAAGATGTAACAATCTTCAAACCTGGTTGCAAATCTGAGCATTAAATGAAATTGCAGCCGTTAAAAAGTGACGATTTTGCCTGACAAGTTTACTCTCAGGTATGCACACACACACACACACACACACACACACATACACACACACACACACACACACACACACACCTTTGTAAATGTACTTTAGGGTGGGCTTTAGAGACAGGGCCCCACTATGCAGCATTGGCCAACCTGGAAGGCTAGATTATGTATGTAGATTAGACTGACCTCAAACTCTGCTGGGATTAAAGGTGTATTTCACCATAGCCAGCAAGGGTAGGCAGTTTTTGTGTTCTGTATTTGGGGTTTGGCATTCCAGCTCTTCTTAAATGTAATGAGAGCAGACGGTTATTCCTTTTTAAATACCAGCACAGTTTTTCAGGTTGGTTTTTGGACGCTGTGAGGTGTAGAACGCTACATCAGCACTATTTGAGAGAGGGTTGGGGAAAGAGGTAAAGGAAGGCTTGGGGGCTTTGTACTGTTCTTATTATGAGTTTCCTTTGGAAATCCTTTCCCCCTCTCTCTAGGATAAACATGACACTGCTTTTGGAAAAACCAATGGCAGTAATAAAACGCACATGACAGATCCTTTGTTTTAGGCGCTCATTAGTGCAGTAGAGGGTAGATCTGTTCTCATAAATGCAAACAGCAAACAAGAGCATAATTAACATTGGCCATATAGCCTTTTCTTCTATTATGAACTCAATGGGGTTTCCTTTAACCCTCCCGCATGGCTATTAATCATACTTGTAAATGCATTCGTCCCCAAAGTTTAAATCAGTTGTGTGCCTCTGGCAACTGTGGCTGCATTAACACTAGACCATTTAAACTTGAGATGTAAACTCCAAATTCTCTTCTACTTTTGTTTTAAGTCATGGTGGCCCAGATCATATGGCTTATCTACTCTGTTAATTTGCACCCAGTTTATAATTTAGTATTTCTAATTTTCACATGTTGCAAAAACTGTATGCTACTCAGACAGTTTGCTATCTTCAATGTCCCGGGTATTCCTGTTTTAGATGGCATCTTTCCTATTTGCATCTTCTTTCGTAGATTTCAGTCTGAGTGACTGAAACACACCAAAGGAAAAGAGACACAAAGAGTGGGAACTGAAGAATTAAAAGAAACAGCACTTTGTACTTCCAGTTTTCCTGAGAAAGTATCAGAACCAGATTTACCTGAATTTTTTGAACACAGAGTCTCACTATGTAGAGTAGGTTGGCCTTGAAAGTATGGTTGTCTTTCTGCCTCTGCTTCCAGTGTATTTGGTTTACAAATACATGCCATCACACCTGGATGACTTTCTCAGCAAAAGGACTAGGTATAGGCCCTTGTATCTACACCTACATTTAAGCTCAAAACAATGCTTTAAGATAGGCCAGGATGTTCTGTGTACACAGGTGAGAATCAGGGCTCACAGAGATTAAAGAATTTGCCAAAAGTGTAATGCAAGGAAATGGTAGCCTTCATTGTCCAATTTAAAGACTTTCACCGAACTGTAGTGTCTTTTAGTGAACTGTAGTGCATCAAGATTCTTTGTCATTGCTTTAGTCAAGTTCAGGCTGCCTGAGGAATGGTAATACACGTTGCAGTTGGGATTTAGAAAGTGGGCAAATGAACAATTTCAGGCAATTTTTTAAAATTAAGAATAATAGGTATGATTTCTATTAACTTTTGAAAATTGAAGAAAACTGCTAAGAAAATAGTTTCCTAATGGTGATAAGACTAGAGACAAAAACCCTTTGTTTTTTGGAACACTAGGGATTGAGTGAGTCTAAAGTCTTGAGCATACAATACATAGGCTGTACCACTGAGATACATTCCTAGCCAATACCCTGTTGTTGTTTTTTAATACAACCCAACAATATATTGTGAACATCTCCCTGTTTTATTAAACGGATGTCAACATGGGTTTAATGGCTACTCACTATCCTTTTTTAGGGTGTACAAGTAATATATTTTACCATTCCATCTTAATACAAACCAGACTACCAACTTGAGAATGTTCCTCTGATGTCACAAAATGTCTTGTCAGTGTGTTTAGTTAGAATAAGTGTTTCATTATTTAGATAGCTATGCACAGAATGTGGTGTGCTTTTTGTTTTTATTTTTATTATTTTATTTTATATGAAGTAGTACTTTCCTGAAACATGACCCCCAAAAGCTAATATTTTAAGTTAAAGGGAACAACAAAAATCTTTTCCCTTGAACTTTCATTGGCAATACCTTCTTGTGGAGTCACTGAAGACTTAGATTGAAAGGTAATTTTTTTCCGGTATATCAGTGTTGTAGTCTTTGCAATTAATTCCTGGACATCTACTAAATATAATTTATGAAGGTGTTAGTAATTAGGTTTTCAAAAAAGATTTTATGATATTAAAATGGCATAAATGGTATTCTTTACAAATAATTTGATATAAAATTATATATGGATACACACACGTACATATATATATACACATCATGTAAAATAAACATACATTACATATACATTGTGTTGGTTCCTGAACCTATTTTGTCATAGTTGTTGCTTTTAGGATGATAGGCTAGCAGTTAATTATCTTTCTTCTTTATTCTTTTCTGAGTTTTCCAAAAATTTATAGCAAATATGCACTAAAATAACCTTGCGTGAGGAAGACACCAAATTCAGTATGTAATGGTCACAGTTTTTAAAAGTAAAACTTTTGCTCTTTCACCACCTTCTTATACTCGCCAACCCTGTGATGAAAGTATTATTGTTCATTAGAGGAGGTTATTTGCCCAAGACCACACAGATTAGACTGTGCATAGGGGGATTTGAACTTGGGTGTTATATTTCCAAAGCCTGTGTGAGATAAAATATACTTGGCACAACATACAGGGAGGTTTATTTTTATATTTGTCTTAAGAGGTTAGGAACTAAGCAGTCAGAGCAGTGCTGGGACAAGAAAATACGAGGGAGGGACAGAGTTGAGGGCATTTGTGCTGGTGAAACCTGGGAGGTCCTTTGGCGCCAGGGGTTAGCCCAGAGGCCCTAGATCCCTGGGGTTAATAATATCTAACCTCATAGTACTATTGTGAGGATTAAATGAGACAATTCATGTAACGGGCACATGGTACAGGCTTGCTCAATAAATGGTAGCTAGTATTATATTTACGACTTTGCTTGTTATAGGGATTAGAGGCTTCAAGAAGCCTGAGGCAGGACATGTTTACCCTAGTGAATCCTGTCACATCTTAATAGTCCTCAAACATTCCTGGCCATTCAAATGCCTTTTATTTGAACCTTTCAAATAAACAGGCCCTAATCAGCTTTGTGAACCCTACCAGCTTGTTCAGAAAAACCTCTATGCTTTGGGGGGGGGGGGGGGGGGGTGGTATTTATTTACTCACTGAAAATAGGGACTTTGTGTGATGTGAGGGAAGACATGATTGGGTTGGAGCTAATAGGCAAGTTTTTTGTTTTTTTGTTTTTTTTTTTTAACCCTCGAAGTCTTGATTGCGGTAACTCCTTTAAGACTCTTGGAGAGTCTGAGAACGGAGAGAACAAAAGCCCTGCAGGAAGGCCACCGAAGCGAGCAGGCTCTCCACCAAGCTTTGTACGGTCTTCAATTTTTCATTCTGGTTTTGTCTTCTCTTCAGGCCCTAGAATAGAGTGGCATTATCTTGAAGCCATGGAGATTTAAGAAACAAGCAAGTTTGGCCTCTCTTTGTTGAGCTTATGAAAGCCATATTTAGTCTTCTGAGGAATGTGTTTTTCCCTTGGGAGGCCCCTCTCTACCTGCAGCCATCAGAAATTCCATAGTAAAATCCCACATTTAAGTCTTTATGGCTAAAGTCTGTTCTTGTGTGTCTGGATCAGGTCCAGCTGTCAGACCCAGATGTTATTGACTTTTTCTTCTCTAGTGAGTGGTTTACATCTGCTGGCTTCATTTCTTTACCACTAATTCTGAAACACCTTGTAAGCTGACTCCTACTGCCTCTGTGTTAAAATTGCACCCTCGAAGGGTTCCAATAACTGACTTTTTGACTGAATTCAGTGGGGGGTTATTTTTCTTCGCTTCTTTCTGACCCTGACTCTTCCTTTTCTCCTGCTTTTTGACACTACATGAATTTCCCTTTCTCTATCCCCCTGACTTTGTGTCTCTCCTTTGTGACGGCATATCTTCAGAGCTCTGCCTCGCTCATCGACATGTGACTACTATTCTCTAAAGGATGCACTCAGTGGTGCACACGTGGCTTTTTACTCTTTGTTCAATCTCGTGCCTCTAGCGGATCCCTCCATGTAACTTAGTTCTTCAGTTCTGACTTCTTCTGGTCCGTGTCCCAGTGCTGCATTTCTCATTTCATATAATCAACTGGGATCACCTTTTATGAGCCAAACATTGCATTATGTTCTTCCTACCCATCATTTCTGATTCATACAACACTTTTCAAGATACAGGCATAAACCCATTTTATAGATGAGGAGACATGCTATAGACATTTATATTTTGTCCAGTTAGGTATATGCTATCAACTGAAACACGGCCAGTTCAAAAGATAAGTTGGCTCTTCAGAAACACATTGTTTCTTTTCCTTGTAAGGTGGTGTCATATCTACTGTTTCGTTGCTTGCAGGATGACAGAGTTGAAAATCAGACAGCCAGCCAGTTATCTTTAAAGATTTAATTTTATTTTATGTGTATGAATGTTTCCCCAGCATGTATGTATGTGCACCACATGATATGCCTATGCAGATCAGAATAGGGCACACCAGATCCTCCGGAACTAGAGTCATGGATGGCTGTGAATCACCGTGTGGGTGCTGAGAACGGAACCCAGGTCTTCCAGAACAACAGCCAATGCTTTTGATGGCTGAGCCCAGAATAATACTTCTTTCCTAAAGAAAAATAAAAAAGAAAGCAAACAACTTGCTCAAACTCTATTAAGCACAATTCACTGTAACACCAAGTCCAAGCTTGCATACAGATGACCAGTTCTTGACTGTTACAATTGCCAAGTCTAATAACATTCGCATTCTCCATGATATGGGCTTCCTAGGACTAAGCATGAGTCTCAGGATATAGCTTCTTCAGACTCTGTCCACAAGCAGACCCATCCCAGAGGGGGACCTCCCTAGGGTTCTGACGTGTTCTCACAATACCAGCTATATTCCTGTCCCTCTCTCCTCTGTTGGACAAGAAAGTATTTTTTTGAATGTGAATGATTTAGAGATAATATTTCTATAATAGACAGACCTTTCAATTCAGTCATTTTTTAAAAAAAATACTTATGAGTGTTGATAATTTAGTGTTAGTAACAGCTGACATAAAGCATATTCACAGCTGATCTACGCATACCAATATGTTAAGACGATGACTTTGAAAACCACTTTAACAGTTTCCTAGGAAAAATCCAAATGCCCATCGGTGAGGATACTGTTTCATCTGTGTGCCTTATTTACATAATGCTACAACATTTACAACTTGATGCTATAAAAGATCTGAGAGCAGAGAAACTCCATGTCTTTCCAGTGCCCGTGACAGAATCACCAGGCCGCATCAGTTCATTGAGAATTCTCCACATTCCAAACTGAATGCTTTACTTGGGGCTATTTTTATGCTGCTAGCACCTCTGTGACCATTTTGTTTTTATGGAACAGAAATCTGTAGATACCATCATGGTCAATGGGAGTACCGCAGAACATTAAATTATATGCTATTCTTGTGAAGTCAGGCAAAATAATGTAGAGATTCATTGAGAAATTTGGAGGTTTTGCTCCATATGCCATTTTTTCTGTTAATTATGAGTTCCATGAATTGCATTCACCAGAATGGCAGTACTGAGTCAAAAAAAGAAATTTATTCAGATTAGCCTTTCATGAATTTTCCTTTTTGTGTGTATTTATGGTGCTGTGGCTAGAACCATGGGTTTGTGCATTTGATTGTGGTGACAAGTTTTAGTCATTAACTTGCCCATGACATGCAGGTATTCTAGATTTGACAAGTTGATGACTAGTCACCACAACTACCATGCTCAAGCCCCTGGTTCTAGCTAACATGTATGCAGGCATTCTCTTTCCCCTCCTGACTATAGATGTGACTAACTACTTCAGCTTCACACTGGACAAAGTGGGTCTTGAAGGCCCCTGCATCTGATTCATTTAGGGACTCAGCCCTTGTGTCCTACAAAGAATCGGGCCTGATGTTGGTTAGAGTCTGACCAGTAGCCAAGGTTACCTGTAAATGGTCTATGCTCCTCAGACGGAAGCAATTCAATAGAAGGCTAATTACAGCTAGCTTAGCTCATACTTTGCTAAGCAATTCAATTGAAAATGATTGCAGTGCTTACTTGGTGCTCGAATTGTGTGATCTCTGCTGTGGAAATGTGATATGTCATTGTTGTCCCAAGACAGGCTTCAAGGCAAATCAGTCACCAACAAGAAAAGTTAAATAATGGTACAAAGCAGTTTTAGAATCATAGGTTACTAAGGATCATTAGGAAGAAACTTTCTACTTGGAAAGAACATAGGTATAGACTAAGAACTCTGCAGGGTTTGTAACCCAGTTGTTGGTAGAAGTCGGTGCTAGCCCTCATTATTCACATACTAGTGACTGTTTTGATTCAAACATACAGGTGTTTATATACCATTTTAGAACACATGCTTTGATCAGCTAATTTGATGCTGGGCAATTTTTAATGGTTTGAGTTTTGAATGGGGGGCATTTCTATGAAAGACGACAAAAACAAGCTACCCCTTTTTACTAGTATGTAATGTGCTTACCCTATCTGTCTTACTTTATCTGTCAGCTTCACCACATGCCTTCTTCTGAAACATAGACCAGGAATAAAATAGGAGCAGGGGTCAAGGAAGAACTGGGTGCTGTGTCGGGGATGGATCTCCCAGAAGAGATGAGGAATGGTGCTTTGGGTCACGCCGCATCTGGCAGGTGAAGCACATTAGCCTCAGGAGTCACGTGTTCCCCACATGTGCTTATCTTTGAAAAGCTATTAATCATTTTGGGTAGAGTATCTGCTCATTCTTTGAGAATTTTCTTATTTCTTGAAATTTCTGATTCTAAGCCTTTAAGAGACAGGAATGGCATAGGAGAAGAGTATTCAAGTAAGAACATGGTCCCATAGCTCAATATCCAGACTTCACTGGGAATCCTTGAGTCAATGCCTGTTGGTTCCCATTAGTATTTCCTGTAAAATACTAGGGAGAAGTAGTATACATCTACTGTTTCCAAGATCATAAAGGCAATGAAGTAATAGTTTGAGGGACATGTATTGGTAGGCTCTTTAGAAGGTTTCAAGCACAAACAAATTAAAAACACACATTTTTTTTTTGTATGACAGACGTGATCTTTTCTATTACACTGTAGGTTTAAAGGCAAAATTATTCTTTAAATTTACTCCTGAAGCCAGAAGCCTAAGTAGGTGGATTATTGAGCTCAAGGTCAGCCTAGATTACATAGTAAGACCCTGTCTCAGAAAACAAAATCAATCAAAACAACAAAAAAATTACTTCTGAAATGTAAAGACTCTAAAGGCAAACAGGAATGGCAGTTAGAATACTAATATTGAAGAAAGCAGAAAGTGAAAGTTGCCCCTATCATTTGGGTAAGAGTTGAGGGCAAAGTGTCAAGGAGGCAGATGAAAAACAGCCCTGGTAATCTATTTTTGCCATGAGTGCATCAAGATGGCTACATTTGATCTCCCATGCTGGAATGTCAAATATAAATATAGGATGTCTTGATTTTAGCAAAACATTTGGGAGATTTCTTTAATATCCTTGTGCATAAGATTGTGAAATTTGACTGCATAACTAGCAATTAGGCAAAATCATAGCTGCTTGAATGACTGATTCAGTGTCAACCTGGAGGAAGATATTTTTCAGAAGGGGTCACAGGACTGTTAGTTTAGCACTGGCTAGGCATTCGGTCATTTAACTAGCATTGAGCACCTACCATGAACAAGGCACCCTGTTAACAACGACTGTGAGGAACAAAAAGGGGTGTCCCCGTTTGGCTCTTGCTGCCACAGAGAAGCTTGTTGGTCATAAACGATCACAAAGACAGGCTTTTCACGATGCAGATAACACAAAGCCGGGTGGTGTATTTTCATATCCAGGATGACAGAATCCAGATTGAAAATGATCTCAACCTGAAGGAACTTTAGTTCAAAACCTACAAGATGATGTTTAACAGTGATAGATGTAGAGTCTTGAAATTTGGACTGAAAAAAAATTGCATATGCACAGGATATGAGAGACGTGACTTGGCAGCAGTTTATGTCAAAACTTCTTGGGGATTTAGTTGATCACAAGTTTAATATGAGCCAACAATGTGGTGGAGCTTATTTTTTCAAGCAAAAACGATTTTAGGCTGTATTAGAAGCATGTGTGCTCCTCAGACCACATCTGGAGTATTATGTTCGAGTATAGTCACCACAGTTTACGAACTTTGACAAAGTCGAGTGTATCCAGAAAACAGTGACCAGGATGTGTCTGAAAAGCATGTCAATCATGCCAAGTGAGAAATGTTTGAAAGAAAGAACTTGTGATACTCAGCTTTTTATTTTTTAAGCCTTTCTTTTTTATCGCCTGTCCCCCACCCCCGCTCTTTGTTTAGATGTTTCAAGTCCCCTTGCTACGTATCTCATTTTCTGCATGTATACTGTTTTTCTGCATGTATACTGTTTTTCTGCATGACAGCTACACCTTCCGCAGTAGGCTAGGATTGCTTTAAAACACAATAGAGCCTTTGTACTTATGTTATATCCATGGGGCCCAGTTCACCACACAAACTTGAGTGGGTCCTCAGCAGTGCGAGCCAAATGAGTTAGTGAAGTTTCCCAGGGTGGCAGCCTTGAATATAGCTGGAGAAAGCCATGAATAGCTCTTGTACCTGCGTCTATTGTCATTAAATAAAGAAACAAACACAATGAGGCCCTTTAAAAAGAATTTGTAAAACCTTGTACGCCTTTTGTTGACCTCCTCATTGGATTTTAATTTGGTGTCTAATGAGATTTGATAGTAGACATACATTTCTGTGGAAAGCCTTGTCTCCAAAAGGAGCATTTCTTTTTTCAAAGTGAGAAGAAATTTTGGTACCAGCATGAAGAGATGCAAAGGAAACGAGGCACCATTTTTATTCCCAAATTAGGAGAACTGAGTGTGTGTGTGTGTGTGTGTGTGTGTGTGTGTGTGTGTGTAAACTTCATTGCCAATAAGGATTTAGTCAAATGGACACAACCCTTTTGGAACGGTCATCTGGCAATGTGTATTATCAAGGGTTTGAAAACTATTCGTTGTTTGATCCAATGATTCTTCTTTAGGGACTTTCTCCTAAGAAATACCATTCTGAATAAAGAAACAAAAGTCTTATGAACAGAGGTGTTTTATGATAATAAAAATTGGAAACAATAAAAGTGTTTAATAATAGAGGAGTGTGTAGTTACACAAACTGTCAGATACGCATCTGATAGTGTGCTATAAAGTTTGTAGTTTCCACAGAATATAAAGCTCTGCGTGTGGTGCGATACAAGAGCATGAATGCAAACATCTAGATATATATGTAGAAAAAATTCTGCAAATTCTTCTATCACAAAGTCACCAGTGGCTGCTTTTCAGTAGTTAGCTCATCAATTGTTTTCTATTTTCTAAAATTTCCCCCTGAAAATGATCAGTCTCCAAGTGTGTCTCCTTGCATATACAAGTAGAGTTGTTGAAGTTTGAATATGTTTTCTTTTCTCCCACCCTTCCTTCTTCTTTTCTCCTCACTTTAACCCTCTTCCTTTTCAAACACAACACCATAACTCAGATTGATCTTTAACTTATTCTGTAGCTTAGACTGAGCTACAATTTGGGGTTCTCTTGTGTCAGCCTCTTGAATGCTGGGATTACAGGTTTTTGGCACCATACCTAGTGTGGGCATTAGCTTTCTAATTCAGGTCTTTAACACAACCTTGTGTATCTCCAGTGAAAATAATGCCATTATTAAATGTGAAAGAGGAATACCCAAACACATTCAGAGCAAATTTGCTTTCATTTCTAAATATAAATAAAATTAATTTTTATTTGCTGTAACTCAAAGTCTCTGTAAATATATTTCATGAACAATTTTTGATCAAGGGTATGGTAAAAAGCGTCACAAATAAAATATGCTACCACTGAAAAGAGCAGTAATGAACTTGTCAGGCAGCTTTTGAGGATGGAAATGTCCCCTGCAGTTAGTAGGTGATTAATAAAGTATTCAGTGGCTAGCTACTGGAAGGAAGGAGGAGAGAAAAACAAAAGATTGATTGTGATGAATTTACAGTGAATTGCTTGATATATAGTAGAAGGATCTGAAAATATGATATCCCTTGCTAAATTAAGTCTGTTTGGCTATTTATGTATCACAGAAGCATCAACGTTCTAGCTGTCAGACCCTGGATATTGTAAAATGTATCCATTACAGGTAATTTGCATGAACCCATCACTCTGGACATTCAGTGCAATCCAGTTCTCAACTGTCATCAAAATTACTAATAGTTTTCTCAGTAACCATTTAGCTTAATTCATGGACTATCTTTCCTAAAAGAAGATATTCCACAGGCATGTTTCATGTAAACTTCATCTCTGATGACTTTATGTCAATTTCTGGATTGCATGTTAGTGAAGCCTATCTCATCTTTGTCTAATGCGGGTGGTTCTTAAGTGACTTGATTCTTTCCCACAACCCCCTACCCCCCCCCCCAAAAAAAAACCCAAGCACATCACAAGTCTCAGAAAACTGAATAACATCAATGATTACCAGAATCCTAGCAGAGGAAAATGCCATAACAAATTTGGTTTTATTCTGATGGTATGAAGAAAGTCTGGATGTTCAGAAACTGAAGTTTTTATGCATATTCATGTCTACTGGCCTTGGTTTTTTCTTTTAAAAAAAAATAAGGTGTGACATGTCTAGGAAGTATATATCTGCCTTAGGGACATTATCTCCTCTGTTTCCATGTGTGCTAAGGACACTGCCATTAACAGTGCTAAGTATTCTCTTTTTCCTGTATTTGTTCCTGTATTTGATACCTTCTTTGTATCACAATGGAAAGCAATGTGGGTTTTTTTTTTTTTTTCAGAATTTTTCAGAGTCCTCCCTTCTTCTTTACCTTCAAGTTTCCTAAATGAACATTTTCATACTTGTTTGGAATGACATTTCTACAAGGCAAAATCACGGGAAACAGAGTGAACATACATTTTCTGATGTCTTCAGTTGGTTGGTGACTCACAGTTATACAAATTCAGTGCTCCATGACACTGTCTGTAGATGTGACTCACTAGGGATGAATAGTCTTAAATAGGGAATCTGGATCACTTGAAAGAAAGCCAAGTACTTACAAGCTTTTTTTTCACCTCAACTATGGCTAACCTTACAGTCTAACAGGTTTGGCAGATGTTAAGAGCTTGATCATTTGCCTAGTGGTAACTCCATTAAAAATAGTAGCAGGGAATGGTGGGTCTTTGATCTTAATGTGGATAGAGATGTAGCCTAATGCAGAATGGAATAGTTTATGGCACAGATAACACAATCACATGAAGGTTTTTTTTTTTAGTATGTCCAAAATATATTGTCAAATATTACTAGATGTGCTTTTTCTGTTTCTCTTTTTTTAACTTCTGTATGGAATGGGGTTCTTCATTATTTGCTTTTTCAGCCTCTGATTTTTCTTAACAAATAAAATGGGTTAAGAATAGAGGTCTCTAGTTAAACAAGTTGCTGCTTGATGAGTACGAGGGGGAAACCTTTGAAATGACAGTTGGTTCCCCATGTGGTGAAGATGATGTAGGAAATTTACTTCTTCCCATCTTTCATCCTAGTTCTGTTTTCCAGCCAGCACTGGCATCTTCCCACACTCGGATCCTCAGGGCACATTACATACCAACTGAAATCCAGTCAGATGTAACACAATCCACAACTAGGGTATTGATGAGACTGTTAATGCCCATTGAGTTATCTGAAACATCTCAGCTGTACTTTTCTTCTATCCAGGAACTACCCAGTTAGAGATCTTGTCCTCAAAGGCAGGATAGGATCAGGTTTTGGTCTTTCTTGCTCATGCAGCCACAGTGCTTGTTATTAATTTTTCTGGTGTCAGAGATGGAAGTCAGGCCTTTTTGTACATTTAGCACCCACTCTACTATTGAAGGACATCCCCATCCTAGGCAGTTTTCACGGTCTCACCACAGTGTGCACCTCCCAACCCTTACCCTATGTTTTGACATTTGTTTTCTAGTTGTTTGCTGCTTATAAATGCAGGTCTTCTGTAGCTGCTTTACTAGACAGAGACTTGGATCTCCTTTGTAAGCAGGGGAATAAAGGCCAGGTTCAGCAGTAGGGGTTGACAATGTTCTGTACTAGACAAGAAGTGAATCACTTGGGAGTCAGAAAAGTTAGGTTACTTGACTTAGGTCACATGGCTACCCTTAGGAACATGGAGGTATCCCGTTCTTTGCACTGTGAATTCTACTTCTGATGATGAAAGGCATTTTTCTACTAGAGAATATTTCCAACATAAAGAATAAGTTTTATATGTTCAGTAAAATTTCACTCAGGTTAGTGCCTGTTAATCTTTTTAGTATGTTTTTTAGTATATGTTTGGTAAAAATTTATAATTATTTGACCTAAAGCTAATTTCTAGATCACATGGTAGAATCTTATATCCCATTGTGTATATCTATTACAGAATGGTGTTTTAAGTGACTTTTGATTGTATGTTACTGGATTAATTTTTTGATTTATTTCAGAAGCAGAAATAGGCTTGATTCAAATCAATTTCTGGATAACTCATGTCAATAGCTTTTAGAACTATTAAAGACACATTATTTTTAACCAGCAAAGACAGAGAGATCACACAAGTCATAATTTATATTTCTCTTCCTCTTCTCCCCCCCCCTTTTAGAAAGGGTCTCATTTTTTCCCTTGGTGGCCTCAAATTCACTATGTAGTCATGGGTGGTCTTGAACTTCTGATCCTCCTGTCTCTACCTCTAGGAGTGCTAAGTATGTACCACTGTACCTGTTTTATGTAGTCCCATGGCCTACATGTTAGACAATCACTCTATTAACAGAGCTACGTCCTTAGCCCTTACTTTCAAAAGTGAATACTTTTTTGGGCAAAATTTACTCTGAGAGGCTACTGGTAAGCCTTCTGATATTAATTTATTATTATTTGCCATCTCTGAACCTAGAGCTTTTAGAAGCACGTTTTTCCTAAGTGTAATAACTGTTACCCCCAAGAAACCACAGCCTTTTATAAAGTAGAGGGATCACCCTGAGAGACTGTTTTGGCAGAGTAAGTAGGAGCCCTTGAAGAATGTTTGAAATGGTCCTAGGCAAGACCTCCTTTTCTGGGATTGCTTTTCTCTCGTCACTTTTTTTTTCCGTTGAAAAAGCATCAGAAAAGGATATTGATTTTTAGTTGACAGGAGGATGTAAGCCAAAAAGGTGTTTAAAGAAGATGAAGCCTCATAGCTTTTGTTTAATCTTTATAAGGTATTTCTATGGCATTTTCGGAGGCCCTACAGATATTCTGTCTTTTAAGAAAAAAGTACCTACAGTTGACACTGTGTTCTGGTTATTACCAAGTGCTTCCTTATTGAACACACATTCAGTTTCTCACAGTTCTTGCAGAGAACTCTCTACGTGCTAGGTAATCAATAAATACTTGATTAATGTCTTCTAAATGCAAATTTAGCGTTAAAATATGGAAGTTTCCCAGTGCCCTCCTCATTTAACACAAGATGTCTGTTAGGAGTATGTGTGCTTGAGTAGTTGGTGCCCATTCCTGTGAGACAATTGGCACGTGTGCCTTCTGCTTCTGTGTTTGAGATGACATGAAATTTAATAACCACTAGGCTATTAGTCAAATTGCTCAGAAGTCACCTAGAGTATCAGGATCTTCCAACAGCAGGCAAGCAACCCAAAAGTCTGGAAGGACCTTCAGCTAATAATTGATCATTCCTTGAAATAGATGTCAGAGAGGTAGTGGTTGGGTTTACTTATAAGAATAGCTCAGATTTGTTTGCCCCATCTTAATTGTCTAGCAGTCTGGGATTTACTGAAGAATACTATTGATGGAGTTACTTGATCGTGGCTGTTAATGCAAGGCTCCCGGGATGATGGAAGAAGGGCACAGAAAGGAGATGGGTACTACCCGGAGGAAGTCGTCATCAGTAACCATGCCTTTTTGTAGCAAGGGTAGATGTGGCCACAGAGAAACAGGGCTCCACTCAACCATCTGTGCCAAGATTGGTTAGGGATATCATGAAGTCAATATACAATCAACTCTGTGTCCCATACTGTGTGAGGCTGGTGCTGATTATAATAAACCAGAAATATTAAACAGTTTACATTTCATATACAGTACTTCATCTAAAGAAACAAACAAATGGAAGAAATATTCCTACAGCAATGGGTAAGGATTTCAACAGTTACATTTTTTTTTTTTTTTTGCAGATGACCTTAATCTGAAAATACTTAACAAGGTCAGACATTGAGATGGATACAAAAAAAAAAAACCCATATGTGTGCCTTTGGGAAGTTTATTAAGCTGAGAAGACTAGACATATACAAAAGAAATGCTCAGTCAGTACCAGGCAGGAGCAGCCAGTTGTTTATTGGCTGGTATGGGCTTCTAGAGATGAAGCTCCCCAGGGTCTTGAGTTGGTTAGAAAGTCTCCAGATTCTTAAATGGGCTCAGAGGGTTGAGGAGGATTCAGGTGGGCCTAGCATGTTTCCAGATCAGCAGAAACGTCCTTTGCCCTCTGGGAAGCATCAGTGTCTGACCTGTCCTCCAAAACTCCTCCCCCAAACTTGCTTGTCCATTTTACATCCTTAAAGCACACCTGGTCGGTAATTAGCTCAATCACACTGTGTTTCAGTCATTACCCTTGGATTTCCCAAGGATGAGCTTAATTCATCTCCCACATTAAAGTGAGTACCTACATGACCAAAACTCAGCTGAGTAGAATATTCTTGTCTCTATTATGTCAATTTAATGCTGCAGTAATTTTATTACAAAGAAAAGGATGTTGGGTTACAGTTTGCCACCCAAGTATCTATACAGAAATTGTTCGTGTATGTTGTAAAAAATCTCTGATGTCAAAGGGCTCTCATTTTTCCTGAACACTACTTCATTGGAGGGAAGAAAGGGAAATGAGCTGAAACTCGGACTCTCGGAATTTAAAACTGATAAGATCTAATTTTGCTAATTCATTCAGAAACTTTATTCAGAATTTATAGCTTATAAAAGTATTGATGGTAGATACAGCCCCTAGCTTCTAAGGTTTTACAGGGCTTTATTTTGCATTTTAACTACACTTCCCTCACCTCTGACCTGCTGCTGGATCTGATGGCACAAACTGGTAGTACATATGCTATGCTACCAAAATGAGAAGGGAGAGGGGCACCTTTATTAGATCAGATTACTGCCAGATGCCTGTAACGCTCTCACTGGTTGCTGTTTAAAGTGAGGAAAAACACAGATCTGACCACATCTAGGAATGGTGCCAGGTGTCTCTACTAAGGCAACCCAACTCCAGAAGGCTATAAAAAGAGCCCCCAAGTAGTAGGTTCTGATTTCCCACTGAGCTGACCAATAAATCCAACCACCAGTTAATTAAAAATGCTTGGAGAGAATGTGCATCCTCTGTGACCCACCTGTCCTTGTGAATACTCTTTGCTTACTAATGGGAGGCTCCCACTTACTGTTTCAGTTTCCGGGTTAGGGAACGCCCTGTTTCCCTTTCACAGCAGCCTGGAGGTTTAAACGGCATGTGTGGGTTCCTGATGCCACTCCTTGAGTCTCAGGGTTTATTTGAGGGTAAAATGATCTGTGGCTTCCAAAGAAGCATGTACTTTTTCTACTTGTGTTTGGGGTTCCTGGCACCACCAGAAAGACCAGGTTTAGAGAAACCACCTCATCTGTCATGATAGGAGTTTCCTTCAGTCTGTCAAAATCTGATAGAAAAACATTGTTTCTCTAACTACTGGTACAAGGAGGCTATGGTAGCCTGATATGTTGGAATTTGGATCTTAGTATTTATTTATTTATTTAAACTTAGGAATTCCAATTCAATAGCTTTTTTAAGGTTTATTTTCTTTAATGTTAATGAATGTTTTGTTTGCATGCATATATATATATATATATACATATATATATACATATATGCATGCCTGTGCCTGTAGCCCATGGAGCCCAAAAAAGGATATGAGATACTCTGGAAGTGGAGGTAAGGATGGGTGGAAACTACCAGCATTTTTAAGGTGTCCCTTGGCTTTTTCACATCTTTTGTGGTATATTAGACCAGGTTGTATAGAATTCACTATGTAGGACAATCTTGTCTTAAATGTGGAGTAATCCTCCTACCTCAGCCTCCACGTTGCTGAGGTTAGATGTGTGAGCCCCACATAGTGCCTGACCTGGCCAATTAACCAAAGCAAACAGCAAAAAAAACCCAAAACAATACACAAAATGAACAAACAAAAAACCTTAGTGAGAAAAACTAGATGGCAGAGCACTTTCCTCACATGCACAAGGTTTCCAGGTCCATATTTGGGATAAGGGAAGAGAGAAATAGAGAGAAGGGGAGAGGATGTGTGTGAGAGACTGCCACTTGTCTACTCAGATGTCCTGTTTTCTTTTAGGGCCCTGAGTTCAATATCCAGTACTACAGAAATAAAACACATTAAAAAAAACCCAACCAAACAAATAGGCTTCAGTGTAACTGGTATCTCTTGATTCTTTGGGACTTTTGAATGCATTTTCCATCACAACAACCTAACCATTAACAGTCTCTCCTTGTTAGAGCACTCAAACAGTTATATCAGAAAAGACCTTCCACACCAGTATAGAAGAGTGAGACAATATGGTTTCAATACAGGGTTAGCATTCTCAGAGTTACATGCATACAAGGTAGCATAAGATTGACTATCAAATCTGGAAATAATTTTACATACAGTTTTAGAAAAAATAGGAGACAGAACAATTTACAGCTTCTTCTGTGTTCCTAAGAGACAAGAAGAGGCACATTGTGACTATTAAAGTATACCTTATAAGAGACTGGAATTCCCCTGAGCAAATTCCAGAGGTAAGTGTCCTTGGTTCCAAGGGTCAGAGGCCCAAGACATTTGATAGGCCTATTACATTCTTATGACATCTAAAGGTAAAAATCTAGCTATAACACTTTTGGTATACACCTGAAGGAAATTAGTCAGCACATCACAGACATACCTACAGACCCATATTTTTTGCTGCAGTATTTATGAGAGCAAAGCCAAAGAATCAGCCTATGTGTCCATCAGCAGATGAATGGATAAAGAAAATGTGGTGAACTGGAGTTTCATTCAGTTACAGAAGAGTTTGCAGGAAAACCAGTAGAGCTGGAGATCACTATATTCATAATATCAGTGAGATTCACGATGACAGGTTCATGTGTTTATGTCTGTCTTCCATCTATTTCTTTCTATCTATCTATCTATCTATCTATCTATCTATCTATCTATCTATCTATCTATCTATCTATCTCTGTATCTGATATGAAATTCTGAGCTAAGAGGAAGCTGCCTAAAGGGAGGGAGAAAAGGAGAGGATAATGGGGTTAAAAAAGACAAAATATCATGCTCCATTTATATGTTTAATCTAAGTTTAAATACATACACATATCTCACCTGATCGAAGAATGGGTGCTTGCTATGTGCAGGAGATGATCAACGGACAGAAAGGTATGGGGGAAGGCAAAGGCACGCTGTATTTGTATGCAAATGTTATTATGGACATTATTTTGTCTAATAACTAAACATTTAAATTAAAAAAAGAAAATATAAAGAACTTCAAGTTTTTTCAAATTAGAAGAAGTTGGCTGCTTACTTCCTGTATGTATATAACAAGAAATATATTATATGTATATGTATTTGTGCCTTTATATCTTTTGGCACGACAGATCCTCATAAACTTGGATTAACTCATTTGTACAGTGAAATTTCTTCCACTACGTAGGAGTTGGAAACCTTCCTCTATAATCACTATATTGGTTAATTTTAGAATGTTTTTGTTTTTGTTTTTTTGTTGTTTTTTTAGATTGAGTCCTTTGACTGAGGTCTTCTTTGTAAAGTGAAGATACTGAGAATGCAAATGGGGTAAATCTAGTGGGAAATTGCAGTCTCTTTTTCTTAATACGGAGATATTTCCTTCCCAATTAGGTGTTACATTGGCCTTATAAACCACTGAGAAAGGGTTGTTTAAAGACACTTAAGAAATACAAGTTTATTGTGAGCTTAAGAACATGAACACGGCTTTTGGACAGACTTCAAGCCTGAGAAATGTGTTTGCTATTACTGAGGAAAGTAAATGAAGTTGCATGTAAGTTGCTTATTTCTTCTGCCCAGTGTCATGCAAGCATGACTTTTACTTACCTTAACTTGCACACTGTTAGCAAAGCTTTTCCTGATTAAATGCCGCTTCACCCTTTTTAGTCCTCTCTGAGGTATGCACGCTTCCTCATAAGGACATCTGGAGCCTTTGGCCCCAGGGACTTATACAGGCAGCTCTTTAGCTTGTTCTGTTAGCCTAAGTACCTCTCCCTCCTGCCAATGTGACCTTTTTTCCTTCCTTCCTTCCTTCCTTCCTTCCTTCCTTCCTTCCTTCCTTCCTTCCTTCCTTCCTTCCTTCTATTTTATTTATTTATTTTTTGTTATAGAGTAGCTGAAAGGTTGTCACCATAGGAGAACTATTTTTGAGCCACCCTGATCACTAGAAGAAAAAAAAAAAAAAGAAATCCAAGCATCCTGTTTGGACAGGTTGTAAGCTGTGACATTAGACCTTGCTGGTATGCAGAATGGCTTTCATCACTCTCCCAGCCCATTCAGCAAGGTTAAAGGTCTCAGGAAGGTATTTGACTTGTGGCTCTGACTTGCCCTGACTGCTGAGCAATGATGGGTCTTTTTCTTGAACCACTTAGGAGGCGCCCTTGGGAGCAGCATAACAGAGACAACTAGAAACGGAGGCGGGGGTGGGGGTGGGGGGAGAAAGAGTTTGTTCCATGTTTGAAATGAAGAAGTCACCCGCAGGAGTAGAATATACACCAAAGACTTTGCTGGTAGTTTTGTAATTTGCAGGCTCTGCCCACGAAACAAAATGGTGCTGTATGCTTTGTTTGGAGTCAGAAAGAGAAATTGAAAAGTATTGTAATTTGCTTTTAATAAGACCCTCTGCAGCTGGGACTCAGCCTCATGTGGCTCACAGAGAAGGGCTTTGTTCACAGAGACACTCCCAAATGATCTATGTGTATTTATTTATTCACTCAAGAATATCTGGTTTCTATATGTAAGGCACATCAGATCATATGATCTCACTCCCTTCTCTCATCTTCCTAAAGGGAAGACCTTGAGTTTGAATTAAGGTCTTTTTTTTTTTTTTTTTGAGTCGAGGAATTGCTGTATAACTCAGGTAATCCATGTGCCTTAGCTTCCAAAGTGCTGGAATTATAGACTCATGCGATCACACTTGGCTTCTTGAACAAAGGTCCGTTGGCTTCAAACTGAGTTGGCTTGCTGCTTTGCCACAATTGGCTAACATACTAATGCTTTATGAGGAGTCTGTGGGCAAGTGTCTGGAATTTCCAGTACTGTTGGGAAAGGAAGGGGGTTTACCATTTTCCCACAGGAAAGTAGAGGAGCAACCTGACTCTGGAACCCACTTGTAGTTCCTGAGGTGGTGCTAGCCTAGTGACTGACACATATTTGGCACCTAAAACTTTTGGGGGGAATTGGATGCCACCATCTCACTCCATCTGTTATTTCTGTCTTGCTTCAGAATCTGACCTCAGGTGTAATGATACTGTAAGTTCTTCCATATTTAGAATACGTTTCTGTATATATGTATGCGCTGCATGATAGTGTTTTTGATCAACAGTAGACCACATATATGTCTATGGTTCCAAAAGACGTTAATGCTTAGTGAAGTTAGTTACCATGTTTAATAGTACCACTATTGCATAGTTTATTACTGACAGAGTGAAAATTTTAAACAATTATTAAGTGTACAGATATTTTGCTTGCATGTGTGTTTGTGTATCACATTCATGTCTGGTAGTCTTAGAGGCTAGATGATGCCATTAGATCCTCTGAAATTGGAGTTACAGATAGTTGTTAGTCATTTGTCAGCTGTTAGGTGCTGGCAAGCAAACCTAGGTCCTATTCAAGAGAATAATTAGTGTTATTAAGTACTGACCCATCTCTCTAAAACCTTCTCTTAATTATGCAATATATTTTGATCATATGCATGTCTACTCATTTCTCCCTCCACCTCCTCACAGATCCACCCCATCCTCCACTTGGTGTCTTTTTTCTTTAACGTTTGATAGACTACCTCTGAGCAGATTTCCTGGTCCTCTGGCTCTCAAAATCTTTCCGTGTTCTCTTCTGCAATGTTCCCTGAGCCGTAAGTTCATGGGTTGCATTAGAGATGTTTTAATTGGTTTTTCTGTACCTTCCTCTCATCAGTTCTCCATAGTTTGACCAGTTGTAGCTTTCTATAATGATCTCCATCTGCTGCAAACGGAAGCTTCCTTTTTTTTTTTTACACTGTAGGACTGATTTACAGACTGTGGTCTTATGTATTGTGAACACACACATATCTGGAGCTGTGACAGGATTGTATATACAGCAATAGGTTGTTATATTTTAACTTGAAACACATTAAGATCCATGGAGGCCATGTTTGTCAGTGGTTCCTGTGTATCTATGGCTTGACAGTGAATTCCCTAGCTATTCCTTTTCTATAAGAAGTGACTGGAAGTGTAATGGAGAGTTTATTCCCGCTTATATGATCTGACATTTTGACATTTCCTGAGCTGTAGGATACTTGAGAGCAAACAACTTGGCTTTTACTGAAAAAATTAATTATATTGTCACTTTCACATAGTGATGGGCCTTTGTAAGAGGACAAAGGTATTCAAGCTGGGAAAAATGAGATGGTTAACAGGATGACAGTAACATAAAGGTCTTGAGTCTGGAGAAAAGGACTTCATTAAGCATTGATGATTAGCATGGTGTTAAGTCTTTCAAAAAGTTTTACTACATTCTATGGCATTGTTGTATGAAGGAAATTTAAATGTGTAGTCCATTTACGTTATAAATAAATTTTGTGTATTTTATAACATAATATTGTCTTAGGCCACATCAGTACTACAGACTCAGTTCAGTTGCTTAAGCAGACTTGATAGGACAAGACCAACATATAAAGCCTGTCACCAGGAGTCAGTCAAAAAGCTAAGCTGGCTTGTGTGTTGACATGCAACTAACACTTCTGATTGCAAATCTAAAGA
The DNA here is from genome assembly GCA_030674055.1 of Rhabdomys pumilio. Lineage (NCBI taxonomy): Eukaryota > Metazoa > Chordata > Mammalia > Rodentia > Muridae > Rhabdomys > Rhabdomys pumilio. The sequence goes on from JANHMN010000005.1 coordinate 16,605,951, forward strand.
TGAAGTCAGCTTGGCCCAACAAGAATATGAATAGTTCATTCAAGAACACTATGAATTAGTTTTGTGGACAAGAGTCAGTGTAGGGTTAAGGTCAAGAATTTGGACAGTGGTTCTTTGTATTAGATCCTAAAAGCTCAAGCAAAACTAAACAAACATGTAAACAGGAGAAAATAATTATAGGCAAACTACATTAGCCACAGGATGGATATTCTAATATCCCTCATGAGTGCCTGAAATCACAGGTTGTATACACACACACACACACACACACACACACACACACACACCAACCACAAATATACGATTATGTTTAACTTTAAATTGAGCACAGTAAGAGATTTAAGAGAATAATCAATAAAAGCAACTACTATAGTACACTGCAATAAAAATTGTAAGTCTAGTTTTTATGATAATAATTTTTCATTTAAGTTTTTTAAAAAATTATTTGCTTATATTTTGTGGTGCTTAGAATTGAGCCCAAGACCTCAGTCATGCTAAGACTGAGGCTCAGCTACCCTTAGCCTCAAGTTTTCTTTACATTATTTTAGTTACCAGAAGTCAACCACATCTTAACAATACTGATGTTGTCCGGCTGCCACAGCAATGTTAGACAGCGAGGTAAAAAGATTTTGCACAGCAAAGGAAACAATGACGTGAAGAAAGCAGCATGGAAAATAGCATGGGAGAACCTATTTGCAAGTCACTTATTTAATAATGGGTTAAACATTCAAAGTATGCCAGGAACTCATTTTGATAAGCGATAAAGTAAGTAAGCCATTCAGAAAGTGGGCTCAGGATGCAAATAAGCATTTTTCAAAAGAAAGCCTACAAATGGCCAACAGATGTCTGAAAGAAAGACGCTGAACAACACTGACTTTTACAAAGACAAAAAGTAAAACAAATTAGGTATCAGCTCAGCAGTTAATATGGACATTATCAAACTAACAACTATTTATGAAGATATTACAAAAAGGGAAGTCTCATTCCTTGTTAGTAGAAATGTAAATTAAACAGACATTATGAAGAAAAGGGTGGAATTCCTATGGAAACTAAATTAGGACCATTTTATGCTCCCATTGTCTCACATGAGGTTAAGTAACTTAAGAAAGTAGGTTTATGAAAAGGCACACTCATTTTCGTTTTGGCATTATTCAGAAGTTATGTATCCATGAATGAATGTGGTTCCATTGATCATTTAAAAGGGGGACAACTATGTCATTGTGATAAAATGGATGAATCTGGTGATTAGGCTAAGTGAAATAAACTAGGTACAGACAGGCAAGCATCCTGTGCTCTCCCTTATGTTTGGAATCTAAAACAATTTAACATAAAGAATCAAGATGGAAAATGGTGGGCGTGGGAGGCTAAGAAGGATTTGGGACGAGGTGAAAGGGTAGTATTTTATTTCGATTGGAGAAATCAGTGACAAGTATTTTAAAGAGTGGACATGCTAATTAGGTCAAATAAATTACTTCACATTCTATATGTGTATCATAGCATCACATGTGTACCTCACAAATACCTACAATTACAAGTGTCAATAGCTACCTGCCATTGGAGAAGGGTGAATTCTAATCTCTGATGAGATTTAGACTCTGTGAGCCTCAATTTTCTTATTGTTAAAACGAATATGGAAATAAGTTATTTCACCACATAGGTGCACAGATTAAAACAATACACACTACATACAGTGTGTGTGTGTGTGTGTGTGTGTGTGTGTGTGTGTGTGTGTGGCATAGTTTTCATTTTGAATTGCCTTTTTAAATTTTTTGTCTACATTGAATTGTTAAAGTTGATAAAACTAAAACTTTGAATGCAGGATTTGGAGATACAGAAGTGTAATGAAATACTGGTAGAGTACTTATTGAAAGCAATATAAATATCAAAGAATAGTCAATTTCAACAACTAAACAAAATTGGAAGATAAATACAGCCTGTGTTCAGCAACCATAGAAACCTTCTTGTTTTGGATTTGTTCTTTTTTTTGCTTCCTGGCCATTGGCCTTTTATAACATCTAGGACTCAGAAGATTCTGATTGTAAATTATAAAGTCTTTGTGACTTTTTCTAGAATTCTTGTCAGAATACTAATATTCTATTAGTAACATGCCACCCTCCTTCTGCCTTGCTGGTTCTGATCTGTTGACAGCTTGAAAACTTGTTTTCAGAATTTTCTTGCATTCTGGGTAAAAGCAAAAGTGTTTAGTTTCTAAAAAGATTTTCACTATATTTTGATTGTTCTGTATTCTTGATATATGAAGATCCAAATAATGGAAATCCAAAGGGAAATCCAAATAATGTTTTGGCAACCTTGTTAAACATGGACGGATGGTCTTCTACTGACTGAAAGAAAGAAGTCTATCTACATGTGGATGTGACATAACCCTGTGCTGTACAGTAAATAATTGCCCTTGATTAAATATTACAGCAATCATCAGAAACTAGATATGTGATATAAAATTAAATGTATTGGCAAGTAATGGATTTTGAAATTAGGTCAAAGGACAGTGTTTTGAATAATGAAAAATTTCATGCCATGGTAGGAATGCCATCCTGGTAGAGACAGGAGACATGTTGTTACCCAAAATGTTTGGTAACAGATACAGTCCTCGTATACTACACTACTAATGTAGGCTCATGGGCTCAAAGTAGACTAAATGCCAGAGAGTATCTTATTTTAAGTGTGAGCAAAAAGTTGAGCATGTAATTCATACCTTTTTTTTTTTTGACACAGTCAACAAAGAGTGTATCTCTGCTAGGGCTTTGGGTTAGCTTCCATGCACCGTGATTTATGTTGGACCCTGACCAGGCTTTTAGGTGAATGTCACATTCTAGCTTTGGCATAAACACCTTTAGTAAAATACATATACATATACACATACACATACACATACACATACACATACACATACACATACACATACACATACACATACACATACACATACATATACATCATATACGTATCCACACTTACCCGCATTTCTGAATTTAGAGTATACGTTTCTGAAGGGGCAAAGCTCAGAAGTGTGAACTGATGGTTCCAGAACAAGAAAACAAAACAAATCTCTTACACATGTGTTAAAGAGTCGACAAGGCTAACTGACTGATTATGGAGAATTGGATTGTCTCAGGTCTAAAGGCACATTATCTTGGGCTCTGTTTAGCTGCCTTCATTCACTTGTTCACTTTCTTGTCAGATTTAACATCCTATGATCATTCTGTGATACCCTTTGGAATGTTTTAGCAGACACTAGCACAAAAAGCTGAAGATGCTATCATATAGATAGCATCTGAGGCCTTGCCTTACAGCAGAGACTTCCATGCTTCGTTCAACTTGCCGACTTGTAGGTTCCCACCAATGGATTTGTGAAGTGCCTTGGTGATTAAGTCAGATTATTAGTGAGTTTCTCAAACGATAAGAATACGCCTTCCTCCATCACATCGCCTGCCTCTCAGAAGGACATTTTCTCATTTTGACCCTCCCCTCTTCATCCCTTTCTCTTTGCAGAACTTGCTGAGAATCACATTAGGAGTTAATCCAGATCTATGTTAAAAATTCTTGGCAGGCTGAGAATTTGTGAGTCTTTCTGTGATTAGGGACACACTTGCTAGGGTACTTTTCAAGTTCCCAGTAAGCACTGATTGATACCATAGGGGAAAATCCTTGTTAATTCAGTTGGCACCTGTGATATAATGCTTTAGAAAATATCTTGTGGCTATTTCCATGGAATTCAAGCCAAATCATTTATCTTTTGTTCTGAGGGAACAGCTGATGGTGCATCCAATAAGTGTTTTCTATAGTTTAGTGTCTTCCGGGCTTATACAAGCACTGTCTAAAGTTTAGACCATGAAGTCTGTTTTGCAGCAGGTGAGATGACTTTGTGGGCAAAGCTGCTCTCTACCAAGCCTAAAACCTGAGTTCAGTACTTAGCATCCATTCTTCCAAGTTGTCCTGTATTTCAATAAGCACGGCACACTTGCCCCCATGAATGTGTGCACGTGCATGCACCCACAAATAAATATATAAGAAAGACATGATTTTAAAAAATTAAAGACTTTTATATAATAGCACCTAGAAACAATTTTAGTCAAGGACCCGATTTAAGCCATTTTTACCCAGGTCAAGCTAGAGATTAGAGAAAGATGGCAGATGAAATCAACTTAAGGTCTGGCACCAGTTACAAAAGGAAGTAGGTCATTGGGTTGTGTTTATAGGAGGAAAGAGAATGGATTGCCAGATTGTTATCACTGGAATGATTGTGGAGGAGGGGGAGACACTCATTTGAAGCCCTGGCCCCCAGACTAAAGGAGCCCAGAGTGCTTTAAGGACTCACACATAATTGGCCATACATTCCACAGGAAGAAGGCCTGCCTCTGGCTACATCACTCTGCCTTGAAGAAATGAAAGGGGGAGGAGGGACAGAGGGGAGCATTTGGCATCCTGTGAAGACCTTTGTAAAGTGTCTCCAGATTTTCCAGCCTCAATTTCACAATTCTGCATTGAAAGCTGGCGAATCTTTAGAAGCCTCAGCAAACAACTTGAGGGAAAGTTGCTTTTGCACATCAGCAAGCAGTGGGCACATACAGTTTATACAGTCTTAGTTTTGTGTGTGGATGTTTGTTGTTTTGGAACTGAATAATCTTACTCTTTGACAGAACTCTTCTGTTGTGCTTAATAATTTGCAGCAAATACTGCCTGGGACTCTGAAGAGAGAAAATAAAAGATTTGGTTCTTTTCTTAATCTCATTAGGATCTTCAAAACAGAGGAAGATATTAAAAAAAGTAGCAACTCACTAGCCAGGAGCTGGTCGCGCGTAGTTCATTTTGGTAAAACATACATGACGATCAACATGAAAACAAACAACTAAGTAGTTTTCATTAGTATCTAATTAGTAGGTGATTTGGTTGCTAAGTGCATTTGCTAATTCATTAACAATTAGGTAAATTAAATGTAATGGAAATGATTTAAGTTTGAAAATACAATACCATCCGTATTAATTTTAATTTAATGGAATAAAATCCATTTGCTGTCTTTTCCCACTCCCAAATACCCCCTTTCCTTCCAAAACATACAGTATAGAGTACATAGGCTAGATCTCTTGTCTCTGGAAATACATCTGTTAGTGGAGCAAGTCTGTCTATGTCACTAGATGAGTGTCAGCAACAAATGGTGCATATGCACATAATACTGATGGGGGTTGTAGATGAAGCCCATGAGAGCAGCGAGAGTCCTTTGCGATACTGTGAGGGAATCAGGAAGGTATTTTAGAATTTGAAGGGGCTTAAGGCTTGATTCCGCTGTTGATATTGAATTGCAGCATGACCAAAGGATTAACAAACGTGCCTTTCATGAAATATCTCAGGGCACAGAGGTTCTCAAATGATTGCAAATTGGTTAATGACTTAAGAAAAAACACGTTACTTCTGTAAACAAGTAATTTTGAAGGATTTTCCTAAATAGCTGTGCATGTTTAAAGCATAGAATTATATACCATGTCAATATACACTGAGCTCAAAAGCAAACGTGACTTTAAAAAAATCTGAAAAGAAGCATCCTAATTTGGGATGATGCTTGAAAGACTACTATCTCCCTGACTTTAAGTAACGTCATGTCAGCATTTCTCACAACGAAAGTGGTGAACATTACTCACTAGGAAAGTTGCAACACATTCCTGTTCCACCTTGTGGTTATCTGCAGTGTATTTCTGGCTTTGTTTCAGACCTTTGGCTAGATCACTTTCACAAGATTTAGAGAAACAATCACAATGGGACATTAAGTGATTCTCTCTACCACACTTTATTAAACAGCAAACTGAGTTACCAACGCTGAGCAAGTAGGCAAGGCTGGAAAGACATCATTGTGGAATGGGCTTGCAAGATTGTTCTAAGTTGTTTGATGTGGAAGCAGTATGGTGCTTCTAGTAGTCAGTCTTTACCATGGAAGGGTGGGAGGGGATATGGGACCCATTGTTTTTGGTGACTTGTCAGGCCAGGCTTCTCATCTCTGAGAAAGTGGCTGGAGTCCTTTCCAACCATAGTATTTTCCGTTGAATTTATAGTGGTACGTGGTTGAAAGTTCAAGTGATGTTTTTGAAGTTGAGCAAGTAAAAATGAGTTAAGAGTATCTAGTAAATATGAGGAGGGCATTGCCTGTTGCTCTCTGTCAGGATATCTTTTTTCTCTGGGAAGAACAGACCCGCTTTTCTGTCACACCAGGGTCAGATTATCATTTATCTCAAAGTAAGCTTCTGTGCTGATAAGAGTTGTATTTACTCTCTTTCGCAGATACGAGATCATAAACATTAGGGCAGAAATGTCATTAGACTTTTGTCTTTCTTAGGAGACTTTTTTTTCCTTTTCATTATATTCAGACTTAGGAAATAAAGTAGAAAAATTCCCATAAACGGACATGCTTGGGCTCTTTTTTCCTTTAGATGGCTTAAAGTGTGAAAAATAGAAAAGAATGAGTCTTGAAGGGAAACAAGATAGGAAGAGTTGAGTCACAATTAATGAAGATTCTAATAAAGCTAACATTCCTTCTGGGTAGGAAATGCTGCAGATCTGTTCCCTGAGGGTTTTTTTTTTCCAATTTCCATTCATCAACTTACTCAACTGAGCATTTGACTGCTAAACTTCCCAATACCACTAACTTTGGAATTTACATTTACATCGACAGAAATAATATTCACATCCTCAAAATGTCAGGTATCATCAAACTGTACCATAAAAGCTTTGATTCTATCCGTAGGATGAAACATTAAAGGCTGTGAATGGGATGAATTTCCTTATCTCTTAGAATGGAGGGGATCTAATTTGGGAGGCAAAGATCTTAACCCTATGCAAATATTTGATTTCTTGATACTCCTTTTCTTTAAACAAATCTCTCTCTCTTTCTTGATGAGGCTGATTTAGTCCTACAAAACCAGAGTGGTTGGGTGAACACATTTTAAAACACACTCTTTTTTAATGTGTAAAATAACGTATAAGGTCTTTTGTAAAACATAATGTGTACATACACACATATATTTGTACAATCTCCTGTAGCTTGAGCTGGGTCTTGCACTTGCTATGTAGCCGAGGCTGGCCCTAACTTTTAGATCTCCTGCTTCCATATCCTAAATACTGGGTTTGTAGTATGACTCTCATGCTCAACCTCGCAATTCTGGCTTTCGTGTTTCTATTTTCTACATTTTACTTATATATCCCAGTATCTCTGGATAATCATCAGCATACTTTGCCTTAGCGTTCTAGATTTAGCCCTGTTCTCTAGGAGTGTATAGATTTTTTTTTATCAATTTTTTTTTGGTACTCGATTCATGTCCATGATAAGAGAGAAATTCCCTACATCTGTCTTCTTCATATTTTTTTTAAAAAGCTTTTTTGACTTGACAACAACTTTGTGGGTTTTGTCTTGGCTCTTTTTGAGTGTAACGGTCATGTGGGTAGGTGTGGCAGCTGGGTCTCTCACTGAAGAGGAAGTATCTATTCTTTTTCACCATTTACAACCAAGATGTTGCCCAGCTAAAATAAATGGGGGGTTTTATGGCAGACTCTGATCCATGCTATTAGATACAAAAATGCTTATTAAAAGGGATAAAACAGGACATGTATATCTTCCAGTTCACATTGTCCATCAAGATGACAGGAATGTAATTTTCTCAGCATAATTCTCTTTAGAAACGTCTTACTTCTGGTCTGTCCTCCACAGCCGAGTCATTTAAGTCTCCTGGCAATAAGAACTTGAACAACTCTAACAATAATAAGAAGAAATTCCTTGGTCCTGTTATTGTAGACTTTGTTTTTCCAAATATATAATTTTCTAACTGAAATTAGTAAAAAAAAAAAATCATTTATTTTCTGAGTAAAATCTCCATACAGCAGCTTTTTAAACAAAATTTGAGTGTTTGAGCTTTAATAATAAAATTTGAGTATAAATTATTTTTATAATTCTATCCAAGGATAACAATGTTTTGATTGTATTTAGTCTGTTTGCTTCCAGTCTTTTGACACACACACTCTCTCTCTCTCTCTCTCTCTCTCTCTCTCTCTCTCTCTCTCTCTCTGTGTGTGTGTTATACTTTGCATTATTTTATATATACGGCTTTCCCATTGTCTATTATGAACATAGTAGTAATTCACTGAATATTTTTAAAAATCTTCATCTGTACAAATCTCATCCAATGTAGGTATATAGAATTAGTAATTTTGCTTTAGTTAGTTCTCTATTACATTGTGGGCACATTTAGCTGTTATTATTCCTGGTTTGGAGATGCAATGCTCAGGTGGACAGATTCAAGACTCACATGGTAGATGGTACTCCTTGTCTTTGGATTCTTTGGGAGTGTTCTACAGTCTTTCTACTCTACCATATAGTGAAGGAAGAAACAATGATAGATATTTATTGATTTAGCTGGACTTTTTGTGAAGCAAAAATAATGTAGCCATGACTTTAAAATAAATTCACTTCTGATAATTATTATTATCTTCTAATATATAGAATCTGATAGACAGTGAGGACTCCGTTCCCAAAGGCATTCTTTTATATTGTCAATATATTTTCTGACTTTCACTTAAAATATCCACTATAAAAGTTATGTTTAACTGAGAAATGATAGCCTAAAGTGATTTTGCTATTGAGTTTTAGTGACCAAAAGCTGGTTTATAGTATTATCCTTTATTAAATAATAGTATTTCCAGTTAAGCATTAAGACATTGAGAAGATTACCCTGTCAGGATTAAATGTGGTCTCAAACTGTCGTAAGTGACCCTTTAACACCTATAAAGTGCCGAAACTTTTGTGGACACTTGAATGTGGAAGAAAAGGGCATGTGTATGTCAGGGCTCCAAAATGAGATATGATGCAGTAATTAAAGATACATTTGCTAAATGAGGTACATACAACCAAAAAAGGAAATATAGAAAGGTTAATAAAACAAAAACAAAAGCAAAATAAATCTTATGTTCCAAAACAAAACAAGGCAATATTGCCAATAGACAAACTACCTTAGCAGTCTTCATATCTGTTTTCATTCCACATACTCAATTTTTAGAGAAGCTAGGATAGTCTTTTCAAAACTTTCAGGTCAATAAGCAACCATATCTGGAATCTAGCCTTTTGCTCTTTGACTTATAGAACCAGTAGGATAACACTGTTTTGCTCTGGAATCCTAAGTAGATAGCAGGCAAATTGGAACTAAAACATCCACATTCTGAAAACCAAGATAACATTTAATCTTATTTGAGTCTGTTTTCTTTAGTATCACTTTACCTAGGGAGCCTCTGTAAGTGTTTAATAGGTACTATTGCTTCTGGGGTTAGAAGTGCATTGCCTGGAGTCTTCTTATTGTATCCTGATATGCCTTTGGGGAAAATAGGCCTTTAAGTGTTAACAGGATCTCTATTCTGTTTTTGGTTCTTGCCATTACTATTTCAAATCACATTATCTTAATGAAATAGGAGTCTATGTAATATGAATTCTGTTTTGTTTGACAAAAGATTAAGGGTGTCTAGGAATTATGATCATGTTACAGTAATTGCCTAAAATGTGGTGTTAATGTTTCTCACTTCAATTGTTTTGTGTTGATTGAACAACCTTTGGAGTAGATGGTAAATCTCAATGCCATTAGTAATAAAGATCTAAATAGCTTAATAATGTTTCTGAATGTGGTAGTTCTTCAGTGTTTTAGAAAACGACAATTTTTTAATCAAGGTGCTTATATTGAATTCAAACAGGCTAATAGTACAGATTCTTTTTTTTTTTTTCAGCGTTTTCAGATAGCAGGAACTATATTTTGAGTAAGTGTATCCCCTGAAATTGAATTTTTTGAGGGTTCTTCTGTTATATATACTAAGTACCTTGAGATAGAAATTGAATGATTGATTCATTCAACCCACAAGTATTTCTGAGAATCTACAAAGTGTCAAGGATTCTCCTAGGTAGTGTGTGTGTATGTGTGTGTTTGATATGAGATCCAGTTTTTGAATGGACTTTATAGTTTGGGTGATAGAGGCTCTCTGTATGCGTGCTATTCATAAAATGATACAAAATTCAGTGGTTGAATATACTGTAAACACATATGAGACTTGTGTTCAGTTTCTAACACACATATGTACATACAAACACACACACGCACACGCACACGCACATGCACGAACACACACAGAGAGATACAAAACAAGGACACCCATTGTGTCCAGAAATAGTAGCCTGGCAAATTCTTGAGGCAAGAAAAATAAGGTTGTTAGGTGCCAAAATCCATCTGGGCTAGAATCAAAGATTGCATAAAGGAAATAGTATGGTGAGAAAGAGTTGAAAAAGAAGGCAGATGACGGAATTCTCTTCGTTTCATTTTCCAGCTGTATTTTGAGGGCTGTATGCTGAAAACTTACTGAGTATGAATAAATTTGAAGTAGGTCTCTAATTGAGAGCAACACCCAAGGAGCAAAATCTCGAGCTAATCTGTACAACATGTGGCATTGTAAAACAATCCTTCAGAGTGTCCTGCCTTAAACATCCTCCCTTTAGTCTCTGTGTATATCATCTGGGCCACCCAATGAGCTCAGCTGGAAATGAGAGGCTTGAGTTAGAAAATTTTGCCAGAGCAGTTAAGATCTCATTGGATCAAGCTGACCAGCTGTGTGGTTTCAAAAACACTAGTTTTTAGTGAAATGATAAGAGTATTCATTTTGGGGTATTTGGAAGTAAAATTCATCGATCAAATGATCTTACGTACCAGCCCTTTACCATAGACACGCTTATCCATAAATGGCCCAGATTTTTTTTCTTTTTAAGCAATGCTCTAGAATTTTACTCTGCAAATCTCCTAGGTGCATTTTGTGATGTTTTGACTGCATTGGCAGTTAACCAGAAGTCTGGGTGGTTGCAAATAGCAGACGGAGAATAAGTTATTTATATGTGACTTGAATGGTCCGTTTATACTTATATTTGACTATGGGTAAGTCTGCTTTTGAAAACCATTTTCAAACTAAATAATGAAGTCATAATGTAAAGGTCTGACTTGTGCTGCTGAGAGGCTGGCTGACTGACTGGCTGTGCTGCTGCCTGACTCCTCCTGCCTGCTTCATGCTGAGTAGAGAGTAAAAACATGCCTGTTGTCCAGCCTATTACTTACGCGGCATTATTCTAAGTGCTACTGATGTGTCTAACAGACATATTTTATTCTATGGTTTGCAGCTATTTCCTTTTAGTTTGCTGTTCACAATTATAGAAAGGACTATATTCAGAGGACTTAAAGAAGAAAAGTCGGATGCTAGTAACTGTTAAAGAAAGAACTATTGACATAAAGTGGAAGGATTAGAGTTTGTTGACATGAACAAATCTTTGTAATATTTCCAGAAGTAAAGATTTCAAAGCAAATCAATGATATAATATTCAATGCTCAAAACGTTATTGGTGAATATTCTGTAAATACATTATAGATATGAATGTTATAATAATCTTATTCTTTTGTACAACTAAATATGCTCAGCCAAATCAATCAGGAAGAAGTCCCACCAAGAATGAGAACAAATAATTTATATGGGGTAAAGAAATAGAATGTATCATGCTTTCTTAAACTATGATTTCAGTATATTGGGGTGAATTAGGTAACCCAAGGAATATGGAATGAGTATTGTAAAATTATTCCCAAGAAAGCAGTTGAGAACAGTCTTGCTCAACTGAAGCTCCAGAATTGGAAGAATGAAAATGTTGTGTTTTGGTACAAAGTAGATCTCCATAAACTTTGGATACTCTTATTACGGTCTCATCCATAGACCTGAATCAACTGAGCTTTCTAGGAATCTGCTCCTGGAAAGCAAGATTCAGGTAAAATTAATACCATTCAATAGGCTGTCATGGGTTTACCTTTTAACATTTATATATTTTTGTGTGTGTGACTATTTTGCCTGCATATGTATCTGCATAGCACATGTATGCAGTGCCCACCTAGGCCAGAAGATGGTGATGAGTCAGTCCTCTGGAGTTACAGACAGATGTAAGCTGCAGTGTTGGTGCTGGGAACCTAACCCTGGTTCTTTGCAAGAGCAACAAGTACCCTTAAGCACTAAGCACTAAGTCTCTCCAGCTCCCATCCATTATGGATTTTAATCTCATGAATGTGATTAACCCTGCTTGGGGAAAACTATTTTAGACAATTATCATTTCTTATTTGAGAAATATCAAATTTTTTGTATGTTTTAAACAAGCTTCATCATATAGCCCAGGACATCGTTAGATTCACTATGTGGGTTATTCTGGCCTGGAAGTTTCAGTCCCCGTTCTGAGTGTTAGGATTTGTGCTATGGTTCCATGTGATTTCCATGTATTTGAATCAGCTTCTCATACCACTACCCACTTTTATCTGTTTCTAGCTTATCTTTAGGCTTACCTTTGTTTAGTTTCAAAACCTTCCTTATCTCTGGACTGTATTAGGATTCGGTGAACTCTACCTAGTCAATATTCATTTTTGTTTGACAAACTGATAACACCCTTCCCCAGTCTTCCTCTGTTCAGATTAGAATACCTAGCTTTATCACCTGCCCCCAAATAGCAGGTTCTCACCCCAACTCTCCAGATGATAAAAACTTTCCCAAGCTGCATTCTTCCTTGTCATTTGGGGGTCTCAGAATAGTGTGTTTTAATTCAGGAGGATAAAGCTATTCACTTACGTTGCTGGCCCTGTGTACTTTGTTTCAATTCTTTATGGGTAGTTTACAGCTTTGCAACATTCTTTAGGACTTCAGGGGGAGGTTACCCTATTGAAACTCACATAGTACCGCCTATACTTTTTGTTGACTGACCTGTCTGGGAGCCTACAGCATTGTATGTGGGATTTGTTCAATGGCAGAAGCGTGTCAAGGGCTCACGTTTATGCTTGGCACCGTTTTAGTTCATTAGTCTTGCATTGTACTTTTGTAGTAAACCTCTGAGATGGCAGCCTTCCAAGAGCCATTAAGTAAAGTTTAGAAAAATATGTGGTCGGGGTTTCAGCTGTCTGTTACCTGTACAGCTCCTGCCAGTTAGATGACTTTCACTAGGGATATTTTATGAGGGTATAAAAACTTCTTAGCAAATTCACTGTTTATTAGGTATGGTGTAGATCTTATTTCAAGAAAACAGTTTGTACTAGGAAGTATACAGGAAAGGGAAGACATTTCAGCTCTCTCTGTGGGTACCTTTTCAATATGTTAGCCATCTTGGCAGTTGTCACTAAGTGAGGGAGGCAGCCATTATTAAACATTTGTGATGGAGGACATTAAGTTAAGCAGTATAGTAATAAATGTCCGATATCTTGGTAGTTTTACCAAGGCATGTTTATTCTAGCTTTAATACTATTCCTGCATGATGCTATAGAAATCAGTGGTATCAGGAGCTCTTAAACCCATACAGTGAAAATAAACAAGATGGATAAAAAAGAAGCCTGTTGATAAATGTTCAGTTGGATTATTCAGGCTTCACTTAAATTGGTAAAATTTAGAAACATCACTTGTATTCTTCCTTTCTTGTCATCTGTATCTCCATTCATCCCGTGTTCCCACCTCGCCAAAAGACAAAGTAATATAGGACTGAGGAAAAGATGGTTGGGTGGAAGAGGCAATCATTTCACTCTTTCACTTACTTTCTCCCTTTTCTCCACTTTAACATTATTGCTGCACTAATAGTTTGTGATCAAAAGGACTACAAATTATATTTATAAAGATAAGCATGACTTTAAATAATCTTCAATGATTTAGGGGGACATCAAGATACCCCAAAAGGTCATCAAGCAGGAAAACATAAAACTCACTTTGTTTTCTGAAAGAAGTGACATTTGCCTCCCTTTACAGTCCCTTGGCATTTATATAGCAAAGGAAAACATCCAAGCCTCACAAAAAATATGTGAAGTTTATAGGTACTGGAAATAGGAAGCTGTGCTTTTTCTTATCGTCAGGTTTTGTAAAATGAGGAAAATGTATGATATGCTTTGAGACATTAATGTATAAAGTAGTCTTCACATTTCTTAGGTATTAAAGAGATTTGAAGTCTATTTAAGGGCAAATACCTTGGAGGTACCAGCAGGGGGCATTAGATCCTCTGGATCAGGAGTTATAGGTCACCTGATTTGGGTCCTGGGAACTGAACTCAGGACCTTTGCAAGAGCAGAAGTGATCTGACTCTTGCCTGGCATTTTTTTTTAAATCAAAGCCTTTGCATTTTCAAACGGAAATTCTTATTGAAGTACTATGCTTTGGCTGTTATTAATATCTTGTTGGCAGAGAAAGAATGTTGACAGTGAGACTAGTACAACTTGGGCTGTTGGATGGATTAGTGTTAAGAGAAAGCTGGATATGTGTGTGAGAAAATGGTGGTCATGACATGAATCAATAGGGCTTGGAGACTGGAAGCGTCAGGACAAGTGAGATGTCTTGGATTTTTAGATTATTAATTCTTTGGAAGATGTATAGTAATGCCATGAGTAGAAATAGGCAAATCAACTGAAGCAGTAAGAATTGTTCAGTGGCCACCATAGGAGGGAAGATGATGAATCTCACCTTTGTCATGTATTGAGTTTGTAATAAGAATGACCCACCCAAGAAAGAGTCAGAAATACAGATGCAGAGCTCTGGAGAAAGGTTGAGGCTTACAAAAGAAATCCAGAAGTTGTCCATCTTAGGCATCATTGAAATCATCATTGGAAGTACAAAAGGTTGCCAAGTAGGAGTTTTTAGGGGGTGAGGAGGAATCCATTAGAGGAATGGTCAGAGGATTAAAATGAAGAGTTAAGGTATACAAGAAGAAGCAGTGTAGAAGTTCACAGAGTTTTACAGAGGGGTGATCAAGAGTAGAGGTTAGAAGTGGGCATTTTTGAAGTCACTGATGACATTTGAGAACCAACTTCCATTATTGTAATGAGCGTGAAAGTCACAAGATTGAAGGTAAGGAAGTGAGCGCTGACTCTTCTGGTCATACATTTGAGAATGAAAAGAAGGGAGAATATGAGGGCCAGACACAGTCAGGAGGGGAGATTTGTCAAGAGACAGGCATGGAATCCCAGGAAATACATGCTTAAAATCTTCTGTCTTATCAGAGAAATATCTTTTGCTACGGTTGGGGACGCCAGTATTGTGTTTAGGACCTGGGATATTTAGGAAGAATTTAAAGTAAGGGAAAGCATAAATAATCAAATAAAGTGGCGAAGAATGAATAAAGACTTTGTGAAGTATCAGCCAGGACTTTGGTTAAGTTAAGCTGTGTGACTGGTTTACTTTACCAAAATGGCAAAAATTCATGACTTCCTCCAAGATCGCTTGACAGGTAGTAGGGACAATAGTCATGAAAATGTGGCGTAGAAAAATGACAGAGAGGAGTTACCAAGGGGGAGGATCAATATTGGAATGAGAAAAGTGATTGCTTAACTGATACATTTTCTCACCATTCATTCCCTTTGCAAGGAATGAATTATCCTTGTACATGTGGCTTCAAGCAGTGTTCCCTCCACCCCTTATTGTTCGAGTGATGATTAGTCCATCATCATTGCGAAGTCAGAGTTGGATCGCCATGTGTGAGATTCATTGGAGACATATGGGACATAAAGTGCTGATTAGTTGCCCAGGACTCAGAACAAAGAAGGAAGAATATGTAACACCCCCTGGCCACCCCTTCGAAAGTGCACGTTTCTCTTCTGTGCTTATTACAAAGTAAGCTGTGCCCTTCCCACTTGAATTGTGTTTGTGTTGTCATGGAGTTTGTCAATACTGTGTCTCACTGTGCTACCAGTTGCTTGTGCTCACTGAACTCTAACAGGTATGATTTAGTGCAGACGCCACGTGAAAAAGTGCGTGAAAACCTTCGTTAGGTCTAGATTCTGTGTGTACTTCCTGTGCATTTAGACTTGTGGCATCTGCTAAGTTTTTTTTTTTTTTAAAAAAAAATAAGGTTGATTGTGCAGGGTGATCTTTCCAGAACTCTGCCTTTGCTCTTCCTATACACCGTGCATCGTCATAAGTAAGATGGCTACTTGTGTGACAGCACAAGAAAATATTACATGTAGCCTATACTTTCTGAGTTATACATGGCTGTCATATTTGCCTCCAGGTGCACACAGCTTCCTACCATTGCATTCCTCTTCAGGATGTGTGCAGGGTGTGGGTGGGGTGGGGAAGCAAGGACAGTAGGGACACAAAGGTAGGTGGTAGTTGATGCAAGTAGAAAACTTCAGCTTAGTGAAAGTTACTAGGAAAATCAGGCAACATTCACCTCCATACAACTGGGGTTCTGAGGTAACTATTTCCAGAGGTTTTTTTAGGTTTCTTTTGAGAGCGTGTGCATGCGTGTGTGTGTGTGTGTGTGTGTGTGTGTGTGTGTGTGTGTGTGTGTG
>JANHMN010000005.1:16622321-16666434 GCA_030674055.1 Rhabdomys pumilio
TTCAGTTCTCACCACTTGTGCCTCTCTTCTCTGTTTGCAAAGGCTGTTCCTGAATAGAAGATGTTTGCAACCATTTATTTCCTGTCTGCCAGAAACAACAGTTTTAACATGCTCCTGTTGCCCAGTGGAGCAAAGAAGAAACTTTGAAGATTATCAAAATCCTTGTTCTTATTTAGAGAGAAATGACATCGTTTGTCAAAAATTCTTCCGTTACTATGCTTAAAGAAAATGTTTTTTCCCCTTAGAGCATTAGTCAGAGGACTGAGGCCCAGATTTATGACTAGTATTGACAAGAAATTATTGGACAGATGTTCCATTTGTTCTGTCTGGGGGCTTATCAAAAAATAATTGAGTAGCTGTCATTTTATACATGAGAACAATTACTATTGACTCAGCTTTGCTTATTGTTTTCATTAATGCATTGTAAACAATGAAAATGCTGAATGGTTTTAAAATCAACATGAGAAAATGACCACTAATAAGTGAGTGGCCATTTATGTACTCTTCCTAGTTCAATGCCAAGAGACTGTGTGAACTAAAGCATGTCTGTAATGAAACCAAAAACACCCAGGTGACATTTGGGGTACTTAAGGGTGTGCTGAGGTATAATCATGAAGAATTTGCTTGGCACATTCGTAGAACAGTTCATGTGAAAGGCATTAAACACTTGTGCAAGATATAACCATATTTGGAACCCAACACACAGTCAGATAACTTCTATTTCAAGAGGAATGTAGTCATGAACCTTTTAAAAAATGTATGACTATCGAATAGCCCTAATTTACAACATGGAGCCTTACCATAAGGTGTCTTCTTTTGTCTTTGTTGTAGGGTCCATAGTTTGACCATGAACCAAATGTCGATACATCTCGAGATTGACATCGAAGAACAATATTCTCTTCCTTTCTCCCTAGCTTTCTCCCTCCTTTTTCCTCTGCCATTTTATTCATTCAGTCAATCTGCCTGTCTATCTGTCTATCTTTGTTTGTGTGTGTATATGTGTGTGTGGGATTGGAGACCAGAAGTTGAATTATTGTCCACCTTATTTTCCTTTTTTGAGACAGGAACTCTCACTAAACTTTGAACTGCTCAGCTAGACTGTCTGGACAGCAAGCCCCAGGGAACTTTCTGTCTGTGGGTCCCAGCACTGATATTACAGTCACATGTCACCCACACCTGCTTTTTACATGCAATCTAGAGATATGAACTCAGGTCTTCACAGTTATTCAGCGAAGCCTTTACCAACTGAATTTTTTTCCAGCCCGTTCCTGCAGTCAGAACAGCTTTATAAAATGATTTGTGGCATGTACTAATGAGATAGGAAGTCAGAGGTGACCTATTAAATAGGTGCTCTATTCTCCAAAGGTAGAAAAGTAAGCAAAACTCTTCAATTAATGAGGGGCAGCAGAAATGCCTTCCTCAAATACCAAGACTGTACTTAATAAGAAGGAAATAAAATCTCCTATTCCCTTGAGTTTTATTTAAAGGGCTGAAAAGTTTCGTATGAACTTGAGCTTCTCAAATATTGCAGCTTCTTATTTAAGTGTCTCTAAATATGTTTAGTATCATCTATGATCCATTCCACATTTAAAAACACACTCCTCCAAACTCCAACTGGGCAAGGTTTGAGACTGTTCATCTTGTTATGACTATAATTCCAATTATGGCTATGTCTAAGTTGGTTTCATCCCTGTGACTTAAATTTGGTCAGCCATCGCTCCTTTGTCTGGTCCTCAGAGCCCAGCAACCCCAACAGGAACAAGTTAATGGGACCAGATGAAGATTTGTCTTTTACAACCATCTGTGGCTAGAACATTAGGCCTTGGTAGCTTGGTACCTATAGAAATAAGACTCTTATCCAATTTAGTTCAAATGGATATCCTAAGGAATCTTTTGAAAAAATGATTTAGTAATAGCAGAGATTGATTGGTAGTGGTTAAGAGCACTTGCTGCTCTTCAAGAGAACCCAAGTTTGAATTTCAATACCCATGTCAGGTGGTTCACATCCATTTTAAACTCCATTTCTAGGGGATTTGATACCTCCAGGTTCTGTGGGTTCCTATAGTCATTTGTGTACAACACACCCACACACACACCCACTCACAAATGAGATCTTTTTTTAAAAAACGATTTTTAGTTCACTTTGTAATAGTCAGGTCCTTTCTAGGAGACTCACTTTGTACATTTTCAGAGTGGGACTAATGATAAAACTTCCTTCATAGCAATGCTGTTTGGATTAAATAAGAGAGAAATAATTCATTAAGTGCTAGTACTTAACCATGATTTGAAATTTTTACCAGTTTTTCAATGTCCTTTGAGTGTCTCTTAGTTGCTGGCTTCTCAATAGTTGGTGATTATTTTGTAGAAAGGAATTGGGCTGTATGATTCTCCAGCACCTCACCCAATCAAGAGAAAGAGGAATAATCACAGCCCCCTCATTGAGATGTTCAGAGTATTTCAGCTATTTGCTAGACTAATATGGATGAAAGACTCAGTGAGTCATCCACACTTGGTATTCTGTATGCATGTATACTTTCTCTCTCTTAATTCACAGAATTGCCAAGGACCTAATGAGACACGTCCAGGTGTGCCTTGCAAATTAGTTTTCTTTGTTTTTGAGACATAATCTATATAACCCTAGCTGGCCTTAAAGTCATAATCTTCATGTCTCAGCCTTCATAGTACTGAAGATTACAGGCATGTTCCCATACTCTTAGTCGAAATAAAAATCTTGCCATTAGTATAGGTGATGGTAGAGAAGGTGTCTATAAATCTCTTTTACAAATTTCTCTGTCAGGAACCTGAGGCTTGCAGAGACATGTGCTAGCTCTTCTCTCTCAAGCCCCAGACCCTATTTGCTGAAGTAATTCATGTCATGTGAAACAAGCAGAATTTTTGTTTTATCTCTATACCCCAACCCCCAGTGTGCAGGCGCGCACACACACACACACACACACACACACACACACACACACACACACCAGACAGAACTGGGCCCTGGGGTCCCTTACAGAATAAATTTCCTTGACAATAGATTTCTTTCACCCAAGAGCACACCTGGGCCTACTGAGGGAATTCCCAGAAAGATGGGAGATAACTACTTTTAGTCCCAGAATTACTATGCTCCAGGAATCTCTCCCCAAGGCCCTGCATTGTAAGGCACGTTCCCTGGAATAGAAAATGAGGCCTCTGAGCAAGATCCTTCGTTTTTTTTTTTTTTAAATAGTGGGTCAAATATAGCCCTAGTTATCAGATGTGTACTTCTAAATATCTCCAAAGGAGATGTAGTTAAGCTTACTAGACTCAAGGACCCTTATTTCCTATGAAATGTTTCCCAGGACAAACTGTTAAAATTGAATCTGTCTTAGAAATAGTACCCCCATCCCTAACATCATAAGAGAACTATGCTTTTTTTCCAGCTTTCAAAATTATGTCCTTTCCATTAAGCTAGCTGGCTGAGATCTTTAGTTTTTCCTCATCTAGGAACGAATTTAGTTCTTACCCCAAATTCAAGGAGAGACTACATTAGTGTTGAGCATGATGAGAGCAGTGAGGCAGGTAAGACAGGTGCACAGGTGTGGACAGCAATTAGAAATTAATTTGGTTCTGGGCTCTGGGCTCTGGTACTAGTAGAGGCTGTGAGAAGGAAAGAGAAGAAGGGAAAGGGTGGGAGACAGGAAAGGAGACAAAGTCCATATATAATTGTAAGAGATTGTGTCAAAGCAACCCAATTTGGGTATTAGATAGGATGGGTCAAGTGAAGATTAGTGATAGGAAGTTATTTGAGATCTTGATAAGGTTTCCCCTCAATAATTTCTCTCCCTGAATTACCTGCTCTTCCAGTTATTATGCTGTACATATGACTGGCTCTCTTGTACCTAGATATCCATTCATTCTGATAACAATCTGATCTTCCATTTACCAGGCTATCTCAGAACATTGTCTGGCAGATTAACATATCACTCCAGCTCTGTGAACTGACCCTTATAACAAGACTAGCTCACCATCCTTTCTTTTATCCCTTTATCTATAAGTACTTTTAAAAACGAGGCCTGACAGCTTTATTGTTCAGGAATAATTGCCAAAAGGCTTAGTAGACTGTACATGCTGTCTTGGGATGTGGATTCTTCTGCTGTACTGTGTCATTCCAATTATGTTGTCATACCCTGAGCTCCTGGTTTGTGCCTGATGCTTGTATAGGTAAGGATCATGTGAATGGGTGGATAGATAGCTCATTTGTACATAGATAGCTCATTTGTACAGCTCATTTGGTGCTTCCCAAATCCCAACATATTGAGATACCTTTGTATCCATCATCTGCGCCATTGAGATAATGCAGTCTCTGTTCCTTTTATCTTAAAGGCGAAGAAACATTCCCAGAACAGAAATGTGACTCACCCATGGTCCCACTGTGGGTGAATGGATGAGGTCAAGATTGGAAGAACCTACTTCTCCCAGCTCTTAAGTTGGGTCTCTTGAGCTAATAACTTTACAAGCTGACCTTTTGACTAAAAAGGGGGATTACATTTACATTTGATATCTATGTACAGGTGAAATCTATATAGATAGCTCTGTGTAGCAGAAACCAAAGAATGATAAATTTAAAAGAGTTCTATAAACTGTGCATCCAAG
The DNA here is from genome assembly GCA_030674055.1 of Rhabdomys pumilio. Taxonomy (NCBI): domain Eukaryota; kingdom Metazoa; phylum Chordata; class Mammalia; order Rodentia; family Muridae; genus Rhabdomys; species Rhabdomys pumilio. Next base: position 16,626,954 of record JANHMN010000005.1, read on the forward strand.
TTAATTAAGCAAATTTGTATTGATTTAAGAGAAACTGGTTAATGAAGTACATGATTCATTCATAATCAATTTAACTCGTTCTGAAAATATCTGTTGTAAAAGCGAGATAGCGAGAAAGAAAGGAACCAGGGGGAAGGCAAGAAGAATGGGGCAAAGGGAGAGGAATTTAGAGGACAGAAGTATTGTATGTAATAAAAGAAGTAGATAAAGTTTTGAGGGCCACTGTTTAAGAGATGATTACTGAAGGAGAGTAGGAGACATTGCTGAGGGCAATCTAAACAGAATTATTACCCAGTGTAGAATTAAACTCGCCATTACTGCTTGCTCTCTGTCTTCTCCAGGTTCAAGGCACACTCCCAGTGCTGGCGCACTTGCTTTCACAGTATCCCTCAGAAGCACGGAGGCATTATTGATTCTCTAAAGCACACACAAATGACCTGCTCCAAAGTAAAATCCATGGAGAGTCAGCCTGACTAAAAGTATTTCAAGGCTCAGTGTCAGCAGAACTAGCTAATTGAAAGAATGCATGCCTGTCCGTGTTGCACCTCACTAGTTCACCTGGCAGGCCAGTTTCTCATAATTGACTTCTACCTTTCATTTGTGTCAAGTTAGTGCACATTCACTGGAGAAAAAAAATTCCAAATATGATGAATACAAAGAAAATAACACTCTCATCATCTTGTCACTATTGAGGAAAACTCTTATTAACCTTTTAGGGTTTATTTTATTTTTCTTTTATGCATTTTAATCTGTTTGAAATGTTAGAAGTTATAGAACAGCATTGCAGAGAATTCAGCATATTAAAGATGTATGGGGGAGGGGGATAGTGAACAAGTACCTGAAGGAGGTTCACAACTCCCATGTCAGGCAACTCACAAGAGCTCAAAGACCTGTAAGTCCAACACTAGACAGTCACACTATTCTGGCCCCTATGGGTAACTATATTTACATTTACTAACCCACACAGTGATTAACGGAGACAGACAGACAGACAGACCTACACAGTTTTTTTTAAAAAAAAAATCTTAAAGGCTATGAAGATGGTTCAAATATAAACATGTTTTCACTAAGCCTCCTGAATTTTGAGTTCAATCTTTTAACCCCACATGGCAGAAAGAGACAACGGACTCATGCAAATTGCCCATTATGTTCACCCATACGCATGGCATGTACACACACAAATACAGAAATGTTAAAAATGCATGAAGGGAGCATGAAAATTACCTATAATCAGTCAAGCATTATTATATTTATTGTTGACAATTTGGCACGTTGTCCGTTAGTCTTAAATTTCTTGTGGAACTCCAAAGGAAAACAATGTTTAATAATGTTATCACGATGCACACATAGTTTGATGCTTTGCTAATTTACTTTCATAGTTTATCAAAGGTGCCTTACCACATCATTATTCATACCTGCAATCATTATTTTAAATGTCCATATAGCAGTTAACTTTTGTGGATGTTCTGCAATTTATTACGGACGCTATTTGAGTTCATTTAGTGTTTCTACTAGCAGTGGACACGTGTCATCACACGTTCATTGCCCTTTCATTTTATCTGTTGCTATCTTTGCCAATTTGCTAGGAGAATGATGCCACTTCATTGCTTGAACTTTCCTTTCTTTGCTAATGGGGTCGAACCTTTAAAAAAAAGAAAATAAAGCACTTGTCTTTTGACGTGTGGCTTTCAACACCTACTGAACGCACAGCTTCTAGTCAAAAGCACATATACATGTTTAGGACTTATGGCTCCAGTTGTGACAGAACAAAGATTGCCTTGCTAATACGTTTTAATATAGCACTGGGCTCAGTGCCACAGCCGCTAAATAAATCATAAGTTCCCTGACAACTGGACCCATATCTTAATCATTTCTGCATACCCCATAGCCCTTAGCCTAATGTTTGACATGTTGAAAGCTTTAATATATGTTTGTTAAATGGATAAGGAGGTAGAGCTTTTGTGCGGGTCAATGGTAAGTTACTAAAACAGTTCTTGAAGTCTCGTCATGTGAGAAAACAATCCCTAGAGTTAAAACTTGAAACCATTGCTTGAAACTTGACTTTTTCTGTCATTCTACAAGAAGTAATGAGGAAACAGATCCTTTCATACCAGCAAGTTTTGTTTGGCCAAAGAACTCCATTTGTAACCATTTTACCAAATCTACAAACAGCACTCTCATGACAGACAAAGCAAAAGATTATTGAGGTGTTTGTTCATTTTGTCTGATAGGGAGACTGTCTGCATGGTGAACCGTGCTGCATGGTGAACTGTCTTGGCCAAGGCAATACAAATTATATGAGAATATAGTGAGAACTGAGATGGGCATTTTTTTTCCTCCAGGATATTTCTTGATTACCACGTCCTACCCTTCACAGCAATGTAGAAAAACAGTTTAGGTTTCTTCATTCTCCTTGCTGGCTTTTTACTTTACATATATCTCTCTTCTTGAATGTTTTCTTTTTATGATCTATTTTAAATTGGTCTATTTGTCTGTGGATGTGCATGTATGTGTGTGTTAGGGGGAGGGGTGTGTGTGTGTGTGTGTGTGTGTGTGTGTGCTACAAGGTATTTACGCCTGTGTCTTGTGTGTTTCTGTGTGTTTGTTACTTGTGTGAGAGTGTCTGAGGACTTAGAAGAGGGCCTCAGATTCCCTGGAGCTGGAGTAGTAGGCAGTTACAGGCTGATCAGGATACTGATAACCAAACTCAGGTCCCCTGGAAGAGTGGATGTTAATCCACTGTTAATGCTGTCTGTTAACTGCTGAGTCAGGCCTCTAGCTCCATCTTCGTTACTTCTCATTCTCTGGTACATTTCCTGCTTCTTATGCCTGTGTCCCCCAATACACTGAGTTCTTTGAGTTCCGGGTCTTGGTCTTTGTCTCCATAGCTCCAGTATCTAACATAGTGTTTGATGCATATTACTGGCTTAACATAAAGTCTTTTGAGAGATCATATTGATTACCAAACTTTTGATGCTGTTTTATCACTCAAAGGCTAAGTATCCTTATTTCTAGTCATATGAGTTTGTCAAGTTATTCAGTTGTCCTTTGTGATCTCAGCGATTGTTCAGGTTTGATCCTCACTGGGGCTGCATCTGGAATGAGAAGCAATGACTGTTGTGGAGAAACAACAGCAGGCTGAGCAAGTAGACTATGAGGGAAACAGAAGATTAGGGCGCACTGAGGAGCCTGGAGGGTGAATGTGTTAGGTACTCTTGAAAGATATTAACCACTATCATTAATTTGTGCAGCTGGGTTGTGTCATTTTACAAGAATATATATGTCACAATAATTCCATGTGTAGTTTCCATTCATTCTACAGAAACTGAGCAATGGTAGCTGCTGTAACCAGGCTCTTGTAGGTAGGAACTGAAATCTAAAGTGAAATCTGTCCCACACCAAAATCCTTGTTTAACCTCATGTCTACTTCTCTGTATAGCTTCTCAGCACACAGTAATATGTCGCCAGTATTGAAAGGAATAAAAAAGAGAAAAGCCTTTTGTTTATGTATGTTTTTTTTTTCTTAAAAAAACATGTGTCACATCTTTTTTTTTTTGGTTTGTTTGGTTTTGTTTTTGTTTCCCCTAAGTTCCCTGAGCATCAGTGGCCTTTTGGATTAGTGCATTTCTTCAGTGTAGCCTGTGAAATACTCCGTAAGCTAATGAAGACCTTTTCGATGGTAAGGAAAGGATGAAAGGTACCAGACATCTTGCTTTATCACAGCAGTGTTAGAATGCTAGGCCACACCATCAGAGCCATGGCTACCTTCAGCCCATTGTCTACACAGTCGCATTTTTTTTTGCCCCTCTCAAACTTCCTGTGAGCCCTGTGATTGCTGTTTATTTCTCTGATGGCAAAGCTGACATTTTGTATTCTTTCAAAAGCAAATGGCAGCTCATTAGAAGTGATTTGGTGCTCTCTAGGATTTAACAACTTAAGAATGCACTTCATTCTCAAAGAAGGAAGAAATCTAGCTTAGATCTTCAAAATCCCATTTTTAGTTAATGTGTTCTCAGAATTAAGGTTAATATGCATAGCAATTGATTGCACCTAGCTGACAAAACAATGCTCCAGACCCAATGAAGGTTGCATAATTATTTCTGTCCTCCTTTCTCAAGGCAGTCTGGCACCAGCTTTAAGGGAACACAGGAAGATGGGTCTGTCTCAACCTTGTACCCTTTGAAGGCCTTATTAAGTTACAAATCCTATCTACTCCCAAGAGAGCTTGAATTGAATGAAATATTGGGTCATTTAGTAGAATATCATGAGTCGGTTTTGTCTTAATGTATTGTATCATCATCCTATAAGATTCAAAAGCTTTCTTAGCAAAATTTGAGAAATGTAATTAGGTTGAGTATATTGTAGGTTATAAGACCTGAAAGGGATATGAATAAGCCATTTGATTCATCCTCTACTTAGGACCCTCAACACCTTAATCTTACATGAGCAATGATTTTTGGATTCCATTTAAAAAGAATTTTAAAGATAGATACTTTGTGTTTTTTTTTTTTTCTTTCTTGTCAGGAGTCTGTACCAATGTTTAAATATGTCTCTTTCATGGTCATAAAGTTCTTAATGTTTGAATTCCTTCCTAGCTATGCTTTTAAGCTCAACTGATATGAGCAATTTAGAAGTCTTAGGGAGATGCATGACATGGAAATTTGCTGAAAAGTACTCTGACTTGGATTACAGTAGAAACAACAAAGAATCATGCCAGCCCGTAAGGATGTAAGCAGAATAGAAAAACAGATAGCTGATTTCATCATGGATTTGCATGCAAATAAGGATGAAGCGGTCTACAGGGAGAGAGAAACAACAGTAAAGAACGTATGTCATTGGAAGGGACTCAATAGGGGAGAAAGACTGTAGGGTAATAATGTGAAATTATTAGAAAAGATGGAAGCCTAGTTTAAAGAGATTAGAAAGAACAGGCTTAAAATAGAGAGGACAAGCTGGATTGTATGCTACTCATAGGATACTGCCACGACTAGTGTACTAGGAGATGGGCAAGAGAAGCAGAAGATACTGACTGGTATGCCAGAAGGGTGTAATGGTGGTCTAGTAACTTGAGAGCTAAGTAATATGCTAACTTTAAAGCTCAATTCAAGGAAAATTCCAATGGCACCCTTATTGGACTGGTGTTCCTTTCCAAGGCTTTAGGCTAGGAGAGCACACATTTGAGAAGAGTTCATCTTAAATGAATATGCACATAGACAAAGTTCTTCCTAGAGAATGGCTGAATAGAAATGAGAAGTAGACCCTTTAAGGAGTCATTTTGGAGTAGCTTATCTAGATAAATGAAGGTACATGTTCAATGTTGAATAGAATTTTTGTTTCACTCCCAGTTACACATTCTGCCTAAAGAAAGCGAACATTGGGGGTGGTAAAGACTATCTGTGCCCATGGTGTAACTTTGGGACTCCATGGTGAGGGGCTATCTCTAATGAGGAGTGGTAAACCTACTAAATGGACACGTCTTGTGTGTAGACTTGAATTTGCACTGTGGTTATCATCTAATAGAACTCACAAGATTCTGAGCCCAGCTCTGTAGACACTGTTGTGCTTTTTTCAGAAGGTTTGACTCAGGCTGTCAGCTGTTGTAAGAAGGATTACGAAGCAAATACTGCTGCCCTGTTTTGCAGAGTGATATTAACTATTGATCTCTGCCCCCCTGGACCATCTGACAGAAATGATTTCTTCCCATACTCCTCAGGCTTTGGAGGTTCTGATAATTGTGTGAACTTTTGGACCTTTGCTCTTCAAATCATTTTACAAGTTACTGTGGAGAAGCTAATGAGAATTTGCTGGGTTTGAACTGTAAAGTTTGAACTTTCCTTTTTCATCTCCAAATTGTAAGAAAGAGTTCTGCTAGGTTTATTTAAAAAAAAAAAACAGTAATGATGAGCATATCTTGTGAACAGAATTTTAATATTGGGGTTTAAAGTTATTATTTCAGGGCTTGAAGAGAAGTTTTTTATCTCATGCTCTATGATATTTTGCCTAGGCTAGAGAGATGGCTCAACTGCTAAGAGTACTGGCTGCTCCTCCAGAGGAACTGAGTCAGATTCCCAACATACACATGGAAGCTCACAACCATCTACAACTCCAGCTCCAGTAGCATCCTTCTGGCTTCGGTGGGAACCAGGCACATAAAGGCAAAAATATCAGTGCACATAAAATAAAATAAAAAATGAAAAAAATTAAAAAGTGCATAGTAATCCAGACTTGAAACAAACAAACAAAAAATAGTAGCGAATGAAGTAAAATTTGAGTGGCATCTTTAACAGTAGAAGATGACTGAAGTTTACTTCATTTGACCGTAGTACTCAGTTTCCTCACTCATAGAAATCCAGAATGAGCCTTCATGCCTTCCACCCTCAAGGGACTTCTTGTCTGGTGGTTGGAAGGCTCAGCCCAATAGTAATGCATGGTTGAACATGTCAAATGGAGTGACAAAAGCAACCCCAGCCCTCTGCTGTTAGGAGTGGATGTGAGTGGGGGAAGAGAGATCAGGTGAAGGAGTATTGGTCCAGGGGATCAGGTAACATTTAAGTGGGCCTTGTCTCCAGCAGGGATCAGGCAGGCAAGGCACAGGAAATGAGATTTTTCTGTTACTTTTTTTTTTTTTTTTGCCAGATGGAAAAAATTTGAACGTGGATGAAGGGGAGCTTACATTAAAAAAAAAAAGACTGATGAAATAAAAATATTTACCTCTTTCAGTTGAATACTGATATGGTGATAAATTATAAACATTACTGTTTTATTTTGACAGATCAGGATTAATGTATTTCTGTGGTCTCTCTGAAATTTACATTTGCATTTTAGAGTTCTTATTGTAATGGATCAAAAAATTATCTGAGCCTTATGGAGTCATGGAGTCTATTGTATAGCCTAGTTTATTATCGTACGACACGGTTGTGTTGTATTTTAAAGCATCGTTAATTATCCATAGTAATCTGCTCAAATATTTTGCAAGAAGTTTATAGAAAAAGATATTATATTTACTCTACTTTTTATAAATAACATTTCACTTTGTTCTGTTTTGGCAGAGATAGTGGTCAGATATGTGTAAAATATTGAAATTTCCTCCATTTTTTTTCTTGCCTTCAAAAGTTCCCTTTGGGTTACTTTTATTGTTTTTTTTTTTTTTATTCCGTGTACATTCTCTCCCTGTCTCTCACCCTCTTGCATCTATTTAGTGTATCAGCTACTACACAAAATAATGCAAGGTATCTCCCCCCTTTCTTTCACAACAGTAACATGTAACTTGCTGGTCTGTAGTTGTTCAGGGACTGTATACTACAAAGGGATGTAATCTTTGGAACTTTACACTTTTAACAACTTTCATGGAAAAAAGAGTAGTATCATTGGAAGTGTTAGCTTTCTTGCCTGTTTTCAACTGCCTTCAGCTTTCTGCGGAGAGATGATCTACGCTGATAGTTCTACAGAGGATCTTTAGAATGTGACCACGTCAGTTAGACTATATGAAGATTCTGTATCTCCTAGTTTATCTTTCAGTCCATTACTCTTTTCTATCTACATGTTCCACGGGTGGAAATAGATTCTTTTAGGAAGTAGAGGTGAAATTGAATTAATTTTTATTTTGTTTTACTTTTTTTTTTACTTTATTGTGTATGTGTGTTTTGCCTGCCTGTGTGGATGTGCACCATGTGGGTGTCTGGGACCCTAGGAGGCCAGAAAAGGGTGTTGGATCCCCTTGAACTGAAGTTACAGAGTTGTGAACTGTCATATAAGTGCTGTGAATTGAACTCAGGTCCCCTGGAAGAGCAGCTAGTACTGTTAACCACCCTCCTATCTCTCCAGCTCCCAGATGGACTTCTAAAAAGATATAAAAATCTTTCTGTGTCTCTTCCTTGCCCACCACAAAGCTGGCTCAAGCCTCTTCTATCATGCCTGGGCCATATATTTCCCTGCATGCAAGCACAGAGTCAGTGATGGTGCCATTAGACTTTGATCTAGATTCGAATGTGAACTAATTCTGAATTCTTGGCTGCCATGAATGTTTTCGTAGAATTCTTGGCATCATCTCTTCCCACCTTTGTTTTTGATTAAAACTGATTGAACTCTTGTATGAAGTATCAAAGTGTTTTCTTTTGCTCTTTCCAACCACCGCTGCTGCTTCATTGAAGTGGCAGCACTGGTTTTCTTCCCTGGTTTTCATTTCCAGAAAAGCAGGCAGATTCATGACTCTGCAAGTAGCCATTACTTCTGTCTTTTCAGAATAATATTTCTTAATACAAATGCCCTTTCTCACAGGCAACTTCTTTTGTACATTCATAGAGCATGCACCAAAAAAGAAGCTCCCAGTATTAGTCTTAATTCTGCTTCCTGTTCAATAAGTCACATTCTGCATTGTGCTTTTTCTCCATGGATGGGTAAAAGCCAGAGGATTAGCTCTTTCTTGTTTAGTACATGATTGTTTCTTATTTTTGAACATTACTTCTGAAAGTTCTCCCTGTTTTCAAATATGTACCCATGCTTGGCAGTGATGTACAACATTTTTCAAATTTGAAAGGCCTGAACTAAGATCTGCTATGGGAAATAATGGGAACGTCCCCCCAAATCATTCCAATTTAGTGCAACTCTTTCCATTTATAAAACTATAACAGAGGCAGCGTGGCTTCTTTATTTATCTGTGCATGTACAGTGCCACCTGAAAATAATAGTGCATAAAGTCCATAATACATGTGATAAGGTGAATAATTGAATTCATGAATGATGGTGAAAAAATAGTCAACAGGAATTAATTTTTAAAGCATTATAGAAATAATATCTATGTCCACTTTAAAGTAAGAGAACAAAATAGATTCATTGGTGAGAGAAAGAAAAATATATCTTAGAACTCCTTGGAAACTGTAGATAATTGGCCTGTATGTGCTATCATATGTAATTATATGATTTTATCTTAAACCGTTTTAGGATGTTTCCATGACTTATTTCTGTCAACTCTATAATACACACAGACACACACACACACACAGACACACACACACACACACACCAGTATAAACATATGGGCACATATCATTTTATTCTTTAATTACACTTCAGTTGAATATGCTGGCCTTGTCTTTTCTATGTGGCTGGAAGGGATCACATACCAGAGGTTTCAAAATAAATGGCATTCCACGAATCAATCTCAGATAACGTTAGTATCTATTCATTCTCCAAAGGAGCAGATTGGGCAATCAAAGATTCTGAGTGAGCTTTATGGGCAAAACTGGTACAGCAACGAAGTTTTGTTTGATAGAATGAGTTCAAAGCTAGTGCTAGTGAATACTTGCTATGTAACCCATAGGCACAATAGCACTGTGTATCCATGAGTGCTGGGTAAACTATAAAAACAAAATAGTCTGCTGGTAGTTAGAAGGACACTTTAAAAAGAAGGCGAAGGAGTTATTTTTGGGTTTTTAGGCTTTCAGAAAGAAGGCAGCTTTGCACCACTGAGTGAATTCTGTCTTTTTATGTTGAATATTGCTCTGGTTCTCATCTTGACTGGGTCAGAAGTTCAGTATAATAAATTTATGATGACTGTGAAACCAAACCATCCCTTTGGAGACAAACGTCGAAGAGTAGTGGAGAAAACAAATATGTGCTTTCCTTAGCCCTGTCATGTATAAAGGACGTGAATATTAAAGTATTCATCATTGACTTCGCTGGAAAATGAATCTCTCGAAGGAAAGTTCTGGTTTGAAGGTCCAGCAGATCACTGAGGTGAAAGGGGGATTATTTCCATATGTGTCAGAGTTAGCTGGTATTTGAAGTTCTTTAAAAAGAAAGCAGTTGGACCTCATTAATTCGAAATTCTGTTAATTTGTAAACAAGATCGCCTGAGGGAGCTTTTAAACCACTTAAGAGAATAAACTTTGGAAACCCTTAAGACCTAGCTGCTGGTGTACTAATTTCAAATAGTAATTTGCATGTGAAACGAAAATTCTTGCTGGGCCACATTTTGTTCAGTTAATTCTTACTACAGCATGTACAGTAATTCCTCTGAAAATCCAAAATCCCTTCATCAAAACTATAGCCCACGCAGACTTTCACATATGTACTTTTCCCACCATGCCAAGAATTTTGGATCCTGATTATACAAATCTCTACTCCTTCACATTTTGAAGGAGGGGGAGTGTTGTGGAGTAACCTCAAGTCAAATGGTTTCTTGGAGGGTGAAAGGGAAATGTACTTCTTGATGTTTTATTTGTACAGTTGAAAAGTGAATTTACAAGGATCTCATTAAAACAATGAGGAAGGAAGGACCTAGAAAGTTTGTAGTCAGCAGATAATGGGAAATGAAAGTTAATTGTAAGCATTCTTTGGAGCTTTTTTTTACCAGATACACTTGATATGATTCTTCTTGCTTAATGCACTGTTTCAATTTTATTTTAATGAACATTAACAACTATATATGAGTTCTTCTAAGGTTACTTCTGTCTGGTCTCTTGAACTCTAGGAAGGATAACATTTTTCAGTTGAAGAGAAAATCCTGAGGAAGCACAAGATCCTAAGCATTTTTGGTTGGCTGCTTAAAGCCATGGACCTTCGCCTGACATCTTCTTTTCCTTCCTGGGTGTTGAGAAGGGCTCTTTCTCCTGTAGGTCTATTATTTTTAGACAATGCTGAATGTATCTTAAGTGTTTCTTATATTTGACAAAGAAAAGTTCGTCTGAATCCCCACTCTCTGCACATTGTCTGACACACTGTTGCTCAATGACCAATTCTCACTCTACTGAATCATTAGGACTCAAGGAATTTGCACCTCTATGTTCTCTTCCCTCATTTTGCCTGTTTGGTTCCTTTGTCCTGGTTTTCAGCTCCTTCCAGACCTGGGTTCCATTCATCTGATAGATTATTAAGTCTTAGCTTATGTTCCTGTGGACTGGCACCTTATCTATTTCAAATTAGCATATATAAGCAAAATCATTTATCCAAACCTGGAAGGCAGCATCCTGCCCAACCCCAGGAAGGATGTAACAGGAATATAAAAAAGGGACTTTGTATTTCTGCTCCTTCTACTGTTACCTACAGCCTCTTGCTTTGTGAGGTGAACCCCCCAGGCCTTGGCTCCACATTAGTCAATTTAAAAAGTCCTTCCAGCAATAGTGCCACAGATTGGCTTTCTTTTATCTACAGATTTTTGAACTAAACATGGTAGCGGAATATGGTCTAAAAATGAGATCACATATTTGATATCTGGACTATTCCCTATATGCTGTTGCTCTGGGTAACTCAACCATCCATATCTTTTTGTCACTTTCCATAAACATGAGGGTCAGAGAAGCTGAGGAGAACCAGAGGTTTGTGAAATGTGTTTGGTTCTCTTTGAATTGTAAGAATAAATTACATTTTTCTTTCTTTCTTCCTCTTCATTTTTTGGGGGTTTTGTTTGTTTTGAGCAAAATATATTTGTCAGACTAAGTTTCGCAAAGAATCATATCCAGCCACACATTTGTCTAGGTGCCATTTACAAACGTTTCTCCAGATTTGTATGGCTAGTGACTGCTTCCTGGTCTTTTCATGAAAAATAAATACAACCAACCTCACCAGGGAAGGTCCAATCATGGGTTCTTTTTCCAGGTTTATTGAACTATATTTGAAATAAAAAGTATACGTGTTCCATCAGACAGTGTGGCCAATTGTTCTACACACATACTGTGAGATGTTAACCGCAATGAAGCTAAGAAGCCATTACCTCACAGGCTACATGCTCTCATCTCAGGAAAGGAGTTCTTAAGATACTTTCCTGCCGCATTTTTATTTTGTGACATAGTATTTGTAATTGTTGTCATCTTAATGTATATTAAACTCCAGAACTAATTTCATATGTAAAAGTTAGTTCCTTTAGACTCAAATTGTCACAATTAGGGTGACTTTCCTTAAAGGTCTATTTTGTTAGCCATATTTTATCTCTTCCAGAAAAATATGGATTTTTTTTTTTTTTAGCTTTGTTAGTACACTTGTCTTCTGGGAAATTTGGTATCTTAAGCTTCACCAGGTAAAAGTTCACATGAGCCAAAGAAGTGAATTATGGAGATATTCCATGATGTGAAGGATACAGGGGAAAGTGTAGTGGTTTTGTAGGAGAAAAATTTTCACACTGTGAAATGAAGAGTTGCCATCAAAGACTTCTGGTTGTTACTGTTTTAAGTATTTAATTTATGTGAGAGAACTACTTGTTGTCTATTGCTGCCTGGTAAATTACCTCCACACATAAACAGCAATAATAATGTATTATCTTATGGTTTCTCTAGACTTTGTAAATACCTAGGTTGTGTGATTCTGGCGTGAGATTGTACGTAGGTGTAAGTTGGCGCTGGTAGATCTGCTTCCATTTGGTTCTCTCACGTGGCCAACAAGTTGGTGGTGACTATATGTGGGAATCTCTTTTTTGTCTGTGTGTCCGTCTCTGCAATTCAGCTAGAATATTCTTACCCAACCACAGTTGGCTTTTCAAAATCCAAACAATCCAAAACAAAGTGAAATTGCCTTTTTTGACTTAAGCGAGAAATCACACATAATCACTCTGTTGTATTTTATTGGTCTTACTGGCCAAGCCTGATTCATTGTAGAATCATTGTGGAAGGGACCACACAGGAACATGAATACCAGGAGGAGTGCATCATTGGAGACCATCTTTGGAGACTGGCTATCACATCATCTATGTAAATGAAGAAAACTCTTTCAAGTACTAAATGTAGGAACAGTAACAATAACAGTAACAACTAACTACTTTTATGTCTTACTGACTTCCATGTAGAAATTTCTTATGCATACTTGGATCTGGCCTCTGCTTGTCTCATTGCCTCTATTTTGACCATCACTTCCATTGATCTCTTTCTTCAGTGTTCTCATAATTTTATTCCATTCTCACTATGTACACTATTTACCTAGGAGAGCTCCGGAGTCCTTAGCACTAAGACCTCAAGTATGCAACACCAGCTTAAACTTTTTCATTATAGGTTCCTATCTCCAAAGCCATTGCCAAAATAGATATAAAAATCTTAAGACAGATAGAATGAGTAGTTGTCAGATACTATAACTAATCATGTTTCGAGGATATAAACGTATCTGATCACTCTCTGCATGGATGAGTGATACGCTCCCTTACTTGCATGTGTTCCCACTAAGAATAGGAACAGCCTCTAATCTGAGTAGCCTAATATCTAACACAGGTTTGATTTGGGGATGTTTGAATAAAATATCCATTTTTAAGCATTATTAGTTCTCAGGAATATGGAATCTCATGCTAGCAAAAATAATAAAATATAAAATAATTTTGTTACAATTTTTTAAGTACAAGGTAGAACAGTAGGATTAGATGGGGCAAAACAATAATCAACATCTACATAATTTGCATTGAGAAAATATTTGTGGGTCATGTGGGACACTTATAAACAGAGGGGGATGTCTGAAAATTGCCAAATATTCTTTGAGGTCTTAATATGCCTAAAGAGGCTCATAGTCTTGGGTGTCATAAAGATGGAAAGAAAGATATGTCTTGATACTTTACAAATGTGGCATTGTTTTGGAAACAACTTTTACTGCGATCCCAACAGAGCCCTAGCTTTTTGCTTTGACCCACACTGTGCTTCTAGTCCCCTGGTTCTTAGAGGCTTACACCAAACGTTCTATTGTTGAAGGACAGGAAAAGAGAGAAGGCTGCTGCTGGTGGCAATGTTGGAGGTGGTGGCAATGTCTGTGGTGATGATGGTAGCTAGCATCTACTAAGTTCTCTGTGTGCAAGATCCCATACTGAGAGATCTGTGTGTATTACCTTTGTTAACCTTCACTGCAGCCCCATAGGACAGGTGAGACTAATTTCAATGCCAGTTTTAGAGAGGAGAAAAGGATGGTTCTATGATTAAACAGTGAATAACATTCTGATATTGGTTGAGACTGACATCTGAATCAAGACATTTTTGTAACCCCATCCCCACCTCTTCTCCCTTACCTTAATGACCACCACAAATGACACTGCCTAGAACCATTGGTTCAGAAGGCTTGCTAATGCTCATGTCAGCAGCCTACACATGTATGTATCCTAGATATAGGAGTCTATAATTTCTGCTATTCCTTCGGTTTTTCTAATTTGAAACTCTCAACAGCTCCGTGAAGTGTCTACAAAAGCCATTATCACCAATGATAAGGAAATCGGGACTCAAGCAGCTAAGAGGCTCTCTGAACATCATCTAGCAAGTTTGTGACAGGGCTGGGATTAGAATTTAGGTCTCTTAATACCCAATTCATTGTTTCTCTTCTCTTTTACTGCAGAGAGTTATGAGTGCTGAGCCACATTTCTAATCATCATTAGCCAGTGGAAACACATGGCTGTTGGGAGAGATCGTAAATTGTATCAGCTTTTACTTTGGGAGAACAAAGGGCAGCTATGGATCTGTGCTTGAGAATTACCTCTAAGTGTTGATGACTCTTTCACCTTCATTTCAACACCCCTTTGAGTCTTTTAACTAGTTTTTCAAATTTAGCTTCGTTAAGGTATATTTAGGAAGTGATGTATGTTTAAGGTATAGAGCGTGTTGATTGACTTGATACATGTGTATGTTGTGAGATAGTAATGAGAATCCAGTTGAGAATGGGAGTAGTCTTCCCCCAGGGAATAGCACAGCAAATTCCAGTATCAAATGGTCATCCCCTAAAATATACATACAAGTAACATTATACAGACTGAGCAGGATATATTTATGTATTTAGGAGTAAATGTGCACTTATATATGTCAGAACAATGAATGACAAAAGAGGCTATGATTTTGAAAGAGACCAAGAAAGGGTATATGAGTGGATTTGGGGGAAATGGGTAAGGGAGAATGATGTAATTGCATTATAATCCCCCCAAAAATAGATATTAAAAGTGCAAGAAAATAAATCTTATTTGAACTTCTGAGAATGGTCTGGGGCCTTTTGCAAACAGTACAGTTGTTTCCACAAGGGGGCACCAAAAATGCTTCAGGGGTCAGTTAGTAAGTGAAATAGTAGATTATTGGGTTCTAAAAGTGTGATTTCATTTTCGGTTGGTCTGTTTGTATAGCACAGCCTTCCAAGCACAAGCCTCAGAATGGGAGGAGCAGATGGTGTTGGTTCTGATGGTAGTGGCTTTGTATGCGTATATGGGAAAGAGATGGCTCTGAAGAGACCTGACAGCAATCACACACTAGTGTATTCTTATCACTTGTTTCTTTTTCTTTTTTTTTCCTGTTACAACTTGGTCCAGCAAAGATGCTCTTTCACCACTGTGTGTGGGAACTGGATCAGCTGCGGGCTGACATCTGTTTCCTTATCACCAGGTCAGCAAGTTTGCCACATGAGCCTGCTGAAGCTGTTTCTACTACTTCCTACTCAGGGCATTAGAGAGAACCAAGTATAAAGGTTTCTACTGGACTATTTGCAAAGCATGGTAGATATGGGGGAATGTTCCCACAGGAGTGGGTCCAGTAACACTGTTTTCCCTGTAATGAAACCTGTATTTCAGTTAGGCCAGGAGGAAGAAGAATGGTGTGGCCTTCACAGATAGAGTGAGTTTCAGAATCCATGTTGGAAAAATAAATTTGGCTAACCACCAAGAGTGTATATAATGAGGTCGAGAGCCACAAGCATCCTCTGTATGTAAAAATTAATTAAACTATTATTTTAATTGACACCCCGCAGATCTTTTTTTATCAGAAATATTTAAGAAATGTGTATGTGATAATAACTTTCAAACACAATATTTCCAAATGTCAAGTTAATGTGTTCAGGGAACAAGAAGATTCAAGTACTCAGTATGAGGCTCACATCACATCTGTTTCCACAAAATGCTTTTGGGAACCTTTGAAGCAAAGACAGTGGGGGACCTTAAGTTATTTGCAAGACATGGAGGTGAAGATGGGTGTATCGCTCCCCCTCTTTTCAGCTTTAAAACTAGAAATGAAGATTTCTTAGAATAAGCTGTTGCTTCAGCAGAAAATAAATTAGGAGTTGTATTAGTTGCAGAAATAACAATATGTATAAGTGAAAAGCAGAATTACTTTTTAGGATTTAGGGGAGAGGTTGTTAAAATGACATAGTTTTGAATAATGTTGCCTCCCCTAGCTAAGATGTAATTACTGAATTTTTAAAAACAGAAAAGCCATAATCTAGTAGTTCTAAAAAGCCACTCAGCTTTCTGTAGGCATTTGAGAATCACTGTTTGTTTTTTGGAGTGGAAGTAACATCTTTTGCAGTTAGTTTTTGGACCATGGCCATTGCTGAATAAAGGCTTCCAATGGTGCACCGTATCGCTTCTGTGTAATTGCACTAAAAGAATACATTGGCATAGCATGTGCTTCAGAATGAGCTGAGGCAAATGTAAAAATGCCAGAAAACTTCAACTGTGAGTTAGGTATTCTGGATATTGTTTTGCTCTAACAACAATACCATGAAAATCAAATGAAAAGGTTTTTTTTTTTTTAAGTTGTTATTTACTCTGATAGTTAAATCAAATGTCTCCCAGGTACAGACCTGAGAGGTGACATAGACATTTGGATTTATCCAAGGAATTCTTTACAAAGTAGTTTGGTTTATGTTTAAACCTGCCTTTGAAGACATTTGAGGTTCTGTCTAAACCTGCCCTCAACGACACGTTGGGTTAAGTCTAAATCTGTTCTTTGATCACTGTCACCCTAAGTCAATCGAGGATGAGGGTATGTGACCTGGAGGCCCTAGTTGCCACTAACACATTGAATAATAATCGTCAAACACGTGCAGTTGTTATATAACAACGGTTATTACTGCAATAGCAATCTTTCAACCTTTATGCAAAAGACTCTTTCCTTCCTGATTCCTTCCATGTTATTTTGTAGTAAAGTCAGGAAGTGCAGATTGTCAAGAAATGGGAAAGGTCTGGGATTTTTTTACCTTGTTTGTAAGCCAGAAACTTAGCTTGAGACAGTTTTTTGAATGCTGGAAAGAGGCACAAAAAAAACTCTTGGAGAGGAGATGAAGGAACATTTATGAGGATAGTAGCAGTAGCAAAAACATCAGCAATTTTGTCCTTGTTTTCTGAACCTGCTAACCATCAAAATGTTCAAAATGATATGAAAAGGGTCAGACCATGTCATTACAACCAGGAGTAACAATTTAGGGGCATTCCCTGTGTCAGAAGTGAAATCTTTTATGATGAGCAGTACGTACTTCAGCCTCCAACTCCAGGGACATGACAGTATACTGAGTAGTAGTGACCCCTATCTTCCAAGCCTATGAGCACATTTGTCATTTACTTTGAGTAAGGTCCTATGCCTCTCATCCAAGGCTCATAGTGATCCATAATACACATGTTCTTGAAAAAACCTATCCTGGAACTAAGGCATTCAGTGCTTTTTGTTTACAAGATAACGCTAAAATGTTAGTTAAATGGAGAATTGTTTGCCAACCCAGACTAGGGCCAGGGTCATGTCTGAAGAACTGATGGTCTGAGTCATCCTTAGGCCTTACTAACAGGACAGAGGAGCTATTACCATCTTTGCTATCACTCTTTTCTGCAAGAGTTTGGTCCTGAATCTACTTCATTTCTCCAAAAGCAAAAGTCTATGCTCCATGCTGACTCCTTGCTTAGGAGAAGTAGGGAGTGTATTGTTTATTATCAGCATGTGCTATGATGGGATTCCCAGGTGTCCAAAAATTATCATATGAGCATAT
The DNA here is from genome assembly GCA_030674055.1 of Rhabdomys pumilio. Lineage (NCBI taxonomy): Eukaryota > Metazoa > Chordata > Mammalia > Rodentia > Muridae > Rhabdomys > Rhabdomys pumilio. The sequence continues at coordinate 16,644,639 of JANHMN010000005.1, forward strand.
TCCCTTAACAAATCAAACCAAACTAAACAAATCAAACCAAACTAAACAAAAACTCTCATTTGACTTAAGATTTATTCCGTTCCAAATCAGAGCCTTAAATCATTGAAGGGAAAGACCATTGTTTTGGAAGGAGAGATGTGGAATTTGTAGACTTGGGCCAGCTCCTAGTCCCTGTGCAAAAATCCATCTTCTGACATAGCCTTTTGTAAGATTCTGGACTAAGGGGCCAGGAGACTAGCCAAAAGACCTCTGTCTTTATGCCATATTTTCCTCATATAGAAACAAATAGTATTTTAAAGTAACTAAAGTGTGCAATCTGCAATTAACAAAAACAATTAAAGTTGTACTGTTATGTCTCAGTCAGGAAAGTCCAAAATGATATTTCTTTAAAAATGATTTTGTGCTGAAAGCACTTTCACTTTCTTATCTCTTGTCTGATTTAGGAATCCAATCTAGCAGAGTTGTTATTGCCAGATTACATTTCATGTTTTTTTTTTAAGTTACAAATAACCCTGTGGCCATGGAAGTAAGCCAACACCTCAGAGCTGTCTGAGGTGCTAGCTAGAAGGGTATTGCTATTCGTTTCACAGAGGTAGCAGGAGCAGGAGAAACTTGGGCCAGATGACACTTTACATGTACTCATTGGCTGGCTGTGAGACGTTGTAGCAGTCACATGTCTTCTCCATCTGATGATATTTAGTAGTCCACTAGCCCTGACATGCCTCTTTCATCTCTAAATTCCAGAATATGTAAGTATTTGAACTTTTTGAAAGGGTGACTCATTTTGTTTTCTTCATAACAGAAGTAGCATATTTATTTGGGAGAAAAGTAAGGAATAGATATTTTAAAGGAGTGATTTTTAATACTGTTACTACTTTTGTGCATATTTAATTTTATATGTGTATAAAATAAAATTTGGATCATATTTTTTGATAAGATGCCTTTTAGTTAATAATATACAATGGTGGTGGTGGCACACGCCTTCAATCCCAGCACTTGGAAGGCAGAGACAGGCAGACCTCTGAGTTTGTCATCAGCCTGGTCTACAGAGCAAGTTCCAGGACAGCCAGAAATAAAGAGAGAAATTCCATCTTTTAAAAATAAGTAGAATGTGTATTGTACCGTAGCAGTTGGAGTTTATCCTGAATCTAATGGAGAGCCATTGGAGAGTTTCAAGCAATTGTACTCTTCACAGCAGAGGCAGAGAGAAGAGAAGAGCAGTCCCACAGGAGGTTCAGATGAACTCACTGAACTCCTTATGGGTTTCAGCATACAAAAAGAATAGTCCATAGTGGGGTCTAGTATTTCGCCCCTGCAATATCAGTGCCTCTGATGGCTGAGGTAGAAGGATTATAAATTTGAGGCAAGCCTGGACTTGATACCAAAATAAAATCAGATATAGGAGAACCTAAATGGGATGAAGCCTATGGCTTTGTGGAAGAGCAGCGGTTGTCTACTATGCATGAGACCTTGGATTCAGTTGTTATTACCCATTTCCCACTAGAAGTTTATGAGACTTCATTAAAGGTATGAATTAATGATGAAGAAGTACAGATACTGTAAGCTGCTGTATTAATAGCACGTGTGTCTGTACCTTTATCTGCCATGAAAACAAATTGGAATGGCATATGGAAAAGAATTAATCACATGGAGAGTATTTAATGACTTTCTAATCAAAATGATCAACTATACCTGTCAAATCTCAAAGCACCCCTCTCAGATATTGACAGGTAATTTTTTGTACAGGTAGGTAATTGCAACAAAACTGCTTATATTGCCAAATTTGTTTAAGATTATTCCATTTCGTATAAATTCAAAGGAATGCTTAATTCAACAGTGTAAAATATAGGGCCTTTAAAATGCAAGAACCAAAAAGACCAACGAAAGGGAGAAGTAGACGGGGCAGCTGCCATTTAGTGTCTAGACAAGTCCATCCAGGTCTGTTTCCTAGCAGCAAAAGTAAACAGGAAATTACATTGGCCTACATAGCTTTTATTGTTGCTGAAGAAAATATGTATGCTTTTCTCCCAGACAAATTTTATCCTGCAATTTATTATATGTTCCTTGCATGAGGGATAATAGGTTATAGCAGACATCTTCAACTCCAGCTTTGTAAAGGAACACCAGACCTACTGAAATAGATAATTCTTGTCTTGACCTTATACATTAAGGGCTAGAGTGTGATATTAAACTATAATTCAGGTTCGACATTTCCTTAGAGGCTGTGATTATGTGGTCTCACTTATGTTTCTGATGATTTGATACAGACTAGCGCTTGAAAATGTGGCTGATAATCTAACTACATTTTCCACTTGATTATTTCTTGAATGTCAGATGCCTGAAAGGTAATCACCAAAGGGTATGGTTTGCATGGGAATCATATTATGGAAACCTTGGTTTAGTAACTCTAGGACCTAGAGTCTGAATTGTTGTTGTTGTTGTTGCTGCTGCTGCTGCTTAGTGCAGTACTAGAGATGGAGCCCAAGGTATTGAACCTCTAAGGCAAATTCTCTATCACCAAGCAACAAACCCAACCCTCCATATTTTCTGAGTAGGCATTCAATAAACTTCTGCTGAGTAAATAATTTGCTGACTCTTGGCACCTTCTGAGTGATGATTTTTATTAGGACACACTAACCATAAATCCATTTTGCTTGTTTTGTGTGTTTGTGTGGATGTGGATATGAATGTGTCATGGCACTTGTAGAGAAAGATCAGAGGACAAATTGCAGAAGTCAATTTTTTCTTTCTACCATGTATGCCCTTTACCTGATGATCTCACAAGCCCCAAATCTATGTTGGTTTTTTTAATGTGCCATATGATTTATTTATCTGCCTCCCCTGGTACAATTTGCATTTACCATGTCTCTGGAAAACAGCTGTTATAGGAACAAAATACAATTGCATGTCAAGAGTTAACTCACACAAGTTTTGTGTGTGTATGTATGTTTGGATATATATATATATATATATATATATATCATAATATATTTTGTATATATATGTTAACTTATACTAGCTTTGTACTAGCAATCAGCCATTAATAAGGACTGATTAAATTATAAAACAGCAATAAGAGAAAGAATACTATGTAGTTGCTAAAAAAAGTTTAATTGCATGAGTAAGTATGTATGTGTATATAGGTATATTATGATTGCCTGATACATGTTTATCTGTTCTATTTTCCATCTGTATACACACACGCACGCGCGCGCGCGCGCGCGCGCACACACACACACACACACACACACACGTATATATCCATTTAATATATCTAGCTGCTTATCAAGGTGCAAAGACCTAGGTGGACAGACATACACAGCTTTGGTGGGAGCAATGTTAGTATGTCTTCTGGTATTTGATATTTAGATTTTTTTCTACACAAATCATGGATTGTCTGTGTTTACATGTGAAACATAAAATGTAAAACACATTGTCATAGAATACAATGTTCTTCAGTTCTCGATCAATTATTCTCCTTTGGCTTCTGTTTAGATAGCTCCCCATCCCTTCTTATACCCATTGTGAATTCCAGTCACACAAGGCCCCTGGAATTTCCCCAGTTTCAGCCCCTCGCAGCAGAGTGGTAGCCATATATACATCTTTTGTACTTAGCACAGTGTCCGGCACTTGGCAAGTTCTTAATATGTGTTTGTTGAAGGAATCGCCAGTGTGTAATAGTGTTGATTTTAATCAGATCCTCTTGCCCCTTTCCTAGTCACTAATGTATTTCTACACTCTTGCTTTCAAATCTCTGCCTAAGTCATGTATTTGAAGGAGAAAGAGGTAGTTTAGTTTTCAAATGATGGACCTTACAGCATACAGCTGGCTGTGGTATGTTAACATGGAATGGCGCTAGTTTTTGAGCGTGTCCAGAATTGTTTAATGCGACATTTATATATGTTCTTACCCTTATAAATCTTTTAACCTCTAATCACTATCGTTCACCACCTATTTCTTGAAAGCACCCCTTCATTTTAGGACTACTTTGAACACATCAAAGACATAATCCAAATATATCCTAAATAAACAAAAATCCACAAGATCCATTTCCTTTCAAAGAAAATATATCTGGCTCTTCTTTCCCTCCAAAAATGAATTTAGGCCTTGAAGAGCTCACTAGATTTAGACAGTACCACCTAATTATTTTTACGGTCAATTTTACTTAAAAAAAAAAAACAATAATTAAGCATGGCTCTCTGTAACATCTAGTCTTTTTTTTCCCCAAGGAGATATTTTATACTACTCCTTTTTATGTGTTTGCTCAGCACATTGGTGTGCCTGAGTTATCATTATCTATTCTGGGGTTAGGCAAAAGTGACGTGGCAGGAACCAATCTAGTGAGACTGCGCAAGTTTATGGTGACACAGTCAATCTATGACTGAGATTCCATTGTGTCCCTATTTATAGCTTCGGTTTCTTTGTTTAGACAGCCTATATTTCTATTCCTTTTATGATTATCTGCTCTTGTTTGTTGGATAATTGCAGTAGCTTCCTTAAAAAGAGCTATATAAATAATAGGCACATGCATGTCCTTTCCTATGGTAAAATGCATAGAGTCTTACCATGCAATTACTGCTTCAGAGTCAGTTCAAAGATGATCGCTAAGTAATGCCAGGAGTCTCTGAGAGCTCCAGGAGGTCCACCTTAGTTGAGCTTGCTGAGCAAGCTGTTTTAAACAACAGATTGTGAGTGGGGGGTGACAATTGTAGCATTACTAAAATATTTGATGTGGAGGCTAGAAAGATGGCAAAGGCATTTGCTACTTTTTAAGAGGACCCATTGTCTGTTCCCAGCACCCATGTGGTAGTTCACAAACATTTTAACTCTGTTTCCAGGGGATCCATTGCTTCTGGTTTCCTCATATATCAGACCTGTGCATATTCCATATATGTGCATGCAAGGAAAACACTCTTGCACATAAAAGAAACATACATTGTATTTACTTGAAACAGGTTCTTCCTTAAAAAAGAACATATTTTTTAATCTTTAGTGAGTACCTTCCTGATAAACACAAAACTCTAGTGTCAATGGTAATATGTTTTCTTGAAATAGTTCAACACAACCAACAAGCATTCCTTGGTCATCCGTTTGCTATTTGTCACAGTTTTTAACCTTCATTCTGGAGAAGGTAGGTAGTGATATTTTTATTGTGTTTATGAGCGACGTGAGGTTCAGAGATGTTACTATGCAGTAAGTCATCGAACCAGGTCTTCTGAATATTATACTGAAGACACCTCTATCCTATATCTAATTAGAGACAAATAGGAATAAATGTTTAAAGAGACAGATAAGACAGTTATCCATTCCAGTACAATTTGGGCTGAAGTTTCCAGGTGCTAATCTTTCCAAGTGACAATTATAATCGACTGTGTAAAAATTGTGACACTGTTGCTCTTTACTTAAAGTCCAGTTAAAGATGTGGCAGAATTATATAGAAATTTGAAATGTTAATAATTGGCTATAATATTAACCAAAATTATTTGTTCATTCCAATAGAGTTTAAAAGCTTGTTAATGCAATACACATGTTGCTAGCTAGTGACCTTTGTAATCCAATTATGGTTCATTTATATTTCCCAAATCATCCGGTTAGAAGTTTACCTTAACCATTAACTTACTGTCATTTTTTCAATTATCATGTGTGTAGGAAAAATTATGTTCAAAATGTTGACATACAGATAAATGTGTATAGACATCATTTTATATATATTTGAAAGTTGACATTCTTTTATGTTTAAGCACAGCCCTTCTTTTTATACAGTCTAAGTACTGTCTCACAGAGTCTAGAAAGATGCCTCAGCAGTGAAGGGCACAGCCTGCTTTTTTCAGAGGACCTGTGATCCGTTCCTAGCACCTACATGATAGCTTACAAGTATCCTTAACTGTAGTCCTATGGTATCTGACACCCTTTTCTAGCCTCTACCACGACCAGGAACATATGTGCAGAGACATACATGCAGGCAAAAATACCCATGCACATAAAATGAAAATAGTAATAAAAACGAAATGTGTTGAGCTCCTACTATAAGCTGCCCATTGGACTGTCTGCGGCATGCATTTTCTCAGTCACACCTTTGGATACAGTCAGCGTGAGACTAGGTCCAGAGTACCTAATCACATTCCTGAGCTGTCTCCCACTCACCAGCTCCTTGCTTCTGTATCTTTTTTCACCCCACAGTTTTCAGACTTCCCTGTAGTTTCAAGAGCTTGTGTCAAACATACGTCATTACCTTCTTTGTTCATCACTGAGGAGAGATAGTATACTGTTTCTGGGAGAAAAAGTATATATGAGAGTAGAAGATTCAACCAATGTCCCCAAATAAATATTTTCTATGGATTTGCATTTGTTATATCCCAAAACACAACCCCAATTACTTATAAAATAATTAATTAGTTAATTAATTAATTTGCATCCCACACACTGCCTTTCCTTCCAATAAACCCCTTACAGAATTCTTCCTGCTTCCCTTTGCCCCCTGGTGTGTCAAGTCTCTACAGGATTAGGCATATCCTCTTCCACTGAAGCAGGACAAGTAGCCCTATGCTTCATATGAAAGGGGAGGCCTAGATCCAGCTCCTGTATGCTCTTTGGCTGGTGGCTCAGTCTCTGAGAGTTCCCAGGGGTTCATGTTAGTTGACTCTGTTGGTCTTCCTGTGGGTTTCCTATCTCCTGATTCAAGGCCTCCAGTCCTTCCCCTAACTCTTCCATATATAGGTCCCCAACCACCCTCCAATGCTTGGCTGTTTATCTGTTTGTGTCAGCTGCTGGGTAGAACCTCTCAGAGGACAGTTACACTAGGCTCCTTTCTGTAAGCATAATGGAGAGTATCATTAATTGTGTCAGTGGTTGGGGCTTGCCCATGAGATGGGTCTCAAGTTGTTCCAGTTATTCATTAATTATCCCTTCAGTCTCTGTTCCTTTTTTATCCCTGCATTTCTTTTAGACAGGACAAATTTTGGGCGGAATGTTTTGTGGGTGGATTGATGTCCCTGTTCCTCCTCTGAGAACCCTGCTTGGCTACAAGAGATGGCCTCTTCATATTTCATGTCCCCACTGTTAGGCATCTCAGCTAAGGTCACCTGCATTGACTCCTGTTTCTTGCTTTGCTTCTGCTCTCAAAGCTTTGTCTATGTATTGTATATTTCCCTCGTTTCTTCTTTGGCATCCTGATATCCTAACTGAGGAATACTGATGCACTTCTATGGTCTTACAAACTTCTCCAGTCTTACAAACATTTCTCAACCTAAGTTTTAAGGCCCCTCAAAGTCTAAGTGTAGGTACTTTCAGATCCTTTCATGTGACGTTGAATTGTTTCTGTTACTGCACCATCTGATGTAGTGATTGCAAAGTATTGCACTAATTTACAAAACAAGATTCATTAGCAGTGCTACTAGAAAATAAAGGCAGGATTGAGTTTGTAAGATATATGTCTGAGGCTGCCTTCAGCATTTTTGGTAAAATTTCCATGTTGTCCTTGGGTTATTATACTTTTTCTTCAGTTAAATATGGTTTCATAGTGACATTGATAACAAACATAACTTGAGCAAATAATGTTTCCATACTTGTTTTCTGTCCTCTTTTAATTTCTTAAAATTGTATTAGCATATATTACTTATGCAAAATAAAGAGTTTCGTTATAATCCTTTTTCTTTTCTTTTTTTTTTTATTTCTAAGCATTTCCTGACTAGGCTTCTTAGCTGTCATTCGTTGCTCACACCACTGATGAGATTCAACAGTTCTTCTGTGGGTATGTTTATTGCCCCAACCAGATTTATATGCATAATTTCTGCTAAAGATACACACAGAGTGATAGTGTTGGGAATTGATCCTACTTTTTAGAGATGGAGATGAGAGAAACATCATTCCAGTGACATAAAGCTGACTGATAAACCCAAGAACAAAAAAGGTCTTTCAGAAAGTGCTTCAGGGCTAGAGTTAGAGTAACATGGTGCTAAGAAGGTGTTGAAATGATATAGATTATGGTTTGAAGTTGACCAAGAGAAAACTTGCTTAAATTCATTAAAAATCTCAGTTTTAAAAATCTCGAAAGTAGACGTCCAATATTTGAGTAGGCATCACTGTGCCTGCAAGTTACACATACAGAAGGTAGTATCTTGATTCAAATCAATCACACGGTTAGTAAGTGGCAGAGTGAAATCTAGACCTCAAGTTGGCTTGACTCCAAAGATCTTCCTGTTCTGTTTTTTTCTTTTTCTTTTTAAATAGAACATTTGATCAGTTACTTGGAGATGCAGATGTTCAGGATTGGAAGGAACTTCTATGCTATCTATTATGCCACTGATGAGCTATTTGAATTCCGTTCACAACTTATCTCAACAAAAGCTCTGCCAAGATTTCACTATGCTTCTCTTCAACACCTCAGCTTATCTGTAATTGACCTAATCTGTATTGAGATTGTACTCTAAGGTGAAATAACACTGCTGTCATCTAAAGTGCTTTACATGTTTGTGTTATGTTGAGGATGAGACCAGTGTAAGAGTAGACACTATCAGATAGATATGCGAGCAGCCTAGGAAAGTTTTTTAAAGAGACACCCTGACACCCTAAGCCATGGTTGCAGGACAGACAGACAGACAGACAGACAGACAGACAGATACACACACACAGACACACACACACACACACACACACACACACACAGAGAGAGAGAGGGGGGGGGGACAGAGACACCAGAAAAGTCCTGTTTTGACCCAAGCCTCGCTCATTTTCCTTTTTTTTTTCTTCTGAAATTGGGAAGCTTCCCAGATTCCTCTGAAGACTGGGACTATTTTCATTGCCATAGAGAAGTAGCTATAACTTTACAACTTGCCCAGAATACAGGTACCCTTCCTCTATTAGATTTGTCAAGATGTTTAAGTTCATTAATTTGTGATTTACTTTCCTGTAATTCACACTTTATTATTGGAACAGTAGATATATTTCAGTCTTTTAAACCTTTAATAATGTCGGTACTTAAGGAAACCAGGACATTTGTTGTTGGGGTAATTTAAATTCACGTTGTTTTACTTACAACCCAGTTGGTGCCCTCACCTGTAATTAGACTAACACTGGAAACAGCCAGCTGATTTTAGACTGAGGTGTTGGAGTGGGTGGGCCTCCATTCTCAGCTCCTTTCAACTGCATAGCGCAGGGAGGATGCTATGCAGTCTTGTTAGAGGTTGTAATTTTAAACCACTTGGAATAATATTCTCCTTTGCTTTAATGTTATACATCCCTGTGCATGTTCTTCCGTAATTGAAAGGGATATCGGACAAATTTGATCTGTCTGGCTTTGACTTATGCTGTCCTTATCATGGCCTTTGTGTCATTAAGAAAAAAATTGGTATTGATCTTGGACCATACCACTACATTGTGCTGCGATTTTTCTTCCTTGCTAGTGGAATATAAATCGATAAAAGGCAGCTGCTTTAGACGAGGGCCAGATATGGTGCTGTCATTTATATATTGTAAATCCAATGATAGCTGATCAAATCAGTGCCTCTCCTGTTCCAAACTTGACATGATTGAATTGTCAATAAAAAAGATTTTACAGTAAGGGAAGGAGAGCTGACAGTGTAAATGTCTGAAAACCCAATGAAGCTCAATAGAAAATGAAACAATGAGCTAGGATATCATTTTATAATTTCCAATGGGAAAAATATTTAGTGAATCATGGCTGGGATTGGGGATGGTCACAGAAGGAGAGGAAGCAGCAATGAAAAGCCACAGATCTTGCATTATAATTTTGGTGAAATCTGAAATGCAAATTTACAGATGCAAATTTTCAGAATTATGCATCATACCCACTGAGTTGTTTATTTACAGAAATGTTTCAAATATGCTCCACCTCCTCCCTCTTCCTCATGCACACTTTTTACTGATAATACCCAGTTTTTGTGTGAAAAATAAACATATCCCTGCCTAGGCATCATGCTGATATCTTATAGATGACTCAGATAGTTCTGACCCTGCATTCTTCAAGTCAATCAGGAGAGCTTTATTTTCCCTTAATCCATCTCGAAAAGTAGCCAGACGTGGTTTGGAAAACTGAAAGATCTGTGCTCCTGGGAACATGAAGAAAACCTGCCAGGTTTTCAAGAGACTTCATTTGTTCCTTTGCAAATACAAGAGCGTGACAGTTATTTGTATGTTGAGAAGCATTTTCAGTCCTACTGGGAGAGACCAGGCTGGGACCTGATAAGAGAATGCTGTTTCATTTAAACCCCCCTTGCATGAAGTTCTTGCCTCAGTAGTTGTTCTAAATGTGACCTGATTAGCAGAGAATTAGCTTCTGAGAAAAGCCAGGAGTCAGAGATTTCCACTTGAAAGCTCCATTGTGAACTTGTTGGAATATGTGTGGGTGACACCATCCAATGAGCCAGAGTCCCAAAGTGAAGGAATAGAAGGAGGTGGTGGGCTGAGACCCAGAATCTCTCTCTCCAGTTTCTGTCCAAGGCTGCAATGTGACCTTCCAGTCTTTCAAGAAAAGTACCTAATGCATATACATACATATAATAAAAATATAATATGTTAATTAGGCACAGTACCAATGTACTGCAACAAATCTAGAAGTATAATGAAAGGTATGTGAATATGATTTGTCTCAAAAATATCTTGGATTGCTATAGGTCTTAACAAGTTCAGCAAATCATTTTCCTCCTTCCTTATTAGAGAACTTTCACCTTTTCACATATAATAAGCACTTTGTAGCTTCTCTTTAGTATACCCAAATTGTCTGCATCACCACTCTCATGCTTTAAGGCCATTTTAAAGTAAAACAAGGGTTAGTGGAGCACCAGCAACAGTTGGTCCTGATACCTGATAATGCTAATAAGTGAGTAAATGGAAGGTAGCATATATAACATGGACACCTAACATATTCATCTCCTGGGTGGGACAGAACTGCATGGTAAAGAATGTTAGTACATCACTTGGAACACCCTGAAATTTAAACCTAGGATTTACTTATTTGTTATTTACCTATTTATTACTTCAATTTAATAATTGTTTTCATCATTGTCTTCTATAGGCAGCTATAACTGAAAAAATACATAGTAGAAAGTTTAAAAAATAGTATGTTGTTTCATTGGAACTTCATAAAAATCTCTTTAAAAGCTAATCAACTGTGTCTCCAGAGGGTGGATAAAGTCAGGAATATTCCAGATTCTTGTCCAACATCCAGTTTGCTGCAGAGTGACAACAGAGCCATCAGAAGAAATGGAAAATTCATAGGTGTGGTTGTGAATGCCTGCATTCACAGCTACTGAGTGGCTGAAGCAGGGGGATTGCAAGTTCAGGGCTAGCCTGGGGTTGTATAGTAAAGCCCTGTCTCAAAAGAAAGAAATAAACGAAATGTGAACTTAGAAATAAAGAAAGGAGAGCTGTATGACTCTGGAAGCCAAGCAGACTTCTTGAGATGCCTCCTAAGAACACAATTCTTAGTTTTACTCAGCTCCTAGCAAGAGAAATGTCTTGAGTCGCTATCTCTTAGATGTCCTCTCGGGGTATGCTTCAGTCCCTTGTCTGCAATTTTTCCTTATGTGATCACCTCTTAGATAGCCTCGCTCAGTTCCTTCTGCCTTCCTTCAAGCTCCAGTGCCTATATTTCCTTAGTGGTTATAGTCACAGTGGATCTTACCATTTCCTAGTTTTGTTTGTTTGTTTTTCACTCATTGTCTTTAATGCTCAATTAGTGCCTTATACAGTATCCGGCATGGTCTGTACTTACATGTTTTTATGTTGCAAAATGTGAAGTTGCTTATCTATTGTTCTTGGCATATTATGTAGTAGTTTTCTATTCAATCAAGTCACCATTGCAAAATAAATAATATATTATTGTACTCATAAGAGTTTGTGGTAACCATACAATTGCTGGTTTATAGAACTGTAAAACTTTGGTTCAGAAGATGTGCTATTAAAAACCTGCCTTCTTTGAAAACCTTGTCAAACTGAGAGACTTGGGAAATACCATTCCCTTCTTCTCAGTACCTTGTATAGCTCAATCTCTGAAATATGTTGCTAAACCAGCAAGTCAGCCTTGATGAACTCTCAGAACCTTTTCCAGTGCTGACCTCTTAAGACTCGAAAACTCTGATGAAAGTATCACTCAACTTTGCTATCTTCCTTTGCCCTGGCTTGCTTGCATTTTGACAGTACTTAGTATCTCAAACAAGGCTTATGTCCTGTCCTTAATCGAAACTTTTTGTCTCTCCTCGTGAGCAGACAAGGCTGAGTTTTAAGAAACCAAATCAGCAGATTTCATTCCAGGGTGGGGAACTGTTTCTGACAAGGATTCCTGCAAAGTATGCACGCTTCAGAGAAAAGGGAAGAGTGCATAAACAAATACTCCCTTTGCTGAAGGAGGATGAGAGTTGGAGATCACATTATAGAAGAGGTATCCTGCAGTGTCCTGGGTAACCAGCCAAAAATTTGATCCGGTTTCACTTAGCGTGAGGTAATTCAACCACGCCAACTGACATATTTCTCCAGTGACCTCTACATCTGAAAATGTCCCCTAAAATACAGCTGTCTGTTCTCCATCCTTTGTCCCTTGATATTTGGCCTAACAGTCCACACAATACCATTCTGCAGATGTTTCTTTTTTCTATTCTTTTCCATGGGGGCATATTAGGTTCCTTTACATTTCTGATACTTTAATGACCAAGTCACCTCCTGGAGCTCAGGGGCCACTTTTATGTACCACAGACAGACCATCAAGCTCTGAGAAGCTTTTGCACTGTGGAACAGAGTCTTGATGCTGGTCAATCAGCACCACCACCAAATGCTCAGTTAAGGTGGGCATTATACTGCGATTAGCACTGGCAGGACATTTAGGTAAGTAAAGTAGGATTACAAAAAAAAAAAAAACAACCAACACTGTTGCATCTGTCAAAATTTTAATCAGAGAGCTGTCTTCTGGTGGGACTATCCTTAAACTCTCATTCATAAGCCAAACTCACTGAGAACATTACATGGTATTCTATAATATTGGAGGGTTCTGCATAACACTTCTTTAATTCTGCATTAGAATTACTGATGAGGCAGACACCATCACTATTGCTTTTCGCTGCTTGCTGCAGCCATGCTCAGTCATGTACTGTACTTTGACATCACAGCTGATGAGAAGCCCTTGGGCCGTGTCTCCTTCAAGCTGTTTGCAGACAAAGTTCCAGAGACAGCAGAAAATTTTGTGCTCTGAGCATTGGAGAGAAAGGACTTGGCTATAAGATTTCCTCCTTTCACAGAATTATTCCAGAATTCATGTTCCAGTGTGGTGATTTCACAGGCTATAATGACAGTGGTAGCAAGTCCATCTACAGAGAGAAATTTGAGGATGAGAACTTCATCCTGAAGCATGCAGGTCCTGGCATCTTGTCCATGGCAAATGCTGGACCAAACACAAATGGTTCCTAGTTTTTTTTCTGCACTGCCAAGACTGAATGACTGGATAGCAAGCACATGGTCTTTGGGAAGGTGAAAGAAGGCATGAGCATTGTGGAAGCCATAGAGCGTTTTGGGTCCAGGAATGGCAAGACCAGCAAGAAGATCACCATTTCCGACTGTGGACAACTCTAATTTCTTTTGACTTGCGGGCATTTTACCCATCAAACCATTCCTTCTGTAGCTCAGGAGAGCACTCCCACCCCATCTGCTCATAATACCCTGTAATCTCTGTTCTCACTGAAGCTCTTAGGGTTCCATATTTTCCTCATTTCCCTTCAAGTCTACCTGGATTGCAAAGTTAAGTTTATGATTATGAATTAAAACCCAATAAGAAAAAAAGAATTATTGACGAGATACTGACATTTACAGGCAAGCTGGTTTTGTTATGCTAGCCAGAGAATCAAAGTTTATTTTTTTAATTTTCTGGCTTTACCTATTGTTTTAGAAACCTGAGTGTGTCATTAATATTTAATACTGCATATAGTTTTCCCACCAGTAATATGCTCCCCAGAGATTTGTCCTCAGAGTATATGGGACAGGGTAATTAAGTCTATTGATCTTTGCCATACCCAGTGTTATCGTAATGGTGATCAATTTTAAAAGTAAGAGGTGGTTATTCATTTTCACCAAGGAACTGGGAGAGATCTTGTTTCTTGGACATTCTTTGCCATAGCAGAGGCATTGCTAAGCAGCTACCAGATCAGAAGGTGTTCAAAGCACTTTTTTATAGACTTGATTATAAGAGTCCAAAATGCTTATACCAAGAATGGGAAATTAAATAGATTAAATAGAGTTAAATAGATTTGGGTCATGGGGCTAGCCTGCCATTTAGGCTGACAAGTGAATTATCTGAAGGAGCATTTCTTAGGTTAAATGTTTAACATAGATTCATTCTCAGAGGACTTCCCTTACTAATCCTCAGAGGAGCGCAGGTCATAGCTCATGGCTGGGGATATCTTCAACCAGATGTCTTTGATGATCATACAGTGATCATCATCATGAAGAGGGAGGTAAATCTCTAAAGTCCTAGAGAATTGGGCACTGGAAAAGATTGCTTCCCCAGTTGTCAGTGCACGATTCCTAGACCCTAAAACCTTGACCTTGCTAACACAGTGAAGCTCACGGGGGACGAGGTTGCTCTGTGTTGATTTCCTTGGATGTCTTCCTTCTTTGGTTTCCCACAGAAGGCTTGTTTAAAAAAATTTTTTTGAGAGTTTTATATATGACAGTTTTAAGACCACTGAGTCTTACCTATTCAAAGGCAGTAGATTTAGTTATATAGCTAATGGGAGCAGAGTTTAGAGGCTAGAGACCACATTGCCAAGTGGGCACACAGCCAAGAGCAGGAGTCCAGCTGCAAGAGGCATGGTCTATTGGGCTGGGCATGGAGGTCAGTTGGTAGAGTGCTTGCCTAGTGTGCATGAAGCCCTAGATTCTGTCCCGAAGAGCTCATAAAATCAGTCATCGATCCACATAGCTATAATCCCAGAACTCAAAAGGTCTAGGCAAGTGGATGAAAAAGTCAAGGTCATCCTCAGGTATATATATAAGCAAGTTCATGGCCAGCCTACGATATACAAGGCCTTGTATGAGAAAGAAAGCAAGATGATCTGTTGAAGAAACATGAGGCTAACCCCAGACAACAGGATCAGTGCAATATCAAGCCAGGGAGATCTGAACGGAGGTCTCTCCATCTCGTTACTTGTTCTGCAACCTCTTCCCTGTGCCTATTGCCCACGTTTTCCATAAGGCTTATGCAAATCATGCCCACTGATTTCCACACACATCTGTATACATAGCCTGAGTCAACTACAGTGAGATCCAAACTCATTTGAATTTAAATATTAACAGCATATTTTTTTCCCAGCTGGTGTTGGAGTGAACAAAGTCGGTCCTTCTAGCTAGAATGGTAAATGATTTTGAGAAAACATGAATCTGTCATCAGAGTATCTAAACATTTTGATCTGTTATGTTCATATCTTTCTTTGGCTTGAAAAGATGGAAATGCTGTATCTAGAGTTCAATAAATTTCTAGCAAGATTTTATCCAAGTAATATGAATGTTTCTTCCGATCCTGGACTATGTCATTAATTTAAATGTGGTTTGGGGGTCATCACAATATCTTGTAAGGATTTTAAAGTCTAGAAGAGGAAGGTTGAAATCTTTCATCATTATTTTAGCAAAATCTCCTTTTCTTATTTATGTTTAAGTAACAAACTTCTGTAAGTTTTCTTTCTATTAGAAAGAAACCTGTATACTTGTCTACATTTTTTTTAAGTAGCTTCAAAATAAAAGTGGTAACTTAAGCCCCCAAAAATGCTCAAGACAAGTTTAAACTCACTACCTAAACTGTGCGATTACCCCACCAGAGTCTTTTGTGCATACCTGAGGGCAGATTTTGGCCTATATGAACACATTTTTTGATTATATGACTAGTTTTAACAATGCGAACTTCTCTTAGTTTAAGATAGGTGATCTACACTGTGTATGTAAATTATGTGTGACGCTAAAACTGAGGTGAGTCTCCTATTAAGCAGAATAGGAATAACCATTTCTAGATATGCAAATCATATCATAGGAGCTAAATTGCTTAGGAGTGTTTCCTGTATAGTTATGCTGTGCTAAGCAGAAAATGAGGAAAAGTAACTGAGTATTTCAGTCTGCCAATATTTTCAGAGGAACCGTGGACCTCACCTTTTTTCTTCTTTTCTCAATCCCGTTTCTTTTGATCGTGCTTTCTCCCTTCCTTCCCTTATTTGCTTCCTCTTTTCCTGTCTCCCTCCAGAAATGAAGCTCTGTAACTTAAAGTATGTCATCCAGAGATACCTAATTAGCTAGAGCTGCCTACCAAGTACAAAGCTCCCATTTTTTTTGATGACTCACAGAGAGATTGACAATATAACTTATTGTCCAAACCAGGGCAATTTTGAGAAAGAAGGAAGTGCTAAAAATAATGAGCGAATTTCTTGCTCTAAAAGGTATGAACTGGGATTTTAGGATACTGGTCTACACTCACGACATCCTATTCACAAAGATGCTAGTATGTCTGGTATTAAAGGCCACTAAGATCATCTAGTCTATCCATAGTGGTACTGGTTGAAGCCAGACCGGAAAATCATATTCCTCTCCTCTGTCTTTCTGTAGTTTAGGAGGAATGACACACCCACAAAAAGTGAAGCCAAAAAGACACTGTAGAAACATTCAGATCATTGAAATTCAAACATAATGCTTTTTTTTTTTAATTGGAAGAAAGGAAATCTTGTATTGTTTTTTGAGACACGCTTTTCTGACAAGCTGTACTTGCGTGATTTACCTGATCATCAACAAGGTAAGGTTATCTCTGAGATAATGAACATTGGCTGACACCTCTGGGTAATAGGTGAGAATGAGTGAAACTCTCAGTTGTTACCTGCCTTAAATTTTGAAATGGAACAGACTGTAGCCAAAAGAAAATGGGCCAGAGACTGGAAATCACTTTGGAAGTGTAATGTTCACTGTCTCCCATTGTTGCTACCCTGCACATGCTTATTCATCTCTGCTCATGCACCAGATCCATATGAAGAGAATAGACTGCAACACTACAGTCTGTTGCAAAACCCTTCGTTACATAGCAGAAATAACAGAAAACATACTGATGAGTTTGAAGACATGGGAAAACAATGATTTATAGAAAAAGAATATTATCAAATCCTAATGGAAATGTGGATGTGATTGATACAAGGCCCTTAACGCTAAGATCAATATCTTACTTCCCTTTTATGTATAGTTCAATAATCATTTATTGACTAGATAGCATTGCTGGATAGCACCATTGATTTCCTGGGGCGATCGGAGTTCTTCCTTTCATTCGTCTAATGGCACTGAGTGGGGAGATGTTCTGCAGTCGGGAGTGTTGGCACCAGGCTTTTCCTCAGTAGGAACTGCGTCATGGGCTCAACTGAACTTTGCCAGTTTCACCTCACCACAACTCAGTTGGTTGGGGATGGGGATGTCTGTAGATGTTTATCACTGCCTCCCTCTCTTGCCCTTCTTCCCAGTTGGGATTTCCCACACAGTGAGTCAGTTACCTTGTTATTTCATCTCTTCTTTAAATCAACTACTAGATGTCTAGGAAATCCAGCTGTTTGTCTTCCTAGTTACAGGTTTTGACAAAAGATTGAAAAAGAACACTGGATAACTAACTATCATAAGTGAACTTTTTAGAAAGTCTGTTGACGGGGGTATGTATATACAATTGTGAAAACCTTGGGCTAGTCCTTTCTTCCTGAGTCATTTCTTTCAGTAGATCTCATTCATACTCCTCTTCCACACTTAGTATTGTTGATACTTTATTACTTGTTCCTTATTTTGATTAATTTCCTTGCCTAGCTCTTATATGTTTGCAGGATTTTTATTTTGTTTTCTTTTTTTCATCAAAATCTTCTGTTTCTCATTCTGTTTAATTTGTTATATACAAGTGAATAGAAAAAAATAATTTGAACGATAAAGTTTGATATGCTACTGTGAATGGAACCTGGGTTTCTAAGCATGTTGTTAACTCATCTACTACTGAGTTATACCCCTAACGTTAGAATGCTAAACAAGGAAAAAAATGACGAACTAATTCAATTAAAACATCTCTTCAACTGTATACAAGACATGCATTTATATTTGGCGGTGCTGAAACCAGCAAGTATCTTCTTCATTGTGTTTGAAATTCTGTATCCTGTGCGGTGCATTTTTGTAGGGGTGGGAGGTATGTTTAGGTATACAGCGGAGACTGTAGGTGGTTGATTATAAATTTGTGCGAGTTTTGGTGGCTATTTGCTTGTTTTATGGTTCTATAATGCTTAAGCAATCTTTCATATGTCTACTGTGCAGTAAGTGGTAAAAGCGAGAGTTGAAAGGAGATTTTGTCTGGCTGCAAAGCCACAGTCTCTCTCCATTATACTCTACTGCTTCCAAGTATCAGCGGTTCTGAGTTTTTTCCCTTTCTGATATTATAGCAAAAAAAAGGACCACATATATTTCCCTACTGGCCTCAGTGTTCTTATATACAATTTCTTTATATCCCAAAGTCTTTTGAGTCATTTTTCTATTTATGAAGCACTGTAAGCTTTGATTTGTATTTGGGGATTAGACAATCTCCTCCCATCCATTTTCTTTCCCCAACACGTATGAATTTCTTTGAAAAATATCAAACTGTCATTTGAGACTAAGAAAGAAGGGCACAGTGTTTTAAATTTCTCCTTGTCTTGCAGGCATGCTTTTCATTAGACTCTTTGCATTTCTTGTCAGAAACAAACATTTGGGCCTTGGCTTAATGCTTGTGTTTTGCAGATATGGTCTCTCTCCAGTGTCAAGGTCTTTTCATGGATGCATGGTGATTCTGATACCAGGTCCTGGCAGGGCCATTATAATTCCTTAGTCTTCAGTACTTGACTGGGATTCTTAATAGAGCTGCCTCCTAATTGCTGGTACATTAATTCACACGAATGGAAATGCTAGAAGGCCAGGCAGTAAGCCGGAGATGACAGTGCACTGGAATTCTTTAACTTGATCTTGTTTCAGAATCCCCTTGAGGACTTGTTAAAACTCATATTTCTGGACACTTTCTTAGATTTTCGAATTCAGTAGGTCTGGGATAGATCCCAGAAAGTCACATTTCAAGCAAGCTCCTAGGTGGTACTAGTGGTGCTAGTCGAGAGACCAGACTCTGAGACTCATGGCAGTAGGAAAAAAAAGAGAGATTATGGTCACCACTCGATTCTATCTTTCCCATACTTAAGCACAGTGTCTTGGTATAGAGTAAATACTCAATATATGTTGCTGATGCTTATTCATTATCTCTGTCCTTTTGCTAGCCTGTTCTATTTCGGAGTTGGTTGGAAGAGCACTTAAGTGGCCCTGGTCCAGTTTGGCAAATTTACCCTGTATTAGCTATCAGGTGTGTTCAAATTTATGCTTTTGGGGCATGATGTCATAGACAATCTTCTTTTTTGAGACCCATCCAATTATGTCACACACACAAAAAAAAATTCACAGGAAAAAAAATCAACTCGTTTTTCTTTCTCTTGGATTGTTTAAACTAGGAACATGCAATAAGATTATGTTTGCTTTCCTAAAAAGCAGCCCCCAGAATTTTATCAAAATAAGTTATCACATTTCCAGCCAGTCACGTATTTCCACATTGTACAAATCAGTACAATTAAATGATAAATAGACAAGAGCACCGGTGAGAGTAATAAATGAAGACCAGGAGTTTCTTCAAGTTTGAGCCACGTGTGTCTTTCTGGTTGATCTTGATGGCTGACTCTGAGAAGCGCGTCAAAGGAGCAGCACCTTTGTGACCATTCTATTCCCTCAGTCCTATCTCTTCTGTAAATTTGGACTCCAAAATTTGTAACTGAAAGATACAATTGTAATTTTTTTGTGTGATCTTATCCCTCTGGCTTAGTTTAACCAGTAAGCAGAGTGACTCTCCATATTTGTCTAGTTGCAAAAGCAGAGAATACTCATTGTTCCCGTTCTCTGTGGTGCCACTGTAGCAAAAATGAGAGCACGACAGAAAATTCTCCACACTCTGTTCTTGTTCCCTACAGCTTAAGACTACCGTAAGCGCTGTATTCATGTGCACTGAGTGCTGGAACATCCAGTCTTGCACCACATGGAGCCCGTTTTACCCTCCTTATAGTCAAGTGTGGCATTGCTACATCTAACTAAGTATTAAGCACAGCATACTCTTTTCACAGGACATACCTCTTAAAATATTAAGCTACTCTACATAAAATAGCTGCTGTTCAACTTCGAATGGACAAAAAATGACCATTTGATATGATTCTACCTAATACTTCTGGGCAATAGAGTTTAAAATTAAAATATAACATGGTTCCCCAGGAAGCTACACAATGATGATGCTTATAAAAATGATGATAAGGATAACAACAACCACTATATAGGTCCTGCTATGTGCCCTTTTACCTAATATGGGGCTTTTCACTAACTCTTCAACAACTCTGAGAGGTAGTACTATTGCTCAATACTATTCAATTCTCTCTATGTCTCTGTCTCGGTCTCTCTCGTCTGATATTTTCATATTTTCTTTCCAGCTGTTCTTGCACATATTGCACATTTTGTTAGAAACTACAGAAAGTAACAGTCACAAGCAAATGCCAGGCTATGACACCTGTCAGTTTCCCAGTCTTACTATCAGAATGTATTACTCAAGGTCTCTGCTCACATTTTTTGTTTTTCTGTTTTGGCTCTTTCTCAGTATGTCTTAGTCCAGAGGTCACTTTTTACCAGGTTTCTTTGTAAATTCTTCCTCTTTTGTACAGACATTTTTACACTCTTGGGAGTTTTCAGTTTTGAGATTATAACATAATCACATCGTTTGCTTCTTCCTTTATTCTCCCTCCAAATCTACCCACTGACCTTCCATGCTCTCTCAAATTTTTGGCCTCCTTTAACATTGATTACATTTTTCAGCTAGATCCACCAGAATCAGGGCTGAGGCTTGGATCAGCCATCAGTGCTGTGAAGGACTAGATGATGGGGCTGGTTTTAGTTGCTATTTTTCTTTTTCCATTTTCAGCACTAGTGAGGCAACTTACATAAAGTTCTTTACATTCCAGCTCAGATCTGGTGATTTACAAACTTAGGGTTTTTCCAATTCTGTCATGATTCTAATGTTCTAATTGAATACAAAAAATTGTGTATTGTGAGGCAGAGGAGGCAGGATGTTACTAGTGGCCAAATTCAACGATAGAAGCAGTCTTGTATCTTTGCCCTATAAATTAGCTTGTATTTTATGGTTCCCAAGCCCTGGACTGCTTCTGTTCTCTTTTACCTGTTCATTTATCTTCCCAGGGTATTTTGGGAGGCAGAATTCTAGGACAGGACACTCACCTTTATTCTCTGCATTGTATGTGATGGAGATGGGAGGTAAGAAGGCTTAGGGAATAGACCAAGTTGAATCCCTATAAACGGCCCACTTTGTGACACTCCCATAACCTTCTGTGTTTTTAATTTTTTTTATCCTCTTTATATTTCGCTTTGATTTGCAACACCAAATAAAACATCAACATAATTAAAGGCTGCGGTTTAAAATCTTTGCTTTTATGCTCACCACAATTCCAGGGCCAGTTTTGATCCAGATATACCTGCTTCAGTGTACTCTGGTCTACAAAGATGATGAAAGAACTTGTCTCATAGTGACTCCATTGATACGTTAGTCAGGACCAAGTCTCATTGACATTGTGTAGTGTCTAATGCTGATATTTTCTCTCTTCCCCTCTCTCTCTCTGTGTATACATTTGTGTGTGTATATATATATATATATATATATATATATATATATATATATATATAT
>JANHMN010000005.1:16670616-16684561 GCA_030674055.1 Rhabdomys pumilio
CTTCCTTCCTTCCTTCCTTCCTTCCTTCCTTCCTTCCTTCCTTCCTTTTGCACTGGGCCTGAGAAATTATGAGGCACAGCCTATTTTTGTCCCATACTGCTTTAACAAGTATCACCTTAACATCAAACAAAATTTCCACTGCCCTTTTGTCTTATGTTTTCTATGATGATGTAATAAAACACCATGACCAAAATGCAAGTTGTCAAATAAAGGATTTCCTTGCCTTTTCACATTGCTGTTCATCACTAAAGGAAGTCAAAATGGAACTCAAGCAGGGCAGGAACCTGGAAGCAGGAGCTGATGCACAGGCCATGGAGGAGTGCTACTTACTGTATTACTTTTAATTAATGTCATGTTCAGTCTGCTTTCTTATAGAACCCAGGATCAGCAGCCCAGGGGTGATATCACTCACAATAGGCTGGGCCCTCCCACAACCATTGCTAATTAAGAAAATGCACGCTCACCCACAGGCCTAATGTGGGAACATTTTTTCAAGTGAGTTTTACTCTCTTCCTAAATGACTCCAGTTCGTGTCAAGTTGACATAAAACTAGGCAGCATAGCTTTATTCTACCTTTTCTTTCTCTATGTGCCACTCCAGCTGTGTTCCAGAGAAGGAAGCCTCAGATAAAATTCATCCCTTCTCAAGTTTAGAGTATTTAATGGATTTTCCTTTCAAGTACCAATTACCTTCTAAAAGAGAATAGCAGGCAAAACTAGCATGACAGGTGATGTTCAGAGGAATGTATTTGAAGGCAGATTAAAAAAAATAAGGTGTTTGTGATATGATAAAAACATTGGTAACATTTAAACTGCGCTGGTTACCAAGCCCATTCTTATGTACCATTCCATTCACAAATCAAAAGTAGTCTGATGATTTCTGCATTCCTTTCCCAAAGTAAATAAATGAGTTAGAAGAATGGGCCAGGCTTTCTAAAATGAGCATGTTAAACCCATTCAAATTCATGTGTGCAACACCTAGTGGTCTTGTTGGTAGGTATGGGAAGAATGCAATCCCTTCCTTTCTGGCCAGCATTAGGACAGTAATTTAGAACACAGAACAGTACAACTAAGGGTAAAGAAGCACATACATTTACATGGGTAAATGTACATGTCTCAAAGACTGATGGCCTAAGTTTAATCCCCAGGACCTATATGATAGAAGAAGAAAACCAACTTTCACAAGTTGTGCTGTGACTTCCATTAACGTAGATAGACACGAATGCACCAAAAATTATAATGAGTAATGAGATGTATGGAACAAAGATTATTGTTATATATTATTGGTTCTAGAAAAGTGACATCACATTTTTAGATGAAAGAGTTGGGTGTCCACAGGAGGCCTGGAACAAACTCTTTTCCACCAATACTGAGGGACAACTGTAATAAGATCTGCAGTCATGAACTCAAAGTCTGGCTGAGGAGGTAGACAATGATCCAGTGAGAATATCTGTTTGTGACTGAGGACATCTGGCTAGAGTTAAGAACTTGAATTCCTAATCCAAGGCTCAGAGGAAGGCCCCTACTAACCTGCATCAAGGGAGTTCACAGAACCCAGATTTCTGTCCAGGAAACTGAGACAAAGACTCTGTGAGGCACGATAGAATGTCAAAATTGGATGGATTGCCATAACTGACTAGGGCATAGAAATCATAAAAGGCCAAGCTTACTGCCACCGACACAAATGTTGCGGCTGGATAAAGTGTCAGAGCAAAACTCGAAGCCCCAAGAGACTTGATCCTGAGTAATATGCCGTCCAGCAGCTTCTCCAGTTTCCAAGGTTACCATGAGATCTGGCTGAGTTTCCCAAGGGGATCTATGAGGCATCTCATTTGTAGTCAGTCAAGAAAATAGTAGGTGATGAAGTTTTGCTAGCTTGGCTGAAGACAAAATTGAAAGGTGTTACGATTTACAGAACACTAAGGAAAAATGTTCCGTATGTGTCCAACAACAGATAGATGGGTAAGAAAAATGTGTATCTTCACAACAGCTGTTTCTGTAAACATAAAGAAAAATAAAGTTATATCATTCTCAGGAAAATAGACAGTCATATTTAGTTTATTGCATGAGGGTAAAAAAGAGAAATATATTTTTTCTGTCACTTGCTGGATAAAATTGTGTGTGTGTAAGCAGAAGCAAAACTGTATAGAGGAATACATGAAGGGGACCAGAGATAAGGGATGACAGTGGATATGTCGGAATATGTTCAACATAAATATATACTTTTATAAAGACTTAAGAAATAAGGAAGTAAAAAGTTATTACTGATAGTTTGTATACTGCACCACTCAGTCATGGGTTATTTTGAAACAATGGGTCCTCTAGAATTCTTATTTGAATCATGGCAGTTGGTGCTGAACCTCATCTCAACAAGCAGTAAACTGAGACATAGAAAAAAACCCGAATATTTCAAGTTTAGAAAAGGCTGCCTTTAAAGTCATTTCTCTTTTGATTGAGATAAAATACACCAGGCAGAAAAGATGGTTCAGGGGGTGCATAAAACTCTGATGAACTGAGCTCAGTGCCCAGAAACAATGTAAATATGGAAGGGAGACAAGTGACTGCATAAAGTTGTCCTCTGGCCTCCACTCCACGTATCAGCTCCAGGCTATGCATGTTGTCTCTTCCCCCGCGCCCCTGCCTGGGTACAGTGCACACAATTTCTAGTTAGTTTTCTTTATTTTAAAACAGTCTGTCTCCTGTTAGCTCACACCATTCCTGGTAGTTTTGAAATCCCAAGTCTCACTTGGTAGCCCAGTTCACTTTGTACACATTTTTTTTTTTGCCTTATCACGCAATAGTGCTAAACAAACAAACAAAAAACACGTGGTCCTTTTAATTGTAGAAGCTAAGCTGAAATTTATATTGCAGCACACAGGAATAAATTTCCATTGTGGTGTGTTGAAAATTACTCATGCAGTGTTTAATGTTTTAAAGGGAAATCTAAATTACGGAACCAGTAAACTGGGAAACATGGCTGTAGTCACTGCCCAGGACTTTTGCTTTGTACTGGAGTCCATATTGATAACAGTTGTTGTTTGTTTACTTGGGGGCACTTCTGAAAGGGCTGGCCCGCTGTCTCTCATATTGTAGCCTTCCAGGGAGATGGAGTAGCCTCCCAGTACATAACGTGCTTTGCAAAAGTCTCAATGTAATTTATAGTACTTGTAATATAACCTTTTAAAAACATATTTTAAGTCCATAAGTATTTAGATACACATGCAATATAGTAAACTTGTTTTGCCGGTACTTTTTCTTTCTTTTGGAAGTTCTGAATGAAAAATGGCGCTTTGCTGGATGGGTTTTTGTAACAATCTATCTTATTGGGTCTAAGCCAGGCTATTCAGAATAGAGGTTGGAAATTTTCTTTTGCCTCACCCCACCTTGACCAGGCATTGCAACACGAATTTGGAATTGGGACCATGTGTGACCCTTATCCATTTATTTAATATCTAATCCTAGCAAACCATAAGCAGACTCTGGGCCTTTGTAGTTTTTCATGGCTATGACCACTTTATGTGAATTACCACAAGGGGAGGGCATGCTCCCTGACAAACAGATAAAGAATAGTTTTTCCAAAGGACACTGTTCCCGAGCAATATAATGGCTTTTATGTTCCTTGCTTCTTTTGATTATATCAGTTGTTTTCTGGTTGTGTTCTCCACGAGTGTTGTAGCTACCAAGTTTTTTTTTTTTTGCTTTCTTTCTTAAACTCTCCATGATCCGCATAGCAGATGCTTTTCAGCCGAAGCCACCACTTTACTGAATATTGATACAGGGTTTGAATCATTCACATGTTTATTAAATGTCCTCTTAAATGTCAGTGCTGTGAGGTAAATACCAAGACACAAAGATAGGAGTCCACAGGCTAGAGGAAGACCAGATGGATAAATGGATATTTTCAATATATTGTGATTAGCCCAGATAGAGTCCTGTAGGAATCAATCCAAAACCACTGTGCCTACCTCATCAGATCTGTTCTTTTACTTGAGAAGTCAATAGCATATTCAACCACTAAAAAGCCAACCTAGTTTGGCAGACAGGGATTAAGGGGGAGAATATTTACAACCGGGATTCTGTTGAGATCTAGATAAATTTCGGCTCTGGGATTCCTGAGGTCATAATGGGAGGTAGGTTTACAACACCAATTCACAGTAGTTACTTCTGCTCTGTCAAAGAGTGAAAACTGGAGGAGGGAAAAGAATGGGAGACAGCTATAGAAGCCATTCCACTTAGAGAAGGCAAAGATAAAAATTTTCATAACTTCTCCCTCCATATGGGCCTTCCAGACTAAGGGGGTGCCTGATCCTGGTGGAGACTTTGTGTATTTCTTCTAAGCTATATTTAGCTGTCAAGTCCTCAAATTTCTACATAGCAACTTACCCAACTGAGGAGGCCTCCTTTGTGCTTAGGGACATTCTCAGGCACTTACGTTTTTACTCTGGAATTCACAGACCCTGCTCTGGTGTGTGTTTTATTGCTTTCAGCTTATTTCCTGTTCTCTTGATTAAAAACTAAAAAGCTCTGTAGAAAAGACAAGTTTAAAAAGGAGCAGACACCAAACATTGCTTACTGGTGACCACTCTGCCCAGGTGAAGGGAATCCAGGGCAACTGAGAACAAAAGCCTTAAATGGGGCCAGCTTTCCGCAATGTCTTGTTCAAAGAAAGAAAGAAGTGCTTAGGGGCCTTAGCTTTTTCCAGTGCTCTGTGGAGGGTATTTTTTTTTCTCTGTTAAGTTTAGAACTGTTTATTTTTTCTTTCATTCTGATGTCTCATGGGCAGATAGAGGAGAAAGCTCCTGCATTAGCTTCATTTAAGTGATGCTAAAAGGGTTATCAGGGGGCAGCTGAAAATGATCAGCCACGACAGCTCAAGATGGACCACCTCTTTCTTTTCACCTCCTGAGGGTTTAAACACTCTCAACTTTATTAACAGGAACTTGCTAGGACAAGCCTGCTAAGCTTATCTCGTTCCAAATGAACACTTTAATTCATCACAAGCTTACAGAGAAGCTCTGAAGGTTTACAGAAGGAATACCGTCCAAAAGCCTCTCAGAGGTCCAAGGCAGTGATCTGGTACCGGCGCTAGACATTGTTGGTTTTATACACAAGCATATAAGCTATTTGTGTTGAGAGCAGCCGGGCAGTGGTGGCCTGAGGGGTTGTGTGCTAGAATGGAGTTCATAAAAGGATATCACCCAGGGTTCAGAGTTGGGATATTTTTGAATGTGGTGACTTAGAAAAAAATTGAAGAAAAAAAATCTGTTTGGTTATAAGGGTTGGAATATATTTACTAAAAGCCTTAAAACTTTTTTATTCCACAGAAGGGCATTGTTAAATGTATTTTTATCCATCATTCCTAGCTAGAAATTTGAGGGTAATGGAATATGCCATCATAACAGAAGTTCACATACTGAATACTTTTTGATACTCATTAAGCCCTTAAATTTCTTAATAGAAATTTTAAACATATGCTCATATATGTTAACTGTAATAGCTTTTCCTTGATACATTTTCGTGTGTTTGTACCTTTAATATGTAACAAGGTGTTAAATTTTTTATTTAATTATGCCCTTTTTAAATACCTCCCCAACTTGTATTATGTGCAGTGTTTAATTAAAATGCATTTTACTAAGTCATAATGAAAAAATTCTTGGAGAGGCAATCAGCTTGTAATGTCAGCTTACTTTGATGGAAAGATGTGTGTGTGTGTGTGTGTGTGTGTGTGTCCTGGTGTGTTTGTTTTAACTCAAGCTAATCACAAACCAAAAGATTATCATTATCATTTTATTACATTACTCTAGTTAAAGAGAATACATCAAAAGGAAAAATGCATTTGGAAGTCCTTTGCATAATGGTCTTTTGTTGGAAAGAAACATAGCTCCCTCCCTCCCCTAGTGTGTATAGAACAATCCAGGACCATTCTGGCAGCTGGCCATGGCTTTGCCAAGAACAGATGGTTTTAGGGTCTGTTGTTCACATTTGATTTCCATGTTACAAATTTTGAATGAAGTCTTTACTGAACCCTTTGTCCTGCAGTCTGCAGCTCTTCACATCAGGGGGCAGTTAGGCGCTGGTCCTGACATGCCAATTTGACACCCTAGTACTGCCCTTTATCCAGAACTTGGATTCCCCTATCTCTGGC
Organism: Rhabdomys pumilio; assembly: GCA_030674055.1. NCBI lineage: Eukaryota > Metazoa > Chordata > Mammalia > Rodentia > Muridae > Rhabdomys > Rhabdomys pumilio. Next base: position 16,676,761 of record JANHMN010000005.1, read on the forward strand.
CCTCTACTGGATGAAAGCAGTAAGTGTGGGTATACTGCCCTCTGGTGTCCAGCTCAGGGAGTTGTCAAAGGCTGGAGTTCTGCATTCTAGGAACTCCTGGAGAAAAATGTTTGCATTGGCTTTCTGGTCTCAGCCTCTTTGAATGCCAGAGCCTTAACACAAAGCTCCTGAGATGTGAGTGGCACAGTGTTTAGACTTTGAATGCTGAGAATGACTTTAATCTTAATATCATATTACTTTCCTTATCTCATTTCACACACATTTATTGAGCATCTACTATGTAATTTACTAAACACATTTTATTTCATGATTTTTTATTAGTCTATGCTAAGTACACAGTGCCCTGACGTGAAGTATATAACAATGAAAAAAGAATGACAAAAATCTCCAAATTATACAGGGTGGAGGATGGGGACAATCAGGAGGCCCTTTTCAGAAGACACCAAGTCATAAAGTAACAATAATGGCAGTCTTAAGTTTATGGGAAGGCTCCGAAGAAAATTGGAGCTCAAGAGAGATGTCGTGTGGTAGTGATGGAATAATGAGAAAAAATAATTTCCACGTGTTTTTGAGAAGTGAGGCTAGGGAAACAGAAAGGCCTGACGTCTGCCAGCCCTTTCATGGTGAGCATCAGATTAGAATACATGTTTTCTGATTCCAAAGTCAATATTCTTACTCCTGATATGGATCTAGGTAGAACAACAGCCTAAATCACTACTCAGCTGCTTTTGTATATCAGGCCGATAGCTCAACCACGACACAAACACAAATGACTTCCCTCCTGTTGATGATCTTAATAGTGAATTATGTGTCTGAAAAGTATCTTATACATAGAAGTTAGCAGTCACCCTTATGAGGAATTTTATTGTTTAAAATATGCTATTATTGGATGCTCTGCTGTCTGGGCCTATCTGGTTGTGTGTGTTGGGGGAGAGGGGATACAATGGCTATATGCCTTAGAGTTTCCAGAGAAGTTGCAGCATCTGAACACTTACCGGTCGCCCATCTTGTTAGCTGCAGCAGGATGGTGATGCCCCCAGTGTCTTCCTGGGCTTCATTTTTGTGGTTGAGCAGAAGCTATCTTGGTTTGCATTGAAAGGATCCAAGCCAGGAGAACTCTATGGAGGGATGGTCTCTTTTATTCACCAAATGACCATGGTGATGCTCTAAGGTCATCTAATTCAGAGACAAGGTCAACACACTAATAAACTGGAGCCCTCATGCACATAGAGGACTCGTCACTTAGAACAGACATGCCCTTTGTTGACAACCCATTCCATCCACACTTTGCCATGCCTTTGCCCCTCTCAGCTTTTACTTACCAACTTTTGTTCTTTGCATGAGGCTGTCTATAGTGTTCTTAGGACTTTTCTTCAGCAGAAAATAGCCTTTTCTTCATGCTTCCTTTTTGCATAGCAGTTCAAAGACTAGCTGGGAGAATCTCTCCCATTCACCTTTTAAGGCTTAATTTCACCATTATATAATCCACTGTCATGCATAAATATGAGTTATATCTAGGGATTTTTTTTTAAATCAACATGTTTGAGACTATAGAGATAAATATATTTTATATACTACAACCTCACATTCTTCAGTGTCTCAACCAATTTAGAGGACATCACAGGAGACAATAAAATATGATGAGTATAATCCTTAGGTCAGTTTTTACTAGGGCCTCTTTGAGTGTCATCAGTCTCCTGAGAAAACAATTGCCTCCTCTTTTTTTTTTTTTTTTTTTTTTTTTGGAGAGCCTGCTCCATATGGTTGACAAGGGAAGAAGTTTTTTCTTTCTTTACCTTTGGCGCCTCCTGATCACCAGGGTCTCTGCTTTTCCTCCCCTTCATGGCTTTCAAATTCGTTCTCATTCTTTCTCTCCTTTTCTTCCCCCCTTCTTTCTGTTCTTACTTGGTAAATTAGCCTGCGAGTCTGGAGTGAGGTGTTTGTTTGTTTAGGAGGACTGGTTTCCACTTCTTCCTTGGCATTCAGTCCTTGTTTATTGGGTTCACTCTACCTTTTTCTGAGCCCTGGGTAGGGGGCAGGGACAGGGGATCTGCACTCACTGACCTCATTTTGTTGCATGCCTTGGATCAGCACTGTTTTGGAAATTAGCCTTGGGGAGCTTTAAAGAAACGGTATTCAACAGGAGTTCCCCAAGTTTTTAGCTGACTGAGAATTTTACCATTTTGGAAATTCTTCTATTAAGTACTCTCTGTTCTCATTTACTAAAGCTGAAGAAGAGCAAAATGATCCATTTCTGATGATTTATGTTTGCACAGCATTTTAAAAGGCATTTAATTTTTTTGAGGTGTATGTGTGTGTGTTGAACCTACAATAGTATACATGTAGAGACCAGAAAACAACCTGCAGGAGTTTTGATCTGTCCCTCCACAGATTAATCCACAGGGATCAAACTCAGGTTGTCAGTCTCTGCAGCAAGCATCCTTGACCAGTAAGCCATCTCACCAGCTCTTTAAAATTATTTTTCATTTGTCTCACTGTTTTCCTGCACCAACCCTAGGTTTAAGAGCGTCTCTGTTGGGCGAGTAACCATTGAGGTAGTCAGCTGAAATCCTAGCAGACACTGAATCAGAAAATTTGCTTTCAGTTTACAGCTCATAGAATTAGCCCATGTTTTCTGATGACACTGGAAGCAGTTTGTTTTCTTGTAACCAAACAAGCTATAATAAGTCAAAGCAGAGAGACATCTCTGGAAGATCTTCGTCCACTCAAAGAAATTATGTGCCAGCAAGTATGGAAGGCGATGAGAGCAACAGGTTCATTTTGCAGGACCTGTCCAGTTCTATCTAAGAGCTTGGGTATCAAAATCTTATGGAAAAGAGAACTCTGATATCTTTGTGTCAAAAAAGATTATGTGCCTTTAATCCCAGCACTTGGGTGGCAGAGGCAGGCGGATCTCATGAGTTGGAGGCCAGCCTGGTCTACAGAGTGAGTTCCAGCACAACGAAGGCTACACAGAGAAACCCTTTCTAGAAAAAAACAAAACCAAAACAAAGCCACACCAAACAACTCCAGGAAAGAACAAGGAAGGGTTGTGCATCAATCACAAGGAGGAGTTAAATATCCACTGCAGGAGGAGACCTGTCGTCCACCCTTTGGTTTGGTTCACTTACCACAATGCCTATGTAGTGGTCATAAGGCTCTTGACTTGGAAATTTTCTTAGTGAAGAGGGATGGTTGGTTGTGTTTAAAAACCCCGTCTGTGTTTTCACACATCCTGTATGAAATATGTGTTCTTTATTTTGGACAAGGCTATGTTGAAAGTAGCTTTTTGATTAAAGACATGTATCTTTTATAGATTTTTTTTGTCCCTGATGATTTACTGTTAAGTTTTGTAAACCAAGGGTCTTATCGATCTATTGATTTCATATTATACTGTGTAGGCATGGGTATTAGTCTACAGCTAGAGACACTGACTGCCATAAAGCCACAGTAAAACATTGAGTCTCACGAACTGTAGTAGCCTTTGCAGGGGAAAAAAAACATGTTGGAATTTTAATTTCCTGAGAATGTCAACTTACTGTGCCTGTCAAGACATTAATCTGGAGCTAGTGTTTACTCACTTGATCGGACATCCTGTTATCTTACGACATGGCTATTCTTCAGGGGCATCACCTTGTATTCAGAGCCTCATCTTGCCTTTTCTTGAGGTAAGCCTATGTGTCAGTAAGACATGAGTAATGTGAAAACTAGCCCCTAGCACCAAAGACCCATTCACTGAGATCCTCTAGCACCTGATAATATGTCTGTCTGTCTCCTCTCATTTGGTTCTCTCAAAAAAGATCTTATGAAGTGAACAAAAAGAGAACCCATGAATTTGAAAGAGAGCAAGGAAAGGTATGTGGGAGAGTTTGGAGAGAGGAGAGTGAGGGGAGAGATGAATATAATTATTGTACAATCTCAAAAGATAAAATAATTTTTTAAATTTCCATGACATAAATAGTATGATTTCACATCCACAGAAAATTAGGAAGAAGAGGCTCAGTGAGGCAGTAGAACTTGGTAGTCACATAACAATCTGTCCCTAAAAAGTTGTGAAGATGAGACTTGGGACCCTGTTTTTACCTAGCTCAAGAGCATACAGGGCTATAGACCTTCTCACAAAAGGACTGGAACTGAGTTTATGAAAAAACTCAGATCAGCTCTATCTTTGATAGACAGAGGCTCGGACCCCAGCCAAAAGAGAAATGGAGACCAAGGTCTGGTGTGAAATCAAGTTAAGTCCCCTAACGGAAGGTTCCCCATCCCAGTAAGTCTCCATACTTTAGAGATCTGCATTTTAAGTGGGATCCCCTCCACATTTCCTACTGACTTGTTTCTCACAGGCAAGAAGCCAGTGGATACTCCAAAACAAAATCAGAAGCAAAGCCCTTATGCAAAAAAAGTAGTTTTCCATAACAGACAAACCCATAGAGAAATAAAGTAGTAGTTGCCACGGGCTGGAGGAGGGTGGGCAGGAAATGCAAAGGGACCACTGATGTGTACAGAATTTCTTTTGGAGGTGCTGAATATGTTCTGGAATCTAATAGTGGTGATATTCTCTCTCTCTCTCTCTCTCTCTCTCTCTCTCTCTCTCTGTGTGTGTGTGTGTGTGTGTGTGTATTGCTTTAAAGAAGTAACATTTATAGTATATTATATGTCAACTTTTTAAGAACAGTGATGATTGAGTGCCTACCCCCTTCCCCTTCCCCTTCCCCTTCCCCTTCCACCTCCTTTTCTAGCAATTTCCTTAATGTCTGTGCCTTATGAAGAGTCTGCTGTTAAGGGAGAAAGCTCCTGGAAATGGAATGTCTGTTTAAAGTATCCATATCCTTGGGGGTTCACAGTGCTCTGGGATGCCATTCATGGCCTATGACCCTTGACTAAAGAACAGAGCTTTGAAATCAGCTCTGCCCAGGAGCTGGTCAGTATAGGCTTCTAGCTTCCAGTGCAAATGTTCTACTCCCTGATTACAAGTTTCCTATAAAAAGTGTGAGAGCCAGTTCGGGATTTTCTCCTTCTCTGCCGGATGGTAAGGGAAAGGCTGTTCTTTGCCTTATGAGAAATGTGACTAGTTAGGAGTGTAACTTCCCTCGAACAAGTTGATTTATCTTGAAGTACAGCAATTTGCTACACGTGCGTTTTTCAGAAAGCACTAATCAATTCCAGGTCAGGATCAGTTAAAGCACCCCACAAATTGATAGTGAGGTCTTAAAAAGGCTCAGCAGCTTTGGAACGTTAAATTTACTTGCTGTAAATTTGGAATAAGAGCATAAAGAATCACTTTCCAGCAGGATGATGAAAATTCATCATGTTCATTATGTGTTTCTTCAGAAGCACACTACATTAATTTTCCAGCTCGACTAAGTGGAGGATGTAGGGTTTCTCGTTACTAAAAAAGTTGCTCTGATGTTGAGAAGGGCGCTCCAGTTCCATTAATGAATCCAGTCTGCTCTGACTTGAGATGCTGGTTAATGCCTCCTAAAGCTCTAACATGGCTCAGTGTCATACAAACCAACACCAGGTTTTCTCCCCTTAAAACAGCAGCCAGGAAGGTGTTTATAAGACTTGCTTTTTTTTCCCCCTAAGGACCGAGTGCAATAGCTTCCAATCAGCTTACGATTATCCGTGGTAGCAGAGGAGAGCAATGGTTCGACTCCTCTCAGATTAAAGTCTTTATTGTTGAGATATGTGTTGGTCCATATTTGCCTCTGGGGATGCATCCAAATGAAGGATAGAGGAAGACAAAGCAATTCAGCATCTCTTCCATGAAGGGCCCTCCAGAAATCTCCTTCACTCTGGAGCATGTTGGACAATGATAGCTTCACCCTCTCCCCACAAAGGGGGCTTGTGCAAGATAGAAAACAACATGCTTCCATGTTTGGTGGGCCTTCTACTGAGCTGCAGCCAGCACAGAGAAGTTCAAAGGAAAAGCAAGGCAATGGAATGCTTGGACACTGTGTCCTGTCATCTGTTTTACTTTCACTTTGCTGATAAGAACTTGAAAGCAACATCATTCCCCCAAGAATCACTGACACATACTGGGCTTGTCTTTCTAACTGTAAGATGTACTTTCCATGCCATTTTAAAGAACCTTCCCCAAAGAGCTTGGCAAATTATTCCTGGGCACAGAAATGCTTGCAGCTTCCTGAAGAGCTGCTTGCGTTGTTGCGAACAGCAGCAGCTATTAAATAACTTTTAGAAATGCTAGCTGAGAGTTCACATTGGGAAACAGAGGTTACACCTAAGGCCTATACCTGTGCTTTCAGTACTTCTAGACCTGGAGTTATTTGGGTTTTTTTCTCCTTGGGCTTTTTCAACGATATTGAGTCCTAGGACACCAGAACTCTGGGCACCTTTTTAGGCTTTGAAGGGGATGTGGGGAGGTTTTTGAAGCTGATTTCCATTAGATTCACACAAACCTTTTTGGTCACCTTCTCCCTACGACCCTTAGATACATCCCAAACTTGCATCTGTTTCTCTGTATCCTTGCTGCCCAGATGAAATGTTCTAGCAGTCTAACTGCATATACGTGGTACCCAAACTTGTGGCAGATCTCTGTCTGCAACCATGAGAGCTAAACAGAGAAAGGTGCACAATAGCTCTCCAGTCTAAATTCCACAGTCATTTTGTTTCTCTTTGTCAGTGGCAGTGACAAAAGGTGCAGAGGTATAAGTAATCTGATGGGGAGGGGGAGATCCAGACTTCATTTGTGTTAGAGTTTGAACAGACATGTGCAATCCATCAGCCAGTCATATATAACCCGAAACTTCACAGAGTCTGGTCCTGACTTGTTTTATGGTAAGGTCCTAGGAGGGGATAAGGAAGAGGAAATGCAGGAAATGAAAAGCATGAGAGAAGGAAAGGGGGAGGGAGGGGTAGAAATGTGGATTAGGAAATTTGAAGAGACATACAGAGAGGACAAAGGTGTCTGTGAGTTAAAACAGGGGCCAGGTGTGGGATGCATGCCTGTAATCCCAGCTACTGGAAGCCCTGAAGCAGTCACAATGCAAGTTGATTCAAGACAGCTTAGGAGATACAGCGAGATTTATCTAAAAGTAAAAATATTAAGAAAGTGCTAGAGGTGTAATTTAACGAAAGACTGTGTAGCATGCTTAAAACTCCAGGTGTAATCCCGAGCAATACAATGCACTTGTACACGTGTGGTCGGGGACACACAGGCACACGCACACGCACACGCACACGCACATACACCACACACTCCACTCTCACCAGGTTACTGACTAACTTAGCTGGGTCTTCATTCTGTTTTTTGCTCTCTACAATAAATTATAATATCTGATTTCTATTTCCATTTCCCTAAGAAATGCTTCTCGTATAGGCACCTCTTTATTATACTCTCTGCAGACTTGGAATGTAGCAGTAGTAATAGCAGCGGGAATGGTCACAGTGATGATCCCAGCGCCTCAGCGACAATGTGAAATCGGAGGCTATGCCATTAGCTATGGAATGGGTGTGGTGCTAGACCAGGGTATTAGGGGTAGTACTTTATCGCCTACAAAGGAGATAGAGAATTGCTGGAATGTTCAGTATGTAGCTCTGTCTTATTTGTATGTAGAGGTGTCTCTTCATGGGGTACTTGTTAGTTTGTGAATGGATTCTCCAATGAGTAATTGAGGTTTGCATGATTAATGGAGGTTTTTGCAAATGCTGGTACTTGTGACCCAAAAAGACTTATGAATGTGTTTTCTCAGAAATGCTGGCAAAAATGAAGCTGTCTGGAAACACACACACATACACACACACACACACACACACACACACACACACACACACACACACA
>JANHMN010000005.1:16684571-16725543 GCA_030674055.1 Rhabdomys pumilio
ACACACACACACACACACACACACACACACACACACACACACACACAAACTGTTGAAGGCACAATGAAGATCAAGGCAGACTGAGTAACTTAGTGAGATTTCATCTCAAAATAAAGACAAGGAGTTCTATCAGAATAAAAATTGTGGCTAGCCCTCAGTACAGAGCAGAAGTCACTGAGCACAGCAGTGAAAGCTAATGTGGTTTAGCTAAGGGGTAATGTCACCCATCCATCCTCTCCTAGAAAGAAATGGCTTTGGCTCTTTCCCTGATCTTGTCCAGTGCCCTCACTACCAACTTGCCTACCAGCCGTATTTCATCACATTTCCACTTCTTCAGCCTAGTCCATCTGTGGCAAAAGCATTGTCTTTGAAATCTTTTTCAACAAGTCAGTGAGTGCTAGGCAATTCCACAGAGCTTGAGATGATGAGAAAAGGAAAGTTAATATTTGGGAGAAGCCACAATGGAAAAGTTCTCTGCTACTCAATATGACTCTACTATAATCATACAAAATCTGAACTCATTTGGAGCTTTGCTTTTGGAAGTTTTTAATTGAGGTACTCAGGTCTGTTGCTCTCTTTGTCTGTGAGCTAACAATTGCATAGGTAGACTGTGCAGAGGTTGATCCAGGTGGTAATATTGCCGATTCATCTTCTACTAGAAAGAAAACAGCAGAACCCGCTTCATTTTTAAGGGACTAGAATTCTGATCAGTAGCTGCCCTGAGCCTGCAGGGCCAGCCTTGTGAAAGCAAGTGGGTAGCTTTGGCAATTAATGTGAGACTAACTAGCTTAAACTCAAAATTAGCTCAAGACCACGTTTCCAAGGCCACCAGCAACTACCTATCTCTGGGAGAAGGTAAATATTTAGGGTATAAAATTTCTCTATTAAATGTTATAAGACAGAAAGACAGAAAGAGATTTACCCAGGTCTTCTGAAAAGTAAGGATATGTTATTAAAGTAAAGCACAAAACAAGTATTATATTCTTAAACAAGCTTCCTTGTGAGAGGAACAAATAATAAAAGAGTTGCTGGGAAATAGTTATGGCTGGGACAGCTTAAAAAATCAAATATTACAAAAATATTTCTTAAGGTTAAAGAGAAATGAACTGTGCTGTTGAATAGGTAGAAAGCTATAAATAAGTCCTAACCTCCAAATAACGTTCTCTCCAGTCCCACCTTTTTAAGATTAGAAAAATTTAGTGGCTCGTCACAGCTTATGAGATCAAGGCTGAATTCCCTAGCACCGCATCTAAGTTCCTGCCCAGCCTGGCCCCAGCCTCCTCTTCCATATGGTCTCCATAGCCATTTTATTTCATCCACCCATATGGCATTTATAGAGAGACACCATGTGTAAGACATTGCTAGGTGTATTGTGATCTAACACCACATTACTCCCTTTTGGTAGGGGCTTTATTAGTTCCCCATGGCCCTAGTTGGGCCCCATTTAAAAAAATTATGAGGTGCTGAGTGTCTGGCAATGATTGTAGAAACAGCCTGGGGGAAAATTGGACGTGGATATGGTGGGACAGGGAAGAAAGACATTGAACAGCAAAATTGATAGGTACAAACCACTCTATATTTTTCAGTGAATTTCCAACTCCCACAAACTTAGTGAAAACCATGCAAACTGAAATTGGGTAAGCAGTGTGTAATATATTAACAAAATGAGACATCACATTACATGGAAATGTATATGTGAAATAATGTTCGTAGTAACAGTTAAATAACATTGATTAAATGCTTGTTAGATGCCAAGCAATGTTGTATATATGGATATGTATGTATGTATGTATGTATGTACGTATGTATACATATGTGTTTACAAATGTAACCATCAGATCAAACCTCTAAGGGCTATGGACAATATTTGACCCAGTGTTACAGGTAGACACACCAAACAGCAGAATAGTTAAGAGCCAAGGTCACATATTTAACACATAGTAGAGTCACAATTTGAAATATGTTCCAGAGTCTGTGCTCTTTACTATAAATCTGTCTCTGTGCAGGGAAAAAAAAACAAAATCTGTGTGAATTTAGCTAACTACATATGAGTACATTCTTAAAAACAATTCACTGTGGTGCAGATGAATTGAGTCAGCAAATAACTTAATAGCTTTAGAGAAGACACTTGGCCTGCTTAGCAATTGTTTCGTCATCAGTAAACACTTCTCCTGCCTTCCAGTTATCTTCTGATGATTTAATGAGATAATGTTACCAAATTTCTTGTGATATCCTTTGATAATGAGTATGTTTTTTCAAAATACCAGCCATAATTGTTGACTGTATTTCTAGGAGTTAGAAAAGTCAGTGCAGAATGAATGTGAATTTCCAAGTCTTCTGCAGTTGTGTAAGGTATTTTATGGTCTTCAAATTTGGCTGGGTTGCAACATAATAAGAAATATCCTTGATTTTTAGAAGGAATAACAGACAAGCTGACTGCTTGCTTGCTTGCTTGCTTGCTTGATATCATGGAAACAAGCTTGATATCATGGAAACTTGCTTGCTTGATATCATGGATCAACTACAAGTTTTATTCTTAAAAATTAATAGTATCCAATATGAATAATTCATGATATCTAGCATCCTTTGACTTTTTATCTCTTTGCTTAATCCTTATTCCTTTAATTTAGCTAATATGGCCAAGAACCTCCTGAATACCCATGACATATCTTGACCCTGGAGTTAAGGTGAAGGAGACACATAGCCCCTGCTCTCAGTGAAATATGATGTAGCCCAGGAGGTGGATTTGTAAGTATAGGTGTTCATTAAGCGTCAGTGTGTATAATTTGCTCTAAACATCCTATGAGAGTGAATAAGAAGTACATGCCAAAGTAGTTTTTATTTTCTAGTACCAGTTTTTCTTTTTATTAAATTGAATGCTTAGACACATCATAGGTGCCTAGTCTTTAAGAAATTATGGGTTTGCAAGTAATTGCCAAACCAAGTTTTCTGAGCCCTATGACATTTGAACATGGATAAACTTCCATGCAAAGATTTTGCTATCATATCTGGTGTCTTCAATAACCAGCGCCTTTGTAACATCTTATATGACCTGGTATTTGTCTAATCATTCACAGAACCTTTGCTCTTACTATATTCAAACCAAATTCTCAAAAGATGCCTAGACAATAGAAGATCAGTTAGACAAACTAGTCTTTCTGGTTTAGTATCTCTTAGATGTTGGGATATGTCTGAAGTGACCTTTTTCTTGTTCTTTTCTGATCATAGAGATTATGCTAAACTGGAATATACTGTATATTCATCGTGCTAGGCGAGAGAATACTTGGAAACTGTTTTACATTCTTAGCTGGGTATAATAGCTAATAATCTATTTATGTTTCAATGAATGTCACTCACTAGGTGAGTCCATTACTAATTTCATTTCCCAAAATTTGTCTGTACTTTAAAAACAGCTTTATGAGACTCTGTTTGGATGACAAGTTATGGGTCAACTCCACCCGCCTAAAGAGGGAATGTCTGCTCAGCCAAGGTCTACGTATTAGCCCTTTGTCGTTCTTTCTTTCCCATTCTTCTTTGACCTTTGGTTCACCCTCTATAGTCTCCATTAAGAAGACTCATCAAGTAGTGGTGGTAGCTTAGGCAATCATGTTGGTATGGTTATCAATATGTACGAGCAAGAACACATTTAGGTTTGTAAATTTACTTATGGCTTAGAATTCAAGAAAGAAAGAAGGAAATCAATACAGTGAGCAAAAGATGGATGGAGAAGAAATGAAAGCAGGAAAATAAGATTGTCTGTTTTAGATTTTGTTAGTCTTTTGAGAATTTGTACAATGAATTTATGGGTATAAGATATTAGGAGTCAGTTTAATACTGTTTCCCTATTCTGCACTAATTTAAAAATATTTTATTAGTGCACAGGTGTATTGTGTGGGTATGATGTATGTGGGATGACGAATGCCTTAGTGAGTGTATGAAGATCAGTGGACACTCCTGTGAGGTCAGTTCTCTCCTTCCAACTTCACGTGTGTTCTGCAAGGTTGAACTTTGAACTGTAATTGCTTTTACGCACTGATAAGTCCCACAGGTCCCACACTAATTTTTTAGTATGCTCATTGCTGTGAGAGAATAAGAATCCATGCTGGATTGTGATTGGAATGTGATTGTCTCCTAAGTCACAGGGTGTTGAGGGTATACAAGACTTTAGTATTTTCCTGGCCTTTGGGCTATCACTAGGAAAGGCTTAAGAAGGAAGAAACCCTGTTGGAGAGGTACAACAGCCAGACAATGTGGACATAGAGATTAGGAGATGGAGGTAGACCTGAAAAATCTTGAGATATCCAGTCCCAAAGACTCAGAGATGAATTGTTAACAAGGAATAATGTATAAAAGTGAAGGGTGCTGGGAGCCATTGGCTGCATATAATGGAGAAGCCTTTTTCTTAATGATTTTCCACATCCTCTGTAGTTATATTTTGCTATACCAGTTGAAATACCCCAAATACAGTTGATGATCATTAATGCTAACAACAGGGCTCCTGAGAGTTCCATGCATCATAGGGATGGACCACACATGCATGAGAAGGGTTCTGTGAAGGACTAGGATTTGTGGAATGTTTTGTGTCATTACTCAGAAGGCCGGGAGGGGGCGCCAACCATTTGGTTGCTACTCTGGACTGACAGGATTTTTTTTTTTTTTGAGGAAGTTTTCCTCAGAAATAACAATGAATTTTGCTTACCATATTACACCAGTTTTCACACACACACACACACACACACACACACACACACACACACACACACAAAGCAGACACAGTATGTGCTTTAATGGCGTATTTAGAGTAAGTAGATAAGCTACTAATAATCCCACAAACTGTAATTCCACAACTGTAATTCTAAATTCAGTACTAAATGTACTGTGAATGCAAAAGGCCTCTTTGATGTGACAGAAAAGATGTCTTTTACCATTGTTCCTTGTACTCACTTGTTGACATTTGCCATGCACACCAATTTTTTTCCCTTCTGAGAAGCTTTTTACTTTCCATTAACTTTGGTCTTATCCTTTCTACAGGTAACACTTTAAAAACCATCTCTGGCCATGAATCTTTCCTTCAACTTTTAAATTTTCACTTGTAAATGAATACATCCTAATGTTTGGAGTTAGCAGAAGATATACTTATGCTTCTTCTAGATGTCTAGAGGTGCTTTATTAATGGATTATGATTCTGTTTCCAAGGTATCACTTTTGAAAATGATGCTGTCAGCACTGGCAATGCCTCCCCATAGTGAATTGTTCGCGCACAATTATATAATGTCTTGGTCATCATATAAAGTCTTTAGCTTTGTTATAATCTTCTATAGTGCAAATTTTGTTTTTCTTCTTCTTGTTGGGGGATTTTATTTTTTGTTGTTGTTGTTGTTTTGTTTTGATTGTTGAGAGAGGAAGACTAGTCAGAGGGTACGGTTTTTACATGGGTGCTCTGGTCCTGCAATCATTTGTGAGACACTCAGACTATGCTCTTATTACTAACTCCTACACACTGTGTGCCAGAGGCTATGCATGTTTGTCTGTGGAGGGGTGCATGTGCATGTGTGTATGTATGTGTATAGAGCCCAGACATCAACCTCAGGTGTCATTCCTCAGGAGACATCTGATTAATGTTTTTAGCCTGGGATACGCAACTCACTGATGAGGCTAGGCTGGCTGGCCAATGAGGCCTAAGGCTCCCCTGTGTCTACGTCACTAGCAGTGAGATTGCTAGTGTATGCCACACTATATGAATTTCTACATGAGGTCTAGGATTGAACTAATGTCTTCCTGCTTGTGTGGCAAGCACATTTTCCAACTAAGTCATTCCCCCCCCCCCCCCCCCGAGCCTTGTACTTAATAAAAATATACATCCTATTCTCTCTTTCTATTATTTGGTATTTCATTAATAATGAGTATGCCAATTGATAGTACTTTCTCCTTTCTCTCTTTCATCAAGGAGAATGTCTGGGCTCTCATATTGAATGTTAGCAAAGGATGCTGGGTGGCTCATATTGATTTCCAGCTCTGTACCACTTAAGATTTGTGACGGTTTGGGTAGTTTCATTTTGCTTTCTGCACCTCCATTTTTCTATCCATAAAATGTGTGTGTTGGGGATGGGGTGGGAATAACCACTTTATTGGATGGTTGTGGGGGAAAAAAGGCACATAATGTGTATGAGGGATGGTGGATGGTAATACTGTTGGCCCAAACAAAGTAATTAAGAAATATGAGTCCAACCGGGCAGTGGTGGCGCACGCCTTTAATCCCAGCACTTGGAGGCAGAGATAGGCGGATTTCTGAGTTCGAGGCCAGTCTGGTCTACAGAGTGAGTTCCAGGACAGCCAGGGATACACAGAGAAACCCTGTCTTCAAAAACAAAAACAAACAAAAAAACAACAAATAAAATAAAAACAAAAGAAAGATATATAAGTCCAGCTATGTTGGGGAGAACGATAAGGAAATGATTGCTTGCCAGCACCGGGTCTTTCTTGATGTTTGTATGAACTGACATCATTCAGCAGTCTTTGTTTTGGCATCAATACTCACTTACCTATGTTCAAACACATTAACATTGTCACCTGGCTCAATCATTTTTTGAAGCGAGTTTTGTAGCCAGTGTGTAAGCTGACCCACATAACCCCTTGGCTTAAAAAAAAAATTGTACTTTAACAAGCATTGAGAATTGACAGGTAAACTTTATTTCTTTATTTTTGTATATGAAACATTCAGAGCCCTCTATCTGGCATTCAGGGGAAGGAGAGCAAGGTCAATGCAGAGAAAGGAAAGAGACATATGGAAGAGAAGTCTGTTAGAATTTGTTACCATACGAGCATCAATACCTTTTCTATGGTGAAATCTCTGAACCATCTGCAAAAGTTCAAAGATCCAGGGCAGACAAAGTAATTATTGCCCCATTACAAGGATGATTTGAACATCATTTACATCAATATTCCAATGAAACATTGGTGCCAGGGTGAATTAGAACAGTACAGCACCGCTATTTCTTATTGCCTTCTGTGCTCAGATCATTTGTATCCCAAGAAAGAATAAAAAATAATGTAATGAACTTCTGGTTTGGGCTACTCTGGGCTAAGTGGTGCTGGCTTTATTGACACCCATAGGGTGTTTTTTTTTGTTTGTTTGGTTGGTTTTTTGTTTTTTTTGAAATGACGAATTTGAATTTCAGTTCTTCTCTTAGTCCCTGACTTGAACAATAACCTATTAAAGGGATTGCTTTCTTTTTTCAATCAAGACAGAATTATCAATGATGTCAATTTTACTGTCCCAGATCCCATGATTTTGAAGAGGTAGCTTGGGTCTGGCCTAGTGCTCTCCTTTGAAGAGGTAACCATCAATTGTGTCTTCTTTTATGCTGGAATCAAGGAAGCCCCACCCCCAACCCTGCAACGAGACCCCCCCAGGCATGGTTAAGGAACGCACTAAGCATTGGGAGCAGAAGACTTCATTTGGGAAGGCAACTGTAGCTGCATTTTAGCGATTCTGTTTAAAACACCCAATCTCAAAATCACCCTTTTCCAGGCATATTGCCAAATTACGGCAATGGGCCATTTTTTAAATGCCCATTTAAAATAAGCCCCCTTGAATGCAGCACTATGGCAAAGGTCCTTTTGGCAGAAAGCCACTTTAGACATCAACTCACTCGAAGCATTATTTTAAAACAGTGCCCATGCCTTTCAGTAATTTGGGAGCTATTGCCTTTGAACCCAGAAAATGTCAGTGCACTGAAAACACACAGAAATGGTGCTGGCATTAACAATCATTGGATCTCCTTTCCCACAGATAAATGTAAAATTTTCCTTGTCCATCTTTCCAAATTGAACTATTTTTCCCTGATTTAGTTTTTTTCCCTATTCCCTTTAGATTTAAATATTAAATTGTGCTTATAGGGGTGAAGAATCAGGTAGTGAGAAGGGAGGAAATTAAGTGACAAGCATCTGCTTTACATATGTCAAGTATTCCTCAACAAAGTGAAAAGTACATGTGCCATTGTGATCTGGGCAGTACCTCACCTAATCTTGCTAATCCTGAATAAGGAAGTCATTGGTACAGAATTATGAGGCTTAGTATCACCTAAACTTTGTTCTACAGCAATTGTTAAGGCTTTAGGCATCACCAGAAATAGCTTGCAAATGAGATAAAATTCTCAGAAATGAGTTATCCCAAAATGCAGGTTTGATAGCTCACTCAGTTGCATTTGTTTGTTTCTTAGGAATGCGAATATATACAAGTCCTGCAACACTTCTATGAACAAATGTTCTATGTCCTGCAGATGAGAGTACGCAACAGGCCCCCCACCCCCTGCCCCACTGGCCCACAGCAGAGATTCCTCTGTCTGTACAGAACTGTAAAGAATATGAACTGTACCGCTAATGAGTTAAAACCAGATGAGTTAATGGAACTACTAGGGTGGCATTTCGGGAAAAAGAAAAACATCTTGCTGTCAGGAAGATTTGCTGAGCTCAGTTTTGAGGCTTCTCAGAGACAGTTCTGAAATCATGGTCTTTTGTCTTATGCAAATAATGACTTGAAGTTCATCAGAAGTTTGGTGACAAATGGAATAAAAAGTTGTCTTTGTCTAGCATCTTGCAAATCAGAGGCAGTCGTAGGTGTGTGCTCTCCTGAGTTTTAGCCATTGCTTTGTGAGGAAGATGATGTGCTCCCAGAGGCAAGGCACATGCCATTTATTACACAAGGCTGTGACCTTTGGGTTATATCTTGATGTCTTAAGAAAGTTTATTAATTTTAAAAACAAATGCAATTGGATGTTTAATAAAAGACATTTTTCTAACTCATTTCCTTGTTTTTTTTTTTTTTTTTTTTTTAAAGACAGACTCTTATGCATTCCAGGCTGGCTTTCAACTCACCAGACTATTGAGGCTGGTCTCAAACTCGTAGTTTTCCTGCCTTAACACCCAAGTGTTGGGATTATAGGCATGAACCATTCTGCCTGGTTCTAACTAATATCTTTACATTTGCTTCTTACGCTTCTTAGACAGTTGCTAAAGCCTCCGATAATTACTACAGTCAATAACTCAGGTAGTAGCACAGCCTCCATTGATTTGGTATGAAAAAATACTAATTACTATATGACTCAGACAAATGCATCTCAGTAACTCTCTCTCATGTGAGCTCATCAGAACAGGCTCTAGAACTCCTCCAAGACTCACAAATACTCTAGCCTTCATTGTGCTTAAGTCTCATGCTCTATCCTCCTAGAGACTGAGTATTCAAAAACTGTTGTGATTCTGGCCATTCTCCCTGTAGTCCCTTAAGGAACTGTAATTTGAGAGAAGATCCGACGTTTTTCTTTTTAACAAAGACTAGATTTTCAATTAAATACTATAATTTTATGGCTATAACAGAGCTCTGAGATTTCCATGCCTGCACCAATAACCCACCCCCCCTTTTTTTTGCTTATTTTCTTCTACTTTATACTTATTCTTCTACTTTCATTGTAAGTATAAGGCATGACAGGCAGTACATTCCTGAAGAAATGATTGTATTGTAAGTAGTTGGAACCGGTCAGCCTTTGCTGTACTTCTCACATTTTACCCATGTCGTGGAATTATTTTCTTATCTATTCAGTGGATTCAGTGCAGCCAAGCAACTGAAGCATTAAACTTTAAATAAGTTCAACAAACAGAAAAGAAAAAAAGAAGTGTACACAGTGTGTGACAAATACATTCATCTTCTTTTATCTGTGTTGGGAGAGAACAGATAAACGTGCTATGACGTATTGTGGAGGTCAGAGGACAATTTTACATGCTAGCTGTCTCTTTCTACCTCATTTGAGGTAGGGTCTCTTTGTTGTTTGCTGTTGCATACTCTAGGTGAGTTGGCTCATGAGTTTCTGGGGATTCTCCTGTCCCTGCCTTCCCTCTTTCTGTGAGAGCACTGGAATTACAAATGTGTGCTACCACTTCTGGCTTCATGTGAGTCCTAGAGAATCTGACCTCAGGTCCTTATATCTGTCTGAGTGACAAGCACTCTCATATATCTTTTGAGGCAGAAATGCGTAGTGGTTTGGTGGGTAATCTCTGGGTTCAAGACTGCATGAATTCACATCTCAGCCCTTCTACTTAATTCAGCTTCTTCGTGTCTCAGTTTTCTTCCCTTAGAAAGGAGACAGCAGTAAACTCTCCTCATAAGGAAGTTTTGATAATGACATTAATTAATTCACATCAAATGCTTGCAATATTGACCCAGTAAGTGAATATTGTGCCACAGTAGAGTATTGCTATATGGATCCAAGTTTGCTGGTTCCTTATTTATTATTGCTGAAGCTTACCTTCAAGTGTCATGGAATCTTTATCCTTGAGGGAGATAGGCATAATGTACCAGCATTATACACATAGCCAAGAGGTCTGTGTTCATTGCTGCTACCATAAGCCACAGAGCTGTATGGCTTTAATCCAGTCTTAATTTCAGCTAGCTCATGTGTGAAATTCAGATAATAATGTTTCCCTTGACTACATGTATGCACCAGTGCACACACACACATACATGCTCACTTTCAGCAATGGAGAAGGAGGGAGAAAATTAAAACAGAGTACCGATTTCCAACATCTGAAGTGATCTGAGGTATTTTACAGATATGTCATGGTGACTTAGTAACTTATATATACTGTGTATGTTTAAGCTTTGAAAGATTCCTAGAACAATGTACTCTTTTCATATATACACAGAGTTTTGTGCTTTTCAACAGAGAGAAGCCATGTATTATTTTATCACAGCTGACTATTACAAGCCTTTAGGGACCATGCAGTTTTGTACTCTATCCACAGACTAACAGATAGTATGCATTCAGTAAGTATTAAATGAAACATATATTTATAACAATAATGTAGTTCATCTAAAGAGACAACTAAAATAGCTCATAAATGTTCTTTATTTTTGAGCATATGTTTAATATTGCTAACATCACAAAATGACAGGTGCCTGTGGTCATTTAGGTGCCTTTTAAAAGAGTTGGAGTTTAGATTGGTCATATATCTTAAGGGACAGGAGGAGCAACAAGGGTCTCAATAAATTTTAGGTTTTGGGGTCATATATCACAAATCAGTCTCTTCTTACATAAGAGAATAAATAAGTCTCGTAGCTCTCTGTAAAAACTGAGTAGAATATTGTTATATAGATGGCTCAGTGCGATACCTGTCGAACTGATGAGTAAATTATTCCTTCAGAAGCTTATGCATGTGTAGCTTTTTAAGGCAACTCATATTTTGTACTTCTGATTACTGGTGGGAGGAAAGAGGGGACTGTTAATTCCATTACCTGTAGGGAAGAACAGTCTCTTGCTTTGGTATTACTAAAGCTTTGGCTGTAAATTACCTGTGGAAATGCAAATTTCTATAGAAATTTCTATAGAAAATTCTCTTCAAGAACAAGGGTTGGGGATGGGCAGAGAGATGGCTCAGTGGTTAAGAGCAGTTGTTGCTTTTAACCCAGACGACCTGGATTTTATTCCCAGAGCCCACATGGCAGCTCGAAACTGTGTATAACTCTAGGCCCAGTAGGTCTGATAGCCTTTTCTGTCATCTGTGGGAAGCAGACACAAATGGAGTGCACAAACATATGTGCAGGCAAACTCCCTATATACATAAAAGAAAAAAGAACAATTTTGTTTAAAAGAACAATCAAGAGTTGCATAAACCATTGACAATTGACCTTCCTTAGAATGGTAGTTCAATATCTAAGCAATTAAAGAAGAAAACAGTGCAAAACATACATGCCAATTGATCTAACGTCACAGAAGATCCTCGAGGTAGTTTGTTCTCTATGCCAATAATTTAAGTTACATTGAGCAGAAACAGATTCTCATTAGCTAAAGCCACTACCAGAATGCTTTCATGCCAACCTTTAAGTGACACTGTACCCTCTTAATGGAACAGAACCTTTCACTAACTTTCTTCTTCCCCCAAAAGGATAGTTTTATTTTTCTAAGCTTAGATTAGCAAGTACTTAAAGAAAGAAACTTTAAAGAAAGAAAGCTGTGATTCATGAATCATGGTAATGGATCATAGAGCAAAATCTTCAGAAGTTGAGGAGACAAAAACCAGAACTAGAATATGACATAATGGATTTTTGGTCCAGTTAAAACATAAGATATTTAGTTGTATTCAGTAATCCATGTGCCCTGCCATAGTTTCTGGAGAAGAGCCTTTTCCTTAGAGTCAGTGAGCAGGCCTTCACCATTTACGATGTGAATTCTTGAAGAAACGATATGACTTTTTCTTCTTTGGATAGCATTCAACTTCCTGTTTTACAGAATGAACTGAAAGTTCTGTGAAGATGACTTTTTTGCCTCTTTTAGTGAATGCCATGCTTATACTGTTGTGTCTGGTTTCCCAGGGATGTCTTATCCCATACAAACACGCACATTATTAGTCCTGTTGAAGCTGTTCATACTAAACCCTATCCCATTTAAGAGTTAGGTATATTTAACTCAAGTTCTTAAGATGTGGGGGAAAGGAGTGTAAAGAGAGGACTCTGACAGCTGCTGGGGAGGGCAGCATCTGCTACTGAGTTCCTGGAAAGGCACCACCCATTTATAAGTGGGAGCACTTCTGTAATTGCCACTGCAGACATGAGACAGTATGATTGCAACTATATTTTGTCTGTCTTTCTCCATACCCGTATTCACCAACTTGTTTGTTAATTTTAAAGGCTCTTTAAGAATGTCCATAATAACTATGAGGTGCACTTTAACTGAAATACCAGGCACCTCAAGACAGTAGAAAATACAGGTAGGAAAGATGGAGTAAGGTTATGACACAAAACACATGACATGAAGTTTATTATGCTTGATAGAGGGAGGCTATAAATTTAGCTGTAAGCTTTCAAGTCATAAATGTGAGGAGGGAAAAATTATGAGTTACATGACTCACAGAGTCCAGAAGGTGAAAGCAAACTAGTTGTTCAGGAAAACTAATGGACAGTAAATGATAAGAACTAATTGGACTAATGGGGCAAAAGTGTGGTCAACTGTTGCAGGCTCATAAATTTTCTAGTACAGATTTTCACTTCTTGCTTCTGAGGAACCTTGCAATAAATCATTTTAATTTTCTTCTCTAGTCTATAATAGCCTTTCGAGGAAATTCTATCAGTCTATCTATCCCTATCAATCAATCTATCTATCTATCTACCCACCTACCTAGCATCTATTTACCTACCTATCTATTCATACTGCATCCATTCTTCCATCTATTTGTCTATCCATTCATCTATCCATGTGCTCATCCATCATTATCCATCTGTTTTTGTCTGTCTACCTAATCTTTCACTGATCTCTAATGATACATGTAATAACCCATGAAAAATATATTTCTTTCATTCTTTCTTTCAAATATTTCTTGATCTCCCTTATATTTAGAACCCTGCTGTGTGAAAAGATAAAACCAGAGATTCTGTGTGTTTATAAGCTGCACACATAAATGACTTATATATTTAATAGCAACTTAGTCTTCAGCTTAGTTAGTTCTGGTTAAATTAATTTGAATTGTAAAGCACCAGAAAAGTATAATAGAAACTGAACTGTTGTATTTAGTGTCTTCTTTATGAACTATTTTAAAAAATTAAAAAGCCTTACTTGCAATGTAAGCTTTCTGTTTCTCTGTGTCTGGTTTTCCAAAAAATAAAGATCATTTTCTATTCAAAAATAACTGAAATGTGTTACCTGTTTGGGTGTTTTGGTCCATTAACTTTTTGCCGTGGGTTATCCAACTAAAATTACTTTGATGTCATATGGCATCTATTGTATGCTAAAACTCCCTTTTTCAGGAACAAAATGTCAAAGCAGATTGAAAGAAAAAAGAAGGAGTGACTTAACTGTGTTCAGTGATTTTCATCTCTACTTCCGTCAAAGACTGAGTTCCAAAGTTCTAGTGCTTTCAAAAATTAATAGACTTAATTTCAAATAGTTTTAAATTTGAAAGAAAAATGAAGTATGCAGTAAATAAAACACGATCTTTGGATAACATGATAAAAATGTTTTGTTTATATAAGAAACTATCTATCTGTCATCTACAGTTGTAGCATCTTGTATTCCCACTAGATAGCCAACTATCTATTGTTGCTCTACACCCTTACAGTACTTGGTACTGTCAGCTGTATGACTTTTAACCATTCTCCTGCCTGCACAGTAGCATCTCATAATGACTTTAATTTTTAATTTCCTAAAGATGTACAGTATTGAGAACCTTTGTTTGGGATTTGTGACTCTTTGTTGAAGAAGCAGCTGTTCAGCTATTTTGCCTATTTTCCAAGAAGGTTATTGGTTTTATTACTGTTGAATTTTATTTATATATTCATTTATTTATTTATTCACTCATTCATCTAATGGTGCTTTGAATTTAACCCGGTCTGACACCTCGGGAGTTTGTAACATGTGTGTGTGTGAGCATGTGTGAATGTAGAAGTAGAACTCAATGTTGGGAGTCATTGTTCAGGCATTATCCATGTCACTTTTGTGGGGTTTTTGTTTGTCTGCTTGTTTCTCTTGTTTCTTGTATTTTTGTTTGTTTCTTTGCTGCTGTTTCGAAGCCTGGGTCTTTCTTTTCTCTGGAGCTCACCAAGTAATCAAGACAGCCTAGCCAGCGAGTCCCAGGGATCTTCCTGACTCTACCTCCCTAGCAATGGGAGATATTATGCCCACCATTATGCCAACATTTTTTTTTACGTAGGTTCTGGGACTTGAACTCAGATTCATATGCTTTCATGGCAAGCCCTTGACTAACTGAGCTGCCTCCTAATCCTCTGAGAACTTTTACCTCAAAAACTAATGCAAATTCAGCCTCTAGCAATTATTTACGACTAAATTGAGTCCTTGAACTAGAAATATTACCTGTGTGGACCATATCAGCTCTGAGCTTCAGTTTCCACCACAGTAAAATAAAACCAAACACATGTGGTTATGTCATAGTTACTTAGAGGGTAGCTATAAGTATGTATATATCATGGATTCTGTCATGTATCTTGCAGGTGCCAGGGAAAGATTAGTTTTCTTTTTCCATCCAAGCACCTGTACTTGTTTTCAATCCAAGCCATTATGAAATATTCATCCTTGTAACATTAAAAAAAAAAAACTCATAAAGTCGTGGCCATCCTTGCAGTGCTGGGAAAACTACTTTGAAAAAAAAAAAGAACTGCTTTCTACAACAATTCCTTATTCTTGAAAGGGGTCCCATGGTTCATTTATTTTTCTTGTCTTTCAACCGCAAGTATACTCTCCTTTAAAAAAATATAGTCAGCTGACTATCAAGAAGGCAAATTAAAGCCCATTTCTTTTAGTGTAGGTCTGAATGCAGGAACATCAACTCCATATACTAAGGATAGCCATTCTGCTGCCATGACAGCACCCATGGGGGTGTAAGTAAAAGACGTTCTTGAACCACGTAAACAGAGTCTCTACCCTTCCCCATCGAAGTATATCTGGAGAACAGTGTCTGTCATTGAGCATTAAATGTTAAGACGAACACTGACAACTCTGGCATCTGTGGTGATCAGGATGGTGATGAGAACATTTAGAAATCTAGGGATTGGACTGGTGAGAAGCCTAAGCCAATTGTCAAGCCTAACAACTTGAGTTTGATGTTGACTCTCAGAACTCACATGGTGGAATGTGAAAATTGAGTCCCATTAGTTGTCCTCTGACCTCCACAAGCATGCACACACATGCATATGTATGCACAATAAGTCAATAAAAATGCAATGACAAAAGGAAAATGGAAGCTTTTCCTATCTGGGCATATTATCTCTGTTTATTAAATCTATTTATTTCCATCTGTATAAAATCAGTGGATGTTCTAGGGACAAATTCTTCAAGATATCTTTGATTCCACTAGATTTGCTCTACTATTGAGTGGACATAACTTCAACCAAGGAAAGAGAAAGAGGGAAATCATCTGTAGCCTAAGTATATGTGATTTTTAGACTATGTTGTCAATGGACTTACACTTGCATTTTTTCCCTACTCTTGACTTTATTTCTTGAACCTTTAAGAGACCGAAGAAGGCCAAGAATCAGTTTTCACTTAGTGTTGCCTCCTATGAGGACCTGTGAAGCCTTTACTGAGACTTTGTATTTTGGTCTGCTGCCATGTGATACAGAAGCAAGAGAATTGGGCAAAATCCAGAGCTGTGCTAAGTTTGTTCTGACATGCAGACTTTGCTGTAGACAGCATATGAGAGCTGGATGTTCAATATGGACCCCAGCCTTTTCCCTCTGCATTATGTGTTGTTGTTGTTTCTGTAGAAAAGTCCATGGTCTTCCGTAATTTTCTTTTTCTATTGATCCTGTAGTGCTGGCAACAGAACTTTTACAAAAAAAAATGTTATTGGCAGGAGAGTCTGTGTGTTTTTCCTGCCGTGTATCTTGTATATTAGAGAATGAGTGTACCACAATTCAGGTAAACTTCACTTCCCAGAGAATTCATTTCAGAGTGGCCTGGATGATTGGGCTCTATGGGAACCTGTCTGCAAAGCAACCTTCTCCCGTCTCTCACTTCATGCTGCCCCAAGGCAAAGGTGAAAGTGCTGCTCTGCTTTATTGGTCTTTGGGTTTCAATTTCTTCTGGTACATTTTCATTCTGTGATGAGAAAGTCGATGGGAAAATGATGAGTTTAAAATAGAACTTAACTTTCTACAAAGATTTTTGAGAATGTGTTGTAGACTCTCAGTCTGAGGACAGCTAGGGTGTACCCATCGCTTAGAGACACTGGTTGGAATTGATTATGTCTACTTTGCAGCTGTGTGATTTTGGGGAAGTATGTCCATTCTACTGAGACTCAGTTTCATTATCTATTAAATCAGGGTTGATAATACCAAATTCAGAAGTTAGCTGTAAAAAGTAACCATCAAATGTTCTTTTATGTGACTTGTAATATTCTACATTGCCTATAAAGTATTTCCTTTTCAGACAAGGTCTCGATGTGTAAGTGCCTAATCTGGCATCCCCTGTGTGGATCACACTGGCCTTGCACTTGGAGCAGTTCTTCAGCCTCTCTTTCCCAAATGTCTGGATTATAAAAGTGAGCCAGTGTGTTTGGCTACTTGTAAATATTTCTGAGACAAGAAAGGCTTGTCAGCGACCTCCATCTAGCTTATGTGTCCAGAGCACCTAGCAAGCCTAATATGCAATGCTATATTTCTACCTAAAGTTAAAATGAGCAAATAATCTAGAATATCAAATTTTCTGATGGTTTTAAACAGTTGAATGACTGGCCCTTGGCATTGGGCTGGATGACCACATAGCTGCATTCAGCATACAGACAGATTCAAGGATGGAGAGGAAAGTAATAAGTATAGCTAGGAAGACTGTTATAAAGTTCCTCAGAATCATTTCCGATTCTGAACAAAAGAAAGCAAACAAGTGCGCATGAAGTGATTGGCAGAAAGGGAAAATTTGCTTCAGCAAAATGGAAGGGATCAACAAACACTAGTAACTCTCAGTGGTACAAAAACTGTCTTCGGACCAATAGCCAGTCCACATATTCTCAAAAACCTTTGTAGTTCTTTTTAAGTTCAATTTAAATTAATTTTTGGTCCCTATCGGTGTTGGAAACTCTTTAGAATTACACTGGCACCTCTCCAGTAGTGCTGGGCATGTGGTGAGCTTCGGGGAAGAAGCTAAGGAATGAGCAGTACCTTGTGAGGGGTCTAGGGCAGATGGCAGTGGTTCAGTCTAGAGCTCACTTCTGCCACAGATGACTGAAATGTTGGGCTAAGTGATCCCAAGGAATACAGTCTCTCTAGTAGTCTGGAGGTAGGAATAATTTGAATTTTCAAGGCTCATGAATTGGTGTCATTTGGAGTACATCTGTCATGGACCCTTGCATTTTGGAAGGAACTGAAAGTACTAAGATAAAAAAAATATCAGGAAACTTGACTAGCTTTGTTCGTTTTTAAACTCTTTCATTTTTTTTTTTAAAAATCTTTTGTTACGATTTTTTTTCACATATAAATGTGACACTCCAGTTATTTGTAATAATGTCTATCTAGAATATTTTGATTTGGGGAAAATGGAATGGCACATTACTACTTTTATTCCATCCTCAAAGCAGTGACACTAATTGGGCTTTATGCCAAGGGCCTGTAGCAGCAGATGTGAGTTTGAATTTGTGGTCTCTGTAGACTGGAGGAGGCTTCCAAGCCGTGTGGGAGGAACTTACCAGAGGAGCTTAGCGTTTATCCTCACAGATGTTTAGCTTGCAGTTACTGTCAATATCAAATGTATAGATAAGTGTATGGATTGTTGTTTCCAGCCAGATACCCATTCAGTGGATAAAATACCTTTCCCAGGTTCGGCAGTTTGTCAAGTACTACCCAAAATAATTAAATTTTCAGTATCTTTTGTTCTTGGCTAATAACTTGCTTCTCCTCTGGGTTTGAACAGGCTCGAGATGTTATATGAGATTGTATAGTATATGGTCTGTTGTGAAATGTTTATCTCTGTCTAAAAATGAAATATCCTTAAATATGATCTTTTAACCGAGTGAATCGATGAAAGAAAAAGAAATAATTTCTCATTTAGCCAATTTTTAATCAATATTTTCATGAAAGGCTGAAATGTTAACTGAATCCTGGCAGTTGTCATTTGAAATACAATTTGTATGTTTAAGAATTTATGTGCACATCAAGGTTTAGACTTTACATTCAAAAAGGGAAATTGGTCTATGGGTGCAAACAACAATAGAAATATAGGTAATACCAATGAATGTGAATCAATTATTTAAGGCAAATGGATCTTAATCACCAAAGCAACAGAAACATATCAAATTCATTTACACCCTGGATTTCATGTTTTAATTCTTGGGCATTTCTTTTTCTATCTTACAGAGGCCTTTGAAATCGTTGTTCGCCATGCCAAGAACTACACCAATGCCATGTTCAAGAATAACTACCCCAGCCTGACTCCACAAGCTTTTGAGTTTGTCGGTGAATTTTTCACAGATGTATCTCTCTACATCTTGGGTTCTGATATCAACGTGGATGATATGGTCAATGAATTATTCGACAGCCTCTTTCCAGTCATCTATACCCAGATGATGAACCCAGGCCTGCCTGAGTCCGTATTAGACATCAACGAGTGCCTCCGAGGAGCAAGACGTGACCTGAAAGTATTTGGCAGTTTCCCCAAGCTTATTATGACCCAGGTTTCCAAGTCACTGCAAGTCACTAGAATCTTCCTTCAAGCCCTGAATCTCGGAATTGAAGTAATCAACACTACTGACCACCTCAAGTTTAGTAAGGACTGTGGCCGTATGCTCACCCGAATGTGGTACTGCTCTTACTGCCAGGGACTGATGATGGTTAAGCCTTGCGGTGGTTATTGCAACGTGGTCATGCAGGGCTGTATGGCAGGTGTGGTGGAGATCGACAAGTACTGGAGAGAGTACATTCTGTCTCTTGAAGAGCTCGTGAATGGCATGTACAGAATCTATGACATGGAGAATGTTCTGCTCGGACTCTTTTCTACCATCCATGATTCCATCCAGTATGTGCAAAAGAATGGAGGCAAGCTGACCACCACTGTAAGTAACAGTCTTCAGGTTTGGAAGGAGCTGTCTTTCATTGTGGTGGTGGGTGGGGTGACCTCTCCAGCAACAGATACTGATAGAAAAATTGAGAAAGCAAAAACGACAAGCAAGTGAGAACACAGATGGACTGAATGAACTCCCTGAGATAGACAGCTAGTTAAAACTGCAGGTTATAAAGTCATCATACCAGACTTTTCATTCTAGCTCCACATACTTCCTTGCTGTCGAGTATTGGGAACTAATTTTTTCTTTATTAGTTTCATCTTTTGAATTCATGGAAATAGAATAGCTTGTATTCAGACACATAGCATCTGTGTGGTATATGTCTTTATTAAATGTTAGCTGTTATTGTTCTTATCACAATTCTTATGGAAATAATTCCTCTCTCTTATAAACAAAGGAAACTGAAGCTTAGTGAATTGTATATTGCACAGGGAGATCCAGTTTCATAGTTAGTGGAAGAGACAGGATTCGGGAACTGAAGTTTTAATTTAGTTATCATCACCTTCTATTCTGACTTCACTCTGTATCTTCATCACGTCACATTGCCATTTTGAAGTAAATGCAAATTATCGTTTACAGAGAAGACAGTCAATGTTTACTAACTAAATCCACAAGCGGACATAAGAAAAGCATCTATGTTCCCCATTCATGTTTGCAGCCTTAGCTATACCAGTCTACGACTGATGGGATTTGTAGAGGGAGAAGGGCAGTTTTGCAAAGACCATAGCAGCTTGCTTGGCTTCAAGGAGATTGTGTCACAGAACCACAAGAGAAAGCCACTTCTGATGTAAAGCAGAACATAGAGTCAAGAGCTTCCAGCTATGTTCTTTTAAGACAATGATTCTCATCTGCTTCCAGTTCCATAGGAGGATGTCCCAGAACAGTACAATATACTACTATTGTTGAGCATCTCAGATGCTCTGTTGGTGATACACACACACACACACACACACACACACACACACACACACATGGGTCTTAGTAGTATGCCCATTGCACACAAGAGGGATGAAGCTTAGAGAGTGTAAGTTCTTTCCGAGATCTCCAAAATTGTTCTATTGGAGGAGCTGTGATTCAAACCCAGGCCTTGCTGGCCTTGTTGACGCCTGCTCTTTACTTCCCTCCAGTACATTGCTGTGTACTCCGAGCTATTACTTAACCAGAATGCAGAGAGCAGCATGGGCTAGTTAGCCTTGTCTTTAAACCTGGGAAGTGCGAAGTGATAGGGGTAATTGCTTTCTTTGGTGAATTAAACTAGGAGGGAGGACAGAAATGATACAACCCTCAGCCTCGCTACTTTCAGAGCTGCTCTAATTGCCCCATTCACAGTGTTGGCCATTTAAAACCCATTTGCTGAGAAAATATTTTATAGTAAAATGAACAGAAATGCCCTATCTAACGATGGTTTTCTTCGATGGCTAATTATTCCCTTGACTGCTTTATAATTTGAGGCCATATTCCGGGGCCTTATGCAAAAGTAAATTGCACAGAACTAGAAAAATGGAAAGTAAGTGCATTCGTATGTTCATTCACTAGCATTGATCGAGGGTCCACTGTGAGTCCCACTCCAACCAAGAGCATCAGGGTGTAAGAATATCTACAGTAAGAGGAAAATAAGACTTCTTTAATGGCAAGATGCATGAGTATTTAAAGGTTATTCATGCACATTGTTTTGAGCGTAGCATAGTGGAACTTCCTCCCACAATACTTTTAAAAACAAAAAGATAAAGTTTAGAGTGTGCAAATGACACATGCCCATAGCCCCAGTCCTTAAGGACTAGGGCATGAGGCTTGGGAGTTTGAATAGACTGCCTGGACTAACCTAAGACCCAGTCTCCAACAACAAACAAAAAGAGAAGAAAAACAAAACAGAAGAAACAATTAAGAAATAAAACTATGCACACTGTTTTGATGAGTTCTAGGCATGCATGTTTGTTGAGTGAGCATTTATCAACATCTTCGCTATGCAGGAACTTTATCAGATGCTAGGCATCCGGAACCTCCCAAGACATTTCCAAAGTCGTGACATGCCACAGTTTCTCTAGTAGATGGACCTGCAAGTGAATAAATTCCACCATAATGAGCATTTTGCTGCGATATGAATGTTAGAAAGGCAGTGTGAAAATTAAGCTAGTATAATCCCATTTGAAAATGGAGAAATAAAGTCTCAAGAGGCAGCCCCGAAGGTTTTTTTTTAGCTAAGAATAGAACCAGAAGCAGAATTCAAGGTATTCTTCTGCTGCAATCTTTTCTGCCATATCACTCTGCTCCCCAGTAGATCCTTCCAGACTTTCACTCTAAAAGTACCATTAGGATTTTGCAAAGACATAAATTGCGTAGTTATTTCAGACTTTCAGACCTGCTACATTTTAGGTGTGTGTACATGTAAGCGTGTGCTCACACACATACCTAATATACAGTAGAGGGAGTACATTTTGTGTCATTATCGTTTAGGAGTAAAGGCCTTGGCAGTCAGGAGGTGCTCAGTGATGCAGTCTCTTTCTGTTTTGTCCATTAAGGGCCTGATTGCTCCCAGCTCCCATCTAGTTATGAGAGCGTGAAGTCTGCCATCCCCTGGGAATGCTTGAACTAAGCCAGATAGCATATGTATGCTGCCTCATTGCTGTTATATGATCACCAAGACTAAGTTGTCTGCATCACCTGGTGGGGATTAGGGAATCACTGGCTGAGTGTGTTCCAGCCCACACTCTGTACAGGTTCCAAGCAGGCAGGGCTGTTTATTATGGTGAGGAGAACTGTGGGCTTGACCGACTGAAGCACTCTGTTCATGCTGACAAACCCACAGACAGAATCCCTCAAGTCAACAGCTGGTTTAAAATTAAGTGTTAACAAGATTCTGTTGGAGCAGCCTCACTTCCTTTGTGTTAACGAGACAGGAATGCACCACAGTAAAGCCGTGCCTAGGGTCAGTTGTACTGAGATCTCTCTTTCACATCATGCCATTCCTGAGTTGTGGGGGTGGGGCAGCTTTCTTGATTAGCTATATAAGTCATAGGATGAGGTATCCATACAGGGATGTTGTCCAGTTGTGTAGGGGTTGGTTGCTACAACCCATCTCACATCCTGAAGGTGGATTTGGCCTTCTACATAGGTGTAACACTTAGACTTTCATAAGTATAGATTCCTGGTGTTTTAGTTTCTCCAAGGATGGTTCTCAATCCTGTAAACTACCAGGTGAAGGCATGTGGGCAAATATTGGGCTATTATTACTCACAGAACTCCTCAGTGTAGCAAATGCTTGGCTCCCAAAATTGACTCACCTCCCAGTCAACGGGAGAACTCTTGATTCACATTGCTGGAGACCAAGCCCAGAGATTCTGATAACACAACTCTATGGAGAGGCAAGAGAACTTGCCACTTCAGTAGTGTCTTACTTGATCCTGATGTTCTCTTAGGAACATCTGGTTATACTGTAGGCTAGTTTGGGCAGAGGTAGAATGATATTATATCTCTAAAATGGGGCTGCTATGTTAGATGCTAAATGAATTGTTAGATGTAGAAAATGCAAGTACTCACTAAGCCCCAGTCCAAAGCCCAGGGAATAATGACTTTTCCTTACACTTTTTGAAGATTTGTTTTTATTACTGGTGAATAAACTCCAAGAACCACACGTGCCAGGAAAGTGTTCTATCACTAAGCCATAACCCCAGCTCTATACACTTATCTTAGTAGGATTCATTGGTTATTTTAGTGTAAATAGATTGAATTGAAAAGGCCAATAAATGAGTAAAAGATATCTGTATGCTTATGTAAGAGAGCAAGGGGAAAAAAGTGGAGGATAGAAATGTCTATACTGAAAAGTTCCCTCCCAAAGGCATTACTAATGATAGACCCATTCTGATCTTCAAATGGGTTTGGAAGCAAGAATGCACAGCTTGCCCCCGAGTGAGTATTGAGCCTTTGATAGTAGTTGGGTGGGAAAAAAAACTCTCACTGTGAAAACTGATCAGCATGTTATTGAATTCCACATTTTATACCTTGAAGCAAATACAAATATGCGCAGCTTAGAATGCATTTACTTGCAGCACTGCTGATTACCACGGCTTCTTTCTCTTCCCGATATAGAGGACGGAGCCCAGCTTTGTGTGCATGTTAGGCAGACACTCTACCATTCACAGCCCCTGTAAAACATGTTTTAAAAATTCTATTGTTTTGCCTCAAAATCACTTTGATTGTCGTTACCGTATAGCTACATGTAGATTATGTGCATTTCACATACATCTCATTCATTTCTTATGAATGAGAAATGGCAGGTACTTATTCCTCTCTCAAAAAAGTTGCCAAAACTTTCCGGAGCTAATCTCATTGATGGTCTTTTGTCCACAGTGTAATTGCTCATATACTCATTTGTTGCTGTTAATTTCTCCCTTCCCTTTTCCTCCCATACACCCCCTCCCTGCTCGCCTTCAAATTCATGCCCTTGTACTCTTGCTTGGCTGTAGGTACTTTTCTTTTTCCATATTTGCTGGTGTACTTTATTGATTCTCCTTAGCACGCCCCTGTGTTAGGGTTTCCTGGCCCACAATTTTATTACCTTGCCTTATGCTGTTTCACTGAAAGTTGTACAAAATTGCAGCCCTCTCTATCACCACCGTTTCTCCCTTTCTTTTGTCATTGTGACTCACATTAGCACTCCCTAAAAGAGATTCTGCAAATGTCTATTACACATTTCATTGTGGCAGCAGTGTGGTTGAGACTGAGCACCATCGAGAGGGTAGGGAAGCTGAGCATGAAAGATTCTTTTGCTCCATTTAGGGGTCACTAAGCCAGCAGGTCTCAGAACTCAAGATTCAGAGCTGCTTCTGTCTGGCTCCAAAGTTCTTGCTTGTTTCCATGACTCTATATTGCTCTCTCAAACACTTCCATTCTCTATTCACTAGAATCTTCATTCCCCAAACGCAGCCTAAATTGGTTTTTTATTATATTATTTAATATCCTGTATTACTCCCTACTGTTTTTCCAGCTGCACAATCAGTTTTTGAATTCATTCTCTCTCTTTGGAGACTCTTGCTCTACTATTTCCCAATGAAGAAGTAAAAGACATAAGGTTTTGGCTTTTTTTTTTCCTTTTTTCGTATTCCCAACACTTAAAGGCACAGAATATTTTCTAAGAGAATATTTGTATAGGCTCTGTCTGTTAGTGTTGTCAATGGTGAAAAATCTACTAAGTTCCAGTTGCAGTGTTGAATCCCCGCCCACTGGAACAACAGGTAGCCATCTTGGTTTTGGCAGTGATGGAACTCAGGGCATGTGCTCTAACACAGAGCTACATCTCCAGCCAGCCCCAACAGACAGTTTTCAGGGTATCTGGCATTTATTTTGAATATCAAATTATATTCAGATGTCTACTTTGGAATTTCTTTAGGTAGTAACTTTGCCTAACTGAGAGCCTAACTAAACTATGCTGGTATCTAAGTACACACATTTCTTTGGCTAGAATGTTTGAAGAAGCAATACAGTCAGTATTTATTCATGGATGGTAGGAAGCTTTGAGGCAGATTCTTCTTTTGAGCCATAATAATAATTCACTCTATCAAATTCGGGCATTTTCCTGTCTGTGTGAGTGACTGTAAGTCCATCAGAATTTCCAAGATTAGCCTTGCCTTTCGTCTCTGCCTTTGAAGGCTGAGGCCATTTCTCAGATGTCAGTTTGTCCTAGCTTCTCTCCTTGTATGCTGTCACTGCACCTTCATTTTTTAGCCTCAGACAGAGATACCTTCTCTGAATTCATAAAAGCTGCCCTCTGTTCCGAAGGGATTCAGAAGTGATAAATCCAGCAACTATCTCAGTACCTCATTAGCGTCTGCAGGCCAGCATCTGAAACTGCAATAAACCATATTATTCAAGTGAAGTCCATTTCTGACGTGACACAAAATTTACATTTTGTCATCCTTTTGTACAATTCACAAAATAGTGTTAGTGATTGCCATTGGACAAAGGTGGTGGTTTGTTCTGTTTTGAGGATTCACTCATAGCACAAGCTGGCACTGAACTTATAGTCCTACTGCCTCAGCCTGAGAAAGGCAATTATTAAACATAGACAACCTAATTATGGAAAGACTACAAAGGAAGAATTGACACCATTGAGTGTTAATTTCATAGGAAATTTCCAAAGCTACTTATATGTAGAAAGCTTTTGAATATTTCATTCTGATTTTTGCATGTGGATTGTAGGTTATTTTAGGAGCTAAGATGGGATTTTTGCAAATCTAGCATTGTTGGTCTTTACCTAGGTGAGGGACAGCGTGATGACTTGAGTTGCTCTTTTGTTCTGTCTTTAGGAATACATTTTCTAAACTTCATTTCTATGATCAATGAACTTATAAGATAAGAATATGCCCTCAAGAACTATGGAAAATCGGGGATTTCTCCTTAGTTGCAAGATAATACGTTGGTCTACTGCCATTTTATGGAAGCCAGTTAAAGCATGAGTTTGAACTATTAATTTCTTACAGCAATGGCAGTAACCAGAGGATCAGAATTTGCATCGGATTCCTTAGCCTCAGGAAAGGGCAAGGCAAAGAGGGCTGGATAACTCCTGCAAACACAATGTGGTGAATTACTAGAGAACATTCTCAGCCTAGAGAAAGCAAATGAATCCTTAGCACTACAAGAATAAAACCAAGCAAAACAGTGAGCTGTTGGTCTAATGGCCAGATTCTCAACATTGAACCTGGGGAACTTATTTCTCACCACTGGTCACGCTCACTTTCTCTGAGTGGAGACACTATAGCATTCAAGCTATACAGATACTGCATCATGATACTTGGAAGAGTTTGCAGCAAATAGTGGTCACTGTTACCATTTGTAAGGCATGTAGAAGCACACAGAATCTATAAAGAATTTTCTTACAAGTTGTTACCTTTGGATGATGGCAAGACCCTCTCAATGCCTTTGAAGGATCAAACCAAGGAGTTAGAAACTAGAGAACAATTGGTTCAGCTTTGTCTGGTTAGCCATAAGGCAGCTTATGTGCCGCCTGTTGGAGCGTAGCCAAAGGTACACACAAAGACACAAAGACCAGAAACAGTGACAGTGTTGTCAGTCATTCAGAGAACACAAAACCCCACCAAAAAAACACTTAATATTGTTGCTTCTCATTATCAGTAAAACTCTATTGCTTTGGTCTTCCAGCTCTCTCTCTCTCTCTCTCTCTCTCTCTCTCTCTCTCTCTCTCTCTCTCTCTCTCTCTCTTTCCTCCCTCCCTCCCTCCCCCCCCTCTCTCTCAGCAGCTATCTTTTCCTTTCCTGCTTTTTGAGGATACAAAGTTATAAGGTTTCTATTGCTACACAGGCTGGGGAAGTTGTCTCTTTTATTGCACTTAAAAGGTGGCAGATGTGATAACCACAGGGTAGTTAGCTGACACTTATCCATGTCTGCTGATAGTGACAGGGAGAATAGATTTGTTCCCAAAGGATACTCAGAAAGGTTAGATATTTCAAGGCCATTTGCCCAAGAGAACACAAGTTAAGAAAGATACCCCCATGGCCCAACATTATAAGGACCCATGTGCTCCCAGGGCGACAGTGAGTGAGTGAGTACAAAATGCCTATTTCAAATGTTGGCTGCTCAGGGAGTCAGAACATGGTGGAAGCAGCCTTTACTTTATGAAGGCAGAATAGCCTCTGGATATTTATTCATTACAAAAGCTGAAAAATCTCAGAATTCAGTGTGGTTCCTCTGCTATGCCTTTTCCTTTGCCTGGAGTTAAAGTCTGCCTCGGCAAATGTAGTACCAGTCATTCACTAACGATGCCCCCCACCCCCTGCACAAAGTACCTTGGCCCATTAACCTCTTAGATCTATGCATTTTGCTATCTTGCTCAGGTATTCAGCCAAAGTTCTTTCTAGCTTGACTCTTCTTCAAAAGCCAAGCTTCATACCATGCCCCCTTCCAACCCTCAAAATTGGAAAACAAAACAATTCTGGCCATCACAGAAGCTGATTTTAAACAGGTAGGAC
The DNA here is from genome assembly GCA_030674055.1 of Rhabdomys pumilio. Lineage (NCBI taxonomy): Eukaryota > Metazoa > Chordata > Mammalia > Rodentia > Muridae > Rhabdomys > Rhabdomys pumilio. The sequence continues at coordinate 16,712,105 of JANHMN010000005.1, forward strand.
AATAGAATAGTCATTTCCTTACAGGAGTGAGCAATTGCAATGGTTGCTTCTGTTAAAAAAAAAATGACAGGGCCAACAGGAGGTGAGTGTGCACAAGTATCATCCAGTGTGCTGCAGCCTTTCTGAGATCCAGTGAAACCTCCCTGTTCTCAGGAGCCCAGCCTGGGTGAGTACTGGGTTCTGTGCACTACAGTGGGCCTCGCTGTTTTCTATTTCTTTCTGTGTTGTATGGGTGGCTGTCACTGGGGTAAAACAAGTGAGTTTTGTTTCTGCGAGTACAGATTTCATCATATCCTTTCAAAAATGTCCCTTTGGGACGTGCATGACCCCACAATGCTGTTTTCCTGCTTTCTGTGGGGTCTGGGGTAGGGCAAAGAAAGAGCCAATACTGCCCTGTATTACTCAATTCAGATCCTTTCTGAAGAATATGCAGAAAGCGAATTAAGTTTGCCTATTCATTCCACTCAGAATGCCTGAACCAGATAAAATAGGAGACGGCGTCATTATATTTGGGTGCCCGCTATTATCATTTACTGACTCAGAGTCTATCTAAGCCTTTCTGCTTTTTTGCAGATAATTAATTTTGTTCTAAATGTAGGAAAGAATGATTGTAATCAGTATGTTTGTATTTTCAGCTACAAATAGAGCTATCAAAGATGTGTAGTACAAATAAACCCCATAAAATATGCAGCCCCAGCATTGCTTGAAGTTAATGTGCTATCCTTTTTTCAAAAGGAAATATACATACATATATATTATGTATGTATGATTCTTAAAGTTCCTCTTGCTTTTCTTTCACAGTTAATAGATAAGGTGTTCTTTTTCAACTCAATCCTGTGCTATGAATTATATTTATCATCAAATCTCATGTGGCAGAGCTGAAAGGGACTTTGATTTGGTGCAGAAATCAGCTTGTCAACATATATACATTTCTCAGTTCTAGATGTGAATTTCTCTTATTATTCTCCCAGGAAATTAGGAGCGGTCAGATCCCAGGAGCACAGTGTTTCTGAAAGAGGTTGCCATGTGCTCTTTGGGAAAGGATGTAAACTCTTTTTTTCACACTGCTCATCCCATACCTCTAGCCAAGCCCTAGTCTGAGCCCATTTCTTCTCACCCTCTTAGGATTATATAGGACTCTGCATCTCATTCACTCAGTCCCTGTTCTGTGTTTAAAGTGATGATATTTGATCATAGTTCAAGCATCACAGGGATGCTATTTCTACTTCTACTTGTATAACTAGTACATTTGTTCTAATGAGAAACAATCTACCTCCCTTTGAGAAATTCTTTTTTTTTTTTTTTGCCAGAAAAGTCTTCTAAAAAAGAAAGTAAGGTGGCTCTCAGCCAATGTCATCCAGTTGTGTGGCAAATCAGCTGAGTGGTATGCTGCACCTTATGAACTCTCCTGCTATGAGAAATGTCAGATCTGAAATCAGAATTTTTACATAGGATCTCAGCCTTGTACAGCCATGGGCTAATGGTCTTTTAAAAAGCAACTTCTCAGTTTCTATTTCTGAATGTGTATAAGGAAGAAGAATGTGAACAGGGCAGGAGGAATGAGGAGAAGTTGCTAGAACTTGCTGTGTGCCTTATGGAGATAAAAGCTCCATCCATGGAGGGCCTCTTTTTGTTTATGCTAATCATGAGAAGAAGAGGATTATGGTGATTGCCATTTTCCTGGTAAAAGAACAGAGGTAAAGAGACTTGGAAGTAGATGCTAGCTGTACAGCTGCTTTAGCTGCTATGTAGAGCAGGGGTCCCCATGGTACATCCCTCACCTCTGGCAAGAACCAGTTTTAAAATATATGGTTAGGGCTAGGTACTGACTCAGTTAGTGGAAAGAAGGAAGGAAGGGAAGCCAGAAATTGCTCAGGGTCTTTCCTTCTTGCCAACATTCTGTTATTATTCATCCTGTTTTCTACATATGGCCTTGAGTGCTACATGGGAACTTCCAAAGGGCCTCGCTTCTCTTCCTCATTCTTGTATTAATTATTCCTAATTAGATTTTTCAAAGTCTGCTTAGAGCTCAGGCTTCCCCCAGGATTGTTGCCTATTTAATTTACCTTTTTAAAACAGAACCTGTTCTTGATGTGTTTTTTTTTTTCCTTAATGCATTAACGCTATGTAGTGGCTGTTTTCTCCCTTTCAGTTCAAATGTCCATGGTGAAATATGATGCTCTGTGGCTTTCTTATTCTGCACTAAACCTTGAAATTATCTTTAGCCAAACGTGCAAGGAGTTCCCTATTAAGTGGAGTTCTGCGTGATTCAACTGTTCATTCCCCTGAACAAATCCTTAATGCAAAGTGAATGGGTGTCTTGACTATAATGACCTCCTAACTGACTTCTTTTTCGTTGGGAGCATTTTTAAAATAATCTTTGAGCAGTCTTTACAAGTTTTCTAGATATAATGTACTTTAGACAGAATATTATGAGCCTAAACTAAGGCCCTCAACCTGATTAAAAATAAAGTAATAATTGTTACAAATTGATACAATCAATCCTGGCAGGAGCTATAGAACTCACGTTAGGTAGCTTACTCCTCCGAAAAGGATGTCAACCTTCCTTGGATGTCAGAGGGCAAAAGAACACACTGGAGGAACGCTCTCACACATCTGTGTTTATCAAGCTTGAAAGTCTATTTCCTCCCTCACCATTTCTCCTGAATCTGTAATGCTCTGATTAAAAAAATTAATGTGTGACTCAAAGTGCTCTATTCTGAAAGGCCCTATTCAGAACTGTCACAGCTCTGGTTATTATTGGCCAGAGACTGTGTGAGATACCAGGAATGAGAAATTACAACAAAGCTTCATTTTTTAAAATTGATTTCTGAAATAGAATTACATCATTTTCCCCCTCCATTTTCTCCTTCCCAGTTATCCTCTGTCAAAGTCCTCCCTACTCTCAAGTTGATAGCCTCTTATTTGTTACACACACACACACACACACACACACACACCACATCCATTTTTGTTGTTTGTGTGTATATGGTTTCAAGGTTGACCAGTCTCCATTGGACACCCCGTATGGGGGCTTATCCACAGGAGACACTAGTTCCATTCCCAGTCTATAGTTGCATGTATGATGAAGGTTTTTACAAAGCAAAGCTTTCTGCACAGCAAAATGAGGCTATACCTGATGAAGGAATGCACTTGTGCTTGCATGGAATAAAGTAAGAAAAGTATATATGACTTGGAAGAAATAGCTTGAGCTTCAGGAGTTACAGTGAAAATTCTTTGCATCCCTGAACATGTTTAATCTCCATAAGCTTTAATTGTTTCATATATACATTGAGAATAAAAACACTGACAACAATGCCTAGCCACTTAAAGGCAATGGGGAAAAATCTTAAATGTAATATGATCCACTGTACCTACTGTGAAGCAAAGTAGTCTTTTCTCTCTAGGTCTTCCTTCTCATGGTGTGCTGTTCATCTTTTGGATCTCCATAGTAGCAGCAGTACCATATTTACTGAGTTCCAAAGAAAAAGTTCCTTTGCTGGGAGGTAGCAATACAAATATCAAGAATCTGTTTGAGGATGATAAATCTATTAGCCCGCAGAAGAATTTCTTGATTCTTTTCCTAATGTTAGTATTGCTCTTTCAGATGAAGATGCTTGATACAGTTTCTCCACATGTTTCCTAAAGACTTAAATTCTCCCTACTTGCTACATTTAGAGTTTGATGTGTCTTTAAAACAATTATCTTTGGCCTCCATAGTTACAGAACTTTTCCTACCAAGAAAGTCAACCATGTTTTCCCAGATGTTAATGTCAATTCCCAACCTAGCAGACCAACTGGACCATCTAAAAATTTGCTGGCTGCTCACATAGGTCTTCCCAGAGGACTCATGAGAAAAGGGCAACAAACTGTATCTAGATCCCTGGTAGGGATTGTTTGTTGGTCTGTTAGTCTGTTGTTTAACATTCATTTTCTTTTGCTGTGGCTCAGTGTTGAAATCTCTAGGAATAGGAGGAGGACTCAAGCTGTGTTTATGGCTCCTTTGTTTTGGGAGTGTTATTTATGCATTTAATGCTAAATTGCTTTTTACTGGGTACCACTGCTAAATGATGATTGAACTTAGGTTGGTATAAAAATGAGTAGATGTCTATTATATATCTCTGTAATAATTTATTGATATCCTCTTGGTTTAAATGCTAAGCTTTTATTCTACAGCTAAAATGTCTCTTATGTTTATATCTACTGTGCTTACACATTCTTTTCCCTTTCTATTACCTTTCTGACTCTTGGGGTTTGGGTTACAGTTCTATTATTCTTTGATGAAAAGAAAGATTAACTAGCAGATCACACTCACCCCTTGGATACATTGAAACAGCTTATTTTTTCATTCCTTTGGGATGCTTGAAGAGAGTGAGGCCAGTGCAGTCATCTGCATATGTTCCCTGATATTTCCTTTTATTAATTTTTTATTGGAGTCATCATAAGGATGACTAAATGTTTCTTATCACGAGAAAAATTCATTAGCCTTGCCTTCATTTGTTAAAATTCCTTTTATTTTTGAGATTATAATACATTGCATCATTTCCTACTTTCTGTTTCTTCGCTTCAAACTCTCCCATACTTCCCCCTTGCTCTCTTTCAAATTGATTGCCTATTTTCTACTAATTATTGTATACATGTATATATATGCATATGTATACATATATATGTGTGTATATATGTGTGTGTGTCTGTATGCCTAAATATAACCTGCCTTTACTGTTTAAAGAATTGTCATTTGTTCTTTCATCTAACTTTTGCATTTTTCTCCTCAATTCCATGTCGTCTCTATTTGGAGCAGCCCACATGTACCAGTCGATATCTCTGACTCTCTGTGTTGCTCTTGACTCCTTTATCCATTCTTAAATTATATTCTCACTTGTTACTGCCTAACTTTCATGGTGACTATGGATTCGGCTTCCCATTTGATAATTCCATGAGCCTGTCATATAGACTATAGAGACACCTTACCTCTTGCCCAGATTAAGTGATTAGATTCTTGGTCTAGTGTTTGTTTCAGAGATTCTTGTCTTGGTCCCTGAACCCTGCATGTTTACCTGAAGCTCTATTATGGCCCTATTTCCTCTTTCATTCCTCATAAACATCTTTTGCTACAGCAGTTAGACCTCCCAGTGCCAAGAAACAGCCAGAATCACCACCTGCACCCAACATAGCCAATTCTCCTGGTTCTTCATCTTGAACTTTGAAGAGATAGTGCAAGAGGGAAAAAGAAAGACTCATTAAATGTAATATTCAAGATAAATTGCCAATTTCAAGAGGCTGTAGGTGAGGATGTGTATTTGGGAGCTTTACTCCACCAAATGAAAGCAGCTAGTGGATAAAAAGAAAACAAATCTATCAGTCCAGCAGCCAGGAAGGCTTAACACAGACAGGAAAGACATTTCCTTGTTTTATCTTTTCAAGCCAGAGTAAGGAGATTTAATTGGTTAATGGTGGGAAACAAGCCAACAGTCTAGGTAAGTGGGAGCTAAAACATGGGGAACTAAGCAAAGTGAGTCCAAAACTATATGTTCCTGTTGTAAAGACAGAAAAAACAACTACAGAGTAGGTGCCTATGTAGCATCTGAGTTCTGGGATCAAAGGAAAGATTCTCGTAAATACTTCAAGATTTTTGCTTTGTAATCCTTGACTATTTGGACAAATGAGAAATCAACTTACAGGGAATTGTGAAATACTTAAGTGTATAAATATAGATAATAATCCAGCCTGAAATATATACAGGTGTCCATAAAACAAGACACTGATCACAGAACCCTGAACTTGGTTCTTCCAGTCGGTCTCATGGCATTTTTGTAAGCTCAGTTTCTTTTCTGTCAGAGATGCTCCAGGAAGCACTTCCCAATTCACAGGGGTGCCTCAATGGTCTTTTCCTAGGAGCTCTGGAGGGACATACTGACCTTGGCCTGGGACCATTGTTTCTGTTTTTCTTTGTTAGCAACTCCATTTCTCCCTGTCTGCTCCTGCAGCCTATTACGTTCTCTTGATCTTTCTTTTTTTCTTACCTGTGTCCCGTAACTGCTATAAAAACGTTAACGTATGCCTTTTCTTCTTTTTCTTCATCTTTTTCCTCTTATATTTAAATCAGAGAATGATTTTGGAAAGATCTAGCCTTGTCTTCACTTTTAAGATGAGGAAACTGAAGCATATGATCAGAAGAAAAGTGTTTGCCAAAGATGTATCAGTTAAAGGCAAACCAAGGCAAAAACCTCTGCCTTCTGCCCATCAGTCCAGCATTGTTTGTGCATTACCCAGCTCTTTCAATGATTCTGTCTCCTTCTACCTGAAATATTCTAGCTGGCATATGAAGTTACTTCCTGATTTGTTTTGTGTTCTGATTGTGGAATTCCTAGAGATCACAATAGACACATCATCACTATAGATTTCAGCACACTGGGAATTATGAGTAGTTTTTCTGTGAAGAACAGAAATAAAATAGGCAGAGGAAGAAATTCCATGCCAAGATAGTTTTCCATCATGTGTATTCACAAGTTGCCTGAGGAATTTTTGATGAGGATGGAATCAAGTATAAATATGCAATTGAGAGAGAGACAACTCAGAGATGTGGCAGTACTATTGGAGATAGCGGTGGTGAATAGAAACTGTTAGTCTGGTCTCTTCCTCTTCCGACTCTTGCACATATCTAAGCATATCAATGAAAAAAATGTTGCTCAAAATGTGTTTCAGTTACAGTCAATTAAAGGTCAGCAGGTGTAATTTACACGTAATGGATAAGCAAGAACAAAAGCTATCTGTTGGGTCGTGAGAAATAGATTCCATTTCATTTGCAATGCATGCTGCAAGGGCTTTTGAAAATGCATGATGCAAATCACTGTTGTTATTTTTTAGAAAGCATTTTCCCTGGTTTGGTGTCTCAACCTGTTTCATTCTCTTGTTTGCATGCATGCCGTAGTCATTAGTACAATTGAATTATTGAATGACCTGCATTGGTACGCTGGTAGGCTGTTTGATTGAAATTATCTTTATAATGGAAATCAGAGAACACTTTTAACCTTGTTAGAGTTCCACTGCATCATTGATTAATATATAAAGAAAGGCATAAGTTTCACAGTGAGCTATTTATTTCTAGACAATCTTGTGAAAGCAGTTTGGGTGAAGTTACAGAAACTTTCTTCATACCTTTGTCAGGCTGACACTAATGATCGTGATTATTTCGGAGACACTTTCAAAGTGTCAGTGTTAATTAAATGAACACTTAAAATATAGATAGAAATGAACATTTAAGTAGTTTTCTTAAGTGTTTGACAATGTGAATGGACATTCTTTTGTTACCTAGTTTCTTTCAAAGAACAGATTTCATTTGATAAGGGGTTTTCTTTAGTAGCAAACATTTGGCTAAGTGGATAAGCCAATGCTATCAAGGTCACAATTTCACACATATATTCAGTGAGTATTTTGATATATTCTGTATCAAGTATTTTGGATAGACAAATAGAAGCAGTCAACACCTGCTCTCAAAAAGACTTCCTAATCTAGTGAGGTATACCGTGACAAAAGAGAGATCAGTCAATGCACAACATGATAGCAACATAGAGAGCAATGGGCATTATCCAGCCACACTTGAGAAGGTTAGAAGAGGTGTCCTAGGGGAGTTGTCCATGAATGAAAAATCTTGTAACCACTGCGATGACAATCAAAGGGTTTCTAAGAAATACATTGCTGGTATTGAAGGATAACAGAAGCTTAGGGCTTGACTAGAAACTGGGGAATAATACTGGAAGAAGGTTTTTCTTTCTGTGATTCAGGGCTCATTCAATAGCCCAAACAGATATCTTAAGCCACCCAGGTCCTGGAACCTTATATGGACTCTGGAAAGAAAGGCTTTTTTAAAAAAATGCTGTCTTTTCTCCAGAGACTATGGCAGCAAGCAAGCCTCAGCATGGCTGGAAAGATCAGGCAAGGCACACTGGACCTGCCTCCTACTTATAGAGGGAGTTTGAGGAACAGGAATTTGAATGTTTGGTAGGGCCTAGACTAGTTATAGAAAATCAAGACAAAAGTGAAACCTGGTTCTAATGAAGCCAATTCTATAAAAATGTATCACTGCTTTTAGATCGCTATTAGTGGAGTGTAGAACTCATTAAGAGACCTTAACGTCATTAATAATTTTCCTAATTGAGTTTTATGAGTATTGTTTTCTTTAAAAGCTCTCATGAGACCCCTGTTGAAAAGCTAATGTGCAGCTTTTCAATGTATTGCCCTTCAAGGCTCAGGTTCTAGTTAAGCATAAATTGCCTACAAATAGCTAATTGCTAGCTTCCACAGTAAAATGTGCTTATTGTCTCAGGGTGCATTCATAGTTCTAAGATCCAAGCTATAGTCAATCCTTGTTTCTGATCAACATTGCTAAGAAAGATGTTAATCCAAAGAGATCACTAGACTGTCTTATAGGCTTTAATGTACTTGGAATATATTTGGACAAACTCTCTGAGTGGGGCAAGAAAGGTGTGCAGGGGGTGCTAAGAGGCAAACTCAGGACCTTATGCTTCCTACACAAATGCCACATGCCCTGCTCTGGGAATGGTTTTGAATGAACTCACTCATTGTCTATAGCAGAGATTCATATAATGGGTTCTGGTGTACATTTGAGGGTAGTATATCCTGGAAGGTAATTATGTTTCCTATTTAAATAGCCCCTTTCTAGTCTTCCTCTTTTTCTCTTCCTCCTCCTTCCCTTTCATTCCTTGTTTCTTCCTCTCTCTTCCTCCCCATCTCTGTCCCTCAAGAAAAATGCACGATGGAAAACAGATGATTCTTATTTCATTGGACGAGAAAAGCTGCTACCAAGTGGTTTGTCTCTAGCAACAGATGTTTGTTTGTCCAGGAAGTGATGCCAAAAGGATCTACATTGCCCCATGGGCCACTGTTTGCGTGTGGGGAGAACTGGAGGCAACCTCACACTTTTCCCTTGCCTTTAAGATACGTCGCAGGAATCAAAGTGGAAACTCAATAAAACTTTCAGAAGCCAATAAATAGAACCTAGAAGGCGTGCTTCTCTGGGGATGGGAAGGCACCATATGTCACTTTCATGTTTTTAATCTAAAGGCCAAGGCTTCACTAGACTGTAGTAATAAGTATTGCTTTGTAGAGATTTTCATTGAAATGGCAAATGTCTTTTCTTTAACTATTTGTTGTTATGCATTGCCCTCTGATCAGAAAACAAATAAGTACAAAGTGAAATGCCCTTAAGATATGTTATAAAACATACTGTTTCTGAGAGGAAGTAATACTTTCAACACTGGGTTGCCTGGAAATCACTGGAACCCAGGCTGTTGGTTCCAACAATCCTTTCAAGACCATTAGAAATCCTTCGTGGAATACCATTGTTTTACCAACAAGGAAATGAGAGAAGTGTGTATTGAGTAGAGGAATTATGAGACAGCCACAACATCAAATAATTGGAAGAGAGAGCTAGTTAAGAAGTGCCCTAATGATTTTAGTAAGTTACAGGATAGGGTGTAGTAAAGAGAAGAGAACATGAAAAACAATGGTTGCTTATATGAGTGTCTCTTCTAGGAGGCTTCATTCCTAGCAACTTTGTCTGTGTTCTTTCATGTAACCCTCACCTTAGCTTCATAAAGAAGAGCTGGTTTTCCACCACTTTTCTGGATGAGATGCAGAGAAAGAAAACTGGAGGAATAAAGTAGTTCTTTCCCTTTAACAAGAAGTTGGAGGAGTGAAACCATACAGCAATCTTTCTGGAGCTTAAGTTAGACGCCTTGCTGCCTTTCCACATTTCCAAGTATGTAACCTAGGAGAAAACTCCACAAGTATATATGTTGTCTATGAAGACAATAAATATGAAGATCAGGAGATGAGGAGGCTAAGTCTGGAGGGAGTTCCTGACAAGGAGAACACATGTGTACTTGGCACAATGGTGACGTACAAGCCCACCCAGGTAGAAAGTATCTTCTTTGGATATATGATAGGTGGAAGCAAGCAGAAAGATCTGTCTATGAACATGAAGGTAGAGGAGTGAGGGAGAGAAGCTGTGTTTGAACACAGAGAATCAAAAGTAGGGAGGTAGATAGATGACAGGCATGAGGCAGCCTACTAAGAGGAAGATCTATACAATAGAGGATGGAGAGATTGGGGATTATATATCAGGTAGATGAGTAACTTAGGAAAGTGAATGACTAGGCAATACAGGGGGAAAAATCCACTCCAGAGAGCTCTTATCAACCTGATTTGCTTTCTCAACTTTTGTATGATGGATATTTTTATGGCATGATCTAGATAACCGAATACTAATTCCTTGCAGACATTTCCACTTCTTTGTATGTCTTTATGATCATTATTGAATTACTTGCTTTTTGAATGTTTATGATGACTCTTTAATTTGTATTCCCTAGCCTGGAGTTGATATTTGAAACATTGTCCTAAGGGGCCCTACCCAGTGTCCTTTTGCAGAGCAGTAATAACCCGAATGCTACTGTGTTCTTTTGTTACTGTACTGGCAATGTTCAAATCAAAACCATCCATTCTCTGATTCATGTATGTTATTAGCTCCAGCTGGGTGGCAAGACGTGAGTCAGATACTGTTTTATATATTAGTGAAACCTAGATAAGAAAACAGAGAATGAAGAGATCGCCTTTATTAGAAAAAGCAAACTTTCATTATATTTCTTAGCACCATGCAATGAGTTTTTAATAAAACTGAATGGACAGAGCACTCATGTGTCTGGCCTTAGTCCCCCTCTTTTAGTGCCAGATGTATGTGATTTCAGGATTCTAGCAAGAGAGATGTGTTGGTTTGTCAGTTAATCAAAAGTTGTTAAAGAAAAGTCAATAAAAAGGGGGCTAATCATCATCTCGTCTTTTTCCTTGTGACTGTAGGACTTCTGGTGTGTGGGTTGCTTGTTCTCTGTAGCAGCATCACCAACAGTAGTACTGGTGCCCTTTCTGTAAAGGGTGAGAATCTCATTTTCTTTCTCTTCCTGGTGATAAAAGACTGGAGACTAACTCCTTGGAAAAGCTGGAAGAATATTAACACCAGCTATGTGTAGCCAAGCATCACTTTTCCTCCCTCTCTTCTTCAGGCTTGTTCACAGTAATTCATTTCTTTGTCACACTTGTCCTCCTCCGAACCTATGTCTTTGAAGCCTCGCTCTCGTTCCCTATAAATTGACTCTAAAATGAAGTGATTTGATTATTCAATTGGAGCAATGGGTTTCATGGATCCCTAACCCAAACTGGACATATAGCCCATGAAACCATGCTAACCTTTCCTAACCAAGGGCACTTGTTTGGTGCAAGCAACCCCTACATGATGCTATAGGAAGGATTTTCTTTTTTATTTAAAGTACCTTTCCTCAGGAAGCAACTTGCTTAGAAAATTCTCTTGTAAGAGGCTAGATGATTTGTGCAAGTAGCCACACTGACACTATTTCTAGCTGCAGTATTCTGGCCATTGTTCGAAATCAATAGAAGACTGTATGGCCTGATTTCACATTCACTCAGCTTTCTGAGGTGATAAGTTCTCCTAATACATTGCGGCCCAACTGGTCTGATGGTGCCTCTCACCACCACCCTCAGGCTTAGGCTCCAAGTTGCTTATTTTACAATACTGTTTTTCATGTCCAAATGTTCAATTATGAAGCCTTTCTAAGACTATAGCACAGAGAACCAAGTTGCTGTGCAGTTTTTACACCTTTTATTATGGCTGCTGAGATATCTCCAGAGACCAAAATGGCAGGATGATGGGAAAAGGCAGCTTGAAATTACTTCCCAGTCTTTTATAGTTTTGTTCTGAGGTCCATAGAATTTTAAGATGCTGCAATTGGAAGTGATCATTTGATCCAGTCCTCTTTGCTGTATGGCTGACATAACTGAGGCCTAGAGAACTGGGAGCAGCCCAAAAGAATGTATTCTCACACTATAGCTAAGCTCTTAGTTCTGTACACAAAAAGAATAATAATTGATGTTGTCCAGGTTTGGGACTCATAAGATATATTTCTGACAAAGTTGTCATCATTCTTCACTAGAAATTAAAAATGAAACAGTCCCCACTTTTTATATTCTGTTCTGTTAACTTATAGCAACTATATATAATGACAGGTTCCACTATGATGTTTTTATACATATGCATAATATATTTTGATCATGTTCACTGTCCCTATTCTCATATCTTGTTCTCTTCCTACTTCCATTAACTCCTTTTTTTCTTCTCAACTAGTCCCCCTTCTACCTCCATGTGCTTTTGTGCATATGCGAACCCATGAGTTTCATGAAGGTTGTTTATAGGAGCATACGTGGGTGTTAGTTTACAGGAATACATACGTGTGCCTTGCCAGTAGTTACACTACTGAAGGACATAGGTCCTCTGTCCCCGTCTGAAAATGCATGCAGTAGAGCTGAAGTTGTGTAAATACTTGGGGGAAAATGCCAAGATATCATGATGGTATCCCCTCATTAATAGACTAGGCAAAGAGAGAAGTAAGTCCTGGGTATGAGGAATCAGGCCTGACATTTAAGGAGCTCGGAAGAAGAGGAAATTGGAGCATGAAAATAGCACATGTAGAGAAGCAGAGCTGAGATGATAGTGACGTTCAGTGCTGCTGTCACAGAGGGACATGCCCAAGATGACACAGAGGGATCTGCATGAGATGAGTCTCTGTGAGCTATTTCCGTTCCGAGGTCACAATGCTTCTCAATTCACCTGATTTTTGCACTCTTTTCAATCATGTTCTTTTCAGAATTTATCTCAGAAGAGGTTCTGATTATAACTTTGGCTAAAAACCAATCAGTGATGGTCTATCTGCTGTGGAGGGCAATCAGCAAAGACCCAAGGTATTGGTCAGCAAGGATGTCTTCATTTAGATGGACGATGGCTAATCAGTTTGGCTGAAGTCACCATCAGAACACTCGTGCAACAGCAGTGCTGCCTGTCAGGTGCACTGCCATTCATACAATCTTAGGAATGGCATGTGGTTGAATACAGTGGGTTCTTATTATTTTCATACAAAAAGATTATGAAAACAATCTAAGGTGTGTTTTAACATTTTCCCTCTTAGTTCATCAGTCAGTATTCCTTCAGCCAGTAAGAATTTAATCACAGTAAAGAAAATAAAACTGAAAGTTGGCTGGTCCTGACAACCTGGACTATGTGGTGATGTCAGGGAAGTCAGAGATGTTACTTGTTAAGGTTGTATGCAATATCGGACGTTACTCTGCTCTATTCTTATGTGTCGTGGATATCTAGAAACTTTCAAATCAGTCTAAATTGTGCATCATTTGAATGGGTGCACGAAGGGCAAAAAGTTACAAAAAGGAAGCACAGGCACGGTATTTGTTCCAAGGTAAGAGACCAATAGTGAAGGGGCTCATCAGACTGGGGCCGTGTGTGTGTGTGTGTGTGTGTGTGTGTGTGTGTGTGTGTGTGTGTGTGTGTGTGTGTGTGT
>JANHMN010000005.1:16725553-16748053 GCA_030674055.1 Rhabdomys pumilio
TGTGTGTGTGTGTGTGTGTGTGTGTGTGTGTGTGTGTGTGTGTGTGTTATTGCTATTATTATTATTTTACTGTTGGATTACAAGGGCTTTCTATATAATCAGGACAATAGACCCTTATCAGATAAATGATTTTAAATTATGATTGTAGGTTGTCTTTTCATTTTCTTGATTGAACAATTAGAAGCATAAAAGTCTTTAGTTTGCATACGGTCCACTTGATCTGTCCTCTACCCTCCTCCCCTTAGTTGCCATTGCTAAGGAAATAGTGCCAGATTTAAGACCACAGAAAAAATTTAGATCTACGTGTCCTCCCATAGTTCTGTAGATATTTTTAATTAATTAAACATAAGTTGATATTGCCTTTGAATTAACTGTTATATATAGTACGTCTTTTTGTCACAGTGACTAAACAACCTAAAGGGAGGAGTTGTTTGGTTTTACTAATAATTTCTGAAGTTTCAGGTCCTTTCAGTGCCATGAGGTGAGCATGATGGAGCAGAGAGGCTTGGTTGATGGTACCAGGAAGAGAACAGTTACCTGCAGTAGCTGTAGATTCAACTTGCAGCACCTACTTAGAGACTCACAATCATGTGTAACCAGAGTCCAGGAGATCCAATGTCCTCTGCTGGTCTTCTTGAGCACTAAACATGTATGCAATGTACAGACATGCATACAGACAATGCAGCTATACAAATATAATAAGTATTTAAAGAATGTCTCACATGCACTCGATAGTAGGTTTTGTTGTATTGAGTATGCTCTAGATGTCCGTGTGATCTTCGGAGAATTTTGTTCTTCAAGTCTTCTATCTCCTTGTTGCTTTTCTGCTTGGTTACTCTATTCACTATTGAAGGAGAGGATTGAAAACTAAATATGACTGTTGAATTGTCTCTTCCTCCCTTAAAATTTAAATTTTCCTTCACATAACTTAGTTCCAGTACATATGCACTTGTGCTATCTTTTGGAAGTGTTGGCACTTTAATCTTTTGTTGTCTCTCTTAATAATTTTTGTCTGTCTTGAAGATGATTTTATCTTATATTACCACAGCTATTCCAGCTGCTGTTTGCTTACAGTTGTTAATGCTTGTGTCATTTCCATCTTTTTATTTTCAATCCAAATTATATCTCTTTGTAAAAGAATAGACTTATACCATGTTGTTTTGTATTTAAATGATTCACCTCTATGTTTTGATTGGCACATTCAATGCACGTGCCATTAATACACTTACTGATAAAATAGAATTTGTAGTTCTCATTTTGTGAACTGTTTTTCTAAGTGCTTTGCACCTTATTTCTTTCTTTCACTTTTAACTGTCACCTTCTTTTTGCTACCAGTTTGTTTTCTAGATTAATTTATATGGTGAACTTTCCCAGCTGTCTACATTTTCTCCTATGGATCTGACTATAGCATGCAGCTTTTGCATGCATGGGATCATTGGCTGGAAACACTTTCAAGTGCTTTCCTTAAAGGGATGGGCTTTCACGTTCAGTTCTGAGAAAATACCTGCCAATATTCAAGTTGGAAGACAGTTTGTGTGCCAGCCTTCTAAGGAAAAAACCAGAGTTCTATGACATGAATCTTTAGTTTATATAATAATTCAATGGTACATGTACTTTGCCTCCAGTTGACTATCATACCTCAGTATGTGATGGGAGTACGTTGAGTATACATCCCATTTTATGAATACATGTAGTATTCAAAAAGACATATAGTCAAGGGTCAATTGAGTTTTACTGCCTCTTCAAGAGTATTCTTAAGTGACACTGGCTATTTTTTTAAAGGGTGAGTGCTTGGCAGTAAAACTATAGTGGCTTGCAGTTTAGTGTTATCGCTTTAACAGATGCTAACAGTGCCGTTGTTTTACCCATCTCCCACCCCAGAGCTCACACACTATCATTGCAGAATCATTTGAGGGAACACTGAATTTAAACCTGTTTCAACGCTTTGGATACTTCGATTCTACTAATACCCTGTCCTCCCCACCCCAACACACACACAAAGCTTTCACCTAATAGACCTTGGAAGATCAATTACTGCTGCAAACAAATAAATATGAACAAGATAGTAACCCCAGCCCACGTTTGCAGGTTCATTCATTTGCAGGGTGAAAGTACACTCTGTAGAAAATATATTCACTTCATTTGCAGTTCAGACTTTAGTCTCTCTCTGTCCTTCAAAAGTGGCAAGACTCCAACTACTGACTTTTCCCTGAGCTGGCATGGAGTAGTGTAAACCCTACAGAGTTTTATTAGTTTTTTCCCCTGTTGTGTACACTGTTCTGGCAAATATAACACAGTGAGTTATCATCTCAGATATTTCATTGACTTTTACAATTCTCCTTTGAAAAGTTGCAATGAACAGTTTTGACTTTTAAAGAACTCGTAATATTTATTTTAAATATTAAATTCTGTTTTCTTTAAACTGAGAATGATTGAATTCAAGCTACCTCTAGCTTAGCATGGAAGGTAATACTATTCTGAAATGTTTTCTTATAGAAAACATAATAACTTAAATTACTTGTGTTTATTTATTCTTTGAGAATTTGATACAATATATTTTGATCATATTCTTTCACCTCCTACGACTCTTCTTAGGCCCTTCCCCTCCTCTCTAGCCATCTAAATTTATGTTCTTTCTGTCTCATAAGCAAAACAAATCAATTATTTATACCTGTAAGATCAAGGGGGAAACAGCCTTTGCCTCCCCTCCCAGCATCCCCTATATTCTAATGATCAAACCTAGTTATTCATGCTAGAATAATGGTCTACAGTGGAGTTATATCACCCACCCCCATAAACATTGTTTAATTACACTTGTAATCAATATATTCCTCTTTTCTGTGACAACTTTTTTTTGAACTCAATATGTAACCATGGCTGGCCTACAACTTTCTATGTAGGCCAAGCTCATTGGAAATGAGCGAAATATACCTGCTTCTATGTCCTGAGTGCTGAGATTAAAGGCTATGTTCAGATAATTCTCTAAAATCAAAATATTACTGTAAAAACTACTGAAGGGTGTACTTCCACACAGATGAACTGAACTGAAGGTTATAGACTTCAGACAGCCAGACATAGTGGGGCACACCTGCAATGCTAGTGCTTGTGAGGCTAGCGCAGGAGAGTAAGGAGTTGAAGGCCAACATAGAACATACAGATGACCAAGCCTCACTCCTGGGGTTTACAATTATGTGTACCTGAGTTTGGCCCCCCCAAAATTTGCATTTCATGCAAGTCCATTAAAACCACAGTGCTACTTGTTTGAAGACCACAACTTTGAGAATCAATGGCTATGGGGTCTCGTTACTCATCCTAGACCACACCCTAAGTCTATTGAATAGACTTCTATGTGAGTAAGATTGCTGAGCAACTTATATTTATATTAAAGTTTAAGAAATACACTGGAAGCCATTTAAAAAAGACAGAACAACACACCAAGATATAGTATATGACTGTAAGAACACCTCTGAATGGAATTAGTAATAGCTATGGATGTACTTGACCATCCAAGCCAGGACTGTGACACACTGAGGCAGGCTTTCTACAAGAAGTAGGCTCAACGTACACAGTAAGAGTCTAGAGAGGAGTGGCATTACCCTTTGGACTGTTGTTTTTACTTAATTCATCCTTGTCTTGCAGCCAGTCTTGGCAGGCATTGCTTTTGTCTCCATTTTAAAGATGCTGAAGCTAAGAGATGCAAGGAAATTAAATGCCTTGTCTGATGTTTTGAAATGGTCAGAGGATGAGCTGCGGCTAAAACCCCAGGCGTCCTGATTTCAAACTGTCCTTCTCACTCTAATTTGGTGATGTGCCTCAAATTAAAGGCAAACTGATCCTTAGGACTTTCAGTTCTTTTTTTCTCCCTTAGATTCCAATTTCAAGAGATGACTTATATAAAATGTTCAGCTAATGCCACCTGATTTCTTAAAATAGCGCGATTCCTAATACACTGCAAATTATTAGAGAGCTTTTACTTTAATGGCCTGGCAATTAATAATGAGTCACAGTAAAATGTCTGTGGGATAGGAGGAAAAAAAACACATTGTCACTATGGTCTGTTCATTATCCTTTCTGCTCTATATCCAGATCAATCAATAGTTAATTAATAATGATGTGCTTCCTCAAGTACAAGGTTATAAATTAATTTAATGCTCATATGCATAGTTTCTGTGCAGAAAATGAATAGGAAAATGCCTGTCATGCCTACCTCATTGTACAAAAACGTATGTAACAATTACCCACATATAATAAGAATGGTTTGCTTAGCCAAATGTTTGTTCATTTCTGTTCATCAGGATTCATTTGAGCTACCTCCATGCAGTTTGCAGAAGCAGTGCAATCAGTTGAGCAGTGTGGCAGATTTAAATCAGTAATAAAAGCCCTGGGGAAATTAACAAGACAAAACATTAACCACAGAATAAACATTAACATACATTAGCATTTTTATTATACCTGCAGAATTGTTAAATGGGTACGGGGTTCCTACTATTTAAAAGTTGATCATTTCAATGTATATTTTGTTTGAAATCTTTTAAGATTTAATTAAACAAAAGTGTACAGCAACAACAGGACATATAGTTTATGAGAAGAAAGCTCAGTATTTTAACTGCAAACTTTTAGAATTCTCATCCTTGGTCCAAGATACCTCCCAACAAATTTCGTGGGCAATATTTGTTCAATGTAGTTCATAAGAGCCCTGTTCATATTTAATATGCATTATCCTATAGGAAAATTCATTTTGAGTTCTTTTGGCTTCTAATGAGTGAGCCAATAAGCAAAGACTAAAAAGTTATAACGAATATTTAGCAACAATTCTCAGAAAATATTCATTGGGACCGTTTATCAGATGGGCCCCAACAGAAAAGCTATTCCATAAGTCATTATAACTGCAGATACCTCCAGAGACTAAAGAGTGGCCTCAGAGACAGCTCCTAAAGATGGAGTTGCTCTGGTCACTGAGTCTAGAAGTACAGCCTTCATCCCCTGGCAAACAGGTTTCCAAGGGCAAGGCAATATGTCCATGGCTCTTTTAGTGCCTTTCAGTCACACATAAATTTTTGATCTCTGCTTATTTTTCCTTCCTCATCTTTTCCCTCTTCCCTCACATCCTTTCTTTCCTTCTTTTAGAATTTATTATCTAAGTTAGAACACATACATTTAGATAACACATACACATATACATCTTACATTGCATATTTTCTGTCCAGGGTGGAACAGAAATCAATGGCAGATGTCTCCCTTAATAGCTTGTCAGTTTGATTTTTGAGACAGGAGCTCTTGGTGAATGTACTGCTCCATCAATTCAGTTAGGCTGACTAGCCAATGGGCTTCAAGGATATGCTTTAGTACATGTCTTCTAACTTTGGGGATCCAGAGCTGGACACAGATTTCGTGTAGATATTAGGTATCCAGACTCAGGTCCCTGTTCTTGCCAACACTGACACTTTAATGATTGAGCCACCTCTCCAGCTCCCACTTCATTTTTTAAGAAATAAAATCTAAAGATTCCTTAGGATTAGTGAAGAGTGAGAGACTGTACTTAGAAAAAAAAATAGCCTTGTGCAACCCATTAAAATAAAACCAAGTGGATTCAGAGCCAGCAAGATGGCTCAGTGGTAAGGGTGTTTGCCTCACCAACCCCCATAACCTGAGTTGCATCTCAAGAAACCACTAGACAAAAGGGGAGAAATAGCTCCCACAACTTGTTGTTAAACCTTCACATATATGCCGTGTCACATGCAAACAACTTCACTACACAAGTAAATATTCATGTATATCTGGCCTCAACAAAGAGAAGAGGGAGCCAGCGAAATATATATCCATGTTGTAACAGCATCCTTAGTTCCAATTTTGTATTTTAGACTGTCACAGTTAAAGCTTGAGTCTGCTGACTTTTTATTATCATGGGGTGATCTGGGACTCTCCATTTGGGAGAAATCTACAGGATACACTTAGGCCAGATATCAGACTAGAGTGAGTTAAATGATAGAAATTTACAGAAGATTTTTTTTTTTTTGGCTTACTCAAGAATCTGATTTCTTCAAGAGCAAGGGTCCAGGGACATATTGGAGACAGCAGATGGAGCCTTCTTGGGAGCTGCCTCTTCAATGGAACTTGACACCAGATGCTTTCCTATGGCTGCTAATTGACTCTTACCTGGCAAGCCAAAGAGGTTTTAAATCATCCCACTATTAGCTACTATTAGAAACCCTGCCTGAGAGCTACATTAAAATTGGATGCCCATTTTCTGTTTGACTTAGATAACTGTACCTTTTCGTTGCAGTGTGCTTTTTACTTATTTTTTTTAAATTGGCACTCTTCTCAGATTGTGGATAATGTTTTCACAAGATGTCAGATCTTGGCCAAACCCAATACTGGGATACCCCTGAACCTATGTTGTTTATGAGAACTTAGGGCACAGAGCAGTCCTTGGAAAATAAAATATGTTTCAAAGTAGGAAAAACCAGTGTCAGAATCCCAGTTCTGCCCATTGCTAGAACTGTGACTTTGCTTTAGGGTTTCAACATTTGTGCATGTCTTTCTTTATTTTCAAAACAAACAAACAAAAAGAATTGATACTATGTGCTTTGAACACCTCAGAGGGTTGTTAATAGAACTCACCAGAAAGAATGGAGATAGATGCATGGTTATATGTGAATTTTTATTATTGTTGGGAAGGTTACAATATTTGCTGTCTTCCTCTGCTTGACCACCCAGAAAATAGACTAAGTCTGAAGATCTTCCAAGAGACAACAGCCAATGAGGAGAGCAGCAGCACATAAGAATGGATATTTCATAGATATTCATCAAGGGAATATTTACATTTTTTGACATATCAATTAAATGGTGCAAGTATGAAATTACACAAAGTCAAATAGTTTGCCTGGATTTAAATCTTTTCATAATGATAAAGGGTTGGACAGATGTCTCAGCAATTAAGAGCACATTCTGAGCTTTCTGTTCAAAACACCTACACTGGGTGGTTCGTAACCTCCTGAAACTCCAGCCTCAGAGGATCAAACACCCTCTTCTGACCTCCATGATTACCAGCACCCATGTGCTCATGAGTGCACACACACACACATAACACAACAGCAAACCATTAAAAACATCCCATTTGTAATGACGAAATTATCACTTAGGAAAATAACAAACAGGAGGGTCATTCACACCTACTTTTCTGGTGAAACAGGTCATAAAACCTAAAGCACTTTCCCTGAGCATGTCTCCTTAAGCTGTAAACTCATGTACACATGTACATCAAGACAGTACTTTCTAGACTCTTGTAGAGGAATGGTACTAAGATAACCAGAATGACTTGCTGCCTGCATACAGTCATAGGGAATACCTTCTTACTTGTTAGGCCTTGTAACTCTTGAAAGGATTGTTGCTTTTTGGTAGGCTCTAGCACAGAAATAAAAGCACCATTAGGAATCATGGTTCAGGAAAAACAAAAAGATTTTAAATTCTTAGACTTTTGATAAAGACACCCACCTAGCCAATAAATTTACATTCTCCAAAGTGACCAGGTACATTACTCACGGAATAGAAATTGGATTGCATTTCTTATTTAAGAGTTTAAAACTCCTAGGCAGGCTATTGATTTCTAAAACATCACTTGAGAGCCTGGCTTTTTTTCATGAGCGCAGCTGAAGAGTGAGAAACTAAAAAACCGTCTTCTGTGGGAATACCATATCTCTGCAAGTTAGGATTTCTGTTAGTGTCCGTTCTCTCAGTAAGCTCAAGATACACATGCTACCAAATTTGAGTGTACAGGTAAAAGACGGGTTTAGGGGACCCTAAGTGGGAGTGGATCATATCCAGTAAAGGCTTTGTCTGAGAGAATTGGCTTCATGGTAGATTGGGAGAACAAAATACAGCATGTCTGATAAGGTATGGTATATCTTAGATAGGCGCTAGAGGTATTAGCAAGACTCTGTCATTTGTCTTTTATCCAGCACAATGACTTGGGAAGTCTTGTTGATAATGCCACATTGGGAACTTGGGAAGAAAGATCAGACTACTGACTGGATACTTTATTCTTTGTGCTTAAACTTCCTACTTTTGCTCCATCTGCTCTACTTGCTAGTAGGCTAGAGTCATAGGTGGGAACAAATACTTTTAAGTCATGTTCTGGTCCAGAAAGAATTTGATGATACAAGGGATCAATTTTTCTTAGGGAGGGTCATCTTACACTTATGTTTTTCAACTAGACAGCATAATGTAATAGCTTTTCATTTGGGTGTAGTATGTGGGACACATACACTTAAAGAGAATATGGTCCATGCACCTAAATGTGATGATATTTTGAACCTGGTAGAGCAGACTGTCACATTGATCTATGCTCATGTCATAACATATAAACACTTCAAAAACAAAAATAGGGATTTATTATCTAACATTTACTTGCAGTTTAAAAATAGTAATAAACATACATTTGCCTATAGACATAGTTACAATGTACAGTCTGCCAGTTATTTGTGCCTGCAGTATATGCTTTGAAAATGAACAGAACTTGAGTCCTAAGTACAACTAGGCAGCTCCTAGCCTAAAACATCCTATCAGACTGCTCCAGGTAGAATGAATTCAGAGACTACAGATTCTACACATAGAGTTAGACTATAACCCAGGTCAAATAGCATGGCATAGGCACAAGCCAAGATGTCAATATCTTGCATTCCAAAGTCAGTATTTTTCAGGATCTTCATTTTGTTCTTTATGTTAGAATAAATGATTGAGGAGAGTCAGTTTGAACTTAAATAAATGGAAGTAATTCTTCTGCTCATTTAATATGTTTTCTAACTCAAGAATTTGTGTGGGAAATTCTGCCAAAGCTGTGCAAACTAAATGACATGTATGCTTCTTTGCACACATCCAGTAGATGCTATTGGGCCATCCTGAAACATCCAGAAGCCAGATGATTACACAGAATCAATGGTTTAGTGATAGAGTGGTATTTGGAGCCTGATATAGTAATAGGAAATTCCTTTAATTCATTTAATTTGCCTAGAAGAACATAAAGTCAATTCTAAACTGTGTGAAGGCACAATGTTTTTGAATGGCTGAATGAGAAGTAGTAGACAGGAAAGAGGGAATCTGGCTTTCTTAAGTGCCTATGCTCTTTTAATAAAATCCTGCAGTTACTTCATTGATACACAAATCACAGCTGATGACACTGCCTATAGGTTGGTTGATGTGCTTGCTTTCCTCATGCCTCTGTAGGAAATCCACATGAGCAAGTATACTGACAGTTTTTAAACACTTTAACTTGAGTCTAGTAAGGGCTCACTTGTAAGAACTGGGCACACTCTGTGCCCAGAAGGCTGCTCTTCTATCAAGAGGCCACTTAGTGCCCCCTTAAAAACCATTCCATCTCCCATCTCAGATTGTCTCAATTTTCTAAATTGCTTTTTGTGAACTTCTACATGCATACAAAACAACAAGTGCCATCAAAAGATATCAGCAGAGTGAGGCCTGTGTTTTCCCGTTCTACTTCAGCATCTTAGTAGACTACACTCAGAATGGCTTCACTATTCCTCATCCACTGTGTGCCTTCCCTTCTACTTCTGGTTCTTGGCCTTAAAACCCTATTTCATGATGTGGCTCTATTAATGACTTTGTTCTCTTTGAAGGGAAATTGAGGGAGGAAATTGTAATACATTTCCAAATCGGTTTCTGCCGTCAGATTCATGGAATCATTGTACTATTATATTACATCTCTCTCACTCTCTCTCTCTCTCTCTCTCTCTCTCTCTCTCTCTCTCTCTCTCTCTTTCAGATTGGCAAGTTGTGTGCCCACTCCCAGCAACGCCAATATAGATCTGCTTATTACCCTGAAGATCTGTTCATTGACAAGAAGGTATTAAAAGTCGCCCATGTCGAACATGAGGAAACCTTATCCAGCCGAAGAAGGTGAGAGAATTTTTCCCCTCCATTTCGGCATACAATTAGCCACTGGATTTTTAGGCCAAAAATCACTGAAGTTTCTTACATACATGTTAGTTCTTCTGAGTAGAGTGCTTAATTAAGATCTGGAGTTTGTCTCTGTTAAAGAAAACTGTTACTGGTAACTAAGGCATATTTAAGTGTAAATTTTCCAGGTATGAATATCTGGTTGGGCAACACAAGGTAGGATGAACTTCCCTAATTAAGACCCCTTATTTATTTAAAACAAATTTTTCTGCTTACAAGCTCTTATAGTTCAATGATCTATCTTGTGGTTATTCTCCTTATTACCAGTAAGGTCACCAGAGACATTCTCAACATACTCACATGACACATTTTACACAAAACTGGGTGTATCTTTCATAGTTCTTAAAACATCAGTCAGGAGTCAAAATACAGGTTCTCATAGCCTTTCTTCCCATCCATCCTAACCCTACTCAGGTTCCCTCCAACTGCATTCAAGCTTCTGGGTTATGTTTAAGAGGTATAAATCACATGAGAAGCCCAGCACAACACTTTAGAAAACTGTGCTGCCCAAAGAATTATCCCTGTAACCAGCCCTGTACCAACTCAAGAACAGTTAGTTAGACACTAGTCTTGTGTTGTTCTTCTTGAATTTTTAGTGAGTTTTGAGAGATTGGCATACAGGTAGAAAATTAATATATCAAATAAGTGACATCTCAGATGCGGGTTGTTGTTTGTTTGTCTGTTTAATGTTTTGATTTTGGGTTTTTGAAACAGAACCTCTCTCTATATCCCTGGCTATCCTGGAACTAATTATGTAGACCTGACTGGCCTTAAAAGCACAGAGATCTACCTGCTTCTGCCCACTAAGTGCTGCAATTAGAAGCCCGAGTCACCATGCCCAGCCCTCTAGGGGTTGTGTCTATATTGTCACCTTCATTGTGTTCCTTTGTTTTCATTGTTGATCTGAACTACATGAGGAATTCACTTCAGTCTATGCAGGACATGGATTTTTAACTAGTAGAAACATCTCCATATTTGATGTACTTATGTATTAATTATACGTACATGTGTGTGTCATTAATCAGCTTGACAGTAACTCATCAAATACCAAATAGTGCTACAATGTACGTGGGGCAGTGAAAATGCAAAGATATATCTAGGTCAATCTAGTGGAAAAATAGATATAAATACAAGCAAAAGAACTTCCAGTGTACAAAGGCAGTCTACAGAAAGACAGATCCTCTGGTGAGGGGATCTTCACGAAAGGCTTCATGGAAGAAATGATTTAGTAATTTATAACAGTCATATATAAAGCATTCTTAAACAGAGCAAACCAGCTCCATCTTGTAATTTTTTTGTTGCTATGTAGATTTTTTTATGTATCAGTTATAGGTTAAAAAAATTTGTAATTAAATTACCTTGTCAATGCAGACACATTTTAAATGGGAGGTTTATGGCAGTCCCTGCTACATGCTATTTTAGACTCTATGTCATCTATTCCTGTTCACTTTACTTTGGGAGAACTGTTGATTTGGATGCTGATTTTCTAGGGAAAGAAGAAATGGATATAGGAGGTCCCTCACCCCTGGACACTTAGATACAGTGTTTGGTTTAGAGCTATTTTTGAACCTGAAGGCAACTTCCAAATAAATGAAATGATAGTAAGAGAAAATA
Source organism: Rhabdomys pumilio (assembly GCA_030674055.1). Taxonomy (NCBI): domain Eukaryota; kingdom Metazoa; phylum Chordata; class Mammalia; order Rodentia; family Muridae; genus Rhabdomys; species Rhabdomys pumilio. Next base: position 16,737,140 of record JANHMN010000005.1, read on the forward strand.
AAAAGGCTATAGATTTGAATTAATGGCAGGATTCTCTGGGATGAATGTTATTGGAAGGGTTTCTTTTGGAAGAATGTTAGTAGCTGCATACATTTCTTACTATGGTCAGTTCAGCATTTCATACTCTCAAGATGTGTGCATGTGTCAGCTTCAGCACCTATGCCCAAGATCTATCAGCGGTTCCAAACAGAACAACTGGAAGGGAACGCTGTTGTAGTATTTACTCAGTGTGTGGAGGTTGCAAGCAAGCTATCTGGGTCTGATATAAATCGAAAAGACCTTTGCTTTATTAAAGTAACAGCACGCAAAGAAACATAGGATTCCTTTGAAAGTATTCAGAAATCATCTGTTTGTTTTGTCTGCCCCCAACTGGGTACTTTGCGGCACACAGCTAGTCTTAGAAATAGCTTAGCTCTGTTTAAGGGCAATTTTATACTCGACTGGTGGTCTGTGTATAGGATTCAAGTATTTTTTAAGGAATACATGTTGAAAATATCTGCTGTGAAGTTTAGAACACATAAGGCAGAATACCATGCACTCATAATGCATCAAAACAGAAGCAATATGCTAATCCCAGCTATTTCCACCACTGGTATTTTCAGTACATTTAGGTTTTCAGTCTCTCCCTCTTTTGCTCTTTTTAATTTCTCCATCACTTCACTTGTGATACTGCATACCTGGTCCTTTGCATAGCCCAGATACTGTTTGGTAGAACCCATGAGTAATCCCTTTTACTTTTCAAACCCAGAATTAGTCATCAAATATCCACCAAGCATCTATACACCAACCTTCTGGCCCAACTGCCAACCTGTGATAAAGTTACAGTCCCTCTACCCTTGTGGAGTTCCCTCTAAATATTGGAGCCTCCTGCTTCCTGTAACTCCCATCTGACTTAGTCTGAAGGGATAATTGATTAGGTACCACTAGTAAGCTACACAGGGAAAAAAAGTCGCAGGTGATCTTTCCTTGATCCAAACCTGAGGCTAATTCCTACCTCCTCTCAGACAACTGCCTTACACGTTTGTCTTTGCTAGGCAGCCTTGTAAGTTCAGGGGTATCTTCCAGCCTCTGCTGGAAGCAATAGAATATATATTGAATGAGTCAGTAAATGAGTTTCCAGTCTGGTAGACATTATCCTACCCCCATACAAGACTATGTGTTCAGCATAGTGTAAGACTTAGGTTATGATGAATACAGGACCCCCCCACCCAGTCCGACAAGGAGACAGACATACAAATGAATAATATCTTATATTGAATTTGAGTCACCTGACAGAGCTACCTACAAGACAGTAACAGTGTCATAGATGGAAGGATGGATCCCAGCGTTTCTGGGAGGATCAAAAATGGTTACTTGAATCAGGAAGCTTTTTAATGCAGCCGAAGAGATGAGCAGTTATTCAACTGATAAAGGACAAAAAGGGTGTTTCAGGCAAAGTGAATGGGAAGAGAATGATTGGTAGTGTCTGTAACAACAGAAAGATGTAGTTTGAAAAATGGAAAAGTCTCTCTCCATTAGAATTAAGTATGGCCGGGCGGTGGTGGCGAACGCCTTTAATCGCAGCACTTGGGAGGTAGAGGCAGGCAGATTTCTGAGTTCAAGGCCAGCCTGGTCTACCAAGTGAGTTCCAGGACAGCCAGGGCTACACAGAGAGATCCTGTCTCGAAAAACCAAAAAAAAAAAAAAAAAAAAAAAATAGAATTAAGTATGATCTCACACCATTCAAATTTGAGTTAGTTGGGTTTTGTACTTTTCTATCTTTTCAAATTCAAAACAGAACAATGGCATCCTATTACTTTACATTAAGAAAAAAAAGGAACCGGACTGGAGAGATGGCTCAGTGGTTAAGAGCACTGACTGCTCTTCCAGAGGTCCTGAGTTCAATTCCTAACAACTACATGGTAGCTCACAACCATCTGTGATGGGATCTGATGCCCTCTTCTGGTGTGCATGAAGGCAGCACACTGCCGTACACTGAAGGCAATGTACTCATAGGAATAAAAAAAATCTTAAAAAAAAAAAGAAAGAAAGAAAGAAAGAAGAAAGAAACCGTACTGAGAAGGGGGAAGTTCAGGCTCTGCAGTCGGGGATGAAAGGCTCTGTTTAACTTGCAGTGGTTTCCAATTAGCACTGCTTTGATGCCTGCCCAAGGAGATCAATGTGAGAAAGTGAAGGCAGCCCTCTCCTCCACATCTGAAATTGGGGATGCCCTCTCTGTAATGATGGATGCCCCTTTGGAAAGTCACATGCACTGAGCTCCAATACTTTCACATGGCTCAGGCCTGCAAAGGAACCCCAATCCGTTAGTTCCACATTTCACACACTAAATGAAGACTTCTGTGAAGAGACCTTTTCTTAAGCTGACTGCAATAAGCAAATGCTGGGGTTGTCACAAGTGAGAGCCATAGGCTGTACCCTTTCTATGTCAATGACATGTCGTATTCATAGATTGGAATCAAAGAACATTCCTTTCAAGTCAAATTATTTCTCCAATCTCAGCCGAACAGGCTCCGGCTTTAGTTTATAAGTAGAGATTCTTCTGTTATCTGTCATGAAGCACCAATACAAAGACAAAAATCTGAGAAAATTAACATGCCACCTAGTTTCAAGTGTCTTTCCTTAAAAAGGAAAAATAAAAATAGTCAACATATTGTCATTTAAAATCATATGCGTGAAGATGCTGTAAAGCTTCATTTATGAAAATATAAAAATGAAGTATACTTAGCTCTCATACTAGAGCAAGTTCGAGGAAATATGTCAGAAGATAAAGAAGAGGAGAAATGTGAGTACAATAAACTCAGTAGGAGGTAAATGACTCCTGCTACACTCTGCTGCCACAGTGTCAGAGGACATTATTACCTGTTGTCACTGTTCTTTGGAAGCTCATTGACTTTCCCACAGCTTCCAGGGTCTTTTTTTCTACCTTCAGAAGTAGTATGACTGAATCCTTTTTCAAGGTCAAAGTGTTTCTTGGAAACCATGGTAATATAAAAGATGTTGCCCAAAGTAATGATCTGATACTCCAACAGTGTCCTTTGAGGCTTTAAGGGACTGGTCAGTGTACTATTTGTCCTAGAGACCCAGTCTTAATTCTCTGAAGGAAAGATAGCATTTTGTCTCATAAAGGTAGAGATTATTTAAAAGCAGCTAATTTGTGGCATTAGGTCAAAAACTCAGGTTTCAGGGTCTTGCACATTCTAGGTAGGTGCTCTGCCACTGAGCCACACTCCTATCCTTATTTCATTATTCTGAGATTTCTCTCTAAGCAAACGTGTCTTGATTCTATTCAGAATCAACTGAAGAATGTATACCCTAAGAACCAGAAAAAAACTAGTGATAACCTTACCCTGAACAGAAGGCAGTATATACATGAATCAACATGGGATCTCTGGCTAGTGGGTCTATGATTTTTTTCCTTCTACTTTCTTTTATTTTCTAAATTACTCAGGGTGAACATGAGTTTCTTTTACAATAATAAAGTCAAAAGAATTTATTTTAAAAGATGAAGGAAGAAATGGACAGAACTAAAGTTGAAGCTTTGCCTGTAATCTCAGCTACTAAGGCAGGGGTATTAGAAACGTAAGACCTTTCTAGAGAATTTACTGAGATTCTGTCTCAAAAAGCCAAAGAGAGTCAGGCATGTAGCTCAGTTGTAGAACATTTGAAAAGCCCTTGATTCAATCTCCAGAGCCCACCCCCAAATTCTTTTCATTGTAGAGAGAAGTTACTTGTACTTATGATTATCCACCTCAAAAGATGGGAGATCTTAATCATGATGCACAAATGTGTTACCTGGAAGTTGAATTTTTAAAATTACATGAATATATTATTTCATATGTAATACATATTGTCCTTCAGAGTCGTGATTATTCGAGAACGGGCCATGACTTACATTATGAAAATGACTGATTACTTGTGTGGGTACTGTGGTAGTGGGAGTTAACAAGGTAATCAACTCACATTCATTGCCCATTGAATCATCACAGCAACCTTGTGACATAGATGCTATCATTACCTTCATTTTATGACAAAGAAAATCAAAGCTCAGGCAAGTTTAGAATCTACCTAAGGTTGCGTTTCTGCATAAGTGAAAGCAAGCTAGCATTTAAACCTCAGCTGGGTGAGACACACCAAAACCCACGCTCTGAGCTACTACTCAGAGAGCATTTGAAGGGACTATTCTGAGAACCCAGTCACAATGGTTGCTGAGTCATGGTTGCTGAGTGGAATGGTGTTCCAAGTTAACAGTGACTAATTCCAAAGAAGTTTTAAAAGCCCATTCTCATACATCCATCCTCATTGTAGGAGGTAATAACTGGTACATGAAGCAAGATGGCTGTTGATTCTCTGAGTTACCTCAAGCTTCACAACCTCTCCCTCAGTTCTAGAATGTGATGCCTGCCCCAGCTGTATTCTAGTATCCACATTCTTTGCAGTTTCCTAAGAAACCATCTTAGGGTTTACATATGTATGTATGTGTCTTAGGTTTATTGCAGGCCCTCGTCCCTTTGACATTAGGTAGAAAACTTCATCTGGATCTTTCTCCACTTGTCACTTGTCCTTATGAGCAGGTAAGAAAGCTCCAAGGGTTGAAAGGCAGGGGAAAATTCAGGTTCCCTTTGTTTTCAATTTCTAAGGATATCAAATTGGAAGGCCTTGTCATGGGTTCCATTTTTATCACCCTGTTCCATGTTCGTAAGATTGTGTGTAGAGGTAGGAAAAAGCCTAAAGGAAACTCTTTCATTAAAAAGAAGGCCATCATTTCCCCTAGACTGGTACCCACATTCCATTTTCTCGTGGAGTAGGGGGAATTTCTCAGCCTTTAGTCTTTGAGCTTCCACTCTCGGGAACTGGATTATTACCTTGTACAACAAAACATCTCCCCTATTAGCCATTATTCGAACCCATCTTTCTCCTCTTGAGAAACTGTAATGTTGACTTTTATTTTCAGAGCTCTGTATTGAGCCTCTTCTTTTTGGAGATTGATGCTGCTGAGATATCAGGTATAGGCTGGGAGGTGAGCGTGTGCACACCAGGAAGCAAGAATTGGAGTATCAGTCATTCTGTATGTCCCAATAAGCTCTTCTGTTCTGTCCATCACCATGGCTTTCCTGTGACCTAAGCTTTTGTAGACATGTACTGAAAACTATCTCTTCCTGTCACACCCACATACATTGGATGAAATAATAGTTTTGTGGTAAATGCAAAGTAGCATGCACTTCAAGATCATTTCCACAAGTCTTCCAATTTCAGCTGGATCTGAGAACACTGCTGGGCTCATGACTTCCACTACCCTTCCAATGGAAGTCAGACCTGTGGATCCTCCTAAGGCCTGTGCATCTGAACGCTCTGTTCTTTGCCTGTAGAGACTTGAATAATTGCTCTTCTGCCAGAAAATTCCCCGACCAGACTTGGATGTAAAGAGCATTGTTGCTTTCTATCACAGGCCATTGCTTTGACCTTTTAAATTTTTTTGCTTATGACTGGACATATATTATAAAAATATTTAAATACGTTTCATAATCATATTCATGTATACAATCTGATGACTTATATTGTATATACATGTGCAACTGAAACACAATAATAGACAAAAAATGTCTTGCTATAATTTAGATCTGTGTGTTTCTATACTTTTGCATATTATGTGCTTTCTTGGGCTCACTTTTATTATCATCAACAACATAGAAATGAAAGCAAATAAATAATAATATATACTACTGAAGCCTTTTCCCCTTTGCTCTGCCTCACAGGAAAAAAACAATATACAGACAAAAGAACAAAGCGACCTTCCTCCTCTTAGCAGATGGGAGTTTCTCTGACTATATAATCAGGAGAATTTCATAGAGCTTATAGTATTCTGACCGCCCTACCATTTGGATCTGTAGCCATTAGCCAGAGCCTTTATGGAAAGGGGCCATCTCTAGGGTAATAGCATTGTAAATTACAATCAATGTACTCAATTACACTCAGAAACCAAAAGATATGTAGTGCTCTGGTGTGCCTTGTAATCAGCACCTTTGAGAATATAGGTAACAGCATTCTGAATGAAAAAAAAAAAAAAAAAGGAAGCTGCTGTATGTGTGAGAAAATGGATGTTGAAATTAAATTATCCTCCTGATAGGAGCAGCATCTTCTGTGGAAGGTAACCTTCCCCCACCCCTACTATCATTTTATTGATTTTTTTTTAAAAAGCTAAATTGTGGCCTTGTAGCTGAGAATGTCTTTAAAAATCATTTATTGCTCTAATCAGCCTGGCAGAGCTTTTCTGTCATGCTGATAAGGAAATTAAACTTTTCTCATACTGTGCTTACTTGCCTCTGATGCACAGATGTTTTGTTTTCCTTTCAGGGAACTGATTCAGAAGTTGAAGTCTTTCATCAGCTTCTATAGTGCTTTGCCAGGCTACATCTGCAGCCATAGCCCCGTGGCTGAAAATGACACCCTGTGCTGGAACGGACAAGAACTTGTGGAGAGGTAATCTTTTGTGAAATTTAGTTATATATAGCAACATTGGACAACTAATCATATCTGAAGATCAATTAAATTTCCTTCCTTCATTAACTTCATAGGAGATTCTCCACAAAAACATACCTGTAAGCCTTTATTTATGATGGTTCAGATGTTACATCTAACTTGTAGCTCTCAGAATTTGCTAGTTTTGAAGCTCATGCAGAACTACATATTCGGGGATATTTGACAAATTATAAAGCATTCGATGAACTTTTTTTTCATCTTTGGTTATTTTCATCTTGTCACTAGGTGGACCATTATTCCTTCTGTATGAAACAATCATATTCATGCTGACTGCTCTCAATTATTGGGAGTTAACTGTGCATTAAACACCATGCTAAGTAATTTGTATGTATTAACTCTCTTTGCAACAATCCTATGGAATGAATGCTGAGGATGAAGAAAAGAAGAAAAGGAGGAGAACCAGGAATACCATTTGCTGAAATGTTTGCTCACTTGAGGACTTTCAGTATACTCTATAGTAACTGTCATATCAATGTTTATAAAGAATTTGCTCATCACTGACCAAAAAAGAATATATTCATTTATTCAGCAAATATTGAACACCTTGTTAGGTGCCAGGCATCTGAATTGAACAAAACAGATGAGCAGTCCTGTTCTTATGGAGTTTTATTCTTGCAGGTTAATGGTTCTTCATCTCCATTTTGCCACGCACAGAGTACTAGCTTGGAATGGCAGAGTGAAGTCTACATGGTAGAATGCTTAGGAACCTACAATTTGCTTTTAAAGATGTGCAAGTTTTATAAACATAGCAAAGAGGGGAGTATAAAAGAGTCTTGAAATGGAATTCTTGGCCTTTTCTCTGACTAGTTGCTTAACTTATGGAAGGCAATTTAATCTCCCTAGACCAGCAGTTCTCAACCTGTGGGCCATGACCCCTTTGGGGGCTGCATATCTGATATTTCTACATCTCAGATATTTACATTAAGATTCATAACAGTAGGAAAGTTACAGTTATGAAGTAACAATGAAATAATTTTGTGATTGAGGGTCACACGAAGAATTGCATTAAAGGGTCACTGCATTAGGAAAGTTGAGACCCACTGTCTCTGTGTGGTTTTCTTTCTTTCTTTGTTCAGTCCTTTATATGCTCAATATTTATAATTTTCTTTGGCTTTGTTTATTATATAATTTTTAAGAACTTCGTATTTAAACTCTCTTCCTTCTCCTTTGCTATCTCCTTCTAAGTTCAACTCCTCCCAATTTTTAACTTCTTTGATTATTTTATCTATTGACTGAGATTTACTAATTTTTATTTTATGTGCATGAATGTTTTGTCTGCGTGTATATCTGTGTGCCATGTATGTTTCTGGTGCCCGCAGAGGACAGAAGTGGGAGTCAGATCTCCTGGAAGTGGAGTTACAGGAAGTTGTGAATTGCCATGTGGGTGCTACAAGTTCTTTTAACCCCTGAGTCATCTCTTCAGCCTCTTCTTTAAGTTTTATAGGTAGGTAGGTAGGTAGGTAGACAGACAGACAGACAGACAGATATTAATATTTATATATTAATCTGCTCTGGTGCAACAAGCCTATGATCCTAGATACTCTGGAATTTGAGACAGAAAGCTCAACACCTGCGTGAGTTACAGAGATAGTACATGTTAGGTACAAAGCTAGAAGCTAGGGATACAGGTAAAAGACAGTTCGTATTGGCTTTATAAAAAGCTTATACTTTAACACACAGAGAAAATATAGTACTTAGAAAACCCCCACAAGCCAAATACAGTTCTCATATAAACCTGATGATCAAACACCCTAGTGACTTATTTCACTGTTTTGATAATATTTAAAAAAAAAAAGAAAGAAAATGGATTCCTGAATATTGAAGTGACATATGCTAATAACAATGGTCCCACATTAAAACAGACATTTTAGTTTGTAATATATGTAGTAGTGTGCTAATTCATTCATTTTACTCTAATATGTGAGCACCTCCTATATACCAAGCCCCAGTAATGCTTTCTTCATTATTATAATTTTTAAAGTGCATGTAACTGCATCAGATATGTCTTCTAATGCTTCAAGGAAATAATCTAGTTTGAGTTTATTCAAAACAGTATTTTCCAGGGCAAGGTGTTTGAATAAACCAGAATATTTTATCGTGTTCTGCTCATATCAACTACTTTCATAGATGGTAGATACTTATGGAGGATGCTGCCTTCGAATCAAGAAGAAAAGAAAGTTTCGTAGTTTTCGCTCATGTACATGTTTCATTAGCTTCTCTGTTGCTTTTAGAATGAGTGTGCAACCTAGCCAAGCACACTTTTGTGGGGTTGGTTTGTTTTGTGTAGTGCTGGTTACCTGGCACTCATTATGTAGATCAGGCTGAGGAAGACTTTGCAGAAATCCTGCTGCTCCTCCCTCTGAATGCTGAGGTTAAAAGGCATAGGCCACCCCACCTGCCCATTTTAAGAAGTCTATCAACTGAAAACAATTGCAGTCCAGGGGATAGGAACCAGAGCCTCGTGTATGTTAAGCAGACATTTAACCACTGAGTTAAAATACCAAGCTCTTGTTAGTTGAAGAATTTTTATTGAGTTTTTTCTTTTAATGTTTTAATGTATTAGAATAAAATAAACATGAAGATATGGAGAAAAGTTACTCTAAATTATTTTTACATCTGAAGTATTTTTTGTCATAGCTTGCTTTAGGGTCAGACTGTCTAGGAACAAAAGATTAAAAAGAAGGGAGAGAAGAAATAACATATTTGCAGACGGAATAAGGCTAATAAAAACCAGGAAGCAAGTCCTCTTTGGTTAGTAACCTCGGGTGATAATTAACCTGTACTTGTATTAGTGACCTAATGCGATGATGAGACTAGGGAATACTGCAGAACTCAATTTTTAAGAAATTCCTCAGCAATGTACACTTAATGATATAAAGTTCTTTAGCCCGAAGACACATGTGCCCTCTATTTATGTCATTTGTAAAGATTAGCTTTACACTCATGTCTCGTCTGCAGTGAAAATATCTTTTACATAGTTTCTTATTTAATTTAGTCTTCAGTGTAGTCTCTACTTCATAGTATCACTGCTATCTTTATAGATTCTGTTCATATTCCTCAAAAAAGATTTTACTTTTAGACAAGGAAATTCGTGAAAATTAAAAGTCCTGACAGAGAATGAGACTTGGTCAAAAGGAAAATAGAGATGCTGGAAACCTGAGCACTAGTTCTGTCTTCTGGGGAGTCACTGTTCTTACTGTCCAGGCACGCCCACCACTCCCCTTCTAAAGAATTAAAGGAGCTGTTTTCTCTGCAAATAAGGGCAATTTTAATTCCTTTCTGATTTAATCTCCTGAATGCAATCAACTGAAGGAATATTTTTCCAGACCCAGTCTCAATGAGGGCCACTTACACCTATCATCTGTTCTTCTCACCTCCCCATTTTAGCTTTAGATAGCATATTTCAGGATTAAACTGAGACATCTTCAAATTAACAACCTTGGCCCCATGGAACCACCTAGAATTGCAGAGGGCAGAATTCTTCCAGCTTTTGCCTTTGTGCGACAGAATTCCAATTAGGGAGTCACTATGACTAAATGAAAAATAAACAACCCCACCAAATTAACCCTGGGATTAGCAATAGGTAATTCCGGGGTTCAACTGCACTGTCCTTGACAATATGTAACGGAAGAGCAAATGCCTTAGTGAGTATGCGTTCAAAATGCCATATTGTCCAGTCAGCCTGTCTGAGTAATTGACTGACATCTTCCTTCTTTTTCTGGAGACTTGGTCCCACGTGAGCTTAGTTTCACTGTTTAATTACATCGATCTTTAATGTTTTGTAACAGGGGCCAACAAGGTGGCTCAGTGGATCAACACACTTGCTGTTCATACTTTACAACTTGAGAGGCCACCATGGAAGTGGAGAACCAACTCCTAAAAGTAGTTCTCTGAACTCACATACATACTCATACAGCCGAAATGTTAACCTCCTCATTACCCAATGTCATGTCCATGTTTTGTTCTAGTCATTCTCTCCCAAGTCTCTTCTTAGCCCTGGGTGTAAAATCAGTTTGCATTCCTCCTAGAAACATAGAGGATGACCAACGGTGTGGAAACAACCACTTGAATTTTAACAATTGGATGATGCCTTAGCTCACTTTGATTCTGCCCTAGATGCTCCTGTTGCTCCTTTGTGACATAGCTGGGCTGGATGGACCTAAGACCAGGTGTCAGTTCCAGGAATAAGCTGTTATCTTTTCTGGCTGACAGTTTATTACTTCTGTTTATGGGAAATCTCTATTCATCTTGCGCCTGGAATGGCTTGGACTCACTTGGGGCATCCTGCATTACAGAACATTCTCCTTGAGATCTACAGAGAGCTAATTACAGTAAAGGCGCCTCTTCTCCATGTTTTGCAGTCTTACTTTGCATTTC
>JANHMN010000005.1:16750553-16764106 GCA_030674055.1 Rhabdomys pumilio
AGAGAGCTAAGTCAATACTGTTTGTGAAAAGGCTTCAAAAGACGAATGCATTACACAGAAAATTACTTAATTCACTATGGCATGAAATATTATTGATGGTTGCTAAGGGTTTAAAAAAATCATGGTAGAACAAGACAGATATGTCTAGAGTGTACCCATTTGTAATGATCCATCTAGGGAATTAGATTGCTATATTTTTCATCATAGATTTATCTTAAAAATTGTCCTTAGTGACAGTTATTTATCAGGACCCACTCCATGACAATATAGTAACATTTATCCCTTAAGATTATTTTATGGTGCCACATACAGTAGCTTTAGCTACAAAATTGAAGAGAAAAAAATGCTTTATCCTGTTGACTGATGGCTTAATACAGTGTGCCTCATTCAGAATGGGCTGCATGTGGTTGGTTCTCATGTCTTAAATGTTAGGAGGAGACATTCTCATGCAGGCTATAGATGAGCCTGCAGACCACCTGTTGAAAGTTGGATGGCTTATTATTTTCTGCAGAGTATGTTTGTCCTTGTAATACACAATGCCAGCATTCCATGGACTCAGATCATTTTGGTATACAGAGAGCATTTGAGGGTCTTCTCAGTAGGTCCCCATTGTATATGTGTCCTCAACAAATAAATATCACTTCTTCATCAATATTGGAAGAGTCACTGGGCAGTGGTGGCACAGGCCTTTAATTCCAGCACTAGGGAGGCAGAGGCAGGCAGATTTCTGAGTTTGAGGCCAGCCTGGTCTACAGAATGAGTTCCAGGACAGCCAGAGCTACACAGAGAAACCCTGTCTCAAAAAACCAAAAACAAAACAGAAAGAAAGAAGAAGAAAAGTCTTCTCTTACTGTCACTGCACCTGGAAAGGTGAAGCAGTGGAGCCATACAGGGAAATGACTACTTTTAGAGAAATTATTAAGGTGACATATGTGAGTTCCTATGTCTGTCAAGGATCTTTGCTTCCTTCAAAGGGCAAAGTAGGAACTTTGTAGGTTATAGACTGATTTCGTTGATGTTCCTACATCCTCCCAATATTATTGTTACATCATCTTTTGAAAGACACCTACAGGGTTATGAGTAGTCAGTCCCTGCAGTGGGAAGACTGTTGATTGTCACTGGTGCATTCTGAGGGTTCTAGTAATAAAAACCTGAGAGGTTAGGAAACATGATCAAGGTAGGGGAGGTGTTTTGAGGAAAGGACAGTCTTTAGAATAATCCAGCTAGAGTTCTCAATGTTCATTCGAACATGAACTCTGTGCTGTGGTGGGGCATTTAACACCAAATTCTGCCAACTTATTTGAAAGATGGGATGCTGATACCTACTCCCAGTTCAAAGGTGTCTTCTGGAAAGTAAGCCTTGGCACCATCCTTATCATTTATAGCATGTTAGAGAGGACCATGTAAATTTCAGTAAGAAGGATGTTGATGGGCCATCTTCTTCCTAGAAAGGTAAACTGGATTTTGGTGTTTTTTTTAAATGCTTATGAGTTTTGGGAAACCAAACTATAGAGTGGGATCACTGACCAAGCAGACTTGTACCTTTTGGGGTCCACTTGGTATGAGAGGATAAAATAATGGGGTGTTTGCATTTTCAAACACTAGCTTTAGATGGGCTTTCCAAAGAAGAATTCTTAGAATGGTTTTAATGTTACCAGTATCATGAATGAACACAGCATGTCTGGGACCATATACATTCTGGTAGCTAATACACAAATTAAAATTTACTCCTTAGAGAGCCTGTAAATTAGGTAGAAAACTGATTCAATGTTGGGTGCTGGATAAGTCTTCTCCCCTTTCCTGTTAAGGCAGATAGTCAGTTTCCTTTATCACCTCATTAGAATACTTCTGACCTTCCCCAATAGCAATGCCTCTGAAATACTTTTCTAATTACTTTGACTCAGCAGGGTTACTTCTGGTAGTTAGCCCCTGAGCATCAAAGAAGATAGAGTATTTGGACTGGGAGAGCAAAGCACAGAGAGGTATTTTAAGGAAACCATTTACTTAGGAGCCACCTAGCAATGAGCATGCCATTAGATCCTACTTCGTCAGACTGATGGCTGTCATTGTGGTTCTGGGGTTGCAATGGAAAAGGCTGACAGCAACCCATTCTTTACTCTTACTGTCCCCACATTTTGCCTCAGGGTACAAACCTTTGGTGGTTTCTTTGAGAGAAAATGATTTATCTTATTATTTTTATTGCTATAAATACACCCAAATGGTTGACAAAGAAAAAAATGCATTTCCAAAACAAAACCAGAGACAGATTTTAAAGGTACATGGTACCATGAAGCAAGGCTATTGAGGCATACAATTTTGGAGTCAGCATGTCTAGGGTTGAATTTCTATTCTGTACATCTTAGCTTGTTTTCTTCACCAAGCTCCAGCTTCCCCATATGAAAATGCAGGTAATTGCTCAGTTAAGAGTTTGCTCATAACTTTAGCAATACTGTTTAAATGGGCCATCAAAAATGGTAGCTATTGTTGCTGTCAAAGTAGTTAGTCATGACATCTTGTGGTTCCAGGGGGTGGCTCAGGGACACAACAAGCATTTGTCTAGCATATGGAGGAGCCTGGATTCCATCCTCAGCACCAAAAAAAGCAAACACATCCATAAAAACATCCCTTGTAGATATTTACTAGGCCTGGATACAGTAGCTCCCCTTGATGACCCATTTCTCAGGAGCAGCATGACCTTTTTTATCTTATCTCGTCTTCAAAACATGAAATTCCCTTGGCTTGGCCTGGGTGATAGTCTCCAGTCAGTTTAGAAACCAGAATAGGGTTAGTTAGCAGTTCAAAGCAATGGCTTAACACTCTGAACTTCTTCCTGTCACCTTACCTTTGTGGGAAAAGACAGATCATTAACGTCAGGTGTGACTTCCCAATTTTTCAAGCCAGTGAACTTTATTCTTTTACACAAGGCTGGCTTCACTCCTTGAGTTTGTCTCCTTTATAGTGTCATTTCATTTCTGTGTGAAGGGAAATGCATTTCCATTTGTAGCTCAGGAGTCAGAGGAGCCTCCTACTGTTTGCCCTCTAATCTCAGTGAGCCATGTGGTGAGATGAAGCTTTTAAAAATAATAATAACAAATGAACTCTTCTTTTCTTAGTTTTGTTTTGAGGCAGGGTCTTGCATAGCCCAGGCTAGCCTCCAACGTACTACGTAGCTGAGGATGACACTGCAAGTATGATCCTCCTGCCTCTGCTTCCAGTGTGCTAGGATTACAACGTGTATGCCACAGTAGTTTGTCTATGTTGTGCTGGGGAGTAAGCACAGGGCTTCCTGCATACTAAACAAGCACTCTGCCATCCGGGCTCTACACTCAGCTCTCTTCTTGTTTGGAGCACTTCATCATCTCTTTCCTTGCTCCTAGGTGCTATTCTGGGAACAAAGTTTGGACTGGTCCCTGCTCACAGCAACCAGACTAATGTGCTCCCATTTGAGATACAAGCTTGGAGTTAGAGGGGCATATACCTGGTTATGCTCTGTAAATATTCATACTAAAGAGCTAATTTCCAAAGTCTATTGTGGAAAACCAAGACAAGGACTGTCTTAGAAGGGCTTAGAATTTCAAAGCTGTAGGGCTGGCTCACCCGTATTTATCCTGAACTCAACGTCACCTACTCTGAGAACTCTGAATCCTCCTGCTCCATGCCTTCCTTAGTGTCTCACCATCCCACGCTTCTTTTAGCACATTCCCAGTTGCTCTGCTCAGAGATCCTTTACCTGTCTCTGTCTAATTTCTCACTATCTACTTAAAGATAAGGATTATGAATTCTGTTCGTATGTGTCAATGTCCCATTGTACCTGGTATAGACGCTTGATCCACTCAATTCAAAGGGGTAAGCAACACAGAGACTTGTGAGGAGCAGACTTGAGGACTAGACCTAGCATCCCCTTTGGGACATTGCATATCTTGGGCAGGTCACTTGAACTTTCTCTTTAACCTCTTAAGGGGTTGTAGTGAGCCCACGATAAGAACATGCACATGAAATGGAGTTGGAAGTTGAAAGCACCTTTCATATACTAGATTTTAATGCAGAAGAGTGAGTTGGATACAGGGAGAACACTGCCCTGAATAAATGGGGCTGCACAATAGATGATGAGCAGAGCATTACTAGATTTTCTTTGCGAGCACGCATTCCTTGAGCAACCTCCCAAGCAGCTCTCTCTGTGCATATCTCTAGATTTTTTTTCTTTAAGCAAATCTTCTTGGCCTCACAGCTTCTATTTTTAAATAAGTCAGCCCGTGGTCTTGAATAAAGCAATTGGCCCTGGATTGGGAGCTCCTCAGAGAGAATGGAGGTATCAGTTGAAAAGAACAAAAAGTCTCAGTGACATCATTTCAAAGAAGGAGCCCTTGTATTACTTTCAAACATATGTAATAATTGTGCTGGGAGCTGAACTTGAAGCATGTATGAGGTAATGGAATAAACAAATGAGAATCATTGATAATGAGGCTATTGTTATGTTACGGTCCTGCTAAAGAACATCAGTTTCAGACTGATTATTATGCCCCTAGAAGCCTATTTATTTAAGATATTATTCTTCTTCCTTCCTAGATGCAAAGAATTTCCCATTTTAAAAAATCCATATCCATGGATGCTGATAGCTCTGCTTTTCTTAGTGCCAGTGGATAGCACCTAGTAACGAGTGTACTGTGCTTTGGTTATTAAAATATAAAAATAATGAAAGAATTTGAGGATTGAATTTGATCCTCAGCACTGCATAAATTGAGTATGGCAACACAGATGTATTTTTGGCACTGGGGAGGTAGAACGAGGAAGGTCATCCTTGTCTACATAGCAAGCTTGGGTTACCCTGGGCTATGTGAGAGACCCTGTCTCAAGACAAAATAATTCACCCTGAGCAACAAATGTCTCTGGAGCCAACAGTGGTAAGTTTGCTACTCTAGTTCACCTGGGACTTTCCAGTTTTTACATGGAAGTTTCCAGATCCCACAAATCCTCTCAGTTTTGGGCAAATTGCCAATAGCTGGTTACCTTTAAGCCCCCTATGCCTCTGACATCTACTAAATATGGAAAAAAAATGTCATTCCAATGGAGATTTTGCTTCCTCATTCTGTTGGCTTATCGACCTTTCTTCTTTTAACTCCTCTGGCCTTCTCCTGCCTGAAGGATTCCCAAGCCCTGCTATCTTTATTCCTACATCCTTTCCAAGTTTGACACTTCACAAAGCAGGACTCACCCAGTAGACATGACTAAGGATAATAATAGCTAGCTTTGCTAGCATGCTTGCTGTCTGTCGGGTTCTGTGTGCTAAGTACTTTGTGGACGTTCATTCTCACAACAGCCTTTGTGGTGGGCTGTACCATTTCCCCTCATCTTCCCATTTTTACTAATAAAATTAAGTACATATTACCAGAGGTCACTGCACTAATAAAGTAGATGAAATTCGAAGCCAGCCAAGCCAGTTCATGCCTTCATCCACTATACTGCTCTGGCTGGAAGACGCTCTTTCTTTGGGGTTCAAAATTTGTATGCCTTCTTGTTCTTGATGGAATCTCTAACCTAAGTTTGCTTTCGTTGCTAGTCTACCATGCTTGGAATGAGTGCACCTGCATGTGCAGCTAAATCTAGTCCTTTCTTTGCTCCTCACCCCACCCTCAGGTCCAAACAAGAGCATCAGGCCTTTCTAATCTCTCCAGTCATGTTCTTTTTTCCTTTCCTTGGAAAAGTGAGAGCTCTTTTCCCTACAGCTACTCCAGTGCCTAGCTAGAGGGCGCCCTTTGCTTGCTTCTGAGGCTAGCTCTTCCTTCAATCTCTCCTAGACAGGTAACTTCCTTTTCTTTATCTCTTTGTTCCTTTGTTTCATGACATGAGGCCTAGACTGATTTATGGGGAGATTTAGGGCATAACTGGGTATTTGAAAGGAAGAATGCCATGCAGCCACCTGAGTGACTTTGAATTTCCACTTCTGTCCTTGATGGCTTCCCAGACAGTCAGCAGTGAGAGTATTTAAACAGAGCCCCAAGGTATAATCACTCTCATTAGGATCCCGGTGAGTTCTTCATTTCAGTCTTCCAGCAGCTAACAGGGGAGCAGGCAGGCCAGCTGTCTGAGATGTTGCCAGTCATTTTCAGGTTCTTGATCCTGGAGAGTTTGGGGGTGGGATTCGAGTAATTAAATCTTAAAGAAAACATCTCCCTTAGAGCACCACACAGCTCTGCCAGAGCTTCCGAACAAAAGAAATGGAATTCAATTGCTGTTGCCCTGAATAATACTTGACACAACTACCCAGAATGAAAATTAGACACCCTCTAGCCACAGAGATAGATCAGTGACCAGAGAGCTATATCTAGAGAGGTGCCAAGGCCTGAAGGGCAGGTAAGAGCAGATGAATACAAAGTGGCCTAGCAGCCAGAGGGAGGAAGACAATTTCCACTCTTTCTAAGAACCTCTAGGCTAGAAAGCTTGAACCAGTTGTCCTTGTGTGAATTGCTGTGCGCTTTTATTAAGTATTTATGCGGTAGTTTATATTTTATCAACTGCTTTATGGTCACTTTTATTTGGCTTACTAAAGTTTTCCTGGACTCCCATCTGCTTTAGGCTCACTCGGGAGAGTCGTTTTGTTGTTGTTTGCTTAATAGCACCACGCCTTACAGCTTCACACAATGGATGGCTTGTTCTAGTGGCAGAGCAGGTGCAAACCGCTGGGGACATCTGAGCAACTTGGGCAGATAGAGTGGACCTGGTTCACACTGGAGCTCACACCCTCTTTTCCTCTGTTATTTCTCGGCTCTAGTTGATGGTTGGTGACTAGAAGGTGCCAGCGCCGGGCCCAAGCCTGTTAAGGGTGGTGCTAGTCTGATCTGGAGCCTCTGGTGGTGACAAGCTCTTTGTCTAGACTAGTTGTCACCTCTATCTGTGCTCCACATTGCCACTCGTCCACCAGATGAAGACTCACTGAGTGTTCTTTCTTCCTACTGCTTCTGAACCTCAGTTCAGGAATTGAGAAACCAATATTAAGAGAAGACAATGAAGGAGTAGTCCCACAGTGTGTGATACCCTTCAGTGTTCTGGGCCCAGATTCACACTGACTTACCTTACCATTGCTAGCTCCTTCCCCACCGTAAGAGGCACACTATTCCAGTCCACTAGATGCTACAATGTAGAAGGCTTTGTCGGTAGTTCACAATGTGAACACTAAAATTCCAAAGTCCCTACTGCCTCAGGATCCGGCACTTCCTGAGGGTTGATAGGATGTCAGAATTGGAAAAAAATTCTACAGCTGACCTCAGACTGTGATGGGTCACAGTCAAAATGTAGGTACATTACAAATATTCCATGCGCCTAGGTGGTTTGAATTATGTAGATAAAGAATATAAGAAATGAGAAGGGATTTTATGTTTGTGAGTCTCATCTACAGGATATCTCTATATATCTCCAAGTTGAGGGTTTCGGGGGAATCCAAACACTTCCAGTCCTGAGCATTTTGGACAAAAGATGTTCCACTTGTAATAAGTAGAGGTGCATCACATGTTGACAGCGGAAGTCCCAGAAGAGGTGTATCAGATTTGGTTCACAGCCATAGAACATCATGAGTTCAAACAGCCATTCAAAAAGAGGTTGTGATACAAATGCGTGCTGCTAGCAGGTTTGGAAGCCCAGTGACTAGTCTGAAGGGATGGACTGGAGGCTGGAAGGAGCAGGCTGTGGGCTGCGAGAGGCCTTCTCTCTGGCTAGCCGAACCAAGTGGTATGTGCCAAGCCACTTGAATGGTAACATTTAGTAGGGCATAGAAAAGTAAGTCTTCCGTGAAGACAGCAACTGATCCCTAAAGTAGGGTGACTTGATAGGTGGAAGAGACAGGCAGGGAGACCAGAAGACCAGTCCGTGTAAGGCAGGCCCTCCCATCAATGAACCCAGATCCAACAAGACTGAATAATTAGAACTAGGCAAGAGTAAGTTTCCACCCTATAAACTGAGCTTTGTCGGGGAGGCCCTCCACCTCGCATCAGCCCCACAGACATCTAGTGAGGCCCTAACGAATAAGGGCCAGGTTCTGCCAGGAAACGAATAAGGCTGTAGACACAGAGGTGAATACAAATGAGGGAAATGGGCCAGAGTTCAGGTCAGATAGCCCAGGGAAATATGAAACATTGCTAGGCAGGAGGAAGTCGTGCCTGAACACCTGGGGCTCACTCCAAGAGAATAGCTTTGAAGAACAAGGCGAATTCCAAAGCCTGGGGCTTGCCAGGTGAGTCAGCTAAGCTAACACCTTTAGCAGTTCTGTTTCCTCTAGCCCAAGACCTGGGGCTGGGGCGGGAGAGTGGGGGTGGAGGGACGATAACCCTGCAGGTGAAAGGTTTTGAGGCCTGCCAGTAACTAAAGCTAAGGAAAAAAGACGCTTCCAGCCAAACGATAACAGGAATGTTTATCTTTTAAGGGATCTCCCTGCAGTTCCCTTGCTGTGGAGTCAGTCTGCCCTTTGCTCTAGACCTCTGACAATTCATTTTGGCATTCAAAACAACACGCTGAAGTATGAAACACTTGAAGTCCTGGCCAACAGGTTCTTCCTTGATAGGAACTGTCCCTTGGAAGCTTTGTGAAGGTCTCTCTGCTGGAGAGTCCTCCGCAGCTAGGCCTGTCGCTTACCCATCGGAGTTCAAGAGCAAAGACAAAGAAAACGTTCAGTGTTCTTTTATCTCGATCCTAATGTTCTGGCCCTATAATAATTCCCACCTCAGCCTTAACTTGCACTTTACATAGAACCAGACTGAAGACAACTGAAGCCTTGGGTTTCTCTCGCACGGTGGGTGTGAGGAACTTGAAGCTTCTCCTAACTATTGTTCTCAAGGTTCATTTGGGCACTCTCAGGAAGTTCTTTACAAACAATGTTTGTTGAAGGCCTACGTTCTGTCCAGCGCTGTATTTTGTACTTTCACATAACAAGAGTTCTCCTATAGAACGTTCTGTGTTCTAGGCACAGTTGGAAGCACATAGCCTATGTAATGTCAACTCAATAGCATTTGTCCTATCAACTCGTCCCCCCAAACGTGCTAGTGGCATTATTCCTTACCCATTTGAAGGGGAGCCAGTTTTATTTTTATTTGGGGACTGAACCACACACGATAGGCAAGCGCCTTACCAGCCCTCTTTTTATCAGTGATGGGACCTGGTATCACTAAATTGCCCAGACTCATCTTTAATTCACTCAGAATTTCAGACAGGCTTTGAACTTACAGTCTTCCTGCCTCAGCCTTCGGAGAATCAAAGATTTCAGGCCTATATCCCCAAGCCTAGCTCAAACCAATATTTGAATCTGTATCTTTGTGTATAAGCCCCATTCTCTTTCTACCATGTAACTTGGCCTTTTTGTAAATGTGTTGTATAGGGGAAGGGATGTAGCTTAACTGGTACAGTGCTTGTAATCCCAGCACATGGGAGGTGGCTTTCTTTTTGTCTCTCCTCCCCTCTTGGATCCTCTGATTGTTAGACTGAGGTACAGGTGATGCTGTCCCAGGCATTGTCTATTGTCCTCCCTCTGCTGGACCAACTGCTTCCCCCAGCCCCAGACTCTGATGGATAATATCAACGTTCACATTTTCTTCACCAGCTAGAAAATATTCACTTCATCTCTGGATTTAAGTCATTGCTATTCCAAGAGTAATCTTTTAGCCCTTTCTCAAGTGAGGCTTAAAACAAGGATAGAAATGGATTGACACTCACTCCCCTACCATGCTAATGTCTTCTAAAATGTGATGTGAATGGCTTTGCATTCTTCTGATTCCTTCGCTAGCATTTTCTTTCTTGCTACGAAAATCTCTGTAATTTCTGAAAGGCAATTGTGTGAAAACAGGTATTTCTTGGAATATCGTGGATAAGTGTGCTGTTAGCATTGAAAATTTGCCCTGAAGTTGTTTGTAACTGTCGTTTCTAACTGCAGTTAGAAAACAAAAAATGAAACAAATGAAACATTTCTCTTTGACTATATCCATAAAAATCTGGGATTAATGGCCCACGCTTATAATCAGTTTAGGACCAGCTTGATGTTCATATTGCAAGTCCCAGGGTAGCCAGGGCTAAACACTGTGACCCAACATAAACAAACAAAGAAATGTCCACAAATCAGTAGGAAAAATGATCACTTTCTTTATTAAACACATTTAAAATCTCAGCTAATTTCATCTTTAGTTTTATTTTTGTGTTTATGCAAATTAAGGCTGCATCTCCAACAGAAAACAGTTTTCTCTTAGAGCCTCTTAATAAGATGTTTTTTGCTACTTTGTTTTCTAGTTTGTTTTTGAAGCTATTTGTTCTCTTTAAATTAGCCCATTTTCCCCCAGCGCTTGTGGCCAGAATATTTCCCAAGGATGACAGACCATTTATTGTCATGCCACAGTGTCTCCATAAGATGGCGCTCTGAGCATGTATGATCTATAGCTTTTTTTTTTTTTTTTTTTTTTTTTTTTTTTTTTTTTTTTTTTTTTTGCCCAGCCATAATCAGGCAGCAAGGCAGCAATTGAATATAAACTTTTGTGAAATCAAATCCTTTTAGCCAGGAGTTAGTCCTTCTGAGACTTGCTCGCTAACCCTTACCACCATTCTAATGCCTAGGGCAAGAAGGAAAGTGAAGTCTCCAGCAACCGCCTTGCCCTAAATCAGAACCAGCAGTGTTAGGAATGCACAGGATATGTTTGAGGGACCTATAAAGAAAAGAGTTTTATTCTGAGTATGAAACTTGTAGTTTTCGCTGTTTGAAAAGTCCCTTGCTGAGTCTGTTTCTTCATATATATGGAGAGGGGGTTGGACCCGCTGGTCTGTGAAGGGCTTCCATCTCCAACATTCTCTATTTGCATCCACTGATTGCCTCAGCCAGTGCAGATTTAGGAAGAAAAGCTCGCCTATTTTACGCTTGTTTGACTCTATTCCTCTTTTACAAGTGCTCTCTTTGCTTCAACTGTCCCAGGACAAGCATGCCCAGATGTCCTGTTTTAATTAGGTTCCTTTTCTCTTTAAGGCTTTTACACAGGTTTCCTCCCCCCTTTCCCCCCTCCAGGCCTTAACCAATCTGCCTGAAAGGAAAAACCGGTCTCCTTTTCACTGCACAAATAGGGTTTTCTTAGTATCGCGGCAGTCATTTTTGTGCTGAATAGATCCAAACAGGACGGGGGGGGGGGGGGGGGGGGGAGAAGATACTGCACGCAGTGCTTAAAGGTAACACCTCAAACATCATGCTAAATATATACAGCTAAAAAAGCATTCCGTTTCGGCGGAGGTGGGCATTTCTTCTATTGCCAAAGGCATGTTAAAACTTCTGGGAAGAGGAGGACAATTAATCAAGTCGTAGATAAGTATTGCTAACCAGATAACCCACCGTTAAAATCTCCCGAGGCTAATGAGTGCTCCTGTCCCTGGCATCCCCTTCACAGTGTGTGGATCAGATGAATTGAATCTATGATAGCTCAGCCCCATTCAAACACTATCATGAACTGCACGCATCCTCAGCACTGAGGGAACCCATGGACATGAAACGCTGAATGAATCCATTAACTGGAAACTCCAGAGACATCCCTAACCGATTCCCTTTGGGCTCGACACTCATAGTACACATGTCCCGTGAAATAAATACCCTGAGAACACACCATCTGTGTCCCTTTGCAGGGAGGCACATGTGCTTAAGTAAACACAGCATTTTTTAAGTTATTACAGCAAAGGGGATGATAGAATGAAGTAATGGATAGAGCAAACAACTGGCTTTTGGAAATCATTTCGCTATATAGACACGTATCTGAACGTCACGTTGTGCATGATAAATACATACAAATTTTGTCAGTCATGCCTTGCCAAGGCTGGAAAAATTGAAGTTAACTGCGATGTACAATTTCATTTATTTAAAAAAAAATCAAATAGTTACAAAGGTTTAGAAAGCTCACCGTAGGGGACTGAAGCTGTAACATAATACAAAAGAACTTCTCTAGTGTGGGCAAGGCCCTCAGTTCAGTTGTCACTACCACACAGTTTTGTGATCTCTCCCTCTGTCTGAAGTCAATCTGATAATTTAGGCAACTTCTACGTGTCTAAAGTGTCTAAAAGTGAGTGGGGTAGCATATACAACGTAGACATGTTAAACACAAAGATAACTTATATCCTAGGCATGAATGAATGACTTGGTATAGGTTTTATTATACTACTTAGAACAATATTCAATTTGAAACTTATGAATTAATTATTTTTGTAATTTTTCACTTAATGTTTTCAGGCTATCACTATTGTTATTTGTCAAGCAGTGATTCTATAAAAGAGGAAGCTGTAGACAAGTGGGAAAGGCCAAATACAATGTCTATACAAACCCATTTTTATCACAAATAAAGAGCCACACTGGACTTTCTCAACTTGTATGGTTTTTATCTGTTTAAATGTATCTTGGCCTTTCTTCTCTATCAGTGCATAAAGATCTACGATGCTCTTTTAAGGTCTGCCTCTTATTCCATTATGACAGTCATTGCTTTCAAAATCTGGTTCAGTGTTTCTTTTTTCCAAGCTAAGGTAGAAAGAAAGGCTAGAGAGATAAGATACAGGAAAAGATGTGAGGTAGGCGAGTGTACTGAAGTATCTACAGGCTAGTATGAGAACATAGTATTTGAATAGCGTCACTAAATTTTGGCAACAATGAGCATCAGCTGGATGAGTCCATTTGACTAGTGCTCTGTGACATAAATGAGATAAAGGAGAGTTTTATGTCTAAACCACAAGCCAGCCTTCCCAACACTTCTGTAACCAGAAACCATGCTTAATTTACTAGAGCTCTTTGAGGATTTAAATAGCACATGATACAGTGCAGCAGTGAATGCTATTTCAACTATCAAAAAAAAGTAGAGAGAGCTTTTAGATGTGCTGTCTTTTCTTTTTAACTGAGTCACCTTGGGATTGTGGAGCAGTGTTGAGCTGGCCATGTTTAGTTCTAATTCATGACTAGAAAATGAGAGATGAGAAAAGAAAAGAGAACTAGAGGGTAATTTTTTTTGAGTGGCAGAGAAAGTACAGTACAGTCACCAAGGGATCAGCTATGAGAGTAATTAGGTTTAATATTCATAATAACTTTAGAATGGGGAGTCCAGGACCAAATTGCTAAGCTGGCATGTCTTTCTACAATCCTGGTGAGGATAATGAGATTCAGGAAAATGCTTGTTGTGTAGGAAGGGGCATAAATGTGCTTGACGAGCTTTGATAGGGACTATCCAAGGAGGTATCTTTAAGAACGCGTTCCTGAGGCTCATTTCTGAATTAGTCCTACATCTTCATCCTCATCGGGTCTCTTCCTTAGGCAATAGCAGGAGTAAAGAAAGAAGTCGGAATTGGTATCATCAGGGAGGAACCACATTTGCACAGCACTCTGTGGACATAAAACGGGTGGCTAATACTGAGTATACTGTTTGATAAAGACCAGTTGGCTCCACAATTTGACAGTTCAGTGGTTGCCTTTTCATTCGGTGCCAGGAAACTGCAAAGCTTCTAGGAGCTGACCATATGATGGATTCTCTCTCTCTCTCTCTCTCTCTCTCTCTCTCTCTCTCTCTCTCTCT
>JANHMN010000005.1:16764116-16783660 GCA_030674055.1 Rhabdomys pumilio
CTCTCTCTCTCTCTCTCTCTCTCTCTCTCTCTCTCTCTCTCTCTCTCCCTGGGCAGAAATAAGCTCAGTACTGTAAAGTGCTATACAAAAAGTATAATGACATTAAATCAGCACACGAGGCTATTCTTTGCAGCATTGTTTATATTATCAAAGTTTTTACAAATAATTTAGGTGTTTATCGGAAACAGATTGGACAAATAAATTATGATATATTCATGCACAACAATAAGAACAAAGCAGCTCAGTGTGTTCTGAAATGGAGTATGTATAGATATTAGGACAGAAAATGATGCAAATCAGGATATATGACAGGATTCCAATTTGCATTAAAATTAAGATCTGGAACTGTGGGTACAGAAAAATGGTCAATCAAGTGGGAATCACTGTTCCGGTTGAAGCCAGAAAAGCCTGACACTTGGGATGAAAGGTAGAATGAATGGCCTTGGATTATAAATCTTTGCCTTGCTCATCCTGATGGGGACATCCAGAAAGACCTTAATATATCCTCCAGCTCAAAAGCAAAGCTTATGATTCCCCCCACAGAACAAAGTCAACAAGCCTCTCCTGAGCCGTGACTTTCTCTTCCAGGGGAGAACATGGAGACAAGCTAGCAGGCATAATGTATGCCTCATCTGGTTGAAACAGCTCCCTGAACAGAAAAACAGCTCGTGTGGGGTCCACAGGAAATTGTGAGAGGAGGAGTATGACAGGAAGGCACAGGGAGAGAGCATGGGAAGTTTTTTCTCCTTCAAATGAGTAGGAAGCACATGCAGAGCTAGTCCTTAATGGTGTTTTTCACTGACCGTGACCTTGAACGTCCCTTAGCACAGTGCTTCCTAGTCGGCCATCTCATGTTCTATAAAGCAGGAGAGAATTTATAGTCAGTTGCACTGTTGGTACCCAATGGACTCAGTCTGATTGGAACTCTCATTGACAAACTTTCTCTTTCCCTTCCTCTCTATAGATACAGCCAGAAGGCGGCAAGGAATGGGATGAAGAATCAGTTTAACCTCCATGAGCTGAAGATGAAGGGCCCTGAGCCGGTGGTTAGCCAGATCATTGACAAACTGAAGCACATTAACCAGGTATGTGTCATAGCCAACAAAAGCGGAAATGCAAAATA
Source organism: Rhabdomys pumilio (assembly GCA_030674055.1). NCBI lineage: Eukaryota > Metazoa > Chordata > Mammalia > Rodentia > Muridae > Rhabdomys > Rhabdomys pumilio. Next base: position 16,765,240 of record JANHMN010000005.1, read on the forward strand.
AATCAATATGAGGCAGATGATTTTCATTGCTGAAACTGATATTTAGGCAGGTGGGGAAGCAGCAATTATTCATTTTCTTCAATGGTTTTACCTGATAAATTTGACATCTTTCACTCCATTTTTAATTATTATGATATTGCAGTAAGAGAGAAATCATAATGGTATAGCCACAATGTCTGGCTTCATAAAATAAAATTTTGAAACCATACTATACTGACAGCACATTCTCATGCTCCCATTAATCGTTTGCTGTGGCCCTGCAACATTCTGTTGTCTGTTCATCATGATTGATAGACACCCTAATTGCGTCCAGTTTCATTCCACCATTGAGCTGCCTCTTTATCGGTAGCACTATCTCTTGATCATAGATTATTTTCTTACAGTACTGTGCTCTTGCCTTAAGGGAATGTGAATATTTCAATGGCTGTCTCCAAATTGCTTTCCAATGAGAATGTATCAGTTTTCACTACCACCAGCAAGATCTCAGAGGCCGTTTCATAGCACCTTTGCCAAATTCTGACTCACTCCTCTCATTTTCTTGACCTGTACACATATTTTCCCCCTCTTGTCAGGAGTTTTACAACAAGACACAAATAGAAGTGAGTTGTACCATCTGCTTGTGATTGCTTTGTGGCCACATATTTTTTTAAAAGCCACCAGAAAGGTTACCATATGCCACAGAGACAGTGTTTCTGTGCCATGCCATGCTTCATGAATGGGAGGGCCCAGGTACTGGGCTACTATTTGTAGCTTGGGAAGAATTTAATGAGAGTAAAATGTTTGTGCACAGACAGAAGTTTCTGTGAAGGCACAGGCCTCATTTTATTTTCTGTGTGAACACTAGTGAATTTTTGGCATTCTGAGAAAACTGTTTGCAAGGGCTTTCTGATGGTAGCGTATTTCATCAGAATGCATCCTGAGCATTCTAAAAGCACACTTGGAGGAACTCCTACAGTGTCTCCTCAAGTGCTCTGAGCTCAGTGAGCACTTAATAAATGCTTGTTACTGCTGCTAAGCACATGGCCACAGCAGTGTGATTCTTCCCAGATGTATCTCAGAGGGTACCAAGGCAAAGACAGTGTGACTACTTCACCTAGGAGTGAAGGCAGAATTGGTTTTCAGACTATTTATAGTGACCCCAACTAAATGTGTCTGGGCAAGTCTACTCAGAATCCTGAACTAGTGAGACCAAAACTTCGGAGCCCATCACTATGACTCTAATCCTGAGTATAGATGCTAACAGACTTTAAGGTATACCTGGTATGTGTTCTCCTGGGCCCTAGGGATTTCTGAGATTGAAAAGAAAAATAATACTCTGTTTGAACAGCCTCCCTGGAAGGGGACTCAAGCATAAACACCTCAAGAAAGATAAAGTATGATATACGATAAAGCCGATAAAGCGTGTAAGCATGTAGAGAGTTGCTACTCAATAGTTTGGGGTGACCTGGCAGAAACATAGGGTGAGCTAGGTTAGGGGGAAGAGCCTTGGGAGGGACAAATGTTAAGAGCTGCTATAAACCATGTATAAGGGAATAAGTAAAGATAGGTAGAGAGGGGCAGCCATAAAAGAATTTTAGATAAAGACCTGTGGACAGAATCCACTTGAAAAGGGGAACAGTTGAAAACATATAGGCTTCAATATGATCTAGTAATCACCAAAGATATTTACAGCAAGCCCGTTTGTAAAGGCTTCAGCTAGAGTTACAGAGTTTGCATCAATATTGGGTCTGAATTTAATTATGTATTTTACTATATATGTATATATTATATGTACATGCATATGTATTTGTATATAAATTAAATATGCATACATAAATATACATACAATATTTATAAATATATAAATATGTATATATTATAATGTAATTTTTTAAATATATAACCTTAGGCGAATCAGTGCTTTCATTCTCCCATCAGTAGTACTCTAAGACTAGCTAAAGCACATGTGTGTACATAATATAACATTCATAAATATACATATGCATAAGTGTAATTGTGTTTGCATGCCAGGCCTTTATTCAGTGGTAGTTGTGGAGCTGCTGTTTAGGCTTCTCCCAGTGGGCAGGACTTACCTTTGGAAAGGAGCTTCAGTACATTGGCCCCTGAGTTTTGTGTGACTGCAGGTTCCTTTGTTACTTCGCTTGTGTTCTCTCTTATATTTTTTTCTTTCATCTAACTTTCAGCCACAAAAGCACAAACTAATCCATGGAGAGGGAAAGGTAAACGAAGAGAGGACAAATTCACCATCAGCATTCCTTTCTTCTCCCTCTACTCATAACTTAGTGTGTGCACATTTTCCATTTCTATACTAATACCATTGAGCAATTGATTGTCATTGATGGACCGGTTTTACCTGTTACCATTGCTGTGGCTTTAAACATCCACACTGATCTTCTTTCATTCTCACTTGGGTTACTTTACATGAACAACACACATCTTTTCAACCCTAAGCTGAAACTCACATTTTGGCCACTATTCAGTGTGAAAGTGAGATTATTTGGGGGAAATGACCAAAGAACAGAGTTTTGATTTTGATGATAAAGATGGTAACACTGACAATGCATTAGCTTTCTATAGCATGTAACATTATTTCAGTCACTGCATGTTCTCAAGATTAGTTGTTTTGTTGGGGGCATCCAACCTGTAATTGTCTGAGATATAATACTCTCATAGAAGCATTCTTTTCAAGAACTCATTACCCTTAAAGAGTTCATCATCCTCACCAAGTGATAAATGTTTATCCCCTCTTTATAGCTAGAGAAACTGAGGCAAGGAGCCATTAGTGGTGGTGCAGGCATGCTGCCAAGCATCTAGTGAGTATAGTTGAAAATTCAATCAATTATCCAGATGTTGTTTCTTATATACTGCCAAACATCTGGATTCAGTGAATGCCTGACTAAATTGGCCTAAACTTTTGGCAGTAGGGAGGTAGAATCAAGTTAACTTGCCTATGTTTGCATGTGAATGGAGAATTCAGGTAATATTACTTTCCATCCTTTCTGTCTATAAATGCAGAGATATCTTCCTATCTGGGCTTGTGTGTCCATCCTGTTGAATGAGTGCATTTACGAGCATCTCCCAAAATAACTCAACTTTTCTTCCACAGACATTCTCAGCTGCCTCCTTTCAGATTACGGTTTCTGTTGATAGTACTGGAAATACTATACCCACTAAGAGAAAAAAGTAACATTATTTCTACATTGACAGTCCCATAGTGTAACCTTGAGGGGATGGGTTCAGAGTCAGTCCTGGGTCCATTTCCTGGGAAGGGGCACAGGTGTGTAATATACTCCCTCTTCCTCATAAGCTGCACAGTTCACGTGTAAGATTCCCACGATTGAAAATGAGGTCCTTTTTATTTCTTTTCCAGTTTCTAATTTATGTGAGGATTTACTGGTTTTTGTTAGGGGAGGAATTGAACCCTTTCTTGGTTCTCAGTATTAGTTCTGGAATTTACTAGACCATATTTTTTTTTAACCAACTTTTGTTTCTGCTCCAGACTCCTATGTGGAGAGAGGACTCCACAAATACCAAGAATATTCATAATACCTTTGTACCCATATGACGCTGTGGGCAACTGATCCTCTAACTTAGTTTGTCAGTAGCATTTTCTCTGTTTAAGTGTATTTATAAATTACAGCTAATTTTGCTGTACCAAAACTACCACAGAAGTTATTGTCCTCAAGGAAAAACTCATAATTTATTGTGTTGCCCATTTCAAGAAAGGCTCAAATGAAATTCCAGAAATTGTTTTCCTGCCTGTTGTAATTGAGTTGTGGCCAGAGCAGTCAATACCTGCCCATTTGGTGTCAAGAATTTCTCATTCAAAGTAGGATAAAGTCTCATCTGTTTAGGATGGCTACAATGTCCTGCTGAATGGCGGGGGAGTAGACGAGATGGCCTCTTAGATTCCTTCCAGCCATGTGATTCTGTGATTTGTGACTCAAGGTCAGGCTTTAACCCAGCACCCTCTTGTGAACAAGTCTTGTGACTTTATTCTCTACTCGGCACTCTTTATAAAACACCCTGTTCCCAGGTCACCCCTTTCCACTTTGTAACCTCTCGTCCTTTCAGAGGTTGTTCCCTTCCCACCAGCCTTCCAGCACAGGCAGATGGAACTTCAACTTGCCCTTCCCCCTATCCAGTTCTGTTCTTCTGCCTTCTTTTCATCAAGCTATAAAACATTAAGTGGTAAAAAAAAATTGGCATTTATCACTCCTACTATGTATCCATTCCCCAGGGCCAGATATTTGACCTATCATTGAATTATGCTAACCATGTAACTCTATCTAAATGATAATTCATCCATACATTTGCACAGCACAGATCAGTTTGTGGATGCACTCTTACATACATTAGATAAACTGATGCTCTGAGAGGAAAGCAGGATAGACTCTGTTACTTGCATTTACCTGAAGAAGAAACTAGAATGCTCTAATGAGACCCAAACTCCAAGGCTACTGGCTTTGTTCTTAGCTTCCCTTCTACTAACCTACTTACCTAATGAAGAGAAGACTAACAACAAGGTACTAATGAGATCCATATATAAAACGTGGATAGGAGTACAAATATACTTTGTGGATTAACCATTTTTCAAGGGCCAAATAGACACATTTCTATAGTCTAAGACTTGAAAGTCTTCAACAAAGAAAGACAAAGCACGTTTTCCAGAATCCCAATTAGAACAATCATTAGAAAACTGCCTACCACGTTATATGATGAACAAATAAAGGGGCTTTGTAGCATAGGTGAATCTGTGAGCAAATCCCTAAATTATGGGCCAAAAAAAAAAAAATCAAATGTACAACAGACAGTGAAATACCTCTAATTCTATCTCTCTCTGGAAATAGTGGCAAACTATTTTTAAGATGCTAGGTAGAGCCTGGTACAATGAAGAAGACACTTGTTGTCTAAATAAAATGTTAAATATTTAATAAGTTAAGTTGTAAAGTTGTTGAGTAACAGAGAAGGTACATTCCTTAGCATGCAGTTTTTCCAAATCTTTGAGTTGGCTCTTAGTTATGATAGAAACACATAATGTTTTCATAGTCTTCTCATAAAAACTGACAATAGCTAAAAAAAAAAAAAAAAAAAAAAAAAAAAAAAAAAAAAAAAAAAAAAAACGACCTGATCCAGTGCTTTCTAGAAAAGCTAGTCTTAAACATAAATTCTAGGCCCGTTTTTTTTTTTTTTTTTTAAGAAGCTTTCTGAAAATCAAATTTAAATAAAAGGTTTTCCTCAAATCCCATTATCCAGGATATATATCCCAATGTCTAGGATAAGTCTTTACTTGCAAATGGTGTTACAGATCAATACTAACTTCTGTTTCCATATAGAACCAGACTGGGTTAGTGCGAGAGGAGACAGGGTATCTGCAAAAGCCAATGAAGAGACTTCTCAGTAACAAAAGGACAGTATAAATTAGTCATTAAATATCAGCTGCTAGACTCTGTGGAGCAAAACATTACTTCTCAAAGCAACAGGAATTAGCTGATACATTCCAAAGCACATTTATCATTTAAAAAATCTTTTGTCTTTCTGTTTAATAGCTTGAAATATAATTACAATGTCTGGTGGCTTTGGGGAGCATGTGTTTTTAATATCTTAATTACTATTTACAGTTTAATAACATTGCACCAAAGAGAATTCTCAAATATTTTAGATTAAATTTCTTGAAAAGGAACTACTTGCTACATTTAGGATATACAGCATTAAATGTATTTAAATTGGGTCATGTATTTTAGTCCTTGTATATTAATTGAACTACTCAAAACTGGAAGATAAGTCAGGAGTGGTGAGCAGCATGGTTTTGGTAGCATTATCATGATAACCTTGATTGAGCAACAGAGGGAGAAACAGTTTTTTTTCATTACTATATCTTACTGTATTCGATTTTCTATAGATTTTAACTTATTTTATTTATTATCATTTTTGTCATTGTAGTTGTGTGTGTATACTCTAGTTTGCCTTCAAAGTCTTTTTGAATGCAAATATAAATGTACATAGACAAGCATGTTTTCTTGTACAGTATGCACTTCAGGTCATGGCAGGAGGTCATTCTTTAGCAGTTCATCTTTGAAACAAAAAGCCTTGTAGCATGAAGCATGAGCTTGCTAATTATTTATCTCTTGTGGACATTATTAACTAGGTTTGTTCATAACAAGTACACCTCATTACCCACCACCTCATTCATTAACCCTGTTGAATAGTTAATACACTGATTGGAGGTGGTCTCTGTGGGGAGAGATCACTGAACCCAAAGCAGGCAGACCCAGGAGAACCTACTGTACAGGCACTGGGCCCTCTCCCAGAGACTGACTCTGCTCTACATCCAGAATCAGTCATCTTTATACTGGCATGCACTGGATCTCAATCCCTCTGTCTTCCAGGATACATTAACAATTCAAGATTTTCCTCCCTCCTTCTAAGGATGACAAAGTTAACATCATATTAGTCAGTAGATTTAAATGCCAAATAACTCAGTTATTTTAGGACAGTGCATTCAGATTCTGTTTCATGGTGAATGTGGGAGTCTCTCAGTCTTATTTCAACCAAGAAATTCTAATTGTAAACTTCTTAGATAGATATTGGACTTCTGAATAAAACAATAAAAATCTCAGGCTGCTCTTAAAACTCTTGAACATTTAATCCAATGTGAACACTACCTCAATATACAGAATATCTACAACACACAAGGAAATCAGTGCATGTGCTTTTCAGCATCCTCCTAAACTTAACTGGTGGTAAAATGGAGATCAGACAAGAGAATATGCTTGGCTTGGTGGTAATGTTATTCCTTTTAGAAATGATAAGTGAAATCCCATGTTCAAAGCTGATGACCAACACTTCCAAGATTTCCTTGCTTATGTCATTAGAATTCTGACAAAATCCAATGGAAATAAAGAGCACTGAGCTATCTTGTCTATCTTTTTCATAGTCTCATCCTTGGAGAAAGTCACATATTAGTTGTCCCAACAAAATATCTGGCCACAGTCCAGCACACCTACAGTTATTTGTTTTGCTTTTATTTTTTTTAAGATGGGGTCTTCCCCATGGTTAGTTGAGTCTGATCCTTGCCTTTTAAATCCATTTTACACATGACCAGACATGGGGCCATATTCTATATGAGCTCACTGTTGGTATTTAGTGGAAATAAAGTCTTAATAAATTCAACCCTGTATCTCTAGTTATAGGATCTCCTTAGGCAGCAACCAGTGATTTTTGCACGGCAACTGAAAAGTGGAATTTTTGTACTAGACTCCCATCTAATATTCAAGATGAAAATTATCTTTCTATCATTTAATGCACTGGATTTCAGTTGGTATTTTTTAAGAGTTTTAATGTGTAATCACTTTTTTGTCTGTAATAAGTTTATCTAGACACTTTCTTGTAACCCATACTTTTTCAGTTGTTCCCCAAACATTAAGCAGTATAGATGAGTCTGTGACGAGATTAAAAAAATAAATCTAAAATAGATATTTTGTGTTATATCATGAAAATGATGCTTAAGTTCAGGTCAATTACATCCTAGGGCACTGAGGAGTCTTAAAGCAATTATCATGCTAGCACTGTCAATATACTTTAGTCTAGCACAACAAATAGAGGAAGAGCCACAAATCTGGAATCCAATATAATGTTCTATCCTTAACTTTAAGAGGCAGAAATTGGATTGTGTAAATCACAAGCTAGAGAGTCTAACATCACATCTTAGCAAGGTCCTAGGTCAGTCTCTTGGATAGCGTCAGTCCTTCATAATAATTATGAACTAGAAGCCACTGTGGGCTCTCTCACAGAAAATCAAGACATTTCCTCTTATGTGATTGAACATGTGTTGCTGGTCTGTAGGTCTGGCAAAGACATGGTTTTAGAGAGAAATAACTGTGAGTTCTTTTTCATCGAGTGACAAGAAATGTTGGTAAAGAGATAACCTGCCTTAGTCAATGTAGAGCTAATTAATTTTAGACTTAAAGAATATTTTCTTAGCAAACTGATGTCAGCCTGGAGAGAGGTCTTTGCTGCTTTGCTTTCAACTTACCTTTGATTGACATGACCCATTTTTTTTTAACAAATGAGCTAAGTGAAGACAGAAAAGTAAGCCATGTCATTAATATTCAGTCATAGCATGCAAGAAGGTAGTATTAACTATTATTGATATTGTCATTGGGATCCAAATCTATCTATCTATCTATCTATCTATCTATCTATCTATCTATCTATCTATCTATCTATCTATCTATCTATCTTAACAGGCTGAATGACAAGAGAAACCTAGAGAGTTGAAAAGTTCCAGGGATAAATGTACAGTATTCCAAAGAGATTCCCAAACACAAGTGTACAAGTGACAGGGAAGCTAACTTTGTAGACATCATCATCATTGGTTTTGGTGATAATGTGGAAGAGGTTATGTGTGAGCAATCCCTTAGCAAGTACTGTAGATGATGTGAACAGCATTGGCAGGGAAGAAGTGTATATACGCATAAGTACATTGGAATGGGAAAAACATGGCAGAGACTAGGAAAATTTTCTTCACTCTATTTAAAAGTTTAAAAGGACTGTTTGGAGACTGTAAGTTTCACTGTTCTACCTGAGGGTTTGGGTTTTGTTTTTTGGTTTTTTGTTTTTTGTTTTTTTTTTTTTTTAATGTTAAGGCATTTTATTTTTATTTTTTATTAAGATATTATTTTTATTAATTATTTGAAAATTTCACAATGTACACTCTAGTCAAATTCACTTCCCAGTCCTCTCAGGCCAACCCCCAACCCTTGTGACCACCACAAAAGAAAGGAAGGGAGAAGAGGAGGAGGAGGAGGGAGAGCAGGCAGAGGAGGAAAGAACAAAAGAAAAGAAAAAAATATGTTTTTTTTACAGTAGTACCTGTCATTATTGCAAAACCTTGTTGGTACAGGATAAGAATTAATGGGAAGACATAAACCACAACACTAGTGTATTTGCTAGTGTATTTGGAGTCAAATTGATCTGTGCTCAGCTGCCAGTCATGTCCTTGGATAAATTTCTTTAATTTATTGTTGTTCCAGTTTCCTAATAACCTGGGAAATGGGTATACTATCATCTGTCTTAAATGCTCAGTATAAAGATGAAATGCAATGCATAACATATAAATTACAGCTACTGTTTCTTTTCATATTATTATAGTATGAAGTGTTAGCAGAAGGGAAAGTCAAGAATCACCACTCAGCTATTTGTGCAGGATTGGAGGAACTCTGTCTTTTCTAGTTTGGAATGTTTCTGTCATCTTAAAATTCTAAACACAATAATCTAAATTCTAAAGATTTTTGAAAAAATTGTATCTAGCTAGACTTCAACAGATTTTTTAACTGTTGAAAATTTAGTTTGGCTCAAAGTGCTTGAAGAGAAAATGAAGCTGATAGATGAAATTCGTGTGTGTGCATGTGTGTGTGTGTGTGCATGTGTGTGTGTGTGCACGCACATGTTTAAATCAAGTTCTTTAGATTTCCCCCAAATTTGAACTCTGCCCTAAATTGGATACTCTATTAATAGGCAAGCTACCCTCCGAGTACAGCTTAGAGATATTAGCACAGGATCCAGAAGTCTCATTTTGATCTTCATCCTACCAGGGCCTTTCATGGAACAGTAGTATCAAATAGACTTCAGAGCTATAAAGTTCATGGCAAGTTAATCTGCATTCCTTTTGCATTTTGTTCTCTGGTTGAAAATGGTGAGAGGTTCCTATATTTAAAATGTGGCTGCTATGGGATCCTTATTGGCAGATGTCTTCCAGGAGGTATTTAGAATGATTTGGAAAAGCATAGAATGTATTTGTGTGTGTGCATTTCACATGCCAGCAGAACAGAAAGAATTTACAAGGCTTGGGGCTACTGAGCTTTCCTTAAGACACCATCACTCTCAGCTGTTGGGGTGATGTCAGAGATGCCGGGAACACTGCTTAAGGCCCGAATTCCTGAGCTCTATTTGAATTGCAGAGGAGCTCTGTTTTGCATTGCAGAGCTTAGAGCAGGCCGGACCTATTCTGTGGGCTCTACCTTCAAAGACCTACGGAATTTGTTAACTACAGACAGAGACTAGTGAGCACTTGTTATCAGGCAAAAGGAAAGCTGCCCCCTGCTGCCTGAGTCTTTGTCTCTGCCTGGGATACCATGGAAAATGGGGAAGGAATCCAGACTCATTAATGAGCTAATACAAAAGCCTAATCCAAGCTAAAGGCAGTTCATTATTGCTGCGTATGGATTCTTGAAGGAGGTGGAGAGCTGAAAGATGCCCAGTCCAGATGCAGGAAGCGGTAATCTTACTGCTGATATCTTTTTATTTGTGTTGGTTTCTGGACTATTGTTTGAAAAACTGGTTAATCAATACTTGCCATCAGATAACTTCCAGTGCAAATTGCTGAATCTACAGGTTGTCACTCTAAGAGGTTGAGAATCAACACAGAAATGAACTTCTCCTTGGGTGCATGGACTCTGTTCTTCCCTGTCATTCTTAGAAGTCACTTAAGCTGTAATCATTTCTTTGACAGCCTTTCAACATAAAGCCTGTAAGGCAGAACATCTAGTAAAGTGTGGTTATACATAAATGCTGTCATAGTAGGAGGTATTTTATGTATTAGGCATCTGTGTTTTATGTGGTGCTGTTTGATTGGCTATGCATGTACATTGATAAGGATATACAGAATATACTCTACATACACATCTACCATCTTACGTAGATATATCACCACCATTTGGATTCATTCATCCAATGTTGAGCAACTATATGCCCAGCACTATGGGCAAGTACCCATGGATACCAATTGAACGTGATCTCTTTCAAGGTAGATGATGAGACATATCTATACCTAATATCCTAGCCTCGTATTAGTGTTATAAAAGGAGCATAAATAAGGTCCTGCTAGCCCAGACAAGGGCAAGATTCATTCTTCCTGAGAGATTTAGACGGGACTTCAAAAATCGGTAGCCTTTAAATCAGGCTTTGAAAGACAAGGAGAATTTTGGCAAATAATGATTACAAGGAAGGATCTTCTCAGCAAAGGAATGTGGTATGAGCAATGGCTCAAAGACATGACAGTGCTTCAGTAAGACATGTGGCTAGAGAGCTGAGGCCACAAGCTGGAGTAGCAGAGGGAGTGAAAGACGAGATTGAGAAGGTGTGTCAAAAACGCTGGCGGGCTATAGATAGCAGAAGAAGGAATCCGGGGGTCTTACTCTTTTGGTAGTGACAGCCACTGAAGGGATAGGAACATGAGAGGGATATGGACAGGGTTTCATAATCTCCACTCCTGAGTATAGCTTGCTAATCTTGCAAGAGTTTCCAAGGAAAGGAAGTGAACCCTGCCATTAAATTATATTAAACCCTCCTCTCCACTGCCTGATGGAATAGCCTAGGGAATGAGAGCTGCTCTGTCTCTAAATTCGGCCCTGTCACTTTACCTGTTAGCCAGGACATAAGGATTGGAATAGGCAATGCTTTGGGTCTCAGAAGAATGTAGTATATGTCACAACCCACTCAAACCAGACCAGTAGCTGCTCCAGGTCCCACAGCGCAAAGTTAAAAGAAAACCCTAGTACCTGTAAAGATTTATCCCTCATTGAACCTTAAGAAGTTCTCACAATGAGGTATTTAGATTCCCTGATGAATGTGTTAACTATTACTCTTTAATCAATTTGTTACACGTTTTTTTTAAGTCAATATCCCAATTAAAAGTGGCTCCTTGGATGTTGAATGTTGAGTGTCATCCATTCACTGAAGTCTCAAAAATTACCGAAACTGTGAGAAAGATCGAGAGAGATTATCGTGTTTTTCTTCAGCTGCCACTGTGGAAGCTTAGATGTGTTGGAGAGACTACTGTGTTTCGTGACAGCCTCACAAAGAGGCGTGGGGAACCAGAGGGAAGCAGTGACTGTTTGCCTTCTCCATACCTTTTTAGAACAAATTTCCTTATTTGAAAAAAAAAAAAAAAAAAACTCCTGCGTTTTTCTAATTATAGCAGCTACTTGTAGTTCGCTCTGTTTCCCTAGAGTGGTATACAGCACCTTGCCTGTTGTTTTATTCAAGCATGTGCAGACAGCAAACCGACCTGACTTTTCACGAAACACTCAGGCTCTCTCTTCTCTCTGCCTCAGCACACACTTGTGCCCTGCTGATCAGATCCAATGCTAAGAAAACCAACAAAGCATTTAGGATGGGTAGCACAGGGAGCTGGATTTACAGTCTTTCCATAAGGGTAGAGATTTGTCCTACTACTCAGCACTGGGCTGTGTGCTCCTAAACCAGCCTGGCACATAGTAGGGTGACACATATTTGTATGAATAAGTGAATTAGTCTGTTCCAGTTTTGACCCACCTATTTCCCTGATTGGACAGAACGTCTAACACCTGCCCTGCCATCACATTCTGAAAATGGACCACGTTATGTGCTTTTATAAGTACACAGGTAGAAGGAGATCTTGCCCATGATGAGGATGACTCATATATTTAATCTCATCTATCTTTGAGTTAGATTACATAATTTTGGCCTGATGGGGGCTAATGACACATGAGATTATTTGGAATTAGAGTTGATACAGTAAAAAAAAAAATAGGACTATTAAGACAAGGTGAAATGTTTTGCACATGGAGAAAATAATACATTTGGGGGAAGCAACGTTCAGAGCAGAAGCAAGCACAGGGAGAATCCTTTTTGCCATTAAAAATGAAGAACTGTTTACACTGAGGGTTTGCCTATTATGTTGATATATAAAATATTCTAGGTCTTTCCAAAGGCCGTGTAGAAAGCCAGGTGTGATGCTACATGCTTTATAATCCCAGCACTTGGGAGATAGAAGCAGGAGGATCTGAAGTTCAAGTTCATTCTTGGTTACACAGGAAGTTCAAGACCAGCCTTGAGCCGCACAGACTGTCTCAATTGGCAACAACAGTAATAAAGTCATCTAGAGTACTCCTTTTTTTCACTTTCTAGAGAAATATTCTAGAATAGTACCATGTCCTTTATGTGAGTTCCTTGTTCTATTTGTTCAGAATCTCTTTAACTCAGTAAGAACTGGGAAAACCCACAGTCTTCTCTCCCCTCTCCCTGTTCTGACTCTCACTTGGAGAATGCATGTTGGTTCTTATTTTTGACAGAGACATCAAGCCATGTCCTACGCCTTCTTCTCTCGCCTGTTCTATCACTTTCAAATATGATACCAAGCAACCTACTTTGTCTGTCAAAGCCTGAGTAATAGGCACTTTCATTTTCTTGGCTCCTTTTCACTCCAAGCTTAGCTTATTGAGGCTTGAACAGCTGAGATGAAACAGAACTTCATGCACCCTTTGATTGCTAAGACTCTGGTCATTCTGGGTCCTGAAGTCCTGTGATGACTCATGTGTAGGTAGGTAGAAATTGAGAAGCATTCTTATCTTGGGCACACCTTCCCTTATTGCACAGATTTGTCATACTTGCTACAGGGTATACGATCTACGAAGAAGGGCAGCTTGTCCTCTAATTATTCCTGCAACCTGGGACCTACTGTGTCCCACTCACATTAAATCACCATTTCTCTGTATATGTCACTAGCTCTATACTCTAACCTCTGTAGCCAGTCATCAAGTACTTTAAGGTTATTCTCTGGAATACTGTCTTTTTGAGATACTGTTAAAGTCCCTGTGCCATTTATGCTCATGGAGGCCTGCCTTTTTTCACCAAGAGTCCCATGTTGGGCACAAAGACTAGAAAAACCCCTAAGTCAGCAACCTCCCCCCTTTGGCTTCTAGCAACCTATAGTCCTTTTTTCTTCCCTTTTCCCCCTTTGTTTACTTTTTTGTTTACTTTTAGCACGATAAATGCCAACTTGATTTCTAGACCTAGTTTGCTTTATATATTTTCTTTTGTTGATGCAAAACTGTGTGTGTGTGTGTGTGTGTGTGTGTGTGTGTGTGTGTGTGTGTAACTTCTTTCTCTAGTACAAAAAAAGACTTAAAAACCTTACATTTCCTTGATTCCTACCTTCTCTAGCTAAAAGACAGTGCTTTTCCACAGCTCCCCCATTTTTTGATTTTTTGCTTGTTTTGTGTATGTGTGTTTTGTTTGTCTCATATCCACCTACTTCCATCTTTTAAATAATTTAGAATTTTTTTTTATGCAAGTTAAAATGTCCTTTTGAAACAGGGTAAACTGGCTAGCCTGGAACTTGTTTTGGAAGATCTGGCTAGCTTTAAACCTAGAGATCTACGTGCCTTGACCTTCTGAATGCTAGGATTAAAGACATGTATCACCATGCCCAGGCTAAGTGAAAGTTTTTGTGTGTATGTGTGTCTTATGACTCTACATTTTACAGAAAATAATAAATAAAATAAATAACCTAGAGAAAGGCAACTGTCAGAAGCAAATAGTATGTACTATGTGCCTGGTGTACAATTGGTTTCTGCCTCACAACCTCTAAGAAAGCGTACCTTGCTTGTTGAATGCTTCATTTTCAATAAAAGAATCCATAATCTATAAATGCTTTTGGCTAGCAATGATGAACAGCAGCAGTTTTTATTTTTTTTTCCAAAGAAAAAGCACCAGAAGTTTGGAAAGGAATTGCAAGTTGTGTTATAATGCAACTGATCTCTTTCTTCCTGAGAAAGTTGGTGTCTCGCCAGAGTGTTCAATTCAGACCCACACACTCTGGGTGTATTTATAGAGGGCCCAATGAGGAAGAAGAAAAGAACATGATCAGCTTTGCTCCCCAGCATAGCAGACAATGACAAATCATCACCAGGTGAATGTTCTGCACTTAAGAACTTTAGGGGGTCAAATATCATCTAAGTATGTGACAGCCAGGCATGCACTGGATTGAAAACCCCTGCTCTCCACCACACACGCAAGCTAACTTGAAACAGCAGCAGAATTAAATCTAAGAACCCAGAAGTATTGCTATGGGTGCTATTGGGTAGAGTTCTTTGAAGCAGGGACATCTAGGTGACTAAAGCTGCTCTTTAATTCTTATTGTTATGGAAATTGTAATGGAGATTGCTAAATAACTCAAGCTGATCTTAAACTCACAACATTTCCCATGTTTCTGCCTCTCAAGTGCCAGAATTCTGGATATGCCCCACCATGCTTGTAGCTGCTTATGAAATCTTAGCAATATATAGATATTAATAAAAATATGCACTACTGTGGTTAAATATTTCCAGTACCACATTTACATCTATCCCATGACCTAGCTATCATTAACATATTATTGTTCTCTTTTACAGATGAGAAACTTAATATTCAGATTATAAATGGTTCAAAAGTTAATTTTGAATTCAATATCCTATCTTTTTACTCTGAAATCCATGGAATAAGAGGTAATAAGAATGATTAGAATAATGCCATTGCCTAAGAAGTCAATTGAAGTAGCCTGTACCTAGCAGCTCCATTTACTGTCATTTCTCCCTAAGAAAGTCCATTACAATCTACAAAAATGGATAAAGGATATGTCACTATCATTGTTGGTGAATAGTGGAAAAAATACACCAAAAAATCCACACAAACAAAAAGCTGTAAAAGTAATTAAACAATCCAACAAATAGATACTTATGATGTGAACCACACTGCTCCTATACTGTAGACTAAGAGACAACCATCAATTTTTTTCCAAAAACATTATCCTTAGAAAGATATCCATTACATTAAGTATAAAAGATGATGATAGCCAGGTATGGTGGTACCCAGTTATAATCTTGGAATTTGGGAGGCTGAGACAGGATGATCGCATGAAAAGGTGTAACTTCTTAGTTCCAGTGTTCAGAGCCTATGTTTGTGGTGGTGCTACTCATCACCATTGTGTGAACTTCTGTAGTGGGAGGGATATTGGAGACCGAAGTCAAGGTCTTGATCAGTCTAGACACACTCTAGACATCACTGTTCTATGGAGCTAGAGTCCCAATTCATTCAAAATTTTTATCTTGAGGCAGGTCTTCTCTAAATTGCCCCAGCTGGCCTCAGAGTCACTGTGTAGCCCAGTCTGGTCTCAGAGTCACTCTGTAACCGAGGCAAGTCTTGAACTGCCTGCCTTCCTGTAGCTAGGATTCCAGGTATGAGGAACAGACTTGTTTTATTTTGGTTTTCTATCAAAGGTAGTTAGCCCAGCAAAGGCTTATATTTCCTGAATCTTCCCTTCTCCTCTACACTGGTTAGCAAATGTCAGATTGTGAAGCTGCATCCCACCAGTGAGATGAGACACAATAATTACCTATGTCAGGAATAAGACAGAATCCATTTTGGCCAAATGTGTTTGGTAGCCTGGTTTGGGTTCTGGTACAGTCTTTTCTCAGAAAACAAAACAAAATAAAATGCCTTGCAGAGCTACTTTTCCTTTGTTTCTGTGGTCCTTTGTAGCACACCAAGACCAGTCTTTGTTTCCAACACAAGCATGCACCACCATGCCAGCCTGTAGTTCTAGTCCTATTTCCCTCTGCAACAGTCAGCTTTCCAGACTCCATAGGCTAATGGTCTGTCTTTCCATGGGTCACCCTAGTTTACCTCCCTCTTTCTTTTATTTCCCCTTCTCTTGACATTGCCCTATTCCGTTGTTGTTCTATGATTGTTCAGACAGCAGTATAGAAGGCAGAATATTCTGGGTCCAAGGTACAGTAGCATATATGCACAGCTCTCAAGTTAGTACAGCAGCCTGAAAATAGCATCTTTGTCAGTGGGCTACTAGTAAGCTGCAGTCATTCAGAAGTTCAGTGTCCAATGGCAAAGGAGCCACCAAAGAGCTATGCTTGTTAGATGTTGCCTTCCTCACAGATATGTATGTGCTCTCTGCCTTATATTGTCTAATACACTAGTATCCAAACTTAGGATGCAAAGTAAGTGGGGGCAGGAGCTTCAAATCACTGAAATAATGCTTTCATTAGCATAATGTACAAGCTCTAAAGGAATAAGAGAGTGCTAATCTCTCAAAGGGTAAAGATAAGGCCATCTGACACCTTTGCAACGTCAGGGACGTTAGTCGTTCTTTACACAGTCTTTACACACGTGTAAAACCTTCAGACGGTCTGAAGAAAATAATCTTTATTTTAAAAAAAAAAAAGAAGAAGAAGAAGAAAAGAGATGGCTTTGAAGTTTGAAAATCAAAGCAAATGAAAGCAAGGCAGCTGTTTCTCAGTGTAGAAAGGACCATTCCTAAACTGTGAGAAAGTTAATAAGGATTTCAAAGGGCAGTGATAACTTATATTCTAATGGGCACAGCACAGGGAACTCCAGGTTGGAGACAAGCGGTTAAGGCAACTAGCACATGAACGTGGAGGCTTACCACGTCTTCCTGTGTATATCCCACTGTTCATCTTTCACTAGTTCTGGGGCTCTTTCTCTCTATTCTTTCTTTGTTATAGAGTTCTCAAGTTCTTTCTGTGTCATACTCCTTTTTCTTTAAACACATTCCTAAAAGGAGGATAGCAGAGACCTGCAGTCTTTTTTTATTATTATTATTTCTTCTGTCTTTTGAATGGAGTTCTGCTTCCCCTCTTCTTTTTTCTTTCACCTTAAAATAGACGACACTTTTTTTTTCTTCCACAAAACAAACAAACTAAACTGAGTCCAGCAGCTTTTTACTTGTGTGTGGCCCCAATTGATTTTTTTCCCTCTGTGGGTCAGTGGCCCTTGAAAAAAAAGGTCCCCACCCTTGTACTAAAGGGTCTTGCCAATTTAATTCTTCTTCAGAAAAGGAGATGAATAACAGTATGGACAATTAGTTACTGTGGGTGGGAGAAGGAATTTGGCTGGAGGCAATTTTCTTTGGAAAGAGATAGGCCAGCACAAGAGGTTGAAATAGCTGCACTTGTGAAAAATAGAGGGTATGAAATAACTTGGTGGAAAGTTCAGCTGAGAACGGGAACATCTGGGGCTTATTCATGCTTTTTTTTTTTTTTAAAAGAAGTTTTTGAAGCTTTTTATTAGCTGACTTGACCTCAGATTGAGGAGGAGATTTTTCAAATGTTAAACAGTTTTTTTTTCCTTTGCATTCCTAAAGTCATATTGTGTTCAGCTTGTTAATATCTGCACAGGGGGCCTTCAGCAGCCGCTGCCAGAGCAGCGCGCTTTGGGGACATAGTTCCAGATAGCTGGTATTTCCCTTTCTTGTTGAGGATTTGCATGTGTCCCTTTCATCCATGCATATAGCAGATTCCTCCGCAAATAATTGCATTTGACATCACAGTTGTTAGAGAAAACACAGGGAGAGAGGGGGAGAAAATCCCCATTTCCCTCACATAAGACAGCTGGAGGGAAGCAGATTAGACAGAGAAATACATAAACATACCTGGAATGTAGCAGCAGGTTACTTCGTCTCTGTTAGTCATGATAATAACTTGCATGTTGGAATATCTATGGCATACATTCCAAGATGCGTAGGACTCAGAAAAATGCAAACACACACACACACACACACACACACACACACACACACACACACACA
>JANHMN010000005.1:16783670-16797920 GCA_030674055.1 Rhabdomys pumilio
CACACACACACACACACACACACACACACACACACACACACACACACTACGAATCATCATCTTGTACCTGGGGATGGATTTATGATGTCTGACAAGAGAAACATTGTCTCAGTCTTCCAAGGTACTTTCCCCTGTTTTTCTGGAAAAGGATTTCAGGTAATTCTTCTGGAGTTTCTGGCATCTGGCAGGGAAACACCAAATCTGGCTTGTGGTAGACTGGGATGGTAGGAGGTTGTCTGATTGCATTGTGATAGAAATTCCTATTGCTGGAACCCTCAGAAAGGCAGGCACTCTGATGCTGTTTAGAATGGGGGCAGTTCGTCTGTCTACTGAAAGTATAAGCAGAAATAACTTTCTGCTTTAGACATTAACTGCCTAAACAGAAGCTCTTTCTTAATGGTCTGCAGCATGTTCTGTGGCTAGAGTTCTTGGAGGTAAGTCAGTGATTTGGAGTTCATTTTCTTGCTAACTGCTAGACCTACAAAGGTTCCAGGCAAGCAAAAGAATTCAAACCAATCTCCAAAACTTTGACATTAAAAAAAATGTTTGGAGTTATTCCGGCACAGATGTTGTGCATTCTGTATTGAGTTTGTGGTCTATGCCAGGCTCCTTGATTAACAGCTAGAACGCATACAGACAGTTCAATAAATCAACACATAATATTTGAACTCTGCCTCAAAATGTTTATTGTTTGTTCAGCCAGTGAGTGCCAGATACTCTGTTAGGTTCTGGGTATCTGAAGAAGCACCAACATGAGTCACAGTTCCACCCTTAAAAGCCCTTGGACTTCATATTCGGTAACAGACGGACACAAACAACCACAATACTAGGCAGAAGGTCATTGAGATTTGAAGACAAATCCTTCTAAAGAAAGTGTAGTGAGAGCACCGATAAAACCATTGGATTCCAGCTCCATGAATCAGGAAAGAATGTGTGGAGGAAATGATATTTGAGATTATTCCACGAGAATAAACAGCTTGTCAACAGGGAAGATGACAGAAGGCTAAGAGAACAGCCAGGATGAAGTGCACAGGTGTGAAACGGTGTGGCTTCTTTGGAGAACACTGATGAGAGAAGGTACATGGAGAATCTTACAGGATAGTAAGAACAAGCATACCAGAAGTTAATCAGACCTTTGAGTTAGGAGCACAAGGATCAAGTCCAGACATAGAAGCTTTATTGAAGAGGAATTTGGCCAGAGTATTTGGAGAATAGTATTAGAAATAGTCTCTTCGGAGTTGCACAACTCGATTAGAGGCAAGGCATCCAGATACTTTAAAAAACAGAATGACCTAAGTAGTATATTGCAGTATACATGAGTACCAACCAAGGGGTGGGTCCAGGAGAGCACAAGGTTCATATTGGTGAATCACTTTTCTGGCCAAACTGGAACCTTGGCACCCCATCCTCTTCAAATGTCACAGTCTTCCTAAACAAAACCTGCTATAAACCAGAATCATACTTCATGTATCAATACCAAGTGACTAGCTAAGGAGACAGCTGATAGAGCAGAAAGGATTGACAGAAAATTCATCTTTAGTCTGGAGAATAAGAAAGTTAACTGATCATAAGAAAATCTAGGTAAGTGGTTTGTTCTTGTTTTGTTTCGAACATATCTCTTCAGGTTTTGAAAGCGACACCTAGTGATGCCGAATGAAATAAACAGACAAGCCACAGTTGTTCTTTACTTTCCTGTTTTCATTTTATTTAGTTTTCTTCGTTGTTTTGTGAGGCAAGTTGTCTTGGTGTAGCCCTGGCTGTCCTAGAACCTGCTCTATAGACCAGGCTGGCCTGGAACTCAGAGATCTGCCTGCATCTGCCTCCTGAGTGCTGGGATTAAAGGCATGTGCCACTGCCTCACCCTTCATCCCCTACCCCCACCCCTGCTCCTTCTTTGCCTTTGTAGAGTGTGAGAAAGGCAAGTTTTTCTTACCAGTTTGTGGGGTTCAAGGGACATAGGCTTTCTCATCATGGATGAACATACAAAGATAATTGACAGTTTCTGCTGCTTGGAAAAGAGATTCAATTAAAGTATTTAGCAGTGGCTCATTTTAAATACCAGGTGCTTACATGCCATTATTTTTGTCATAGAGGTAAATGGTCATCATTGAGTAACTCAGTGTTTCCCCCAATTGAGTTCCCTTCTGGATAACATTATGCAAATCCCAGAGGTGGTCTTGGAAGAGAACTGGGTGAGAGGACTAGAAGAGAAGCTCTAGTTCTCCCTTTGAATTTGGTTGATGAAAGCATCTGCTGCTTTTTTTTAAAGCATCCTTCTTCCCAGCTCATTTCCATCACCGTGAAACACAAGGACCAGTGCACCTGCCCTGGACTGGAAAGGAAATAAGTGTCAAAGTGAGGACAGAATAAGAACAATTGGCTCATTCCACGTCTCTGTGGGACTGGAAAATAATCACTCTTCCCACTGTGTTAAGGGGAAGGCCAAGGCAGGCTCACTGGAAGCAAGTGTTAAATTGTGGCTTGTGTACATATCCACTTCAGCTATCATTCGTTTAAATCGCCCTCAAATAATGGCAAGCTCCTATATGAAATAAGTTTTCCAGAAAGCCTGCTTTTTGAATAGCAGGGAGATCTACTAGGGAAGCCACATGCTGTACCCGACCCCCACAGTAAAACTGGATCCATACTACAGCACATGGTCGGAGCCCTAGAGGATTGCATTTCTTCTAGTAAGATGTGATGCCAAGATTGCAATGACTTTGGGGCATTACAGATCCTGAAACACTTCTTAAAAAGAGTGTTTGCTCTGACCTTCTTGGCCAAAGTTCACATCTGGTAATTGCATCTGTTGACACTGGCTTCCCTTGTCCTTTCAGCTGCATGCAATATTCTTGTCTTGGATCCTGTCTTAACTGTTTTCTTGCTATGTGCTATAAAACAGCAATCAGGTTGCACCCAGCAGGAATACATGGGGAAAGCCTTTGGGAGTAGCAAGCTATAGAAAGGTTGAGTTGACAGCATTTATTTATTTATTTATTTTTTTGTAAACCAGGAAGTAGAAATGTATGAAACAGATTCAAACACTGTTCAGAATAATTGTTAATGTGTGCAGCAGAGTAAACAGTAGTCATATGCAAGGCCAGGTATGTCAAGGAATCAACAAGGCCAATTAGAGATAGGAAAATGAGAAGAGAATGGATTTTTTGGTAGTAATTCTGAAAGGTGACTTGTAATTTCAGAACAACGTGTAAGGAATTCTAGAGTCTGCTGGAAGGGAGACTCTTTATGTGCGACTTTGCAGCTTCCAAACATACAAATGCATTTCATTTTCCCAACCCTGGGAGGTGTAGGCATAAGTTAGCTTGATGCCATAATGTAGAAAACTAGGAATTAGTTCAGTTCCTGGATATGCCTAAGATCTCACTCTAGCAAGTGCAAGAAACAAAGGGATTTGGAGCCAGATCAGTTGACTCCAGTTGCTTTACTCTAGAGCACAGTGAAACTGAAAAGTGGTGTGCTGTTGGTGGCTTGATGAATGAAGGGTAGCTATGTATATTAAACACTGAGAAGCTAGAATTCTTGGGGATTCTGGAAAGACCAGGAGTCTCTCTCTTTCTAAAACTTGGAAACCTTTTTAAATACACATTGTCTTATCTTGTCATATAATTGCATTGTTCTCTACATATTTTAGGCTTGTCTACATTTAACTTTGTCCCAGGCACCTCCAGACACCATGTGATAACTCAAAAAGGTGCTCTATTTTTACTTCTGTCTTCTTAGATAAATAATAATATTTTATTCCAGTAAAATACTGGAAATTACTCAAAAGCAAGCCATTTACTCATCAAATGAGGACTGTTTCACTACAGATACATTGTGCTTCTTTTAAATTGTGTGTGTGTGTGTTGTACATTTGTATGTGCCATGGCATACCTGTGGAGGTCAGAGGATAACTTGTGGGAGCCAGGTCTCTCCTTCCACCACGTGGGTCCAAGAGATGAAACTCAGGTTGTCAAATTAATGAAAAAAAACTTTACCTGCTGAGCTATCTCTCTGGCCCAGATACATTGTTATTAAATATTGTCTGTGGAATCCATGGGGTAGAATTAGGCAAGAGGGGAAAAAAAAGCTGAAACATACTATTAGAGGGAAAAAAAATAAAACATGTAAGCATGTTTTCTTGAGGACAAGGGGAAATAACACAAGCATTAGGAAATGGAAGAGAGATGGAAACAAGATTTCATAAGAGTAGTAATTGAGTCTTATTTAAAAGTGTCAACTTGAGCTTCATGTAGCTAATGTGTCTCCAGGCTAATGGGATAATTACAGGTGGTTGGGTGCTGGAGCAGGAAAGAAGACATCACTGGCTAAAAGAGAGCTAGCTTCCTACTGAGTTGGACTCCAGGGACTGGTATTTTAATCCAAGCTTGAGCTCTGCCCTTGTCACATTGACTAGCATAAGCTCTCCCTTTTGGCAAAGATATTTTAATTACTTGATTGAAGTATAACTTACACTTTATAAATTCACCCATAATAAATGTACAATCTAAAGAGGTTAACAAAATTCTACACAGTTGGGCAATTATTAGCCCACTGCATTTTGTTCTACCACCCTAAGGAGTTCAACTTGTTCAACCTATTTTCAGACATTCTCTGTTCCCACCTCAGTCTTGGGCAGCCACTACTTTCTGTCCCTGGACATTTGCCCCTTCTGAGCATTTCACATAAATGAACTTATACAAGATGTGTGTGTGTAGGGGGGGTGTTTTTGACTTCTTTCACTTAGCACAATGTTTTGAATATTGACCTATATTGAAACATGTATCTGTCTTTTGTTTGTTGTTTTTTTTTAATTACTAAATAGTATTCTTTTTATAGCTATACTACGTTTTGTTTATTCAGTCACCAATTGGACATTTGGATTAGTTCTCAGTTTGGACTTGTGTGAATAATGATACCAAGAACATTCACATACAAACCTTTGTATAGACTGATGTTTTTGATTCTTTTGGGTAGATTCCATAGGAACATAATGACGGGGGCATATGATAAATATGCACTTAATTTCTTGAGAAACTCCTCAAGTATTTTCCAAAGTGATTGTACCATCTTGTTTTTCCACCAGCAATGCATGAAGTTCTAGAGTGTACATATGCTTTTTGATATTTACTGTTGTCACTCATTGATTAGACTTTCTAGCTGCTTTTATCAGTATCTCATTATGATTTTAATTCCCATATCCTGGTGAGTGATGATATTAAGAATCTCCTCATAGACAGTTGGCCACTTATATGTGTATCCTTGGATGGAATGCCCATTCAAATAATTCTTATGGCTCTTATAGTTTACATAAGAAGTAGAAATGAAAGAATGTGAATGTACCCTGCCCTCCCTTCTGTGAAGTACTCATCAGCTTTTGGCTTTTTTTTTTTTTGTATTTGTTTGGGGGAAGTGTTCATTTGTTTAGGTATTTATTTGTTTTATTTTGCTTTGTCTTGAACTAGAGCACTGTAACACTACCCATCGTGTTTAGAGTCACTGTTAATCATTTAGGTGGGGCAAGACCGACGACACTACGTGGGGTGAGATATTACAAGGTACTTTTGTATGTGTTATCTTATTGAATTTTCAGAGGTGTTCCAAGAGGTACATACTCCATTGTCTGCTTTTTTCACAAGAAGCTATGACTGCACACAAAGGGAATCAATCAAGTGATAAAATAGTGCACCTGAGTCTTTTTTTTTTTAATTTCAGTGCTGGGATGTAATCTAAACATTGTCCCCTTATACTTAGTCTTGATACTAGGCCTTCTAATCGCCTATTCTTTCTAATGTTGTGGCAAGTGGTCACACTTGAAGGCACATTTTTAAATGTGCTTTAGAATTCCAGCAAAGCCCAAACCAGCACCTTTAGGATATAAAGTGGGAATGTCTTTAAGGCAAGCTTTCAGGAAGCATTTCCTCCCTAACCTGATTAAAATGAATTGGCCCATTTTCCCTTGGCCCAGATGTCTGAATCTCTGTATTATAGACAACCTGATTGTAATCTGGAAACAATACAGACTCAGAACATCTGCTGAGAAAAGGAAATCCAATAGATGAGGTGGCATATTCTGAATGGAGATTATTTTAGGAAGAAAACAGTTTACTTAAGCCAACAAAAACAATGTTCAATTGACAATGTGCTAAGTTGTGGGTCAAAATATTAAAATTGAATGTATAAATAAAAATATTAATATATTTAAAAAGTATTGAATTCAGTTGCCCCTAATGTTTTAAGGAAATTTTATCTGACATAGTAGGCAAGGAAATAACAGATTTGTGTCATTCAGAGGCACATTTTAAACATTTTGTCATATTAACTTCATAAATCAGTAGAAATGTATGTTTCAATATTTAATGTCCGTGAAACTTTCAGATTACCTTATATACTCAGTCCAACAGACATACATACATACACACACACACACATACACAGTAACATACTCCATTAGATTACATGTTTTGGTTAGGGTTGGCAACTATGGCTTTTATTCCTACAACATACAAAAGAAATATGAGGCATTGTTGCCTTCCCCTAAAACTCTTAAACAATTGCAGTACCGAATCACCCAAAACAAAACAGTGAGATTCAAAGCACCAACTAAATCAAATAAAGAATCAATAAGAATTGCGAGACAGAAGCATTCTCTGGATACTGAGCAACTGTCCCTTCACCTGAAGAGCAATCTTTCTAGCCCCAAAATAGTACATCTAAACTGTTCATGAGCTAAACAAAAACTCTTCTATACAGAAAATATATTTATAGTCATCCATTTGCCCCAGAGCCATGTATTAAATATCATCCATAGACTTTTTATTCCTTTGACTTTTGAAATTATTCCTTCAAAGAACCTAAGGAAGAAATGCTAAAAAAAAAAAATATTGTTAATTGGAAATCCACCATGAAAGAAGCCCTCATACCCCTTATGATGGCTACTAAAACAAAACAACAACAACAACAAAAAAACTACATACACAAAGTATAAAGTCTTAGTGTTAATGAGGGAAGGGGAAAGTTTAAACTTTGTACACCATTGGTAAGAATGTAAAATGATACAACCATTATGAAAACCAGTCTGACAGCTGTTCCTCATAGTGTTAACAATGACATTATGATATGATCTAGGAATCATGCTTCTGGTTATTAATCAAAAAGAATCAAAAGTTAGTGATATTTGCACATCTGTGCACATAAGAGCATCATTCCCCATAGCTAAGATAGGAGCAAGGTTTTTATCAGCAGATGGATGGGCACAATGTTGAGAACTCAACATAAAAAGATAGTTGTTTCATGTTGCTAGGACATGGGTGAATCTTGAAGGCATCACAGTAAGTCCATCACCAAATGTCAATGACTTCGTTACTCCACTTGCATCTAGAATGTTTAAACCCTTAAAAACACAAAGGAGAATGGTGCCTTACAGGATTTTTGAGAGAAGAAAATAATGGGTTGTCATTTTATCTATAGAGGTGCGATTACAAGATGAAAAAGTTCTTGAGATTGGTTGTATAACATTGTGAAGATAATTAACACTACTGAAGTATACAGTTAAGATAGTTAAGACAGTTTGACACCTGCCGTCAAGCCTGACAACGGAAGTTCAATCCCTGGTACCCACATGGTGGAAGTAGAGAATTAATTTCTAAAAGTTGTCCTCTGAACTTTATTACCCATGTACCATAGCACATGCCCCTCCCAAACACAAATAAATTTAAGTGTAACATATTTGTTAAAAGATAATGAACTTTTTATTACGCGAAATGTAGGACAAATAACTTGTAAATGCATTCCATATTCTAAAATAACAAAACGGTACTCTAAGCCAAATGCAATTCATTTATAGAAAACCTTACCATAGTGTACACTATGCCTTTGTAAGAAGGCACATAGTATAGGACATTTTCTCAACTTGTATGTCCACGGATCAACTTACATAATGTATTAATGAGTGTGTTTTACAAAATGTTACTGTATAAACTGCTGATGATTTAAGGTCCTATCCCTCTACTAGACATTTTATTTCAAAGAGATACCTGCACTAATTAATGCTTATGCAAAAGAAATGTGTCTCTAAATATAGAATGTTAATCCTTGCAAATGCCTAAGGTTTAGGGCATCCGGCCACCTACCATCTCTTGGATCTATGCTTGCCAACAGCCAAACTCTTCTGCCTGCTTGCAAGGTCAGCCTGGTATTTGACAAAACTGAGAGTAGGCCATTAGATTTAGTAGTTACACATAGGAGAGACCCATCGTCACCTATATGTGATCCTAGAGCTTCATGGCTTCCTTAAACCGTCTTAGTCCTTCTAATACAGAGAGAGAGAGCATTTCCAAGGATGAACGTTAATGATGTGCAGAAACACTTGGATAGAGAGAATTCAGGTTAAAGAAAAGGGAGGGGGATCTTGGGTTGGATGTCTTCATATGTAGCTCAAAACGGGTGGTTGCTTGTAGGTTTATATATGCTGTAGTTGAGTTAAAGGACAATAACATGGTTAAAATCCAAGAATTTCCTCCATGAGCAGGTGAAAAACAGCTGACATTCTCCATTGTTTTTCTAAGGGCTTCAAATGGCTTTTCCAGACCTGCAACTTGTAAGCATTTTAGTAACATTTGATTAGCAGTTATGCCGTACTGTGTCAAACCTAAAATTAGAATCTGATTTCCTGACATTGTCCCTCCCCCAAATAAAGCCTCCAATAATTCTGAATTTCCTCCAGCGTGAGTTGGGGAGGGGAGGGAATAATCACCCAGCCTTGCAGTGGTAGCACACGACTTTTATCCCAACACTGGGGAGGTAGAGGTACACAGATCTCTGTGAGGCTGAAGCCAGTCTGATCTACACAGTTAGTTCTAGGCCAGCCACACCTACACAGAGAAACACTCTCACAAACAAACAAACAAAGAAACAAACAAACAAAGAAACAAAATCATTCCAAAATTATCTCCCCTTTCCTCTTCTGAGGACTCTCAACAATACTTTCAGAGCTGAAAAAAAAAGACTTAGGGTTCATGTGACCCAGCTTCCTTTCTGGACATTAGGGAAAACAAAGGCCCAGAGAAGTGGTTTTTTTTCTTTTTTTTTTTTCTCTCTTTCTTTTTTTTTTTTTTTTTTTTTTAAGAAAAGAATCCCACAAAGATGCAAAGACTGACAGAGCTGAGAATACATGACTGTTTATCTGGGGTTCTTTCTGGCATACTGCGATACCTCATTAGAATTTGATAGGCAGGAGCTGGATGTATTTGTGACTCTAGGTCAAATTTGTTTATAGTTTATTGGACCAGCAAATAACAGGGGTTTTATTTGAATGCCAGAATATGATTTCTCATAGGTAATACAATTTGCAAGCTGAGTGTGAAATTTAAAACCTGAAATAAATCAGTCTCACAGCGTGTAAGCATGTACAGTAAACTGTAGCCTAACATTTTGTTTTATGTGCAAACATATAACAATTAGGCCACATGTATCCACTGAAATTACTTGGTAGTTTTGATTTGCATCGGTACTACAGCAGATTCTGAAAGGAATTTTTATTAGGAATTATCTGGCTTTACTATGCATGATATATCCTATTTGTAAGTGATATAAACACTGTGGAGCTAAATGAAAACCAGAAAATAGCTGGCTTGGTAGGAAAGGTTGTCTAGAGTAGAATGGAAATAAAATGCATGGTGCCCGAGAATAAAGAAGTCTCTGCAGTCTTGCTATCTCCTGGCTGATTAATATATTGCTGTGCATATAGTTAAGGCTCCATATCATTTACTAAGCTTCAAATCCATTAGCAATCAACCAGTTAGAGTGAAAGACCTGAACTGAACTAGTGTCTCATTTCATAGTTCTCTTCGGAGGTTCTTGGGGCATGGACTGTTCCATCACACTGTCCTGGTTTTGATAGTTAACTTGGAAGAAGCCACTAACCCAGTAAACAACGCTACTGGTTCCTGAATGCAAACACTGACATAGGTAGAGCGTAATTATTCTAGGATAGTTAAGCCTTTATATGGTGAGCGTACAAAAACTAACAACAACAAATAAAAGAGCAAATCTGATCATTATTAAAAAAAACACTTTTATTCTTGGAACTGAAGTGATGGCTTAGTGGTTATGAGGACTTGCTACTCTTCCAGAGACCTAGTCTATCAGGGCATAGTTTATCAGAGAAGAGCCATATTTAAGGCCTCAAGATTAATCACTATCAACAAAGAAATCTAGCACTGACTGCTGTCTGTTGTGTTCCCATGTATCATACCACATTATTTCTTTGTGACAGGCTATGTAAGGCAGCTGGTATAGTCACCATTCAGTGAATGCAGAGGCTAGTACTTGAACGCTTTAGCCATGAACAAGATCTTGAGAGAATTTAAAGATAGGCTTTGGCAGAGTGGAGGATCTGGTGCATGAACATTGCACCACAGTTACACAAGTGCTTTGACAGACTGAATATTCAAGGAACCGCTGGGAAAAACTGGATCCTCTAGAGAGAAGACTAACCATGTCCAGTTGTAAGTATTGTTTCTTTGCTATTTCCCAGTCAGCTAGCCAAAGTTAGACACATGTTCTATGAATTACAAGGATGTAGTGGAACAGAGACATGAGAAATAATGGACATGTATAACTCTTTCCCATAGAGTTGGGAAGGGAAATTTCACAGAGCCATACAGTGTTTAAGTGTGGTTCTCTAAAAGTAAGGTAATGTTTCTAAATATACAGGTTTGACCCATATAAAAATGCTAATACCTAAATGCTTCAAGCGAAGGAAGAGTTTTCCCAGTTGAATTAATGGAAACGAAATTTTATTCCTGGCTTGTATGCTTAGGAAAAAGAAACAGATGTCAGGCTAGGGTAGGGTAAGGCAGGGATATGTGTCAGAGTAATGAAGGACATGGTTAGTAACAGTTGCCTTCTCTAAACTCTTGTGGCCCTCAGGTTTGACATTACATGTTACAAAATTTAGTTCTTACCACTAATCAAAGGATCTGTGTAGGCATGAATATTTATGCTTATGAATTTCTGGTCATTCTCTTCCTGGTGTTGGGGAAGATATGCGTGTCTCTGTAAGGTCACTTCAGATGATTATCTTAGAATGCGGTTTGAACTGGTGGAGTCATTACAGACAATTTTACCAATACTTACAGTATGTGCATCACTGCCTCTTTTCAGAAACAAAAATGTTAAATAGCAGCCATTTGAGATGTTAAAGTAAGTCCTTAAATAGAAGGAAAGTAGGAAGTAAAGTATAATTGTATTTGATTAAACACACATGCAAGGATTCATTATAATTAAGACTCGCTGAAGTGTTTGAAAAGACAAATAGGAGGGAGAAAAGAAAATGCCTAGGTATTTTGGCAGATTGACTTAGCTAGTTCATTAGGAATGGATAAAAATGAACACTTTGGAATGATATAGGAGTTAATGACAAGTATAAAAATCACAAGTCCTCTTTTCACACCATGTTGGATTTGTGTGTTGTCTTAGAAAAGACAAACACAAAAAAGAGTTTCTTTTTTTATATGTATTTGTCTTTGTTCTTGAGAATTTTGTGCCTGTATATAATTAAATACAGTCATACACATACTCAATTTCCCTTCTCCAAGTCCCAGATTACCTTGAATCTGATCAGTGGTTATCCCCCCTCCCCCAAAAAAAAGCTGCATTTGACCTAGTTTTAGTCCACTACATTTCCACACATGCTAGACAGAACCTTCTGGGGAACCATATATTTCTTAATGACAGGCTGTATGTAGCATTGCCTTTGCCATGCCTAGGCACCTTGTCTCCATCCCCTTTGCTGGTGATGTTGCCCTGTTTGGCAGAGTTTAGGAAGGAGAACTTCCTTCTTCTCTTAGCACATTTAAACTTACTTTTTTTTTTTTTTTTAGCTCTGAGTCCCTTTGCCTCTTTTTCACCAATCCAAATTGAATTTCCCATGCTACCTCCAAGGATACAGCAGACATCTATCATTCCTCATAGAATCTAAGTCTAAAAAGCCAGCTGTATGGTTGGAACATGCTATATCTGTTGCCCATAATGACTTGCTGTCCTCATCTGTAAATTCAGGGGATTGGACCTGGACTGTGTAATCACTCAAATCCTTTCTAAGTCAACATTCCTTGTTTATCCCCTTAGTAAGGTGTTGCATATAATATTGAGCACTTCTGTGTGTTCAAAATATCTAATAAATCCTTTTGTCCACACTAAGTGTCATCCTCTGAGAGACGAATATGCTGTTTTTCGCCCTGTTACACCTAGCTAGGGCATTCAATTTATGTCTTCAAAGCCAAAAAAATTATCATTCTACTCAGAACCATTAAGTGTGCACAATGTTTGGAATGTGTTTGTGTTACCCATTATAAGGTTAAATGTTATGGGAAAGGGAAGGAGGAAAGACATTAATTGAATGTGACTGCCAGGAATCTCAGAGGATGGTGGAGAAACCCATGTCAGAACTGGTCAAGATGTTCTTCCATATTGAGCTCAGTGAAGGGAAACAAGGAAAGGTAGAGCTATAGATGTAATTTGTTATGTAAGTTTTCCTTTTCCTCTCCCACACTTGCATTCTCTTATTCCTGTCATTCTATCACCACCATCATCCCCAAATCATTTTGAGTGATAGGGAAAGAATCCAGATAAGATACCCAGCCAAGTACTTAAGTCTCAGAAACAAGCAAAATGTGCATCCCATAGCCACCAGAGAGTGCCAACAAAACAATGAATTTACCATCATTTTCACCAACATATACCTAGCTAAACAGCATAAGATCTAGCTCTCCCCAATTCCAAGTATACATTAGCTAGACTTAGCTACATAGTCTTCTTCTCAGAGCTTGCAGTTAAATTCTAATAAGTTTTTTTGGGGGGGAAATCAAAGGGCCTGTCTCTGGAATGGATTCATAGGCAGATCCAGCAGAAGAATTGGTTGGTGTGGTTTAGAATTAAATAATAATAAGAAGTGATAAGAGTTACTGTCCAAAAAGGAAATGATTATATTTGTAATAGACGTCAATCTTATTCATACTTCAGGGAAGTAAAATTAACCCCAAAGCCAAAATAGGAACCAGTTTTTAGTTTAGGGAATGAAAAGTGAACGTGAAGATTGGTTTAGGCAAGTGATAAATAACATACTTTTGCAAAGGTTGGGTTGGGCAAACGTTAAGTCAAAAATATTTCTTAGGTTTAAAATCACCAGGCAGAAAGTATCACTGCTTTAAAATTCTGCGTAAGTATATATGGAATTTACTAGACTGAAATTGGTATAATGTCTGCCAATATCAATACATAATAGATGCAAAGTGACTGGATTTTGCTAAAAGACTGTTTAGTAGAGGATTCCAACAAGATACTGATTCATTCAGTGTCTTACTGGTTAGGCTTTATTTGAAGTGTATTGCTCATAATATACTTTTAAAGTGTTCTAAGCAAGGGCTATTGGTATAGTTCAGTGTTGGAGTACATGCACAGAACCCTAAGTTCAGCTGCTAGCTCTGAAAGGGGGATGTCCTAAGTAGGTACCAAAAGCAGAGTTCAAATTCCTTCTCTATTGAAAAATGCCAGGAGTTCCATTTCACATTCCTTCATCCCCTGGTTGACCTTGCCATTCAAACCCATTAAAATAGAGAAAGAAAAAAAAAACGATGCCATAAGGCAGTAGTCAATCATTTGGTAGATACTGAGCATGCCAGGAGTACACCGAAGAGTCCAGTGCTTAAGTGTTCTTTTAGGACCAAAGTCTTATGGAACTGTGGTGGTAAATTCTGAAAAGGCAGCCATTTCAGCATCTCTAATGCTGTGTTTACCAAGCAAAGCACTGGCTTTTCTATTTAAAAGCAATTATCCAAGTCTGTAAGTTAGCTTTTACTTATGGAAGCCTGAAAGACAGAAGAACACTAGTCTTGGTTTCTTCTCTTTCAGCCTGTAAATATGTATGATGAAATGTGAATATTGTAATGCTTCTGCTCCTGTTCCCTG
Organism: Rhabdomys pumilio; assembly: GCA_030674055.1. Lineage (NCBI taxonomy): Eukaryota > Metazoa > Chordata > Mammalia > Rodentia > Muridae > Rhabdomys > Rhabdomys pumilio. The sequence goes on from JANHMN010000005.1 coordinate 16,797,642, forward strand.
CTTCATGTGAGAGCTCACGTCCAAGGACTCCATAAGCTCAAAGAAATGTCTGAAATTCTCTCACCTCCAAGGAAACTAAAAACTCAGTATAGTTTTTCATCCTTCTCAGCTCATTTACTTGTACCAGATGCCCTGAGTCATTTATTATTCTTCAAAATGCTGTAGTGCTACCTTAATTATCAGAAATATTTCAGAATTTATATTTTTCAGATGGTATGCCAGGGAGAAAAACATATATATATATATATATATATATATATATATATATATATATATATA
>JANHMN010000005.1:16797930-16809306 GCA_030674055.1 Rhabdomys pumilio
TATATATATATATATATATATATATATATATATATATATATATATATCGCCTGATTTTGACTTGCTCTTCCAAAGAAGGAAGAATCTTTGATAGGGAAACTAGAGAACATCTTGTTAACTCTCAGTGGACCAGAGGCCCACAGGAAGAGTAGTGAAGCATCATCCCCCTTGGTCATTGAGGTTGACTCTTCAAACCCAATGCCTGATGACATGGCTGCTGTGGTTCATACATAGAGGCTATTTTTAGAGGCAAGAATTCTCATTTCCCAAAAGTATAACCACAAGCTGTCTATTTGGAATGGATCACATTTATGCCCTCAGACAGTAGGAAATGCTCAGATCATGTCTGTGTACCCTTAGTTCCTGGGAGGAAATATGTGATATCTTGGTACACTCTCACCACAGGACCCTTTGCCTCCTGTCGATGGCCCTCATCTCGATGGGACAATTCTTTCACAAAGCAAGCAGTGGCATGAGGGTTCGCAGAGGCCTTTGAAGCTCATTTGCCTTCTAGAAAAAAATGAAATGATATTTCACCCTTATAGCATTTCACAGTGGTTTAAAACTGACACAGGGACAAGCATGCTTGTAATCTTTAGTGAAAAAGATGCCCTGGGTTAGTGGCCTCCAGAGGAAAGCTTGACTTGCTGGCTGGCCTTTCTGTTACACCCCTAGGCTTGCAGTGGGATGAGCATCTTGGTGTAACTTTTCTTATAACTGTAACTCTTTGGGTCCTTTAGTTTCTAAAACAGAGGCTTATTCAAGTAAAGCTGGAGACCCTTGAGGGGGTTTCGCAGCTCATCATTAACAGACTGGCAGACTAACCCAACAGAAAAGTAGTTGACTGTGTATTGGAAGAGGCTCCCTGGTTGTCTATGGGAGCCTCACGGAGCCATTTAGGTTACCATATCCTCTTGCATTAGTTGTCTCGTTTATTTAAGAATAGCAATTGTCTCCTCTACTCTTTGACTTTACTTCACTTTGCCAGAGATAAAGGGTCCAGAATGTGGAGATAAATATGGGATCTGCCTCTTAGTGTCACCCAATAAAGTGAATGGTGGCCCTTAGTCACTCACCCCATCTCTGCATCTGGTCTAGCTGTTTAGGCTCTGCATCCAAGTCCTTTCCGGGAATGAGCTGTTAGTATACCAGGGCAAGCATAGCAGGAAGAGATAGAGGCTGGGAAACATAAAATTCAGTGCATACAGTTCTTATTCCATTAGTTTATCCATTCCTTTCTATTATTGTCCAGATCCTGTGTTTATTACAAGTTAAGGCTAGAGTATTAAGTCCCTCCTTTTGGCACTATTCCAAACCCTAGCTAAATCTTACTGTAAATACCCTTTCATAAAGTTTTTATTTTGTATTCAGAGACAGAATCTCACTATCTGTACCAGGCTGGCCTCAAACTTGTAATTCTTCTGACTCAGCCTCTTGAATACTGGGATTATGGGTAAGCGCCACCATGTCCAGCCGTTTTACAAGCATTTAGGTTAAAAACAGACATGTTGCCTAATATCTCTCCTTAGTCTATCATACTGCTTTTATAAAATAAAATTAGTGATGCCTCTGCTGTTGCCTCTTAGGGTTCTGCAGAGGATCAACTGAGAAGACAGATAAGGAAGTGGTTTTAATTATTAAAATAATGCTAGTAGTAATCACAAAATAGGTAACAGTAAGGGATTATTGTTCCCTGTAATTAGTTGTACTTAGGCTATAACTGAATGGTAGCCTATACCTAAAACAATTAAGCATTCATTCTGTTCTTTACAAATATGTAGTATTTAAATATAAAACTGCAATGTATTCTTGTGTGAACTGTGTGTCACATACCAAGCTGAGAGCTTTATTCAATTTCCATAGCATATGCAGCGTAAGAGACAAGTAGAGGTATTACCATGCCTATCTCAGAGATAAGAAACATAAAGCTTAAAGAAGTCAAATAATTTGTTTACAGTCCTAAGGCTGGTGGGCAATAGTGTCCAGATTTGGAGCCAAGTTTTCTGACTCCAGAGTATAAGCCTTTAGCCCCCATGGTATGCCTCCTCTCTAAGAAAGACTAAAGGACTGTACAGTTTTAAGATACCAACTGAAAAACCCTTAATCTGGTCATTTAAAACTCAAATGCTCCAAAATCCAAAACAATTTGAGTGCCAACCTGAAGCCACAGAGTACAAAACTTTGTAGCATGATACATTGTTTCATGCACAGAGTAGTAAATACTCTGGACTGTGTATGTAAGGTAAATATGGCAGGGAAATGGGTTTTCTATTTAGACTTGGGTCCCATCCTTAGGATACCTCTTCATGTATTTGTACACATCCTAAAGCCCCTAGTCCCAAACATTTCAATTAAGGCAAACTCAACCTGTATCGGTAACATTACTGGAAATTTTCTAGAGAGCTGTCCTCTCAAATGGTTTGAATTCCATAGATTCCATCCTCAGCTCATCTTTCACATTCCAGTTTGTCTTACTATCTAGACATTTATTCAGTGGAGAGACTTCTCTTCATACATTTCAGCGTTTCCTTACCAAGATGCACTGAGATCCATGAAAGCTAGAAGTGGCAGAGAGAGTAGATATGAAGTCTGAGAGATGGGTGTGGAAGATGGAAGAGAGTTTCAGTGAGGGGCACCTATGGAAGCACAGCCTCTAGCAAGCAATCCCCCTACTACCCCCTCAACTAAACATCCTTGAGCACTTCCTTAGTGCACAGACCTTTCCTTGCCTTACTGTGAACATTCATATGGGTTTTCTCACATTTGAAAACATCAGACCCCGATCAATTTCTGGTACCTTGTTGTGTGGCCAAAGCACTTAATGACCTTACTGACAAGGCATATTCAACAAGCCCTTCACCTCTCTTGGTGTGGTGGGGGCTGCTGGCCCTTCTCCCTCAGCTTTTTCTTCTTCCTTAGATCATTATCATTATCCTGAACAGCAGAGTTCACATGTTAGAGAACTTAGTACCTTGTCAGGAAATACACTAAGCGCGATGTATGTATTTTTCTATGTCCATTCATCCACGTAATGAACATTTACTGAAAAATACCTTCCTTTGTGACAAATGCCATGCTAGCCACAGGTAATCAAGGCTGACTGCGTCACTTCTTTAGTCTATTACAGATGCAACAGGGAAATATATATTTGCAAATTATATATTGTAGAAAATTCTGTGAGAGGAGCATCCACAGAAGTCTAAAATGTAAATGCTGTTACCTTTATTTTTTATAGACTTAATAGTATTAGCCCCCATTTTTACAGGTAAGAAAGTTGAAGCTCAGTAAGGGTAAGCAACTTATACAGCATCCCACAGGTAGTATATTGGCTGGTTAGACATTTAAATCCATGCTGGTCATACTCCAAAGCTCACACTCTTAACTGCTGTGCAGCATGGCCTCCTTGGTGGGTAAAGAACATATATAGCCATTAATTCCAACCTTGTGCATTTGAGGTTCTGGCTTCATCTCAAAAGTGCAGAGTTTCCAATTGTTTCCAATTATTTGTGGCCGTGGTTTGGTGCATTTGTTCAAAGAAAGCGTGCATGCAAAGCGGGGGTCACATGTGAGGCCTTGTGGATGTACACAATGCATAAATCGTACTGGCATTCCAGAAAGTCCAAGATTCACTGGAGTTACCACATTTGTTTCCCATTAGCTTGTGCTACTCAAATACAAACAGTAAAGCATGTGTTTACATTACTGTGGACATGGAGGGCCATGCCCCCAAAACATTCCTTGCAGGTTGTATAAAGCTAAGCACCCAAACAATTCCAAATCAGTTTTTGTGAGCCCAGCTTAATAGCTTTAAAATGTAACTTGGATTCCCCACCCCCCCAAAAAAATTGCCTAGAAGAGGGTCTGTAAGCAGCCAAAGAGACATCAGCTAAATACCCAAACTATGTACCAAACCCCATATTTACATTATCTGTTTTATTACTTATCCATTATTATTTTGTAAATGTTAAAGAGCTTAGAGTCAAGAAAACTCTGAGCTGTGTAGCAACAGACATGGCATTATTGATCCCATTCTAATTGGCTGTCCAAAACTTATCAAAACAAATCCATTCATGATGAGACGGTTTGGTTATGTAAGACACAGTAGATGAAAAGCAAGCATGGACGTTCAGTGTTCAGAGCGTAGCCTTATTACCCCTTCTTGATTTTGTTTTGTTTTACTTTTGTAACAGGGGTCTCACTATGCAGCCTCGGCTTCCCTGGAACTCCCTAAGTAGACTATGCAATCCTCTAACTCACAGAGATCCAATTACCTCTCTGCTGGGCTGCTGGAATTAAGGCGTGCACCACCACACCTAGTTTTATTGCCCTTTCTTTACTTTCCCACCCAATAGTAAAAGTCTTTCCCATCAAGTTATAGTTCACACCTAGCCTCTAAGAAAATGTCATGGAGTAGGAAGTTACCAGAAACCAAGGCAACCGAATTGAAAAGGGGAAACTGAACCTCTCAGATGTCTTTACCTAACTAGTACTTTTCTTACAGAGCTTAGGACTTAAGGACTTAATGATGTCTTTTTTTTTTTTTTTTTTTTACTAAGATACTTATTAATCACCCAGTAACTTAGTCTTATATACTTTCTGAGGCTCAGAGTGTTCCCTTGATGAAGAAAATGGGGATGGCAGTCTTTCCTGCCACACAAATTGGAGGACAGCATTCCAAAGGACTTTGTGACTATGTGAGAGAACATGTGCTCAGTCTCAGCCCAGTGTGAGGCTGATAAGACTCTTGCCCTTGCAATCAGGACAGTAACAAGAGGCACATTGTCTGTACCATATAGACAGATCAAGAGGGGTTTCTCCCATGGGCCTCATTGCAGCATACTTGATCCCCATAAGAACAAGAAGTATATTATTCTGATCTTTGTTCTCTTGTCAACCAGGCATGAAAAGAACGTTGACCAAATTGTGTTGTCTCATGATGCAGTGACCCTTTGTGGATATGTATTTAAGAATATGAAATTGATATATTCTAGAAAGCCTTTATTTCCTGTACCATGTTTCTAATTTTCTTACATAATTATGTCAGGGTTGTGTTTCCTTTTATTGCATGAACCTGAGTACCTGTTTCTATGCTTACTTTTTAATGTTTGCTTTTCTAATCAAATGAAGTCAATCACCTTTGTAGAAGAGACCTTTCATTCTCCTCAGAAGGGGATTTTTTTATTAACTATGAGGGCAAAGGGTCATGATGGCCATACCTCAGGGAAAAGAAAAATGTCATTGTGTTCTACTCTTTTCACAAACTGGTTTGAAGAGTAATGACAAGGATTCCAACAAGCATAATCATGTACATCTTCCCAGCACAATTCAAGTCCAAAGCCAGCTCGAGAGTTTCTAAGATGTAGAGTAATATTGAGAAACCTCTAATAAAGAGTTGACATAAACCGTAAATCTCAGTTACTTTGGAAGCTGAGGCAGGGGGATATCTTTGAACTCTAAGTGTGAGACCAGCCAGGGAACATTCTAAATCATGATCCCCCAAAAACAAACAACAAAAGTACCTAATCTGGGCTTCACTCACATCAAGATTCTGGAAGCCAGGTGTATTTAGAAATACAGATGTGTTTTCTCTTTAAGATGTTATAAATCCAGCTTAGAACCTCACACTTGCCAAACTTTCTGGAACTTACCACTGAGCTACATCCCCAGCCCAGGGAGCCTCATTTCCAGCTAGCATCTTAGATGATATTTATAGAAATTTTAGTTTTATTCCCATGGTTGTCTATGGACTCTGAGTACATACTCTTTAACCTAGCAAGCCTACTAAAAGAGATGATAAAAAATGTGAAGGGATATGAATACACTTGATGAGAATAACTATGCGTGGAAAGTCAGACGTAGCCATAATGCAAACATTCAATGCTGAAAAACAGTTAAGGAAATTTTGATAAATTCCTGAATTACTGTATTTTTTTTTACTACAGTTCAAATACTATAGTGTTCCTATTCATTCATTGTAAAACTTCCACGAGATAAACACTTTCTCACATTTTGTTTTTGGGAGATTAAGCAGCTTATCTGAAAATATAATGTTTAATTGCTGGGAAAACCAGGATTGCAACCCAAGTATGCATGATTAAAAATTCAAGATTTACTATGTAAAAGTCATCAATTTAAAGCCTTACTTTAAAAAAAATACCACAAACAGTGTAGAGTTTTACACACAAAGGGCTTGCCCCTTGTTTCTCTTTCCTTTTACTTTTCCATATATATGTTGTATTAATCAGCTTTCTGTTACTATGACAAAATCCTTGAGACGGTTAACTAGTAAGGACGAAGGGGTATTTTTCCACTCATGGTTTCACAGTTCCAGTCCATGGGCAATTGCTTTTGTGCCCATGGAGAAGCAGAGCAGCAAGGTAATGAATACATTGTAGAGGGGCTGCCTCACCCACTTCACAGAAGCCAGGAAGGAGGTTCCGAACAGGCTTAGAACCCGATGTCCTCTTCAAAGGCCCAGTGACCTAACTTCTTTCCACTAGGCCCCACCTCCTTCCTTAAGTTTCTGTCCTCTCTCAGTAACGCCATTTTTTTTTCTGGAGACTAAACCTTTACTATATGAACATGGTGGGGATGGTATTTAAGATTCAAAGCCTGCCAGTAGTGTGATACATGGCAGCAAAAAGATTATGAGATCAAGGCCAACCTGGGCTAAGTTGTAAGATTATGTCTTAGAAGACAAAGAAAAAAAAGATATATGAGAAACACAACATGGTACTTTACACATTAAAAAAAGATTTTAAAATAAAACCAAGGCATATGCCTATAGTCTTAGCATTACAGAGATCGAGGTAGGAGAATCCCAAATTTGAGGCCAAATCTGGGATACATAGCAAGAATTTTTGTCAAATTCAATGCATAAATATATATTTACAATATGCTTAACCAACTGTAACAGTTCAAACAGAGGGTAGCAGCTATAGACAATGCTGGGTTGTGAATGGTCTTTTCCACTCTGCATATGTGAATCCATGTGTGGCAGATGCTTCAGGTCTACAGCCTAGCTGTATGGACAGTGAATGAAACAGTCAGATTTGTGTTTTAATAATATTTGACATTGGTAATCACTTATTCTGAGCCAAAGGCTTATTTTTAAAAGCTGACAGGATACTATCCTTTGCAAATGACAAACAGTTCGTCGACAACACTAAGCCTTTTGTGTTACCTGTGCTTATGTACTGGTCTCTCCCAATCTTGTTTTTTATAAAGTAAACGTTAAGTCTGAAAGACATTGTAAATAGTGAGAGAACAAAAGGACAATATTGTGAAATGGAACTAGCTGATTGGACTTCTGAGCTAAAATCAAAGCTGCATTAAATTCATATCCATTCATGGGAATTCTTCTTCAGACCCATTGTCTTTCTTTCAACCCTCTTCTTCATTTTCTTCAAAAACTATAGTTTTCCTGGTTTGAATTTGTTTTGTTGGTGTGTGAGGACTAGACTCCTCAGTTGCTGTCCATGTGAAATTACTAGGAAACCTGCCACAGTCTCCTTTCCAGACTGAATTTCTCTCCAAAATGAACATAATCTAAGACCTAAAGTGCTACCTCCTTGGCAAAATTTTAAGGCCTTTTTTTTTTTCAAGTCTCACCTTATTTTAACAGAGCTATCCAGTAGTACTGGAAACATTTATGAAAGGTTGGAAATGGTCTCTCAAAATAAGCTACTGGTCTTAATCAGGGTCATCCAAAAGCGTTTCAGCTTGGCTGGAGAAATGGTTCATTTGGTAAGAGTACTTGTTACTCTTTCAAAGGATCCAGATCCAGTTCTCAACACCACCACAATGGCTCACAACCACTATAACTCCAATTCTAGGAGATCAGAAACCATCTACTGGCCTCTGCAGGCACCAAGCATGCATGTGGTACACATATACACATGAATATACATAAAATAAAAATAAATAGTTTTTTTAAAGGGGGTTTTGCTATCCATTTCTAAGTTCTACAATTAACCCTGGCTTTGAGGTTCGTTTCCTTTTCTATTTGGTTATGGAAGTAACTTTAAAGGTCTACCATGCTACTTCATTTGCTTCCATTCAATTACACGTTTACTGAGTGTCTACTATATGCTAGATAGTTCCTTAAGTGCTGCGGGGTTCAAAAACACATTAGATAAAGACCCTAGCAGCTCCAGTCTGGTAGTGGAGAAAATCATAAATATACATAAGTAATGCCAGATTACATATAGAAACTGCTATTTAGGGGGCAGAGATAAAAGCAACACTCATGGGAGACAGAGGAGGAGAATTAAAATGATCATCTGCCAAGAAGGCTTTATTAAGGACATGGCACTTGAACTTGGCTTGAAAACCTGGCAGCCTTTCAATAGACAGAAATGAACAACAGCTCATAGTATGTTCTCAGTTAATGTCTACTGAAGGTATTAATAAAAAGCTCAAATGTGAGATGTGCTTAAAAAATAGCAAGTTCACTAATATATACCTAACCACAAAATCTCCTCATGTAAAAAATTCTAATGCAAACAGTCCGTGTTATACACAAAGGATGCATTCTTGAAAATTAACATGAAATGCTTATGTCAAAAGCAATTTTCCCATATGAAATAATGGTTAAGGATGGATCTGAAGTTTTAGTTAAACTATAGCGATGTTTGTTATAGCATAGACTCACCATTCTCAAAGAATGGTCTATGGATTCCGGAAGTTCCTGAACTCCAGAGGGCCACAAGATCGAAACTACTTTCACAACAATACTAAAAATTTATTTGTTGTTTTCACTGTGTTGATATTTGCCAAAGCACTGACTAGGGAGACTGTTGGCACCACTGTATAAATAAAAGCAGTGACAGTGACACTGAAATGCAATTGTCACCATAATCATCATTACGTATGTTTGCAGGAAAATAAATGGCAGTCACCTAAGAAGTTATGAAAATAACTGAATTTATTAAGCCTCAACCCTTTATTGCAATTACTTAATAGTTTTGGGTATAAACTCAAAGTACACAAAGTATTTATGCTTCAGCTATATGCCAGTGTGCATCTCAAGGAAACACTCTTGGAAGATTAGTGATGGGAACTAAATTTAGCCCCCTTTCATCGTTTGTGTTTTTGAATTCCATAATAGTTTGGGTTATGAAATGGGAGGTACACAAAGTATGCTTCCACTGTACACCAGTGTACATTTCAAGGAACTCTATACATCATTGTCTTGAAAAGGAACAAAGAGAGACTGTCAGCAGGAGGAAAATAACTACTCATATTTATTGCTAATGATAAAACCCTAGCTTTCAAGAGAAGACTAAGAATTGGCAAGAGCATGAGGCAGCTGGCCACACTGTATCCACAGTCCCAAAGCACAAATGGGAGTTCTCAGCTTGCTCTCTCCTTTTTATACAGTCTGAGACTCCAACCATGGGATGGTGGTATCCACAGTTAGGATAGATCTTTCTACCTCTACTAACCTAATCTAGAAAATCCTTCACAGGCATGCCCAGAGACTTTCCTCCATGCTCTAACATGTATAAGCATTTTTACATATAGTTAAATTTGAAGATGAGTTTTTAGTGGAATCTTGCTGTTACACAAACTGGTGTTAAACTCTGAACCCATGCAATTTTTCTGCTTCAACTTCTCTCATAGCTGATGCTACTAGTGTATGCTACTATGTACAGCCTGTTGAAAACAGTTGTTAAAAGATGTATACTTTGTGGTAACACATTCTTCTAACGCTACCAGAAAAAAAATGAAGGAGAGTTTCTACAGACCTATTATTCTCTTTCAGCTCCTGAGAACCATGTCTGTGCCCAAGGGTAAAGTTCTGGATAAAAGCCTGGATGAGGAAGGACTTGAAAGTGGAGACTGCGGTGATGATGAAGATGAGTGCATCGGAAGCTCTGGTGATGGGATGATGAAAGTGAAGAATCAACTGCGCTTCCTTGCAGGTAATTGGCTGAAAATGCTGATGCTCTCAGAGCCTAAAAACTCAATTTCTTTCTAGACCACTGCTAAAATCCCTGCAGCACACAATGCCATGAGCTCTTTTAGGAAAAGTTGATACTCTCAAAAGGTGAAGCTTTCAGGAAGGTTCCCACCCCAAGCCTCCATGTCTGACCCTGAGTAGACCAGAAAGGCATTGTCTAAAAGTGAATTGAGCCGGTCAGTGTGTTCTGTTTTCCCATTGGAGCTGTCCTTAGGCCTTCTTGGTTATACAAAGAAATGCTGCCTTGGGAATCTTGTGCAAACCTACAGTGAATCTTGGGGTTGTAGTGGGGTACAATACTTGCATCTCCTGTGCGAGGTACTAGGTTTAATCCCCAAAACGACAAAAAAGGAAGCACACCAACAATGAAATAACTTTAAAGGAAGAGCTATGGGCTGGCCTCTCCTTCAAACAACATGTCTATTTTCTTTTCTCAAAGCAGTCTGGTACAGTTACAACATATCACTGTATTGCTAGATAAAACAATAGCAATAGAAAAGAGAAATACCAGGGATGCTGGAGTCAATAAGGAGATGCAACAACAACTAATCTCCTCATATTTGTTGTGTCTCAGAGTTTCTAAGTCCTTTCATGTTGACATGTATTCTTCCACTATAAATCCTTCCTGAAAAAAAAATGGGCTCAAAGAAGGACTGAGATTTCTCTACGTGGGAGAAATGGACTTTCACTACCAAGCCCTTTCCTCCTCAGCACATAGCTTCTGTCTGAAACTCTATTATCCGGGGCCTCCTGTTTCTCTCATAGCCTCATTCCCTTAACTAACTGCTATCTATTCTCATCCAGCCCTAAAAGCTGGTTGCCAGCCAGAGGTCTAATTTTAAGCCTCTTCTTCATCCCTCTTCTCTAGAGAGAACACACACATCGCATCCACTCTCCCTCTTTAATGTTTTCTTGGAATCAATTCTATTTCATTGAAATCTTGCCTCTTAACAAAATTTTATGTGTACTGTAAGCATCATTAATTAGGTCCAATTTGGTCAAGAGCAGATGTCCATTTTCCATCTTGTCTGCCTAAAGCAGCACCTCTTCATTTTCCCCAGACACTCCCCAGCCCTGGAAAACGGTATTTTCCTTTGAGGCTCCTGAGTTTCACTGCTTCAAAATTCATATAAAGTAGAATTGTACACTGAGTGCCCTTCTCTGATTCTCTTAATATAATGTTCTCAAGCTCCTTTCATGGGTAGGGTATGGTGGCATGATTTCTTCCTCCTCCATTTCTTGGATTGTATTTTGTTTTTTGAGTCAACATCCTAGGATAGCCCCAAACTTAATACATACCTGAAAGTGACCTTGAATTGCTGATCCTCCTGCCTCCACTCCAACACCCCTAGTGCAGGCATGTACCACACACACACACACACACACACACACACACACACACACACACACAC
>JANHMN010000005.1:16809316-16822645 GCA_030674055.1 Rhabdomys pumilio
CACACACACACACACACACACACACACACACACACACACACACACACAAACACTTGTATTATTTATCCTTCTTCCTTTTAAGTTTCTTCTTCTTCTCCTTCTCCTCCTCTTTCTCCTTCTTCTTTTCCTTCTTCTCCTCTTCCTCCTCTTCCTCATCCTCTTCCTCCTCCTTCTTCTTTTCTTTCACTACTGTAAAGATGACATAAAATCACTCAGTATCAACTGTTCTCCTAAGTTACCAGGCCATACCTCCATTGGGTCACTAATGTTTTATATCTGACTTTCTCACCATTATCCCCAATTTTATATGTCAGACATCAAATTTATGAAGTGACTATCTCTAACTGGTTCTCCTTTGATAACCTCTCTTTTCCAAATGCTACCACACTTCTCTTGGTCGCTGAGCCTTAACCTAAAGTCATCTTTGGTTCTTTTTTCTTCCTTGTTCCTCATATGCAGTTGCTCACTGAATCCATGTTGATTCTTTCTTTGTTACTTTTTCTGTTTCTATCATCACTTCCTCTCATTCCCTTCTCCCATCCTCCTGCATAGGATATTGCAATCAAATTCTAAGTGTCCTATGGGATTCCAGGCTAAGGCAGGAGTATTGTGAGCCTTAGGTGAACAAATTAGCAAACAAAGAATTACAGACCCAGGGAGAGGAGCCCAACAATTCATCATGCACAGATGACATGTTAATCTTTCTGAAGCATCTTATACTCTCCCTAGCTCAGCTGCCTTCATCCTTTCCCCCATTGCTTTGAAGATAAAGCTCTGATCCTCCGCCGAATTCTGAGAGACTTGTAGTCTAGCCCTAACTAACCTTCTGGCAATATTTTCTACCATTAGCCACATATACACCCTTTACTTCAGCTTTAAAAGCTGTATTTGTGCCCCATGAACCCCATAAACATGCTGTGCTGCTTTCTATCTTCATACCAGTGTCCATGTTTATGTCTATAAAGATAAGCCTCTTTTATTCCTTCTTAAATCATACCTGACCCCAACAGTTCATTTCACATAAGATTCAGGGACAAGAAAGTTGTTTTGCTATAAAGCAAGCTTATATTTGACTTCTTCCTACATGTTAGTATGACTTAGAGAAAAAATCCGTAAGTTTTATCACTTCCAACTCTTTACTCATCAAATGGGGATCATACCTTAACTTCATGGCTCTATTGCACGAACATATCAAGGGAACGGTTAACAACATGGACCACTAGGTGCTCCATAATTGTTAGCTTCCCTCCTAAAATCTTTTAAAACCAATGGATATATGGAAAATAGTTATCTGAATTATTGAAATAAGCTCTGCCAATGCTTTCAAGATATACTCTAGAGTGATTTCCTGGTTCCATGAGGGCAGATTCAGGACTGATATCCAGGCAGTCTGGTTTTAGAGACTATTACTGTCAGACAAATCTACTCAAATGTTTTCTTTGCTCCTCAGTGTAACCATGAAAACATGAAAATGAGTTATGTATTATGCTACATATTAAACATACTTTGTCTGAAAGTCCCATATCCAAAACATTATAAAATTCAAACCTTCTGAGAGTCAACGTGGTGCTCAAATGGTGTCAAATATTTAGATTAGAGATGTCCAACCAGTAAAGACCACAAAAATATCCTATAATCCATAACAAACAAATAAACAAAAGTCAAAACCTGAAACACTTTGGGTCCTAAGCCCCTATAGCAACTCTAGTGACCATATACATTATACAAATTTTCCAGATGACTCACCAAAATATTAACTCGTCCTAGCATTTGTCCTGAGCTCACAGAACTGCTCATTTCAACTCAGGGTTTTCTGCCTGGAAGCCTTGTCTCTATTCATTTTTTAAAAATGTTCTATAATTCCAAGGTGACCTAAGTTTTGTAGGCAGTGCTTGGCAATATTGTATCCTTGGTTTCCTGTTGTTTACATGCACATTGATCCTCTCGAAAAACTGATAAACTTACTAAAGTTTATAAGGCATGGCTAACCTTAAGAGCTTTGTAAACAATAAAATACTATGCTGAAGGTAGTTGATTGAATTTACAGGGATAATGATGCCCTGCTTCTAAAGTAGTCCATGTGCCTACCCTGATCAGTGATTCTACCAGCCTGTGGTTCCTTGGGTCTCCTTTAAAACACTTCATGTGGAGAAGAAACTCACTGCCAATCTGTCACGCTCAAGGCACAATAGCTATTTGGAACAACAGCCTATACACATTGGTTAGCTGTTATATAATTTTGCCGAAAATCTGGGTGGATGCCATGTGGTCCTGGTGATTCATCTTCATCCATTTATTTAGTCAACTTGACTTGGAACATGATGTGCATTTACCATTTCATTTAGTACTGCAAATTACCTCCTCCAGAAGGCAACTTTGGAATAAAGAGCATGGCTTAGAGTCTGTTCAGTTCTCTTGCATCTCCCTTTTGTCCCTGAACAGACCTTTTACATCATAACCAGTGGAGTGATCCTATTGGCTGAATTTCCTGGCTCGCTTCTTCCTTTCTTTTGATATACTGCATGTAATACAGTTCTATTCTTGAGCTGTGTTTCTAACTCCCATGTGTCCTAATGAAAGTCCCTTTCACTGTTTAGGAGTCAATTTCTACATCTGTAACATAAAGACAATGCCTAAACAATTCTTACAGACTTGTCTACTGCCAACTGTCTGTGATCATTTCTTTGGCTGTGGTTCCTGCCAAGACACTTACAGGAGTCTTTGGGGGATACCTTTTTATGTGTTTCCATCTAACTAGCAGGTTCTCTGTTCTCTTCTGTGATATATTGCTCCTATTCTAACCACTCTGACATTTTCAATCAGGAAACTCAGCCTTCTTACAAAGAATTACCTGCACCTAGCCATCAGCATACTTGGATAACAGCATATTACTAAGAAAATTTTATATGTGTCCAAGCTTTCTGGGGTATATTCACTTTTAAAACTCATCCTAAATTTTGTTAAATGCTTTTTTTTTAAAAGCTCCTGCCTCCATCCTTTCCTTCTTTTATTCCAACTTTTTCCTTCAATGTTTTACAGATTTTAATTTGTTCGGGGATGAGCTTATGATTGATGTTTTGATGGTTTATTTGGTTTAGTGGCGTTGAGAAAGAGTTTTACAGCATACCCCAGGGTAGCCTTGAACTGCCCCCAAATTCTCCTGCTTCAGCTGGGATTGTAGACATGGAATACCAAGCCCAATGCACTGCAATTCTTATTTCTACATTAAAAATAGCAATTTTCAGGGTAACTACTCTTTTCTGATTGTTGCCTTAATTTTTTTTTTTTTTTTGTGAGATGGCTGTAAAGCAATATCTCACCCAGTTACATCTTTACCTATGCCTTACCAAGTGTAGTATGTTTTCCTCTTGATGAGTGTCTTAGTCTATTTATGCTGCTGTTAACAAATACTTTAGACTGGGTGCTTTTTAAAGAACAGCAATTAATTTCTCACAGTTCTGGTGGCTAGGAAGTCTAACATCAAAGCATCATCATTTGGTATCTGCCAGAGTCCTTCTTGATGCCTTCTTAGATGGCGGAAGATGCAAATGCTGATTCCTCACCTGGTAGAAGAGATGGAAGGGCAAAAATGAGCAAGTTTAGCATTCTCCCCCGCTACCAGTCCTGTTGTAAGGGACTACTCTGCTGCATGGAAGCAGAGCTCACACATCCTTATCACCTGCTAACACCACTACCACTACTACAATACTGCTGTATGGGGAATTGAGTTTGGAGGGCACATGAGTTTTCAAATCACACCACTCGTGTACTTCCTCTCTCCTCTCCTGCTTCCACATCTGAGAATGGGGGTAACATTAGGTCTTATTATAGAGCATTGTGTATCTTAAAACAAAAGATATATGTAGAACATAGAGCTCAGTCCCCAGTACTCCAACACTTAAAACCAGATGCTATGAAGGGTGCTGGGGTTTTTTGTTTGTTTGTTTGTTTGTTTGTTTGTTTCTGTGGATGCTGATAGGATCTCAAAGAGCCAATGGATATAAACCAGCACTGTCTTAGAGACCAACTATAGTAATAAATTCAAAGCATCCTATCACTTGGGAGGTGGAGACATGATCAGAAATTTAAGGTTATCTTCTACTATACAGGCTATACAGGAAGTTTGAGACCAGGCTGGGTGGGACACATGAAAATTTGTCTGAAAATAAAGAACTGGCTTCTTGTTTGTTTATTTAAAACAGATGATAAACCATTAAAAATCAAGCAACTAGCCTGCAGCTATATATACTGACCTCTTCCTATTCAACTTGACTTCAAAGCTTTAACCAATTAAAACCAATTAAAACCAATGCAGTATTTCGTGTCCACAGATATTTCTTCTAAAAAAAAATGCTTGCTCCGGAAAACTTCCAGTCTCTCGGATATTCATGTGGGGACTGCAAATGAAACCTGTTCTTTGTTCATTAGCTAGATGACTTTGAAGATGAAACCTAGGCCATTGCAGGTCCCATTTAGCATTTTCCCTGTCCAGGTTAGGTAGTGAGCTGATCTTAGCTCACCTCCTCCTAGTGGTCTTGTACAAGTGGCTATAGGATTCTTCAACCATAGAACCATTAGTTCCATATCAAATATTCTTTCTCTGCAATTAGTTTATGCTTGAAAGGTAAAATGACAACTTTAAATAAATATTAATTAGGAACTACTTTAAAGCCACTTGCTTTTTTTTTTTTAATTTCTATTTTTTTTTCTTGCGATAAGGTCTCATGTACCTCTGGTTGGTCTTCAACTTACTATGTAGCATAGAATCGCCTTGAATTTCTGATTTTTCTGCATCTACTTCCCAAACGATAAGATTACAGGCATCTGCCATCACACTTGGCCTCTTTTCAATGCTTTTTTTTTTCTTAATGAACAAGTACAACGAACAAGCTTGTGGCATAATAAAGGGATGGACATTTCAATGATGTATTCTTCTAAACTGTCAAGTCAAATCCTCACAAATGTGAACTGGTAAGCACTGTGTATTAAGAAATTCATTGATGGGTTGGACTTGTGAAAGGGATAAAACCAGGGAAAGAACTTTATGATAGGCCTTTTTATCCCAGGCGACATCTGCAGACAGAGAGCTTTTGGATGAATGAATAACCCGGGTTGTTGTTTTCATGGGCGGCATGTTGAGTCCAGTGCTGAGCTCAAAATACATTAGAAGCTTGAAATACAATGCAGATAGAATAATGTATCTATCTACATTGACCAGCTGGCAACAGATTCAGTCATAAACTACAGTAGTTTCCCAAAATGGACTCTGCAGTTTGAACAACCTAGTTTTCATTCCTCTGTACTCTGAAAACATACCATACGGAGCTTTGACACTTAAGTTACAGGTTGGTTCTTGCTAAGTAATCCATGTTTGGAACTCTCAGGCAAGATCTTCTATTTATTAGGATATCAGTCCCTTTGAATACATGGCTTCAATGCAAAAGGAGCCAATCTATCTACTAGGAAGTGGGTGCTATCTAATGAGTATGGGGACATTCTCAATACACGGGACATTGAAGCTTCAAACATTAAAAACATCATTTAGTTCACAGAATCAAGGAAACTGGACCTGTTATTTCCCAATGTGGTAACTTTTAGACAGCGTCCCTTAGCTCCAAAGAAAACTTCAGGCATGTTATCAGCATTTGTGAAAGTGCTGCTAACATGCCTGCCCAGCTTACTAGTTGCTGAACCACATGTGATGGTGGATAGAAACATATTTATAAAATTATAAAGTAGGCCAGGTGGTGGTGGCGCACGCCTTTAATCCCAGCACTTGGGAGGCAGAGGCAGGCGGATTTCTGAGTTCGAGGCCAGCCTGGTCTACAGAGTGAGTTCCAGGACAGCCAGGGATACACAGAGAAACTCTGTCTCGAAAAACAAAACAAAAAAAAATTATAAAGCAGAGTGCCCATGTTAACTAATATGACTATCATTTAGTACCATTGGGTTCTAAGTAATTTTTTTAATTTGCAAAAGCCTTCAACTAAAATGAAAAAAAATACAAATGTTCTGTCCAGCAATATTATACTTGTATTCTCTTCTCCATTCCTCAAAAGGGGGCATTCAGTTACTCTTTAAATTGTTTTTAACCCAGGGTGATTTAAAGTAAGAAAGTATTTGAACAATGCCAACTATGTCTTCTGAGTTGTGCAAATAACCACAGAGTCAAAACAGTAGTAGGTACCTACATCTTGAAAGAATCACAGCTAGCTATGGTTTGTTTTCTTTGACAGTAGGGCAGTAAGGGCAGGGGTGGACAGCTTGTTGGGGAGGGTCAAGAAAGGGCCCTTGATGCTTTCCATTATACCTTGTTCGTTGCTACAAACTGCCTGCTTTCATGTCTAGGTCTTTGCTTTTAGGGAGTTAATACCTTGGGGAAGCCGAAGGAAGCAAAGCTCACTATAATAACACTCTTCCCACACACAGACCAGGTGCTTCTTGCTAATAGATTGACAAGACAACCAATTTCAACTCTCCCTAAGAGCTTTGTGCAGCTTCTCCAGCTTATAAGGAAGGACTTAGATGTTAGCTTTAGTAGTGATATTACCTGCCAATTGAGACATATACCAAGAAAGGAGCCTTCCAAATGTCTTAGTGTTAGGGTGTTACCAAAGGTAAGCTGGTGATAGATGAGAAGAAGGGAAGTAGAAATCTTTTTATAAAGTTATCACAGTTTTTTGTGTTTTCAGGAGTTTGTTATTTGGGATGAGATTATTCTGACGTTTGATTTTCCAGGTCTCTACCTTGTGATACCTCGCCATAGGACCCTTGGGGTATGAATGCCTTAATACCCAGGGAAATTGTGGGGGTTTTGTTTGTTTGGTTGGTTGGTTTTTGTGGTTTTGTTTTGGTTTGGTTGGTTGGTTGGTTTGGGTTTTTGAGACAGGCTTTCTCTGTGTATCAGCCCTGGTTGTTCTGGAACTCTGTAGACCAGGCTGGCCTTGAACTCAGAAATCTGCCTGCCTCTGCCTCCTGAGTGCTGGGATTAAAGGCGTGTGCCACTACATCCCAACATCAAGGATAATTATTTATAATATTATGGTTAATATGAACAACTTAAGATTATTACATTTTGTAATCATATTTCAACTAAAAATATTAATTATGAATTTGGCTACCTAGGGTGTAATCAGTTTCCTCTTGGGGGAGGGGGCGAACAATGCTGACCACTTTAGTGCCAGCCTCAACTAAACTTTGTAAATATAGATAGAAAGGAAGGGGACAGCCAGGGACAGTCCTCAGCTTGTAGATAAATAGAGGAAGAACGAGGCAGAAACTGGCAATGTCAAAGCTTCTATCTGTGCTGGCAAGCAGAAGGGAAGAGATTCCTATGTGCTAATATCTTCAAGGGGTCCGGGACAATGAGTTTGAGTGCCATCAAATGGGATGGTCTTGCCTGCTGGAGAAGATATTAGAGAGAAAGATGCGGGTTTCTACTTAAATCAATGCTGCTGTTGGAAATTTCCCTGAAAAATGATGGAGATCTGACAACGTGATCTATGAATTTTTCTCAATTTAGATTTTTTTCTAATTTTATGGAGTTTTTTGGTTGATTTGTTGTTGTTGTCATGGTCATTGTTGTTTTGTTTTGAGACACAGTTATATACTGTAGCCTAGACTCACCTCAAAACTATAATAGTCCTCCGTGTCTCAGCCTCTCAAGGGCTGGGCTTACAAATGTGAACCACCATGTTCAGTTTTTTTTTTTTAATTTATAGTTCTGATAATTTCCAAATATACTGGTTTTTATTTTTTTATTAAAAAAAATCCTAATGTACATGGATGATTTTAAGCCTTTAAGGTAAGAACGGGAGTGCTAGCGTAGACTCTCTTCATTTGTAACTTGTGGGTGGACTTAAGCAGTGATATAATTACCAAATACATAAAAACAGAGTGGAGGTTGCCCTACAAATGTGAGTATCTGCAGGCAGCCTGTGTGTGAGAGCAGGGGGAAATCTCATTAGCACCTTCAGGATGGCTTTCCGAGTAAAGTGATTTGCCCAAGTACCCATGAGCTCCTGGGAGAGTTTCAAGCATGTCTTTTTCATCCTATATCTACATTTTTTTATCCTGAAGGTGCTAATGAGATTTTTCTCCTGCTCACAGACTACCCCAGACACCAGAATTTGGAGGCAAGCGTCTACACCACTTTTATTTACTTAGTAATTATATTGCTGATCAGGTCCATCAATGAGCTACAAATTAGGAAAGTCTGTTTATGCTGGGTCCTCTGCCCCCATTTTTACCCTAAGGACTCAGCTGTCAGTCACCAAGCTTACCACCCTCACCCCCACATACACACACATACCTGCTTAGTAGATGTTATTTAATAAGTGTTCAATAAACATTTCAGGATAGAGGCAAAAAGCTCACTGTTAGAATGCTTACCTACCATGTGGGAAGCCCTGGGTTTTATCCCCAGTATCACAAAGTAAATAGATAGATATTTTAATTATTCATGTGCAGTGCTAGTATGATTTTTTTTACAGTCCTGAGGACTTCATGCTTGCTAAGTAAGCACCTTACCACTGAGCCACAGCCCAAACCCTGTGTGTAATATTTAGTTTTCACATCTGCTTGCTTTCAACCCGTATTTGGCAGGGTATCAAAGTATCCCCGCTCTCACTATCTTATGAACTGACTCCTCCTTCCAGTGCTCCTCTAGCTTCCCATAGCTGGACCTGTAAGGACTGGGATAAGAGATCCTTGCTCTACTCTCGAAAGGTGTAGGAATTCAGTCAAGTAAGCAATTCAGGACAGGCACTAAGTGAGCATCTGTAACCAGAAAGCATAAAGAGAAGGGTGGGAAGTACAAGGAAGAATTTAATCAGTGTCAATGGGGAGATGTTAGAATTTAAGGATCAGTGTTCGGTCTACACGAGATGAGGGTTGGGGAGATGTGGCCATCGTCTCTGGTCTAGTGGTCAGACACATGGAAGATGAGAGTAGAACTGGAAGCCACTGCATGGGATTTATAAGGAGTCATACTTTGACTGATGAAAGGATGAACTTTCCTACCCTTTTGGCAATTCCTCAGTGGAATGAATGACTTACCATAGGAAACAATCAGCTCCTTACTATAAGGGCGTGTAGGTAGTATTCATTAAACAAAATATATTTGAAAGATTAGTCTAATGGGCATAAAGTGAGTGTGGATTAATACTTCTATCAAACCTCCATTTCCAAGACATTGAAAAGCTCTGACATGGCATGGTTGTATGTAAGTAGAGCAAAAGAAAATGACGGTAGAACAAAATAGCTTTTCAGCCTAGAAGAAGGAAGGAAGAATAGAAAGCAGAATCTCTGGTTATTTGTATTGGAACACATGTCACCAATTACAATTTTCTGTAACTATTTTTCTAAGCAAATGGCTCCTTAAGAATGGCACAGATTTTACCAGAGAATCCTTTCATCATCCTCTGTCACTCACAGCCTTTGGAGATGTCTTTCTTCTATTAGACAATAGGTCTTATTTCTTCCTGATTATCTACACTCTTGTGGCCTTCCCGCCATTGTGTTGGAAAGACAGACTTGGAATAGAGCCCCCACTGCCCCAGCATCAAGCAATTAGCCTAAATGGCTAAATTATTAAGATCTAGGTTATCTGGTTCGTGCTCATTTCCTACACTGCCCTCTCCAATCTGCTTTTGTTCACAGAGAATAAAGTAGTGTGTCTCAAGTAATCTATGATTCAGAACTTCCTCTACCCAAGCAATCATGGACCAATACTTTGGTAGAATATAATAAAGATACATTACTAGAAAAAGGAAATAACAAAGAGGCCCGCCAAAGATAAACCACAATTTTTAATTAAGAGATTCAACAGACCAAAGTATCTGTCGAGATGCTATAAAAGTTTAAGTGCTGACTTTCAGTTTCTGTTATCTTCTTACAGATCAGCAATAAAGAGCAGAGTAGCAGAGTCCACTTTGAGCAGGGAAAAGTAGCTCGTCCTGTATGTATGTCCACTTGGCATCTCTCCTTACCTTGGTGGGCTTTACTCAAAACCAGTCTGAATCAGATGAGGGCAGGGGTCTACTTGAGTTGTGTGGCATGTATCATAAAAGACAATTGTTACATTTTCAGAATTTCTGTGAGCCAGTTATTAGATATAACTATTATTAATAGAGAACAAACATTATACATTAGTAATAAAATAAATTCTATTCAAAGAAGAGTGATTCTCCAAAATCATCCTATGCTTAATTACACTGTCCCATTGTCTAACTGTGTTCATTGAATCTGTGAGGCAGAAATACTGTATGCTTTTTCCAGTCTGCATCAAGTACCAGCATATTTGTAGCTTGTTGGTACCCATGATGGAAGTAGTTACACCTTTAGAAGTCAGCAAACACAGTAAGTCAGGGCTTGACTTATTGTGTTGATTACCTAGAATTTAGACTTAAGAGAGTGACAGGGGACATGTGAGTGGTATAACTTCTAATTGTGTTCTAGGTGTAGCCATCACATGCACACTATTTGAGGGAATATTCTCCGAAAATTTGAAAACTATTATCTAACAGTAAATATATTACTCTGGTCACTGATGTAGGAAAGTCCCACTGATACTTTGTTTCTTCACTTCTGAGAGTTTCCTTAATGTAAAGCAGTATAGCAACTCATATTCCTGTAGAAATTGTATTTGTTAATCAGTTGCAATGTACTTTATAGATGCAAACTTCTGGAGGAAGGAAAGCTCAATGAAAGCATTCTGTAAAAAACCATTCCTTATATGAAATTTATTATCATATAGCATCATATATTTTATCTATAAATCATGTGCTGCACATCCTTTATTCCAATAAAACCTAAAATAAAAGGACATGCATACTTCTTGTTTTGAGAGCCAGTTGTTAAATATTTACTAGCATACCACTGCAGTGAGGAGGTGCACTGGAAAGATTTATTTTCTCTGCTCCATCCTTCTTTCATCCTTCAGGCCTCTTAGCTTAAAGCAGTAGCTCTTTCCACCATGGAGAGAAGTTCCTGTCTTTCAAAATTATGCTAACAAATGAAAGAGCTTCTCATTTTTAGTCACTTTGACTTCTAGGAATCCTAGGCTTGGAAACTTCCTTAGCTCTGGGACTGCTAACCAGATCCATAAACTTGTTCTTTCCCAAAGCTCTTTGTTCCTTATTGAGTTTGACAGGCTCCTTCTGAAGTCTCACTTAACCAAAAGAAATCTCATCAGTTCCATCCCCAATCTGGACTAGAGTCTTGATAGGTCAGCTCACAGAGGCATAGAGGCAAGGACCACTTGGAGAGTTTAGCCTCTCTATCAGAGGGCATTGGGACAAATGAATCCTGTGTGCTGCTAGTAGCTCTGGTTTCACAGAGACTGGAACTCCTAATATCGGATTACACTTTGTTGGCTTGGTGATCATTTTTTTTTAAAACCATCAACCATATGGGTAGAGGTTGGAAAGACAGTTAAATTTGGAATACACTCCCACTCTTCTGTTCAACATTTCTTTCTTGTTTGTGCAGGGAGGCAATGCATTGCTCACACACTCACGTACCCCACCAATACTTACACTTACATACCCCACCAACTAAGAGAACTAAGAAATGAGATTCTTCCCAATGTGGTCAGATAACTGGCTGTTTCCCACATATGCATGCAGCTGCATGTTAAAAATGGCCATGTCCTGTTTCTGCCCATTTCTGAACCTATCTGAGACACACCGCTGAAAGACTAAATCCATAATGAAAAGAAGCACAGGGATTTTGTGACTGTTACCTTATAAATTTGGGATCATTCTTAGTCTACATCTGAGACACTACTTTCTGAGTCAGATTTTTAGACCATAGAGACATGAATTTATCTCTATTATTTTCTTTCTGTTCTGTCTTTACTTCTCCCCCACACATCACTTCATCTGAAGTGACAGCTGGAGCAAGAAAGATAGACTGTGGGAAAACAGACAATGAAGATGATTTGGGCAGTATCTGTGGAGTCATGCAGATTGGATTCTAGCCCTTTCTAAGCCTAATTACAGAAGCCATAATTCATTCAGCCTCAAATTGCTAAAAAGGGAGTTTGAAATCAGGTTTAGTTAAGGAGTGAAAGTTGGTATGCCTTCCCTCAAAGAGAGGCTAGAATCTTTTCAGTATCCAGCTAAGAGTCGAAAAGATGTCCTCCCTGCTGTCCCTAGATTCCAGGAAGGAATGAGTAACAGTGAAGCCAAAAACATTAATCTATCCTGCCTCATCTGGTTCCAACTGTCTCCAGCTCAGGCTTCCATTAACCCCTACCCCGCTCTATAGTCCAGCTATTCACAAAAACTCCTACGCTTCCCTATAGTTCAGTTCTCACAAAATGTCATTTTAGTCATTCAAGCCTGTCTGGGACTTTGTAAAGTCCTCTGTAACACACATAAAGCACTTAGTCCAGTGCCTTTTCTTTGATAGGTTTCAATAAGAAGTGACTGTTAATATTCTGCACAGGCTGATCTCTTAGACCATAATTATTTCCCCTTCTGCATCTTTTAAATTCACTTCAGAGGCACCTCTCCCTCCTGGGAAGCTTCACCCTAGGCAGAGTGCTTTGTTAATATTCTTCCTGACAGCTTGAGGTCAAGTAACTCCCAGGGCCTAGCTCATAATTAGTGCTCAATTAGCGTCCGTTATATGGCCCTGACCATGCAAAAAAATGAATGGGCACAATACCTGCTGGTTTCATATGGTTGGGACTGAGGGAAGAAAAGAAGGCAACAGAAAGGACATATACACCTAGCCAGAAAATTAGACTGTACTGCTGTTCAAGTACCTATTGTAGCCTGCACAGGGGGGTTATATAAACACAAAGGAAAGTCTACAAACCCATACTGGAATGGTCAGAAACTAAGATGAGTTTGAAACAACATATGGAATTAGGTGAAATGGGGAGAAAGCTGGCAGGCAAGTATAAGTAAAGGCATGGAGATAAGCAAGAGTTTGGGTTTTTTCTGTGGTGTAGCTGGAGCAGAGGAAGCTAGAAATAAGGCTGAAAGAATTGCTAGAGAGTGTATCATGAGGGCCATCCTGGGCCTGTCAGTGAATTTGGCCTTGATCCGTTGGCAGGCCCTATACATTTTCAATAGGTATGTTATCTACCTATTAGCTCCTTCCTATCCCTCTCCATGGAAGACACTGATAATCAGTCACAGCACCCACTGACATCAAATGGGGTCTTCTAATCCTTTGCAATGTAACACTACAGAGGAACAATATAGCATTGCAGGGGAAGAGCATCAGGAGACTGAATGTGCTACTATGGTTTGCTGGTGAAAAAGTTTAAGTGTGTGTGTGTGTGTGTGTGTGTGTGTGTGTGTGTGTGTGTGTGTG
>JANHMN010000005.1:16822655-16857928 GCA_030674055.1 Rhabdomys pumilio
GTGTGTGTGTGTGTGTGTGTGTGTGTGTGTGTGTGTGTGTGTGTGTGAGCGCGCGCGCGTGCACGCGCATGTCTGCGTCTGTGTCTGTGCCTGGATGATAAAAAGGTGGTGAGAGAATACAAGTGATAAGAAAAGAACAGCAACCAGGATTCCACATTGGAAAGCCTGCTCTGGGGGAGAAGATGAAGATGCAGAAGTAGTAAGTACCAACAGGGCCTACTTATTCAGATGTGACAAAATAGTGAAGAAAGAATAGGCAAGGAAAAATCAGTGGTCCTACTTTGGAAGGTGAGCAGATGTCAAAGCTAGTCAGCAAACAGAACATGAAGAAGATGATGCTGGGTTAAGCATAACAATAATAGGCCACAGTATTTTAGAATTTTTAATACATTGATTCATTCATTGTGTATGTGTGTGAGAGAGAGACAGAAAGAGGCAGAGAATGTGTGTGTGTGTATGTATGTGTGTGTGTGTGTGTGTGTGTGTGTGAGAGAGAGAGAGAGAGAGAGAGAGAGAGAGAGAGAATGTAGACACGTAGAGTTCAGAAGACAATTTACAGAAGTCAGCTCTCTTTCCTTCCTCTATCTAGGTCTCGCCCAGTGGTTCTCACCCTTCCTAACGCTGGGACCCTATAATCCAGTTCCTCATGTTGTGGTGACCCCAACCATAACGTTGTTCTGTTGCTACTTCGCTACTGTAATTTTGCTACTGTTGTAAGTTGTAATGTAAATATTTTGAGAGATAGAAATTTACCAAAGGGTGACAACCCAGAGGTTGAAAACTGCTTTTCTAGGGGATTGAACTCAAGTCATCAGGCTTGGTGGCAAGCACCTTTACACAATGAGCCATCTTGACAGCCCAGTAGCTCCCATCTTGGAATACTTATTGCATGATTTTAAGCACTTTATGTAATTCAGATCTATTTACTCTCTCAACGTGGCTATAGAGTAGATGCTATTATTATTTCTGTCTCACAGCTGAAAGTATACAAAGAAGTATAGCATATTGAAAAACAAACACAATCAAGGACACAAACGGGAACATTTTAAAGAAAGAGAAACTAAAAACCATCATTGCGTCATTTAAATTAATATGGATGGAGCCAACTAGGTCACCAGGTACCCATGAAAGAGTTTATCAGTTCATCTCTAATGTTTTAGAAACCAGAGGATTTACAGTTCTTGGAAAAGGGCTGTTTCAATGTGCATGAGTCCATCCTACCATCCACATCTGTTCTACTTCCAAAGACAAACACCAGTAGGACTTGAATTAAAACAAGCCTATGCAAATGATGACCTAAATGGCTTCCAAATGAAGCTTCAGATATAAAATACGTGTCCTTTTCTGAAAAGAAAAAGGAGTAGAGGTTGAGGCCTGGCTAGCTTCCCAGCAGCCCATGTTACCAAAGTTATAATGAAAACAAGTCTGCCCCGAGAAACAAATGAAAAGGGCAAGGTTAGGAAGGGTATTGAATTTAAAAAATACATCACATGAAGATCAGTTGTTTTTTCCAACGATTAATCTTTTCTCATTTCAATAATTGTGCTATGTGCGTCTGTGTATATAAATATTTATGCTTGTTCCATTTATAAAAACAACTTCATATTTTCCAAAACACTTTCTCTTGGTCATTTGAATATTACAGGAGACCAATTGCTTTAAGGAGCTGGATGTTCCAGTAGCTAGTTGAAATGTTGTATTTTCATTTTAGCTTCACATCTGGTCTTTTTAACTAGCTGGGCTATGTTGGGATTGCAGTGGCAAGCACTTGCAAGAGTCAGATGCCACAGTCAGGAGAGAGCAAACATTTATGCTCTATTGCTTGAGCCTGAAGGTTGTGGTAAGGGCTGACCTTCCTGGGTTTTCCCACCTTTAAGCCAGGTGGAAGATTAATTTACGGCTGTGAAATCTTCATGATCGAAGTAGTTGACTGTAACTCTTAAGCTTCCCTCAAAGCACCACTTTCCCTATGTTGTACCTTCATTTTAATTTCTCTCAAAATATTTCCCATTGTCCTCTCTCTGGATTCTTCTTTGACTTGGGATTGTGCTGGGAAATTCTCAGATGTTGGTGAATTTGACGAAGAATCCAAACAGCCTTCTGTTATGGACTCCTAATTTCTTTCTCCCATGGTGCTTGGTGGAATCCCTTGTGTTTGTTGTTGCTGTTCTTTACTTTTCAAGACTGAGGATTAAACCCAGGGCCTTGAGCATGCTCGGCAAACACGCTACCACGAAGCTACATCCCTAACACTTTCTACATTTTATCTTGAAATAGAATCTCACTAAGTTTTCTGGTCTGGACCCTAATTTAGGGCCCATTAGCCTCAACTTCCCCCAAGTAACTAAAACTGTAGCTGTGTGTTGCTACCAAGCTCTATAGACAATACACTTTATGTGATGGTTATGTTTTTACATTTATTGTGGCTGTTTTTACAGCCATCCAGTCTGTTCTAGAGAAAATTCTATACGGATTTAACAAGAATGTATGCATTACTTTGTACTAACCCATCTTTTGGCAAGATTAATGTAAAAGTTTAAAGTGGTTTTTTTCTAGTATCAACTTCATATTTAAAAACAAACTTTTTTCCATAATCCTTTTCTGTGGCTTTCGGGAAAGAGCATGTGAATTGACAGTAGACCTACACAACATCCTCTCGTCGCCTTTGCAATGCCCCCAGCCTTTTAGAACCACATAGGAAGCACTTAACTATCCACATGATGTCTCATTTTCTATCTTAACAGAAATAGCCTACCATTCTCAAACCTACTGCCACGTGCCTTAGTACAGATCACTGGTATAATAAGCTAGCACAAAAGATAGGAATGTTTAAATATCAGAGCATGGCAGTTTGTTAGCTTGCCACTGAAATCATAGGGACTCAATATACTTTGTTTGTTTTTGTTGTTTTGTTTTGTTTTGTTTTGTTCTAAAAAGCTAGTGTGGCTAGGCTTCTCAATGACATACTAGTTCTATAAAATAACTGTCAGAACACCGAGCAAAGTAGCTAACCTCAAATGTACAAAGCACTGTGGTTGAGTGTGAGTGGCTTGCTAAAGTCAACTATGATGCTTAAATTCTCTATTGGTATCATTCATGGCATTAAAAAAAAAAACGGCTGTGCCTCAAAAATAAGTTCTGGTATTAATTTCCTATTTTAAATGGCATTCGGTATTTCCTCTTGTCAGAGAAAGCATTCTCACTTGTAGATTTATAAGGTAATGCAAATACACATCAAAGAAATAAAAATATTATGGTCAACCAAGATATTGGTTTAAAGACAAAAAGAAAGAAATAGCTGATCCTTTTTTTGTGCTTCAAAATTCTCATGATACTTATGCCATACACACATGTGAAAGTTTATAAAGCTATACAATAAAATTACAGACTTTCACAGTAGGTAGGTTTAAGATTCAGACACAGGAGAACTATATTTTCTATGATATTATTTTTTTAGTTCTTATATAAGAACTCTTAAAATCCAACAAAAATATACCCTGCCTCTAAGTAATAAAATTGGGTACACTGGCTATAGCAATATAAAAATGGCCAAGAACCAACAAGAAATGGTGAATCACTTTAAGCAATTGGTCATGGGACTAAACACTGGGCTCTCAGACCTACACTGTGTATCTAATTCTACTTAGTAAATCAAGGTAGTGAAAGCAGTGACTCTCATGCTGAGAAAAGAGGAAGGTCCAAGTCAACGGCCCCTGATTCTGCTGGGAGTTTGGAGAATGGATGCTTTTAAGGAAAATTTTTTTTTTCAACTCAGAATGAGTCATCTCCAGATGTGCCCATTTCATCTCCGATTTGTTAGTACCTCTGTTTTAAAATGTTCTTGTCCAATACAAATGTGTTAAGGCTGATGTTTCTAGCGTAACCAAAATTTGTATAATCTAGAAATGAATTCCATCTGCTGATACTCATTATGCAATATGGAAATTGCTCTTAAGAGCTTGCTGTTTATATCTACAGGGACACTACATGGATAGGTGTTTATTACCACATGTGTCTCACATTTAACCATAAAATAGATACCAACATCCATTCAGCACGGAGAGATTTAAAATGCAACATTTAATTGCTAACTGTTAGTTTTGCTCACAAAAATAGATGGCCTTTCTGGTTAGAAGAAAACAAAAAGCCATGGAGTGGTGCTTTAAGGCAATTTTAAGTCAAGTTGTATCTTTACTTCAGTTCAAATTCCTGTGGACCATAATGAGGACAAAGTGGATTCAGGGTTGGAAAGATGGCTCACTGATTAACTCACTTGCCACAGAAGCCTGGACCAGAGTTAAGATCCCCAGAGCACACATAAAATGACAAGTGGGCATAACAGCCCACCTGCAATTCCAGATCTACATTGACTTTAAATTAAACAACATTTTTGTATTTGTTTTTTAAAAAGAATCCTAGGTGTAAGCTTGTCTTTGGCTACTGTGTAGCTTCCTTTGTTCCACCTTTCTCCACCCCCTTTCTTCTACCCTTTCAACCCTAAACACTAGATAAAAGAGAAAAAAATGATAGAGAGGGAAGGTAAGATATAGCTGAATAAAGTCAGGGCTCAGTGAGGGGGTGACTTTATGGTTAGATTACTTCCTATTGATTAGGGATACCAAGTTCCTTGGGGCAAATTTGATCTTCTATATCAGCATGTCTAATGTCTTCTTCTGGTTTCTTCTTGGTGCACAACTACTTAACAGACTGCGAACAACAACAACCAACTACCAATCAACCCCACCTTTTAGAGCCCTAGCATTTATATACCTTCTGAAAAGTCTCCAGAATTCCAAGTCACACAATTGCAGAAACTATCTGCCACTGGTAAAATCACGCCCCTGCCAGAGGATGAGGCAAATCATAATCAGATGTTATAGACAATCCAAAGCAGCCCCACACCCCACACCTGGGACTAAAATGAAAACATTCTTATAATATTTCTGGTTTTAAAGGAAATCAAAATTGACACTATGCCTAAGAGAAAGTAGAGGGAGAGAGGTAAAGGCCATTCAGTGGTGAAGACATTGTCAAAAAGAATTCAGCCACATTTTCAGGAGATAAGGATAAACTCACAAAACAAAGAACACAAATGTAAAAAGAAATCAGCAGAGGTGTGCCTTAGACCATTGTCTTATCTGCCAAGGATTATATGCCTAACTATATAGTTCTTTGTAGACAAAACAACCATTTTGCTGTACTATCATAGTTTGGAAGTTGTTATTCATTGGAATAAGATTAGTTATCCTTGGAAAGTTAGCCATAGCTGTTAATTGCTTGGGATAATTAATATGCACTGCTGCTTCTGTTTTTGTAAACACTGTAATAGGTGACTAGAGAGATGAGACAATCTCTGTGTGTGGTGATGTGGTATGCTTAAATATACATCTTTCTCATCTGCAATTACACTAGGATTGGGACAAGGTAGGACTCTTCTGGGAAATTTAGCACTATAACGATGCCTAGTACAATAAATATTTGAATAAATTAGAGCGCATTACTAATGAGCAAACCTTCACTGGAGGAAAGTGTGTGTGTGTGTGTGTGTGTGTGTGTGTGTGTGTGTGTGTAAAATGCATGTATACTTGGCTCAGTCTAGATAATGTTATTTGTTCATATGTTTTTCTGACCAACAATTACTATTTCTCCTACTTTCAGCATTCCTTAGTTGCCTGTAGTTCTCTGTGTAGGATTGAAGCCTTGTGGTCCCTCCCCCATCCCATCTATTTTAGCATATTTATTATTGTCCTTGTTCGTCTCATGTTTAGGCAGTCATGTTAGTCAGACCTTATGGGTATAGCTCCTAACATTCCTAAGAAACATAACACAAAATGAAATATAAAAAGCCAAAATAAGCCCTTAGTGCTGAGTCCATTATAGAGTACTAACATATCAATTGGGTCTGATATATTCTCTCTCTGATCCTTTTATCCACCTCCTGAATTCTGGAATTACAAGTATGAGACACCATGGTTGGTTTATGAAGTGCTGGGTATGAAACCCAGGGCTTCATTCCTGCTTCATCACGCACTCCAGAACCCTCAATGGTATTTCCTGATCTGTATTTCTAAATCCTTCCCTATCTCCCCATGGCTCCTGCATCTCATAAAATGGTCTATCCATCTTGCTAGAAGACAAAGCATCATCCAAACAAATGGCAGTCTCTGGAGAAACATATGGTCCAGCATTGCATATCGGTGGTGGGAAGGGTGTCGGGCAGAATTTGAAAATGTCTATGTGGAAAGTTCCACTATAACTAAAACAAAACTGTATGGCCAATCAAGCTCTGGGACTGACTTCTTGTAAAAAATCACCTCTACACATATAAAAATGGGATATGTATGTACTTAGTAGAGTTCTTGTCTAGCATGCATGAGGCCATGAGCTTCATAGCACCACTGTATAAACCAGATGTTGTGCTACTAATAATTCCAGAACTCAGGAGGTTGAGGCAGGAGGATCAGGAATTCAAAGTCATCATTGCATTCATAAGAAGTTTGAGGCTTTAGTCACATGAGAACCTGTCTCTTACAAAATGAATTATAATCAAAAATCAATTATAGTGATTCTTATTTCCTTATTAGAATTATTTCATGGTTCACATTTACTGACAAACATATATATGCTAGGGCTTCTTGGTTATAAACATCCTTTGGGGAATGTTTATAAATATAAACATATATAAACATGTTTATAAAACATAAACAATATGCCGGGCAGTGGTGGCGCACTCCTTTAATCCCAGCACTTGGGAGGCAGAGGCAGGTGGATTTCTGAGTTCGAGGCCAGCCTGGTCTACAGAGTGAGTTCCAGGACAGCCAGGACTACTCGGAGAAACCCTGTCTCGAAAAACCAAATAAATAAATAAATAAATAAACAAACAAACAATATGTTTATTTTTAAAGGAAGACA
This sequence comes from Rhabdomys pumilio, assembly GCA_030674055.1. Taxonomy (NCBI): domain Eukaryota; kingdom Metazoa; phylum Chordata; class Mammalia; order Rodentia; family Muridae; genus Rhabdomys; species Rhabdomys pumilio. The sequence goes on from JANHMN010000005.1 coordinate 16,829,568, forward strand.
CTCAACCTTTCCCAAGATCCACACTAGTAAATGGCATACATGGTGAAAGTGACCTTATTAATGACACAGAGATCACTGTTGAGTTGGGAGGCCACAAGGAAGGCAGAAATTATCAACGAGAACTGATTCAGTTCAGTCAGTCAATTAAGCTCAACTTGTAGATATTTACAGAGCATGTTGTTTGTACCTAATTGTGTTAGGTACAATTTTAGAATATGACTGTACTTGCTCTGTAAAAGAAAGGTAAACTCAAGAGGGTCAAAATGATTGGGCTTCATTCTGTGTATCTAATGATGAGGCATGTGTTGCCTATGGACATAGTTATGGCAACTGCTCCCAATATGCCTTTATTTATTTTCACATCATTACTAGGTGAGGGGGTCAAGAGACAGCAGGAGGAGCATGAGACAGCGATTACTGAAAATCTTTACTATGTTACACAGGGATATTAAAGCCATGACAGTGTCTGCATCTCTGCCTAGCACCTTCTGTAAATGTGAACTCCCACAGTTTAATGAAAAGAATATAAACCAACCATCTGCAGCAACATATTTGTTTAAAAAGGAAACACCAGCATGAAGACTTAGCAACTTTGAACCAGTTGAAAGAAGAGCATCTGCCTGGTATTCTCATAGTGGCTCTATTAATTGTTCATCTTCCATTCTTCTTATGGTTTCTGTTACTAGCATATTTATATTGGTTCCACCAGAATCCTCTCAAAAGGAACTTGCAAATTGTTACTTTGTGGAGATTACAATCTATAAGGGAGTTAAAGCTCCTGGGATGCACAATTAGAGCACATAGTGTTCTATCCACCTTGAAGGCCATCCTTGTGGTTCTGCCATCCCTATTCATTTTTCATAGAGTACTTACATTTATCTCTCCTATTATGTCCCAAACCATACTAAAGACGTTCACACGTCCTCACAGCAATCTCAATTCGTAGGTAAAGAAACTATGGTCCATAAGAACGACATGAATATCCAAGTCAATACTGAGTGTGTATTGTTGCAGCTACATTTATTTGGCTCCCAGTCTAGGATTCTACCACAATACCACCCACTCTGGTGTGTCTCATGCTCCTAGGGTATATACTGACTCACCAGGAAGGAACCAGAGTCTCTGACTTGCTCATAAGCACCAACTGCCTCTTAAACCAAACACTTGGCTCTGCAGAAATGAGACTCAGCCTGCATTTGTTGTGGGAGAACAACATATTGAGAGAATCAGGTACTTAGTAGTGCTAAACCGGTAAGACTATCTTAGTCAGCTATAAAGCATTACAAAGTCATCAAATCTCTCTTCAGAAAACAGCGAGAAACTACAATAGAAATGACAATAACAGTGAATGAAAGCTACCTTGTCCTTCTTCAAAATTGGTTTATAAAAATAGGATTTAATAAATCCCAGGCTGGCCTTTGACTTACTATGTAGCCAAGGATGACCTTAACTTCTTGACTCTCTTGCCTCTACCTACTTTAGTGGTAGAATTATAGGTGTGCATACCCAATGGCTTTTGTATGGTAGGCAAGCTCAGTCAACATCTATATCCTTGGTCCCCTACTTTACAATGTATGCACTATGAATGTAACAAGAGAAGGCTGGAATTGTGAATCAGAGGTTGAGAACACATATTGCTCTTGCAAAGGACCTGAGTTTGATGTCCAGCAATCATATAAGGTGCCTCATAACTGCCTATAATTAATTCCAGTTTCAGGGAGATGTGATACCTCCAACCTCCATGGGCATATACCTACACAGATACACACCATATACATATAATCAAAATAAGAAGATAAAAATTAAACAAACAAATCCAAAAAGACCATCACATTTCTTTGTGGAGGCAGATTCCTGTCACCCCTGTGGATCTACTTTTCCTCAAACGTTTTTTGGTTGATATCGGAGTTCTAGGTAGTAAATAGACCCAGCCCAAACTGACAGTGGCAATTCACTCCTGAGCCAGCCTGAATCACAGATTTGAGTATTAGACCCCCTTTCAACTTTGTAACAATTTGAAATGTAACTTTGTAACTTGGAGTGGTCCTAACCTCTCTAGCATATTCTCTCCCTACATTAAGCTTTCGGGTAGGAAAGGAGGCCCTGGTTAGAGCCCAACCATTGTGCTGGATTAAGTCCTTAATCCCTGGGAGTGTGGTCCTTCATATGGAGAGCTGATTAAAGGTTAAAACAATCTTGCCAGAAAATAAACAACCAAGTAGCCTGACCTGTCTCAAAAGACAAAAGCCAGTATTTGAACTTTTTTATTTCAGAATGTCATCGTGTACATCAGTAACAGGGTTATAATAATTTGATTTCCATCTTAAAAATCTAGGATTTGGCATTTTAAGATAGTTGTTGTAACTTAACAAATATTCCATGTCATCAGATTTAACTAGTACCTATAACCATAAGCTCTTTTATTGGCTATTTTGAGCAGAATTGTGCTTCTGATTATTTTAACATTTTTAAATGCTAACATAGCTATGCTGAATTCTAACTCAATATAACTGTCTAGATGCAAGACAGTTGGATTGGTTTCCTTTTTTAAAAGGGGGGGGGGGAGTCTGAAGAGATAGCTCAGTGAGTTGTATGTGCACGGAGACCAGATGTGTACCTGGAGACAAAGATTTTGGCTCAGCCAGTCAGGCTAGAAATAGCAGTGCTAGTGCAATTCAGTGACAGATTGTGTCAAAATAAGGTGGAACCTGGGTATGGTAACACATAGCTTAATGTCAGCACTAAGGAGGCAGAAGCAGGCAGATCTATCAGAGTTCAAGGTCAGCCTATTCTGCATAGCTAGTTCCAGCATAGTCAGAGCTAGAGCTAGATTATGAAACCTTATCTCAAACAAAAAAGATGAAAGAGAAAAGATAGTATAAGAAGATACTTAGTTAGCATTGACCTCTAGTTTGCGTGCGTGCGTGCACATGCACACATACACACACACACACACACACAGAGAGAGAGAGAGAGAGAGAGAGAGAGAGAGAGAGAGAGAGGAAAGTTGAATTCAACTCCCTTCTGTCTTGTAGATATAACATTACTTAGCTTACTTCTTTGTCCCAAAAGTAGAGTTATGACCCAGTTTCAATTATTACACTAATTTTAAATATACCTGAACTGAACTCTGCATAATTCTCCCCTAAGCCCTATCCTGAAACAGCAGCATATTTCAATTAGACTTTAACTTTCTCCTTATTCATGACCATTTCCTTCTCTTTGGTCCATGAACTGGGATACAGATAGTATCTCAATCCATCCCCTCTATAATCCTTGGATGGAATTTGAAAGGCTGTGGTCACATAGGTAGTAGGTGACATAGGAGATGCAATCTTTCTAGTTGTCTCTGTTCTCTCAGATTCCTATTGGTAGTTCTGTGAAATCCTAGATCTAAATAACCCCATACAAACAGATTAGCATTTTATCACCATGGACCTGCCCATGTCTAATTCTACCTGTCTCACTGTGCCAGAGTAAAAGTACAGCAAAGATTGGAGAATGAGGCATGAATATTTATTAATTTATTCTTTGTTTTTTGTTCCTTTCTCTTTAAGCCCTGGGAATGAAACAAGGGCTTCATATATTCAAGGATAATGATGTTTTGCTTTATTTATCTAATAATAATAATATTATTATAATGCATATCTAATGAGGCCCAGACTGTCCTCAAAATTTCTTGTGTAGCTGAGGCTGGCCTTGAACTCCTGATATTGTTAAGTACATTTACTTCATACTCATCAGGAAACATAGGAGAACTTAGTACCTCTAAGGAGAATGAGGCCAGTCTGCCTCCTTATTTTAACGTTGCTTGGAAAAATACTCGTGACTCCTTCGCCTTTTATATTCCACATAAATATTCCGAGATCCTCAAACATTTTGAAGGCACTGTTTTCATCTTTTTATTCCTCTTAAAGTTGAAACAGAAAGCCTCTATGTGTATGCATCCACATGTTTTAGAACTGTGTGCTTCATGTGCTGACTTAAAATCCTTCCATGTCATTTTGATTTAATAAATATTTTCATAATCACCCAAATGGTACAGTTCATGCTTTTGTCATTAAATATAAACTAATGTCCTCAGAGGGAGGCGGGGGAAATGCAATTGTTTTGGCACCGTGCCAAAAGTGGCCCAAAGACGATACTGGAAACTTGGACTCTAACATATCTGCCCTGATAAGTTAGCAGAGGTTCAATGAAAACTACAGAGCTGGTTTTTAATTCCTATTGAAATCACTGCAAGTGCTCCAAGTTTTATCACTCATAATTAACATAAAGAAATTAATGTCTTAAGAGCCTCAATATTGGAAGCCATATGAGTCCCGAGGATATTTAAAGGGAGATGCAAAGTAAATAGGATGAAATTCTTAAGCAAGATTACTGATATGACAGGACTAAAGAGCTTGGCAGTGTGTGAAAAGTGCCTCTTTTCTTCCCTTTAATAAGTCCATTACTTGCACTTGGGCATACTTTAAGGTCCTTTTCATGCTGAATCTAGACTTGAGCATGCTTTGCATTTCAAGCTTTGTCTATCAATCAGTAGAAGCCAAAGTTATTTCTGCTTTAAAATAACAGGAGCCAGGAACAGCTAATCTCTTTTCACTCTGAGTTCCTTACATTATTTTACCAGGACAAAGTTTGTGTTGGCTTCAAAACAGGCCATTCACAACATCCAGGAGAAGGAATTTAGGTAAGAATGAAGAGAGAATGTAAGATGTATAAAGACTCCCTCTCCTGAAGCCATTAAGAAATTCCAAATTGGCAAGGTTTTGAATAGTGACATTGCATTAGCCTTGCTAATTTCAGTAATTCAAGCTGATAGTCTCTCTTTAATGGGGAGGGGATGGGGGGCTCATCCTTGAAAACAGCCCATCACCTCTGCACCATATCTCTGATAAGGTGAGCTGGAGTTTTAGGACACGTGATCAAGGGGCCCGGTAACCAGCACAAGGACATCTTAGTCAGAAACCCTTTAGAAAGCAATCTAAGCAGTAAGTCTTCACTTTTCTTTCTCTAACCAGGAATGAGACTATGAGACAGGCAAGATTTGTCACTCCGTCAGCTCTTTGCTTCTGACCCCTTTGATGATTTCTGTCTGGCTTCTTAATTGTGTTCCTTTCAACAATTGGGAAAGGCAAAGAAAACCTTCCAAGGTTTTCTTTTCATTTTATCTTTAATTAACAGATAATGCATGTGTTTACGGGATATATTGCAATGTTTTTCTGTATGCTCATAATGTAGAGTGATTAGATTTTTTTTAATAATGGGAGCATATTTGATCTTCTAAAATGAAGTAAAGTATTCAAGGAAACGAATAGAAAACTAACAGCAAAATCTCTCATCTAACCATCTTTGTGCATGCTGGCCAAATGTACAGAGGGTAATCTTCAGAGCTTCTCAGGCGAAGAAAGCAGGATGGTGGCCGAGTGTTTGAAAGGGTTTAAGGTTTCATCTGAAGAACAGCTGTACCCTACTGTGCTTGTAGTCGGATATACCAAACACCAGACACCAACAAGCCAAGCAGACCTTGGAAGTAGTCCCAAGTGCAGCGATAGCAAAAGCCTTGGATGCCAAGGCACCCTGGCAACCCAGGCCTTCTGCACATCCAGCCCAAGGCTGTTGACTTAGCTTTGTTTTTAGTCAGGCAGTGATGAAGACCAAAGCACGAGAGCTTTGTCTGAATGCTTTATTAACCAAAAAGTATAAAAACAGAGGGAAATGGGAAAAGAGAGTGGATGTAAAAGAGAGGAGAGGAGCATCTGAAAATATGAATGGCCTCAGGAACAAGAATGTCTCGCAGGAAATATTCAGTTAGACCATATAAGTAACATCTTGCTGGGTATGGTGGTGAATATTTGCTAATCCCAATGCTGGGGAAGTTGAGGCAGGAGGATCAGTATAGCCTGGAGCACATATCCAGAGACAGTGTCTCAAAACACTAGTACCAAAAAAAATGAACCATATGCTTGTTAAGGTTTACACATATTTCCATATCCTGTGTCATTGTTACTTGAGACATGAGACGAATTCTTACAAGCAAAGCAGTAAGGGTAACTGGCTAGTCTCCCCAGGGTTTCTTCTTAGACCCTCTGCATGCTCTGCTCCCACTCGGATCCCCGGGGCTCTTTGCTCAAGCCTCTTGCAGCACTTAGCACATTCTAACTCAGAGGACAAGTTATTTTGGGACTCAAATCATCTGCCTCATAAGAGAGAATTCCAGGAGGCTAAGACTGAGTTTTCTTCTGCCATGGCACCTGGCATTATGCCCAGCAAATGAAAAGCATTCCTGCTCACTGCTGCCTCATCTCACACCTGCTCAGGGGCAGCCTGGGCTACATAGCCAGAGATTCTGGCTCAAGGTACTACTACTACTACTACTACTAATAATAATAATAATAATAATAATAACAATAACAATAACAATAATCAACTGTATGCATCTCTGCCTCCTGTTACACAGAGAACTCCTTGAATAGACTCCATAACTTATCCAGTGTCCTCAAGGCCTGTCTGTCTGGTTCCTAGTACATCGATAAGTGTTCCCACCTCTCAGGAAATGTTTAATGAATTAATTAAATATACTTAAAATACACCCTTCTGTTCATCTATGGCTGCTACACTCTCCAGTTTATTCATTTCAAGACATGGTTAATGATCACACATGTAAACATGTTTATATGGACTCAGCTAATGGTATCAGGAATTTCATCTGCACCCCATCTCTTTTTGTCACTATTCTCTCTGAGAAAAAGAAGTAGCAAGAGTTGGGAATGGGTTTAGGGAGAGAAATTGTGCAGGGAGGGAGAAAAAGCAGTAAGGTAAAGAAGGCAAGCTGAGAAAGATTGATAGGTGAAGAATTCTACCTGTGTGTTTTGAGGGCTCTGTACCTTCTTGTTGCCTGCCTGCCTGGGGCACGAGAAAGATAAAACAAAACAAAACAAAACAAAATAAAAAGGTTAAATAGAAAAGGGAGCCTCTTAAGCTTAGTCTTAATAGTAAGGGAAAAAAACTTGAGGATTACTTACCTTGTTGTTAGTCAAAGGAGAGCTTCAGATTTCTCCCCTGGGTGACCTAAACTGTAATCTGTCTCTGAAGCCCTCTGTTAATACTTCTTGCATTTGTGAGGAAATTATAGTGACTAGAGAGGCTCTATTTACTTCCTCTAATCTCTTGGTGGCGAAATTAAAAAAGACAACCAGACATTGCCCTAAGACTGGAATTCTCCATGACCTAGAGAGAGCCGATTGGGACAAATCAATTGAAGAGAACAATCTTTATTTAAGGGGCCTGCATCTTTAATCATGGTAATCCCTTTGGCAAATTGCTTTTTCTGGTGGCATTGCATACCTAATTACAGCGTGCTCATTTCAGTTTTCCCCTTACACATTGCTTGCTGTTTGTGCAGTTGTGGGTTTTCAGGCTAAGCAACAAACTGAGTACCAGCCTTAAATCCTCATCACCAAAAATTCCCTAAAGGTCTCAGGACCACAATGTCAACACTTGGAAAGAAAATCAGAGGTCACTAGACAAATATATTTTCTTTAGCACTTCCTCAGAAGACACATTTTCTACTATGTTAATGAATTGAATGCTCTTCTCTACCAAGTATTTTCAACATCTTAAAATTGTGAAGATAAAAAAGATATTGTATGTGGATCCAACCAATGGCCATAGAGATAGTTTACATGCTAGGATTTGATTCACTAACGAATATATGTAGCCTAGAGACATGCTGGCATGCTTAATGAAAGCACTCTGTTGTCTAGCCATATGCAGTAATAGGTGACCACGACTCCCAGTTTGTCTTCCACAACAATTCTGTACAGCCATATTTTTCATTTCTAGAAACTGCAGGTTTTTAGACGAATGGTTACAGGACTATTTTTGTTTGTCTGTTTGTTTGTTTGTTTGTTTGTTTGTTTTTATTTGGTTCTTTGAGAGGGAAAAAGATCTTACTGTATTGCTTAGGCTACACTCAAAGTGAAAACTTTCATTCATGTCTAACCTACCAAGAAGCTGAAATTATAGATGTACACCACTATTTCTGACTCCAGATACTTTTAAAATATCTCCTACATTATGGTAATCATATTATAAGGTGAATTCCATCACAATTCCTTAACATTGTAATATTCCCTTGATATCATACTCTACGTTATCTTTTTTTAGGAATAAAAAAGGCATGAACCCTCCTTTCAAAATTCCTTTCTTCAATCAGTCTGGACTGCCTTCGGCTCTGTTGTCCTGCAACTTGACCATATTTGGCCATTATTCCTACATGCTAGAATGAAATAGACCTCATGGACATAAATCACATGGCAAAGGCATATATCAAAGGATATTCACTGAAGCAATTTTTGTATAGGAGAAATCAGAAACAACCCAAATGCCTAGCCGTGGGAATGTCTCATTATTATGTTCTCTGTATGGAATTTCTTGCAGTGTTTCAAAAGAATGAGGTCATTCTACAAATATTAATAACAAAGATTTATAAGATGTTAGAATCTGTCTCCGTGCTTGCATATAAAACTCACTCACCAGTAATCATCACTGAGAAGTTGTCGGAGGAAATAGTGAGATGGAAAGTATGTGTGTGCATGTGCATTTGTGTGTTTAGATAACATATATGTTGGTATTGTTTGAATCTTTAATCTCAAGAATATATTCATGAAAATACCATGTTGAGGTCCCCCCTCCCCAAAAAAAAACCAGAAAGAAATTTAAAAAAAAAAAAAGACTGAGAAGATGAGTCTGTGGTTAAAGCCCTTGCTACACAAACTCAAGAATGGGAGTCCCCAGAACCCACATAAAGTCAGACTAGGTAGTGTGTATCTGCAATCCCAGTGTTCCTCTGAAGAGATGGGAGATGGAGATAGGAGAGTCCCAAGAACCTGGCAGGCCAGCTAGCCTGGCATGTACAGTGGCAACAAAAAAAAATTAGGAAGCGAAATCTGATTCCAAGATTGTTGTTTCACTATCATATATGCATCATAGCATGTGTGAGCCTGAATTCTCACATATGAGCATAAATGCATACACACACACATAGACACATCCATCACACACATAGAAAAATTAAACTAAAAATGAAGAGCTAAAGAGAGAACTACCCTATGACCCAGCTATAGTCTTTCTAAGACATGTACCCTAAAGAATCAATAGCCTACCATAGATAATGCACATCCATGTTTACTGGTGCTGTGTTCACAATAGCAAAGAGAACAAACACAGATGCTATGGAGAGCTGAATGGGTAAAAATGTGGTACATGCATTCAATCATGGAAAAGAGTGAATTATGAAAACTTCAGAAAGATATTTAGGACTGGAAAGCGTTGTGTTAAGTGAGGAAACCTAGGCTCAGAAAGACAAATCTCTCATTTTCTCTCATACATGGACCCTAGCCTATAACTTCAGTATGTGTGAGGTCTGTGCGAGTGAGTATAAGTCATAATACTAGCAAGAGGTCTAGGAGAGGGAAACTGGGGAGAGGAAGAGAATACCTGTGGCCTGAAAGAGGAAGACTAGAGATGGAAGGTATGAGCAGAGAGTACAGAAAATGGGGTGGGGTGACATGGAACAATCAATCAAAACAAAATATACATGAACATGTTATAAAGACACCCATTCATTTGTATTACAATTTTTTTTTTTTAGAAAAGTGTGTTTTCATAGAATTAGAAGTGAAACTATCTATAGGAGCACAAGATACTAAAAGAGTAAGAAGGGTCAGGAAAGGGGAAGGTAGTGGGATATGTGGGACAGAATCAAAGTACATTATGTATTTGCATAAGAGTTGCCTTATGAAACCCAGCATAATAAAATAACATGTATCCATGGGCTAATGGTATAGCTTAGTTGATAAGAGTACTTGCTTAACAGTAGCAAAGCCCTAGGTTCCATCTGTAGCAAACTTGGGCATGGTGGAACACAGTTATAATCCCCGTGCTTACTACGGGGAGGAAAGAGCTCAAGGTTGGGGCTAGAGAGATGGGTCAATGGTTAAGAATACTTGCTGCTCTTGCAGAGGACTCAGATTTAATTCGCAGTCCTCAGAAGGCGAGTCATAACCGCCTTTACAGAGAATCTAATCTATTCTAGGCTCTAAGGGTACCAGGAACATACACGTGGTCCATGGACATACAGGCAAATAAAACACCAACATACATAAAATACAAATTCTAAAGGTTAAGATCACCCTTGGGGCTACACAGATAATTCAAGACCAGTGTGGACTCCATAAAACTCTGTCAGAGAGAGAGAGAGAGAGAGAGAGAGAGAGAGAGAGAGAGAGAGAGAGAGAGAGAGAGACGTTTGGAGATAGAGAAAATGATAGACTGCTACAGTAGCAAACAATAGCAATTGAAAGGGAAGGATTTCCCACATATCAAGAACAAACAGCACTTAGAGGATGTGCTGTGATTAATTCAATGTGGAAGAGGAAAAGGGAGAGAGGTAGATGTCTGGCTTGGGCTACCTGGTGATGACTAAAGACATTCACTGAAAGGGGAGCAGTTAGGGGAGGGGCAACTCCTCCTTTCACTTGAGATATGTCAGGGTTGAACTGCCTGACAAAGATCAGGCAGTGACCTTAAAAAATTCCAGAAAGATGTCTGAGCTAAACCCAGATGTGGAAATCATCTGTTAGAGATATAACCATCGAGCATATCCAGGAAGATGGGCAAAGGGAGTAGAAGATAGACTTCTCACCCTCAGAACAGAGCAGAAGAGAGAAGGGAGTCCTGTAGAGACACAGGAGAGGAACAGGGCAGAAGCAGTATTAGGAAACAGAGGCCACAGCAAGTTTCAAAGGAGGCAGTGGCCAACAGTATTGAATGCTGCAAAGGGCTCAAGATGAAAAATTAAAGAGAATTCATGGAAGGATTAAGTGTAACTGGTATGAGGGATTTCCTGGGCAGATGAAGGTGTCTACAATTGCACACCTCAATGGACCCACTGAAACCCATGGGACATTTGAGATTTATTTGAAATGGATGAGTTTTATGGTATGAAATTTTTATTTTAAAAGTGTGCATAATGTAACCCAGAAAAAAAAATACATTGAACTTTAGTTTGAGAAAACTCATGTTTCTAAGGAGCACTTTCCAGTATGATCTCGTCTTAGTGTGGGGAAAATGTTATGAACGAGAGTCGTGGGAGTATATGAGGTTCCTGGTGCCGTACTTTGATTACCTACCATTGCAATGTCAAGATGAAGCTGGTACATTTGAGTTGCTTTTTCCCCCGAGCAGTGAATATAACCACCCTGTATCACCATCCTCCTATGGATACTTGCACATTGACTGCTGTGTTTATCTTTATTTATTTTTCACCATATACTTCTAGAATTTTAGAGGGGCACAGCTACAAAGCCCCAACTTTTAGCTGGTTTGGTTGTTGGTGACTGTATTTTTTTATTGTAATGACAACATTTTGTCCCTTGCTCCTGTCCTCTCTCCAAACCCTTCCAAACATCCCCTCTTACTCCCTTTCAAATGCATGTCCTCTTTATATCCTGTTTTAATGTGCTTTACATGGATTCTTTATTGGCCCTGCAACAACTGAGATTGTCACTCAGATGACCATCATCATCATCATCATCATCACTCATTTTATGGTACTTATAGCATGGTGCTTTGCCCGCAGCCATTTTCCTTCTTAATTCTAATTAACCAATCATGGAATGTATTTGTCTTGCTGATGGACACTTTGATGTGTTCTGTACTAGGTAAAATTATAATGGAAAATATGTCTTCCTTTTGGCTTATAAAGAAGCAGGGCTGTCAATGGTCATATTTAATCCGTGTTCATTTCTTGCCCACTGCATTTTCTTTTAATATTGCTGCACTATCTTCCTGCTGTTTTTTTTTTAATACTTCTCCTCAGTGAGCTGTCACTCTAGAGAATTCTCCTTTCTCTCTTGTGAAAGCTGTGGGTCCAGGCCACTGGGTATCCTTTTCCCTTTCCAACCTCACTTTGCAATCACCTACTTTGTTCTAATGCCCACGGTGCTATTGATACGCATATCATCTGCCTTTTTCCTCCTCAGTTTGTCTGCCTTTCCATTGGGTCCTTTCAGCTTAGGTCTTAAGCATGGTCCTCAAAAGGGCTTTTCTCCACCTGATACCTCTTCTTTTTCTCCAGAGGGATGGATAACCTCCCACAAGTTGAGCTGTCTACCACCTGGGAATTACAAGTTGTTCTTCTGGGAGATTCAGTGTAAACAGTCTTGAATAGATTGTTCTATCTCCTGAGATCTGACCACCTAGGGAACCTACATACCTTTCAGCTTGTTCTAGTTGTCAAAAAGTTCTTAGTTCCTTTATGGCCCAGTTTGCAGATTACAATAATGATTAGAAAGGTCTTAATCGTTTTTAAGTCCAAATTGTTTTCCTCTTCAGAGAAAGACAAGATCATTAACCAGCAGTAACTAAAAGGGAATGGGAATAGGGCAAGAAGAGTCTAATCCAGAGAGGAGAGAGGTGGGTGGTTTGGGTGAAGCAATGTCACAGACATGGGCCTGTGGACCTAGGGAGGCAAAAGAGGAAAATCAAAGTAAGAAGCACAAACTGTGTTTGAGGAGTAAACAGTAATACAGTGGAAATGCTGATGGGAGAGGAAGGAAGGAAATATTGGAACCTCTTCCAGAAGAAACAAAACCTGGCTTAGACATTTGCATCAAGTGAGGAAGAACACAAAAAGTATGTTTATTATTCAGATCCAAGAACGGGGATGGGGGGCCGTGTAGTTTAGTGGTAGAACTCTAACATAGCATTCTTCAGGTCCTGGATTCAACCCTTAGTACTCAAAGGAGATGAGGGAACACAAACAAAAGATAACTTCTGTTTCTCTGAAAGCCATACCTGGGTATGATAGCCCCAGCAGTCAGGAAATGAGGCAGGTGAATCAAAGCAAGTTCAGAGATGGTCCTGAGCTACAGACCCAGACTCTGTCTCAAAAATTTTTAAAAATCAAAATCTATCCCATAATTCCAACCTTGCTTTTGCCCAAGGATGTGTTAAAAGAACCCTGTGGAAATGAGAGAGAGAGAGAGAGAGAGAGAGAGAGAGAGAGAGAGAGAGAGAGAGATGTTTGGTAGAGAAAGCTATGATGGACCAAATAGAAAACAATTGGGTTACAGAAAGTTGTTTACAGAGCAATGGAAAGAGAAAAAAGTGAATTGAGAAATGAAAAGGGGGGGATGAAAATACAGAACTTCCAGGTTAAGGTATTGCACTCCTTCTTGTGCCAGCATGCAATTGTATTTTACTGGCACTCATCCCATGGACCTCTGCAAAGAGAAAGGGATGCTGGCAGGTGGTACTGAGAGGATTGAAGTCCTGTTGCTTTGTTTGATCACAGCTAAGCAGAGGACTTCATTAGCAAGGCTATGCTTTGATGTTCCAGAGACAGGCATTGAGATTTTAGTCACAGCAGTTTCTACACTTGGGAATCAATCAGTGGTAGGGAGAAGGGTGGAGTGTGGCCCAGGGGTGGGTAGATTGAGAGGCAGGGACAGAAGCCAAAGGTATAGGAACACAGTCATCAAGGTTGCAAATGAGACATGAATGGAACCTACTCACTAGAAAACCTGTTTCCGGCTCGGCATGTCACACACAATGCTGGCATGTGTCAGCTGCTTGAATAGCATGGCATCAAGTTCCAGGCAACAAAAGCAAATATAAAAATAATCTTTGTGGATTCCACCCACACTGAGCACAGTAAACTGATGCTCTGGGTCATATAAAGTGGCTACTGCTTAGTGATGCCTAGGAATCTAAGGGCCATGCTTTGAATTCTGCCATTTGCTTCCTGAGCTTTCCTCCATTGGCTCTGCATTTGTGTTGTCTTCAGCATGGGTCAGTGGTAACTCTCTCCCTTGAGGAAATCAGAAACATCAGTTCCTGGAGGATGGTTGCCTTGCAAGGAGGGTTGCTCCTTGACTACATACTCCCAATAGGCTTGACATGGCTATCCATTTGGGCATTTCCTCATCCAGGCAGCAAGCATGTGTTTAAGTTCTATATTAATCAAATCCTGTGTGGGAGCTATGAGCACAATAAAAATCAATTCTTACTTCACCACAGTCAACCTAGTTGAGAAGGAGACCCTGGAAATGACTAAGTTTACTATGATACAAATGGAAGTTTGTGCTATAATAGACGTCCAATTCAGTTCTTACTACAGAGAAGCTATTGATTTGGGCCAAAGCGAGAAGAGTAGACTTCCTAGAAGATTTGTCATGTTATGTGTATGTTAAAGCTTGGAAGATATAATTGTGGGTAGAAGAGATGGAATGGGGGCAGGGAGAAAAGATGCAGCTCCCAAGAGCTGGGGAGAAAGAGGAGGGAGAACAGACAGACATCATCCTAATCTAAGGAAACAACTTGAAAAGGCTTCAAGTCCTTGGCATTTTCAACATTGCTAGGGACTACAGTATATAATGCCTGGAAAAAATACATAGGCAGTTTTCCAGTTACAAAGCAAGGAAACATGAGCCAGAGAAGCTGCTAAGGACTTAGGATATGCAGTAGTGAGCCATCAAAGGATTGTGAGGCAGGGAGAAATGTGTTCCCACATGTGTTTTTAGGAATAGAATGCTGTCTTATTTCTAGCTGTCACAAAATATAACATTCCTTCCTGGACCAAAAAGAAAAAAAGGGGAGGGGCATTGGAGAGGAACAGGTATCTTATACTACTGAGCCATCAAGGACAAGGTCAAGAGTCTGGACTGAAGCAGAGGAGAAGCAGTCAGCATCCAGACTTACAGGGGAGAGGTGCCTGTGTGAGTGGGAATGAGGACTGTCTGAAAGTCCAGATCTACAGGTGGAATGCGAAGAGGGTGAGCCAAGGTGCCAGTGTGTGTGTGCATTCAAGTAAACTGAGAGAAAAGATAGACTCAGTTCCCCATATCCTATGGATGATAAGAGAGGGATTTTACCATTGCTGACCATTTAATGAACAAAACTCAGAAGGAACAACCTAGAGAAGGTTTTCAGCTTTCCTTTTTGAGGACACCTGCCTGCTGTTGATTTCCAGTCTGATGCTCCCACAACCAGCTCTGAGTGTTTTTAGAGACTTTCTTTTGCCTCCCTGGCTGAAGTGCAAGGCTTTTCTCTTACTGTTGGGCAAGCATATCGATCCTTGGGTACTCCCTCCCCAACCCTACCTACCCCACAGATCCTCCAGTACTCAAAAAGGGAAAAGGGGAAGCTGACAAGAGTTTTCCCATCAAAACAAAGCCCTCGTGTATTTGATGGACTCCTACTATAGTTGACTCTAAGAATGTACATGCACACTTCTTTATTCCCATGAGTACTCATTGGATTTGGCTGCAATAAGTGACATTTTGTGTTTTCTACATTCTTCAAGCCCAGAGATGCATGCCTCTGTGGCTGTGTCATGTCCACAACTGATGTTACAATCAGAGCTTCGTGGATCTAAACCATTAATTTTTAGATTTATGAAGAGAGTCTCCTTGTTTGTTTTTTTTTTTTTCAAAATATAATTTAAGCTTAGCATCATTTGTGTGAGTTTCAAAAAACAGCAAGTGCAAGTTTCTTGCGATTGTATAAACTTGCTCATTAAAATTAGCTTTCAATTAAAATCTGTAAGCCCTTCCCCCCCCTTTAAAGCCCTCTTCCCTATTCCCTGTTAAGGAGCTTTATGTTCATTCTATGATAATTCTGAAGACCCTGTCGTCTTTATTGTTGTGAACTACTTGGCCTGAGTTTCAAAACACTGGAGAAGGGCCATTTAGTGTGGGTGCCTTGAAGTTGGGTTCATTTACAGCCCTGCACATGGTAAGATACTAGACTCGCAATACCGTTGCATTGGGGATTAGAGAGTCTGTATCCCAAATGCCATCATCTCTGCTTTCTAGTATAAGGTCACTTATTATTTGGTCGTAGATAGAGCCTCACATAGCCAGCTCCTTGAACTCAAATTATAGTTAAGAATGTACTTGAACTCCTGATCTTCCTGCCTTCATCTAAATGCTGAGATTACAGGCATGCACCAACCTAGTTATGTGGTACTAGGTATTAACAGCTGGGTATTGTTGCCTGCTAGGCAAGTACTCGGCCAACTGAGCCATGTTCTCCTGACTAATATATGTTTTTCAAAATTGTAACAAATATAGGCAATGCAGAGTTGCCATTTTAACCATTTAAAGGCACAATACAAAAAGCATTCCCTATGTTCACAGTAGTCAGCATTATTTCTACACATAACCTCTTCTCCTCGAAGGCAACTATAATTATTAAGCAACATGCTACTCTGAATTCCCAGCCTTCAGTCATCATTTACTTTCTGTCTCCATACAGCTATCTGTACTAGACATCTTATAAAGATAAAGTTATATTCTCATACATATGACTGTTACATTATTTTTTTTATTTTGAACTATTGGGGGTGTGTTGACTGTGGAGATCATAGGAGTCAAGTCCCCATGGAGCTGCAGTCACTAATGCTTGCCAGCTACTTGATACTGATGCTAGGAACTGAAATGGAGTCCTCTGGAAGAGAGGCATGTGCTCTTACCCACTGAGTCATCTCTCTAGCTTTATTTTGTTGCACATGGTGCACAGAGAGACAAGCAGGCGCACGCGCGCACACACACACACACACACACACACACACACACAAAATAAAAAGAACTAAAAGAATCGTTACAAACATCTTCTTCTGAGACAGTGATAATAATAAATGGTGATAACAGTAATAGAAACAATAACTGTAAAAGGCCTCTCATCTTCCCCTGTCTCTTGATCCCATTACTTCCTTGAAAATAAAGTAAGTTCTCCTGTGGAAGTAAAGGCTTTGGTGAACTGATTCTTCTGGGGCTTTAGGCAGTCTTGGGGAAGGAACACTCACTGACAAGAGTGTCCTCCTGAGGAAGGAAGGTGGTGACAGTGCTTCTGAGACTGCTGGGGATGGTCAGCATCTGCTCTTACTCTCCAGCTATCCAGGATCGAGCTAGTCTCCTTTTGAGATATGACTTGATTCATGACACGTGCAAATAAGTACAATAATGGCCCATGTTATAATAGGTTATATAACAAAACCATTTGCTGTCTTCTAAAAGATTAAGTGATTTTTTAATTGCCAAACAATAATAAAGCACAGTTGGTGTTTCAAATTCCTGGCAATAATTTTATATTAGGAACCGAAATAGCCTGAGCCATAGTTGAGAGCCAATGGTGTTCTCTCCTGACAAGGAAGTCATAGAAGAGAATGTATTGATTCACCTTTGGAATGAGAGTCAGAATGTCATGTGGTAGCAAGTGATCTGGGTCACCTAACAGTGCCTTTAAGACCTTTCCACCTTGTATTCCTGTCTCAATATATGTAGGTTTATAATGTACATATAAAAGCCCAAAGAAGCCTTAAGAGGGTATCAGATTCACCCTGGAACCAGTGTTAGAGTGTATTATTAGCTCTCATTTAGGTACAGGGAACCAAACCCAGGTCCTCTGCAAGAGCAACAAGTGTTCTTAACCACTGAGCCATCTCTCCAACCCCCACCTTGAATGTTTTACTATGAAGCAGTATACTTTTAATCTACCACATTCCTGGGAAATAAGCCATGGCTTTTATGCCCATAGCTCAATGCAGTGTAACCTGAAGATATCATACTCCAGCTTGAAAACCAGGCCTATGATGAGATGCCTCCTTGAATGGGGACAATCAACTGTATTCTCTCAATACGCCATTGTTGTAGCTGAGGATGTTTGCAGACTTGGATTAGCAATAGAACATGGAGACTTAACTGCCTAACCCTATTCCCAGGGAGGCCATGAGATCACTGCCAGGTTTTATCATCAGTTATCAAGTAGGCAAAACAGACAGCTCACTTATTTGTCAATAAGATACCCTATGAAATGTGCCTGTTCTCAACAAGGTCCCGTTAGAAGAATTAAAAACCAAAGGCCTGAAGTATGCTTGTTTACCCACATCTGAAGAAGAAAATGCAGACCTCCAGAGAGCCTGGCTTCACTTGCAGAGCTACTTGCTTCTGCTTTCAAGTCCCAAGTACTCATTTCACTCCTGAAAGTTCATAAAGGAGGTGGAGTTACTGTGGCAGGAAGGGGGCTTTTGTTGTGGTTCAGAAGACAAGGAAACCAAGATCTGTTTGGGAATCAGAAACCAATGGCAGAGCCCCAGGATGCCCATGTGAATGGGCAGTAAAGTGAGCAGTGTTGCAATGAGTGCCGTTTCCTTGGAGATTGCCCCCAGTTTTATCCTCTGGGGTATGCCAGGCAATGTCCTGAGGTTTCACATACTCGTGTCTTAACTGAACACAGCAAATGGAAAACACAGGGATGGATGGCAGTGTTGTTCTGTTGCTATATTAGGGCCAGATTGAAGCCATCTGCTGGAACAGGCTTGGCAAGGAAGAAACCCCCATGCTTGGCTTAGCAGTAGCATCCTCTTCCCTGCCATTTTTATCTTTAAGACAGGGTCTTCAGCCAAAGACGACCTTGAACTTCTGATCTTTCTGCTTCCACCTCCCAAATGCTGAGATTCCGTGCATTGACCACCACCGCACCCAGTTTACACTGGGCTAGAGATTGAACCCAAGGCCTTGTATGTTTGAGACCAGCATTTTAACACGGCCTCCTCCCTAGCCTCCTCCCTTTCCATTTCTAAAAATAATTTATTTTATTTTACATGCATTGGTGTGAAGGTGTCAGATCCCCTGGAAATGGAGTTACAGACAGTTGTGAGCTGCCATGTGGGTGCTGCGAGTTGAACCCGGGTCTTTTGTACGAACAACTAGCGCTCAGTACCACTGATACATCTTTCCATCCCTACTCCCTCCCCTGCCATTTTGAGGGCAACCAGAGCTGCCCTGTACTGTCAGTGTAAGTGACGTTCCCATAGCAACTTCTTAATGCCCATTTCCTCAGAGGATGAGCATTTCCTTGTTGAGGGCTCAGGCCCTCAGAAGTATTGAAAGAGTCCCAAGACTGATCTTCTTGGCCACCAAATCCTTCTCGTCCGCTGCCAGTGCAGGCCTGCTTGAGGGACCCTCCCTCAGATCCAGTAACTTTTCCCCCAAAGCTTTGTGGGCAGTGGCTTTAGTGGGGGTTGTTATACCATGGTTGTTAAACAAAACCAGAACAGCGCATCATAGATTTGTTTATTGCCAGGGTCTCTCATCCAAGACTAGGAAGTGCAAGAGGCAAGAGCTTCCGTGGCTGATAATCGCTAAAGAAATATCCACTGTGAAACAAACAACTGATTGACCCTGCTGCTATGGGGAGGCTCTGTTAAGAGGCCGCCTTCACTCTTACGAGTAAAGGAATGATTCCAGCCTGCAGCAGACTATTCTCCTTTTCCAGGTCCCAAGAGCCTTGAAACAAGGAAAAAAAAAACTGGAAGGAAGTGTCCAGGTCATCAGTTCAGCACCGTGATTTGACATCTAGGGCAACTGAAGCTTTAAGTAGGAAATGGCTTGTCAGAGGTGAAGTGGGAAGGCCTTGAATGTGAAGTTCCAGACTCCAGGGGATAGTAAAGATTCCTTGGGGATTCCAGGAGGAGATTTTCAATAACCAGGAATGGGACTTGCCTTTCAGTGCTTTGCCCAGTGTAGAAAAGCTTTCCAACACAAACAATAGGCAGCCCCTAATGACTGACTGTTATTTTAAATGGATCATCTAATCTACAACTCAAAGGCCACAGAGGCAAAATGAAAGTCCAGGCTGAGTGTGTAATTAGTACAGATAGTTGGGTCTACCCCCTGGGCGTAGTTAAACTGATTACAAATAGAAACAGATTTTTAGACGAAGCTGGGGGAAAAAAAAAAATCTCCTTGCTGGCCCAAAAGGTTCTCACAGAAGAACCACTCCAAGATAAAAAATAATTATGACCCTTTTAAAACATACACCTAACATGATGAAAATATAGGTTGAAAAAAGTCACTGAAAAATATGAGTGATTTCAAATAAAATAGTTTGTGGTGTTTCTCATAATATGTCTGGTTTATAGTAAAACCGAATTGTTTCAATTGGTATAGATTGAGCTTTTTGTGGGCTTTTTAAAACATACTTGCTACTCAACTGATGCCCAGCTCCTGTTCCCACAGGCTTCCTGTTTCTTCTGGACAAGATATCTGAGTCCCTCTGGCTTACGGCTGTGCATTACACTGATAACAGGGATATTTTTAAGCTCAGAGATCAGATTGTACAGGTTCCACCTTAGAAACTCCTGCTGCCTTCACAAGTGTTGTAGCATTCTTAAGCCACATGGTTTGGCCCCAATTTGTCCTTCTTGCCTTACCTTTCACCACTACCACCTCCCATCAGATTCGAGAGCGCACTCGAGTGTGTGCACTTGCCCCCCCCCACACACACACACAAACAAACACCCAAACACACTTCTGGAGATAATTAGAGATTCCTTGCTCTTACTGAAAAATCCACTGCCTCTGATCTCAGTTCTTGAACCCTGCTGTGGTCATCACACATCTCCTAATGGAGATAGCCAAGTTGGCTTAAGAAATCTTCCTAGATACTTCCCTTTAGGGCTTTTATCGCTCTCCTTGGTAATTTGCTACTGTCTTCGTAAGAACCCTCTTTATGATCTGAGGAATGTCTATCTGGTTTATCTATGGGTGTGGTGCCCTTGCTGCAGTATGGGATTCCTTGAAGGAGTAGCTAAATTGTCCCTCATTCTTCCGCTTACTCCTGGGGACACTTTACATAAGATAGCATTGTCTGTTAAATGAAATTAATTCTGTTTCCCGTATCCAGGAATGTCCTTATTTATCTTTGACCAAGATCCTATTTTCTCTGTCTCCCATAATACTTTCTTATTGTTCTCAGATCCCTTTTTCAGCTCTAATCCTTGTGGTGGTGGCCCTAGGACAGAATGTGTCTTTGCTGGGCTTCCTGTCAGTTTACACCTCAGGCATGGCTCTGAGGAACTGAGTGATAGGCATCTTTTCCTGCTGAATGGAGAGCCTCACACAATCTCTAGCCATAATTTAGATAAGGATGTTCCTAGAGGCTATTTGATGGCCTTAGTTGTGTGCCTGGGATCTAATGGCCTTAGCCATCATTACTCATTTCTTGGGAACAGAACTGATAATTTCCACGTCAGCTCCCCAAATCAAGAACTCCCTGCACTATTCTATAAAGTTTGACAAAGTTTCTTAATTGAACACATGGTGAACTTGATGTGGAAACAATGCCTTTTTGTCATGCTTTGGAAGTTCCCTTTTGTGATATATAGTCAACAAGTGAGGTTTGTGTTTGGGAATGAGAATCTATTATTCCTTGGCCCTGCAACATATTTGGGATACAGAATTTTTCAAGAAGCAGTATGGTGGGTCTGAAGAGATGGCTCAACAAGAACTCTTGCTCTTGTAGAGAACTTGGATTCAGTTCCCAGCACCCACGTAGCAGTTCACAACCATCCATAACTCCAGTTTCAGGGGATCTAATCGCCTCATCTAACCTCCATAGGCATTCATATGGTACACATGTATACACACAGGCAAAACCTTCATACCTAAAACATAAAACAAAATGAATATTTCTAATAAAAACTTTTTAAAAAAAATATAAAAGAAGCAGCATGGCTTCCTAAGAGGTGTACAGTTAGATGCTGGATTCAGATAGTACAGCTATTGGTTGCCATGGAAATATAGACCAAAATCATTACCCCGAACTCGAGCTTCCTCATTCCTAAAATAGGAATTGCAATATCTACTTCATAAGGTGGTGGGAAACATTGAAGCGAATGAGGTAAATAACATGTTGCCTGGTATACATGGGCATTCAGTAGCTTACATAGCGATCCCTATTATCATGTCCATATATAAGATCCAAATAAAACATTCAGAGGGCTGAGGACACACTTACTGCACAAACCTGAGTTCAGTCCCCCAGAATCCACGTGGAAGAAAAGAAAGCTACTCCTGAGAGTTGCTTTCTGACTTTTTTCTATATATCTACCTTCACACAGGGCACACACAGACACATACACACACACAGGCACACACGCGCACAAAATAAATAAATAAATAAATAAATAAATAAATAAATAAATAAATATAAAGTACAACTTGTATTTAAAAGGATTAGAAGCTCGTGGGTTGAGCAGAAGCTACACCTGCTGTAGCTGCTACAGTCATCAAGACTGTCTAGTGTTAGCGGATTATTTGAAGAGCAGAGCTAATAGAGCCGGAATGAGGAGGGAACGTTAATAGATATTGTTTCATCTTGATGTTCGGCAAGAGTATCATCCAGAAAAGGAATGTGAAAGCAATGCGGAGAGCCTTCTCATTCGGGTCAACCCTAAAAATACCCCCTCTTTGCTTAAGTGGAGAAGCTGCCGTGGGACCCACGGCTTGGCTTTCAACAGATCTGCCATGTGTGCTCTCTGCTTTAGTGAAATCTGATCACGACCTAAGCCTGTGCTATCCTTGCCGACTGACAGCTGACCCTGGCCTTCTTGTGCACCGCACATAGTTCACTTTTCAGAGAAAGAGGTCTGATCTCCAAGTAGAGTGTTGCTCTTTGTTCTTTCCCCCTTTTATTTTGTCTGTCTGTGTGTACTGAAGGGATCTGGATTACAGCCTGCTAAATTACTTTTCCTAAGTAACAGAGTTCCCTGGAAAACGAGATTTGAATTACTATCAGAACTCGGGCAAAAGCAACTGTCTTCAATTTTAGACAAGTAAAATAGAATCAGATTTATACATATTAAAAGCTCCATCGTCATCTCTTTGGGACACAGTGATAGAGAATTATAATAAATCGTGAGATCAAAAAATACTTGGTTTTGGTTAATATAAGCAGATGGTCCGATATATATTATTCAAATTAATAGGAAAAATATCAATACCCATCACACTGAAAGGCAGATAATGTGGAACTGTTGCCCATTGAGAAATACAATTAGTAAGCTAAAGCACAGAAAAAAACTTGATCTACACTGGTGACCAAATGTATGCAAATTAAGGAAGCCTTGTGGTAAAATGTCTTGTTTCTTCAGGTGAGGCACATTATCCTGGTAGCAGTATAGAATGTAATATCCATTTTGGAAGGTGGGATCACAGCCTATGAAATCAGAACCCCTGACTTTAATCTCCTTGACTTTGCTTCCTGTACTAACCCATGCCAGCCTCAGAGCTGCCTGGTCTTGGACCCTGCTCCCAGTGTGTTCTGGACCAGTTTAGTCCCCACACTTGCTTCCTGAGACTTACTGAGTATTTTCATGACCTGTAACAGGAACTCTTCCTTCCTCTCCTTGCCTTCATTGGGTAGAATCCCAGCCATTTCCTCCTAGCTCCCTGGCAATGGGACAGTTGGTTGGTTGTGAGTCGCTCACATCACCTTCACAAGATACTGAAATAGAAACAGTAGCCATGGAGTCGTGAAAAGGGGTGGTGGGTGGATTGGATCTGAAAATGCAAATTTGCAAGAAACTGACCCCTGGACTGATGATCTTGAATTTCACATAGAAACCTCAATCTGCTTAGATTTGCTTTCTAGGGGACTTTCGTTTCAAAGCAAATCAAGGACATTTTGTTACTGTTTTTTTTTGGGGGGGGGGTTGTGGATTTTTGTTTGTTTGTTTGGTATTGTTTTGTTTTGTTTTGTTTCAGAATCATGTACACATCTCATACATAACAGGCAAAGAATGCAAGATTTTTACCCATTAGCCTCTCCTTAGCCTTAATTCACTTGGCATCAGAATCATGATTTCAGGCATGTCCGACCAGAAGCCTCATACACCCAAAGATAGCGAAGAATGTTCCCCAACACAAATTCATAAACATACTTAAAACATTAGGAGAGTTTGGGGTAGCTTTTTCTGGAGGAGGAGAATAACTTGATTCAGTAATTCTCAAATGTGAACACTGTAGGTGACAGTGCTGTATCACAGTGCCAAAAAGGTTGGACACACTTTCTTTGATAGATGGGACTTTTTGGTGTGGTTTTATTGATTTTTTTTTGGGGGGGGGGGAGAGGAAACTGTATAAAAGAGGAAGTACTTGGAAAAAATAAAACAGCTTTCAACAGCAAATTACCCTGTCCTTCAACATTAACTAAACAACATCCCCAGGATAAGACTATCCAGTTCACTGTAAGGGGTTAAGGAAAAGTACAATTCATACTCACCAGTCTCCCTCCCTCCCTTCTCCACCACACAAGGACGGATTAGATCACCAAATAGCACATTTTGATGTAAGTTCTGATGAAACTGACCTTCAATTCAAGGGCACATATCTGCCCATATCTGCCCGGGAGATGTTGCAAGGGGGTCAACAAACATCCTGTCGTGTTGGCGGAGCAGAGAGGGAAGTGCAGACTGACTCACTCCCAGTTGCTGCGCTACACAAAGTAGCACTTCTGGTCATCTCCTTCCAGCCCACGTTCTCCCCAAACACACCCTCTCCTTCCCACTTCTGAGATCCCTGGCTTCCCAAACAAAAGAAAAATCAAAATGGGAGCCCCTCACCAGTCCAGACAGGCCAGAAGCTGTGAATGGTATAGACCTCATCGGGTAGAGAAATCCTGCAACTCAGATCCTCTCTCTCTTTTGACAGAACTGGCGTATGATCTGGATGTGGACGATGCTCCAGGCAACAAGCAGAATGGAAATCAGAAGGACAACGAGATCACCACCTCTCACAGCGTGGGGAACATGCCGTCCCCACTGAAAATCCTCATCAGTGTGGCCATCTATGTGGCATGCTTTTTTTTCCTGGTGCACTGACTTGCCAGTGTCCCAGTGCCTGTGTTGCTCTGCAGCACCTCGTGGTCCTCCTACATAAAGGAAGCCACCTTTTTTTTTTTTTTATCTTTTATGCCTCCTCCCACCGCCATTTAAGTAGGAGACTAACCTCGTGTTATGTTTTCGAAAATCAAATGGTATCTTTACGAGGATGGTAAATTTTAGTGGTAGGATAGATTGTCTTTTTGCAAAGGAAAAAAAAAAACCCTTCAAGTTGTGCCAAATTATTTTCTTACATTTGACTGCCGGAACATGGTTGTCATGTTTCCCCTTTTCTCTTTCTCTGCATGGATTTCTTTGACAAAAAAAAATAAATAAACATTCAAATAAATGGTGTTGGTCCTTTTATGTATACATATATATATATAAAGGGTCATATACTTCTCCTCCTTTCATCCAAATTTTGCCCCCTCATCTGGCTTTCTATTCAGTATAATCCCATTATGATCCAAAAAGACTGCACAAGGACTTCTTTACCTATACCTTCTGAAAAGTACCAACGCTGGCTTCACATCCTGATTAAGCTGCCTAATCTCAAGGTATAGCACATGCCCAGTCTCTTTCATTGAGAATCCGCAGGTTGGATTGTCTTGTGTATGAGACCACAGGTGGCACAAAGGAGTTCCACCATGACCTCTCTTTACAGATTTCCCTTTTGAACTGAAGAGATGCCTCCATTGCTAACATGTTTGCCTTAAAAGCATGAGGACTTGAGTTCAAACCCCAGAACCCACATGAAGAGAGCAAAGCCTGGTGGCATGTGTCTCTAACCCCAGCTTTGTAGAAGTAGAAACAGGAGAAACCTTGGGGTTGCTAGCCAGCCAGCTTAATGTATTCAATGAGCTCCAGACCAGTGAGAGATATTGTCTCCAAAAAGCAAGGTAGAAAACTAAAGGAGCCCAAAGTTTACCTCTGGCCTTCACATGCACCAGCACACATATGTCCATCAGCATACATATAGATGTGTACATACACACACATTTCAAGTGGAAAAGCTTCCATGAAGGTTATTTACAAGTTATAAAATCAATATTCTCCTTTTTTTATAAGCTAGAGAGTTGGGCCAAAGGAGAACAAAGAAAGAACTCTCAGCTCTCTCCTGCTGTCTTAGGCTTATTCTCTGATGTGTCTCTCTTCGAAGACCAGAGCATGACAGGGCTGACAGATGCCCTGCATTGGGTTGTAAAAGTTGTCATCAGTAAGCTTATGATTTACCAGAAACATCTCTAAGTCTCAGCCTCAGTTGGCTTGTTCAACAGGCACTTACATAAAGCTTGATTTTGTGAACCTATTGAGTAACTCATAAGGCATCAGATACTAGAGGCAGTGGCAAGGGCAAGAGCACTTCACAAAGCTGAGGTACCAGCACTAGTTCCAGCTCTGACAGTGTCCTTCCATGAGTCGTAGGCCCAGCACTCTGACGCCACTCTATTTTTGTCCACAGACAACATCTCAAGCATTCATGGCACTTACTGTTTTACTTTGATTGCCTTCCTGCTGCCAAAGAACTCCGGGAATAACCAATTTGCCATTTTTTTTATCATGTATGTAATGCTCTGTACGTGGCTGTCCTACCAGGTAATGTCAATACAGAGAGCCGGGGTGAGGTGCAGGGAAGAGGATGGGCAGTTCTGATTCTGGGAAATAGTTCCCTGCAGGAGCTCCAGCTTCAGTCCCATAGTAGAAGGTCACCAGGGGAAGCAGAAGATACAATTTATCGCAGCTTAGCATCCCATCTAAGTCCTCACTCCTGCTGTCCCCAACAGTCTTCTGTTGGACTCCTGCAGAGCATAACTTTCCAATATCCACTTGTCTTTGTCCCTTTCAGAAATGCCTGCAAAAGCGAGTTGGAAATGTGGGGCTTGTCTTTTTCTAAACAAGTTCTGGGTTTTTTTTTTTTTTTTTTTTTTTTTTGTCTTCTTGTTGTTGCTAGTCTTATTTTCTGACATAACTTGCATGATTCACAATGGCTGGTGAGACACAAACAACAAGAAGCTATCTTTGTTTTGAAGATAGTTAGAAAATGTAGCTATTCTTGCTTCTAAATTTGCATGAGGTTTGTGAGACTCCTTGATCCTGGATTTCCGAAATCCAAAGACTGAGAATGTTCACTCCTTAGATTTGCAGCCTGATTCACTAGGAACAACAGACCAGAAGAAGGGCTTAAACCCAGTTAGCATCGAAAAACTGTTCCTGTCATTGAAAAAAAAATAAAGCTTTACTTAATCTGGCAAAGTAGTTATTGTAGTAGAAGTAGTAGCAGCAGCAGCAGTAACAATAATAAATTGGTAGCTGTGAAAGTACGTTTTGTTCCTGCAAGCAGAAGAAGGTGGTTTTAATGTCTCCACCTTGAGAGTCAGGCAAATAAAATTTTCCATTTCCATAACAAGGCACTATGAACATTAATTACGGGAGATATTTTGCTATAATAATGGAAAGCTGAGTGACAACAGTCATTGGTGTACACTGTTAATTAAAGAGGAGCGGTCTGGAGATGAACCCAGTACCTTGCACAAATATAAGTGTTCTACCACCGAGCACCACCCCAGCCCCTCCTGTTAACCGTTTGATTGTTCAATCACTTTCCCTTTTTTCTCTACAGATGTATATTCAAACACGAGATTATATTTACATATAACTCATAGTGTGACCCAGTCCTTACTAGTGGAGTCTAAATCTCCCTTCATAGTAGGTCAGCCCATTGATCTGACTCTTCCATAAAGAACAACACAAAATTAAGGATAATGTAGTGGCTTGTCACAATCATCCTTCAACAATAATTGTTATACTTCATTTCTGTTCTTTGCTTTTCTAAGCATGTCTTTTTAAACCCAGTAGGTCTGTTGGACTGTTAGGCCCATTGCTGTACCTGTGGTGCAGGTACAGACTAAGCAGAGTGGAAGACAGAGAGCATTATGCTTCCACAGAGGCCCAGGACCTAAGAATGCAGAGGCTTCCTCTGCAACCATCAACTTTGGTTTTAAGACAGGATCTCCTTTAGGTAGCTAGCCTAGAACTCACTATGTAATAGAGGATGATTTTATCCAAGAACTCACTATATAGTAGACGGTGATCTTAAACATATAATTCTCCTGCCACCCCATCTCCCAGAGTTCTGGGAGTTACAGGCATGTGCAAACCTACTTTGTGTGATGCTGGACCTCATACATACTAGGCAGGCATTATAGCAACTCAACTATTTCCCTAGTTCCTCATACCATGCTGGACAAATTATCTTGTGATTAACTAAACCACCTCAACTACCAAGATAGCTTTGAGAAATGGCTACCAACTAAGTCTTTTGATCTCAGACTTGTCTCTTTTTCTTGTTTGTTTCCTTGCTTGCTTACTTGTTTTTTTTTTGTTTTTTTTTTTTTTTTTGAGAGGGAATTTGTCTCTGTGCAGACAAGGCTAGACTTGAACTCACAGAGCTCCACCTGCTTCTGCCTCCCCAGTGCTGAGAGGAGGTGTGCACCACTGTTTCAGAACCACCACTGGTTTTCAAAAACGAAAGTCTAAATATTTTATTTTCTCTACAAGATATATCAGACAGTATCCCTGTCCCTCCCCCTTGCCGTGTGTGTGTGTGTGTGTGTGTGTGTGTGTGTGTGTG
>JANHMN010000005.1:16867722-16878410 GCA_030674055.1 Rhabdomys pumilio
CTCTCTCTCTCTCTCTCTCTCTCTCTCTCTCTCTCTCTCTCTCTCTCAGAACTGTGCATAGAAATCTTTGAAACTCAGATGAGAGCTTAGCACTCTGTAGAAACAAAGTATAGCCACTAATAATCAGCACTAGTGCCACTAAGAAAAGGATCATTGTAGGTTCAAGGCCAGCCTCAGCTACATAGAAAGTCCCAAGCCTTCCTGGGCTACAAGTTCAGGCTCTGTTTCAAACAAAACAATCACAAATACTCTGTAAGATGAAGCATCTTTGACCACTCGTAATGGTATTTTGGTATTTCTCCTTTTGCATAATCCCTTCCCCTTGAATGTAGTATAGATCTGATGGCTTGTTTTTATAAAGTGTTTTGCATCAAATGTGCTGAAATTAGCTTAAATTTATACATGTGGCTTTCATATATATATTTACACATAATTTTTAGAAATACATTCTTCCATCTTCTTTGCTGTCTTTTGCTTTCACATCTCTGAGATGCCATATTGTGTACCACTCTGTACAAAGATCTGTATGGCAAAATAGTAATGCCTTTGTTCATTAGCTATCAAGGAACGAGGTTAGTCAACAGATAATGAGTGAATACTAGAACAGATTCATCTTCAGTCAAACCAAGATATAAATACAGACTTGGCCAATATTTAATTATAGCCCTGAAAAGACCTGAAACCTGAGGCACTAGTTAAGCCACACCCAGATTATTCCCTAAAGGAACCACGTGATAATAAATAGTTTCAAAGGCTGCTATATGTGGCAGTAATTTGTTATGCTGCAAGAGATAACATGTATACAAGATTTTCTAGATGTTCAGGGAACTCTGTGAACATCCTAAATCTCATGTCATATTGTTTCTAGGTTAATTCTATCTTAAAATCCCCTAGACTATCTGTGGAAGGGATCTCTTAGATGAGCTAGAAACCTAGAACAATGGAAACTCCCAGGAATCTATGAGGATGATCCTAGCTAAGACTATTCGAAATAGAACCTGAAAACTGCTACCTCCTATAATGAGGCAAGACTTCCAATGGAGGGATGGGGACATCAACCCAGCCACAAAACCTTCAACTCAAAATTTGCACTGCCTACAAGATGTGCAGGGATAAAGATGGAACAGAAATTGAAAGAATGGCCAACCAATGACTGGTCCATCTTGACATCCTTGCCATGAGAAAGCACGCCCTGGCCCTATTAATGATATTCTGCTATACTTGCAGACAGGAGCCTAGCATAACTGTCATCTAAGAGGCAGCTGATGGAAACAGATGCAGAGAACCACAACCAAACAGTAGGTGGTAAAACTCAGGGGAATCTTGTGGAAGAGTTGGGGGAGGAAGGCGTGAAGGAGCCAGAGAGGTCAAGGACACCACAAGAAAACCTACAGAATCAGCTAACTGGACTCATAGGGGCTCACAAAGATTGAACCACTAACCAAAGAGCATCGATGGAATGCACCTAGGCCCTGTACACAAATGTAACAGATGTGCAGCTTATTTTTCATGAGGGACCCCTACAGCAGGAGCAGGGGCTGTCTTTAACTCTGCCCCCAGCCTTTGTACCCCTTTCCTCTACCTGGGTTGCCTAGTCTAGCCTCAATAGAATAAGATGCCCCTAGTCCTACTGCAACTTTATATGCCAAGGCAGGTTGATATCCATGGGAGGTCTCCCCATTTCTCAGGAAAAAGGGAGGGGTGGGGGAGGTTAAGTGAGAGGGTGGCACTGGGAGGAGAAAAGGGAGGGTACGCTGTGATTGGGGTGTAAATTAATTAATTACTGAAAAAAGAAAGCCAAAGGGATGATATCAAAAGGCACCTGTGAACAAGAATTCCTACAAAGAAACTAAGTCTGGGGAGGCTGAGTACAACTGTGGAGAGTTTGGCATATAACAGACCCAGAGGCTAATTGCTATGAATCCTGGGCAACCCTGACACCTAAGGAGCCATCCTTTGTCTGCCTCTGTGTCAGACCTAACATCCCATAAACAGGTAAACATTTTTGGAATGTATTAACAAAAACTGGTTCTCCACCTATCAAAGGGCTGAAAATATTACTAGCTACCATCAGTGGCCTGTAGTTGAGATTCCTCTACTTGACTGTAACCTACCTCTATATTAATACCTTGACTTGTGACTTCTTTGTTCCGTTACCATAAAGTCTCCATAGAACTGCTTCCATGTTGGAACAATTGAACTTGATATAATCTAAATTTATGGCCACTCAAATTTAGATCCAAAATAAAGTATCTCTCTTATCCCCTCAAAAAAAGTCCATAGGCTAGTATTGGCCAATAGAAATATGGTAAGTGTCAGAGAGTGTTTTAAATGTTCTAGTAACCACTTAAAAAAAAATAAACAGTGCCAGGTATGGTTGAGCATGCCTTTATTCACAGCACTTGAGAGGCAATGGCAGGAAGATTGCTATAATTTTAAGGCCAGGCTGGACTGTATAGTATAATCCTGTCTCAAAACATAATAAGAAAAGGAGAAAGGGGAGGAGGAAGAGAACAAAGAGGAAGAGGAAGAAGTGAAAATACATTTTAAAAACATTTACTATAAACATATCTAAAAGGCTATTTCAATGAGTAACTGAGATTGATTACATGCACTGCCATACTTGGGTTCTTACTCCCTGTTTGTTTGTTTGTTTGTTTGTTAATTTGTAATGAACAGTAACATTAATTGACCATTTTCCAGGTAGAATTTTTGTACTAAATACTTGAATCGGGCCTGTCAGTTAATGAATTGATCATGTCATATTTGGACTAGCCATACTTGAAGTATTCATTTACCACACATGGACAGTGGCATTGAAGTAGACAGTGTAGTCCAAGACTCATACAAAACACACACAAGTAATTGAATGATTTGGCCACTCTACATTCCTGGTAGCCATGTAAAAGCCAACCTGGCCTACAGCCATTGAAAAATCTCAAGAGGGGAAAGAGATCATACTTCGCAAATGTCTATCAAAATCTCAGCTTTTGATGTTGTTTGGTTCGGTTTTTGCAGAAATTGCTATCATGACTCTACAATTTAGGGGAACTAGCAATTGCCTGACACAAAGAATACACAATCACTCAAACAATACTGAAAAAGAAGAGCCAACTGTGAGAAATCACCAGGATCTGTTTCAAAACATACACCAAAACAGCAGCAAACAGATTCAAGATACGAGGAGAATGGGATCAAATAGAGAAACAGATCAATGAAATGAAATAGAGAGCCTAAAGCCGAGCCTGTGTATCAATGGCCAATTGGTTTTTGATGAAAGACCCAAATCATTCAAGGGGAGAAAAGCAGTCTCTTGCAAAGGATGCAGAGACAAGTGGGTATTTGCATAAAAAGACTTTGGACCCAACCCCTCCCCCATCTCCCATACTACACAAAAATTAACTCAGTAGATCAAACACTAATATGTGAGAGCCACAAGTATAAAATTCTTAAATGCCATAAAAATTTATGGCATTTTTTTTGACCATGTTTACTTAGACATAACATCAAACCCACAAGCAACAAGATACAAATAGATGTTTGTGCTTCAAAAAGTAGCAAACATTAGGGGTGGAGAGATGGCTCAGTGATTAAAAGTGCTTACTGCTCTACCAGGGGATCTGAATTTTGTCCTCCTAACCCTTGTCAGGCAATTCACAAGCTACAGAGATTCCAACACTCAATTCTGC
The DNA here is from genome assembly GCA_030674055.1 of Rhabdomys pumilio. Taxonomy (NCBI): domain Eukaryota; kingdom Metazoa; phylum Chordata; class Mammalia; order Rodentia; family Muridae; genus Rhabdomys; species Rhabdomys pumilio. Next base: position 16,871,412 of record JANHMN010000005.1, read on the forward strand.
CATCTTTGAGCTCCTTCACACGCATGGCATATATTCCCAAAAGATAAACACATATGCATACATTTAAATTTCTTAAAAATAATGTTTTAAAGTGGTATTAAGGAAAAGATGACTCAGTGGGTGGGAAAATACATTTAAAATCATATAAGAGACTTGAATCTATCATTAAAAATCTTTACAATTCAATAACAAAATAGTCAACCAATTAAAAATGGGAAAAGAAGGAGCTAAGGACGTGTCTTCAAGGTAGAGAAATTGCCTAATGCAAAAAGAGGTCCTGGGTTCAAGCCCCACTTAAAAAACAAATGAACAAACAAACAGGAAGTAAGAACCCAAGTATGGCAGTGCATATAACAATCCCAGTTACTCATGAAACTGAGGCAGGGGGGGTCAAAGACTCAGGAATCAATCACTTGAGCTACAGAGTACAAATTTGTCTCAAACAATGAAAATAAAGTACATGTGCAAAGTTGTTCTCTATCATCATTTGGGAAATGTAAATCAAAACCACAATGAAGTGCCATTTCACACCCCTGCAGACAGCTATAACAAAAATACCAGAAAATACTACGTGATTGTAAGAGAGTAGAGAAATCATAATTCTTTTCCATTGCTGGTGAGCATGTGAAACTGCACAGCTGCTTGGAAAATAGCCTAGCTTTTTTTTTTTTTTTTTTTTTTTGGAATGGTAAATACAGAGGTATCATATGACTTGTCAATTCAACTCCTGGCTACATATCCCTAAAGAACTGAAAACAGGGACTCAGATGCTGCTATACTTGCACACGAATAATAATTATAGGACTATAACACAATAACCGTGTGCTGAAGAGGTGGCTCAGATGCTGAAAATGCTATCTTTATAGCAAGAGGACCTACCTGGGTTCAGGTCCCTAGTACACACGATAAAAAGCAAGATAAGACAGTGCATGCATACAATCTCAGAGCTGAGAAGACAGAGACAGGTGGATTTAGGGGACTTGCTGGCCACGCAATTAGTGAGATCTAGTTTCAATGAGAACACTTTCTCACAAACTAAGGTGGGGATCCAGGTATAACAGCACACTCCTTTAGTCCCAGTGCTAGGGAGGCGGAGGCAGGTGTATTTCTCAGTTTGAGGCCAGCCTGGTCTACAGAGTGAGTTAGAGGACAGCCAGGGATGCTGCACAGAGAAACCCTGTCTCAGGAAAAAAAAAAGCAAAAAGGTGGGCAGTGATTGAAGAAGACACTAACATCAAACTTGGTCTACACACACACACACACACACACACACACACTGTGGCACATTTGTACTAGTATTCTCACACATACACACATGCACACATCAAAAAGCGGAAATAACTCAAGTGTCCCAATAGATGGATGAATAAACAAAATCTACATACAATCTACATTCATTTATTCATAAAGAAAAAAAAGCTTTGTTTTCCACATGGAGATAGTGAGTATCAGGCACTAGTTGAAAGAAGCCAGGTACACATACTGTATAATTCTAATTTTATGAAATATCAAGAATAAGCAAATTAATTAAAAAAAAAACAGAAAGTAGATTAAGGGTTAACCAGAGGTGGTGGGGAGGGAGAATTGGGAATTATTCCTTCATCCCAACAGAGTGATGAAACAGCTTTAGAAATAGGTAGTGACAGTGCTTATATAACATTCTCTAATTAATGACACTGAATTTTCTATGTAAAAATGAATAAGATAGCAAGTTTTATGTTCTATATATTGTGCTGTCACTTAAAAAAGTTAATGCAGTGTACTCCAAACCACTGAGACAGTTTTCTGTGGGTGTGTGTCTACATGTGTGTATGGTGTATGATTGTGACGTGTATGGGTGCACGACACAGAGGCAAGGGCCAGACATCAGGCATCTTCTGTTCCTTGCTACCTTATTGCACTGAGACAGGCTCTCTCTCATTGGATGGGAAGCTCATCATTTTGGCTAGGCTGGCAGGCCAGTGAACTCTCCAAATCTGTCTATCTCTGCCAACTTTACAGGCATGCAACCAAGCCTGTTGTGTTCACTTTTGGCATAAGTGCTGGCAATTCACACTCAAGGCCTCATGCCTGCAGAGCAAACTTTCTTACCCACTGAACTACCTCCTCAGTAGTAGTTGGGCATTTTCATGGCTAAAGTGAAGATGTGGGTGTTGTACTTGCCTAGTGAATGAATGGCCTTTGTTTCTATCATCAGAACTACAAAAGTAAAAGAAAAAAAAAACAGAGAAAATATCCCAATAAAACTGTAAAAAGAAAAACCTGAGGTTAATTCCCGGTGCTCATAGAAGGCTCACAAGCTCCTGTACTTCCAGCTCTAGCAGATCCTGTCCTCTGTGAGTTCTGCAGGCACCTGCACCCATGACAAACACACATGAAGTAATTAATTTAAAAAAAACCAAAGGCTCTAGTGGCTGGTGAGGCATCTACTGATGTGGAGAAAGGCAGACATGGAGAAAGGGACAGGAGGGCCATTGAAATCAGTGAGCACCAGTGCCAGATACCAGTGCCAGATACATGCCTCATCTTCACTCAGCCTCGATTCTGGTCCTGTTTGTTTTACCCAGGAAGGCAATTCACATGAGCAGCTGAGAGGTGGAACCCGGTTTAATTACCCACCTCCAAGTTCCTGCTCTCTCTTATCTTGTGCTGAGGCCAGATCTCAGCATCTGTGGAGATGCTGTCTCTGGGCTGAGTCTCAGACAGGGAAGGGATTGAGTAGGAATTCACAGCAGGTACAAACTCAGAAGATAGCTGTGACCCAGCAGGTGGAAATCAAACTGTAAAAGTAACTTTTATTCTTCTGTTGTAATTGTTGTCTCCAAGGCTTACTGCCTCAGTCTGGCAACCTAGGCCTAGTCCTGGAAGCTTCTAGCCTCCATACAATCTTATCTAGGCCTATAATGTTTTCAGCCTGTGAGACTACTGCTGAGGTAGCTCATCCTTCTTAGTTCTTTCTGATCTCAGGCTGATTGGTTCAACTCAGCTGCTCTGGTCCAAACTCCTCTCCAAGCTGACTGATTCAATCTGGCCTCTCTCTCGCCCTCTATGAATTTTCTACTTGACCTCATATTAACTTTGGCAATATGTTCTAATCTTCTGGCTTGTTCTGTCTTCACCCATGTCTAGCTTGCTCTCTCTGCAACCTTTCTGTCTATAATGGGCCCAGTAAAACTACTTGCAGTCTCTGCACTGCCCTCCACAAGTAGCTTCCCTTTCCTCTCTGTTCTCATAAGAATTGGGCATATCCTATCCTGTCAAATCTTTCTCTGATTTGCCACTTTTTCTGCCTCTTAATTAGACATCACTTTCAAACAAGGCTGCTTTCTTCTACAAACTAACTTTACCTTCATTGTTTGGGATTAAAGGTCGGTCTGAATTCCAGCCAGATCACACTGACCTAGGTCGTTGGATGTGATCAGAGCAGCCATGTTGCTGTATTAAAATTCCTCCACATCAGACTCCTAGAATAATGGTCATATACTAATCCCAAGAGCCTAGGATGTCTGTTACCATATATGGAAATAGTATTTTTGAAAGGGTGATCAACCTTTGGGTCCTGAGATGCAACGATGATCCTGGATTATCTGGATAGATCCTAAGTGTCCTTATAACAGAGAGATAAAGGGAAGTGTTACACAGATAGAAAAGGAGGCATTGTGACTTTTGATAAATAAAGAGAAGTTACACAGATAGAAGAGACAGCTTTGTGACTTTGGGGGTAAGACTGATGTGGCCACAAGTCAAGGACAGATGACAACACAGTTGTGCTCACCCCTGTATTTGGGGACAGTAATAGTGGATTCTAGACTTCTTGCCTCTAGACTGGAGAGGAAATAAAATGATTTGTTTTCTACTTTGTTTGCTTTTTAGGAGTGTTTGTTTGTCTTTAAGACATGATTTCTTGTAGCACAAACTGGCCTCTAACTCACTAGGTGGCCAAGGGTATCCTTGAACTCGTGATCTACCTGCTTCTCCTTTCCAAACGTCAGAATTACATGTCACCAAACCTGAGTTTGAATTTCTGTGTTTTCTAACTCACTAGATTTATGCTGTTGTAGCTGCTGCTGCTGCTGCTGCCGTTTTAACAGCAGTCATAAGAATCAAATATATGAGAAATTTTTCTCAAGTTCAGGCAAGAACCTTAGCTGGTAGAGGACAGGAGCTGGCTCCTAAGGTGAAGTATATTTCCATTGTGACATACCAAAAATGGAAGAATGGCAGGGCCAGCACATAGCTCCGTTTCATTAGAGTGAGACTTTAGAGCCCAAGAAGCCTGTGGAGCCCAGGGAAGAAAGTTGGCTACTTGATGTCAAGTCATAGGAATTTTGAAAAGCTTTGTGACAGGCCTGCTACCTCCCAGAAGACTCACTGGCAAGAGAGAACCACATGAATCTTGGCACTGAAGCCTTTGAAAGGTTCTTGGCAGGTGGTCCAGAGAGTTCTAAACTAAAAGTGCTTTGCATAAATGTTCAATGGTTCCTGCAGTGCTAGGGCTGGAACCCAGGACCTCACTTGTGGTAGGAGAGCTCTGCTACTGAGCTACATCCTCAGCTCAAAATTACTATCTACAAACTCTCCCTCCCCCACTCCTTCCCTCATTCTCTCCCTCGATCGCTGCCTCCCTCCCTCTCGGCCTTGACTGTTTTTACTTGAGGAAGCTTTTAAAATTCCTGATACACAAGTTGCAAGCTGAATCAATTAGACCAATCTTTAGAGATGAAACACAGATAATAGTGTTTTTTTTTTTTTAAAAAAAAAAACCCTCCTACTCAAATTATTCTTATATGCAGCCAAATTGGAGAAATGGTTGCTTAAGTCTCAGTGCTTGGCCTAATTCAGGACCCTGGGAGGTCTGCATGAAGACACAGATGTATTTTCTGAAACCATACTTGTATTTCAATGCTTTCTTCCCAGGTATATCCAACGTTCAACCCAAGGGCCATGTGCATCCTGGAATAGCTATGAATGTAGTCCCATATATTTGTTTGTGACAATATCATATTGCAATGTCAAAAGGTTGGACACCGTTGCCCAGAAGGAGTAAAAAATGGAGCAAAGACAAACAAAACGAGCTCTTATGAGGCCACTCTGAATGCCCTGAGTAAAGGCAAAAGCAGCTTCACTTTCTGGCAGACATGCTAGGAAAATCTACAGCTAGGATCAATGATACCCATAGACTGACAGGACCCTGGGGTACTGGAATTGCTTGGTCTTTAAGGTTTCATGGACTATAGATCAGAGAAAGAGCAGCCATGGCTTAATTTATCCTGATAGAAAATGAGTGTGGCATATTATCAGAGTAATAACTGACCTTTGGAAGTAAACAATGTAAGTTAACAAAAATTTCCTTCCTGTCCTGCTTCCAGAAATTTCTCTAAAATATCTTTGCTGACCATTAGTCTTTAGAGTTCTAATTAACAGCCATCATTCCCATAACTGCCCATCATTTATGCTTGGTTATCATGCTAGGTAGAGCCAGTACGTGCAAATAAATCCGATGAACTATGTTGTGAAGTTTGAGTCCAACATTAAACTAGTTAGTAGTTCATGGCTTCGTCCAAGTATCATCATAGGCCTCAAGATCTGGAATAGCATCAGGAACGTAGTTCCTAGTTCTTGGCTCCCTGGAGTGACAACTGTTGTCTGTTGAGCAATATCAGACACTTAAAGCAGACATCTGCTACTGGGAAATGTATGACCTTGAAATCTGTCAGTGAAGCTTCAGAAAAGAGAACCCTGAGACTTCAAATACACCCTCTTGAACAAGATGCCACTAAATTTGCTCCTTCAGTGTGTGTTTCACAGCTCCCTGATTCACAGGTCTGGTAGCAGAAAATGTAACTACAGGAGAGCTGGGAGCCAGTATAAAAAGAACATAAACTTGAATCAGCTGTGGCTAGCCAAGAACAACAGGGCCAAAACAAAGAAGGGGGTTTGGTGTGGCTGGGAATATAGGAGAACACAAACCCACTTTGCTTCTAGACTCTCCTAGGAAGCTGAAGTCAGGCCACAGGGACCTAGTTTGGCTCTGACCCATTGTTGGAGAGGGGACAACAGAACTCTGTGGGTGAAGAAAGCAGTTGCCTAGGTAGTGGGTATGTTGAGCCACCTTAGGCCAGCACTGTGTCCTTGGGCAGGGGTAGGGAGGAGGAGGGAGGGGAAGTGGGGGTGTTGCAAGCTTGAAGGGGCTGGGGAAAGCAAGCAGGCAAGAAATCGAGCCCAGGAAGTGTTGAGGGTTGAGTTACAGCTTCACAGCATTCCCCTCTGCTGAGGTAAGATGCCTCCTTCCTGTTAGAAGCGGATGAGTAGCTCCAGGCATGTTTATACAGCTAGTGATGTTGTTGTCTAGGAAAGTTTCTGTTTGTCAAATCAATATATTTTATTGAGAGTTTGAGCCTTTTGAAAATAAATATCTGATATAATGTCACAGCTCATGGGGAGTCTATTAAATTCCACCTCTTATAGATTTTCTTATATAATAAAACCACAGCCCCAAACCTATTACTGTCTTTGGTGGCCAGGAGAACTTACTGGGACTGCAGAGACACTTAATGTTTGACTGTCACCATTTCTTCTCCTGAAACAGGGAGCTGGGGAAACTTGTAATTGAGCGGTGTGCACAGTAGCAGTAGACAAGCTTCGTTGGTAGAGTACTCGCCTGGCATACATGAAGTCCTAGGTTCAATACTTAACATTACGTGAACCCAGGTGTAGTGGTAAATGCCTTGAATTCCAGTACTCAGAAGGGAGGGGAAGCATGATCAAAAGATCAAGGTTATCCACAGCTACATAGCAAGTTCAAGGCTAGCCTAGGATACTCCAGATCTAATGAAGGTAAGGACGAAAGGAGAAAGGACACACAGATAAACAGACAGACAGACAGACAGACAGACATAGAAAAACACATATACACACATAGACATACACACACAGAGAGAGGGAGAGAGAAAGAGAGAGAGAGAGAGAGAGAGAGAGAGAGAGAGAGAGAGAGAGAGA
>JANHMN010000005.1:16885209-16918974 GCA_030674055.1 Rhabdomys pumilio
TCTCTCTCTCTCTCTCTCTCTCTCTCTCTCTCTCTCTCTCTCTCTCTTTCTCTCTTTCTCTCTGTCTTTTTAAAACTCAGTGTTTTGCCCATACATGGATATGTGGTCACCTGTTGGAGTTTGGTCCACCTACCAGTAGTCACACCCTTAAAAGACCTGACTCTTCTTCCAGAAGAATCTAACGACACTCAATAGCTCTTCAGCTAGGAGTGGAGGTTTGTGAGCCCCTCAATCCACACATGCACATTTTTTGAAGATATTATTCTTATTTTTATGTGTATAAATATTTTGCCTGTGTGTACATATGTGCACCATGTTCATGCCTGTTGCCCACAGAGGCCATTACAGGATATTTGATCCCTGGAACTGGAGGAATAGATGGCTGTGAGCCAACTTGTGGATACAGGGTACTGAACCCAGATCCTGTGCAACAGCGACAAATGCTCTTAACCTTAACCACTGAGCCATCTCTCCAGTCCCATGTTCTTAACTGTATCATTTGAGGATCTGATCACTTGAGCAGATCCTGTAAAACACAAACTCTTGGTATGGTAGAAAACCCACACTCCTACTCCTCCTCCCTTTAGAGTCTTCATCTGCTACTGTAGTGTTCAGTCATCTGACTGGTGAGCTAATGGATTTCCTGTGGATGCTAAGGTAATATTTGTAAATGTAGCACACATTTACACACACTTTAATTTCAATTCTAGATTTCACTGAAAATCTAGTTCTGGATTGGGGGGCTCACAAACCTCCACTCCTAGCTGAAGAGCTATTGAGTGTTGTTAGATTCTTCTGGAAGAAGAGTCAGGTCTTTTAAGGGTGTGGCTACTGGTAAGTGGACCAAACTCCAACAGGTGACCACATATCCATGAACACTGAAAATATGTTGAGCTTTGAAGTCTCTGTGGGTAAAGCAGGGATGGGTTAGATGGAGCAGGTCCTGGAGGATGCAGGTCTCCAGCCTGTGGACACTCAAAACTGTGTAGTAAGTCCTTGCAACCCAGCTTGCCACTATTGCTCACCCTGGGGCACATTCACTGCTCCAAGTCCAGCCAGTGTGAGAAGATTCTAGTGAGACCCATGTGAGTTTTTCACCAAGTCCAAATATTCTTCTTAACAGGTCGCATGAATTTAGTCAGGGTCAGATTGCTACAATGTTACACAAGACTTTCTCTCTTTAGATAAAAACTCTAGGCAGAAATGTAAGGTCAGTGCTTTATATAGAAAGTGAGCCACTCCCTTCTCCCCTCACAGACTCATCAAGCAAGCCCTAAGAAAGACTTAGATGCCCTCACCCAGGCTCTCTATTTTTAGCAAAGCCTTGCTTGTAGACTCTGCTAACCAAGTGGGTCAGATGCCACAGTCAAGGGCAGGGAACCTCTCCTATGTGGCCACTGACCCACAAAACAAGTGCTCTGTGTAGGTCATGCACAATGATAAGAAGTGGATTCTATTAGCAGTAACTGCTGCTTAAGAAAGGAAAAGTGACAGAACCCTGCTTGGATCCAGATTGAAAACCACACCAGAGCATTTAAAAACACACTTTAACACTTGAAGCAATCAATATGCTTCATTCCTTCTGATCATTGTGTAAGAGAGGAAGAACATGGAAGAACATAGGATTAAAGGTTCAGAGACTAGCACAGCTTCAATAGAAAAGTAAAAATGGAAAATGACTGAGAAATGGAAGGGGAAGAGAGAGAGACAAGAATTAGCCAGCAAAGGGAGAATAGGAGAAAGCAAAATACATACATACATACATACATACATACATACATACAAAATGGAGACACAACACATCTGTCTACTCACCCCAGATAGAGAGCCCACGACAGTGCATAGTAAAGACAACAGTGAAGTCCAACTTGGTGAACCACCGAGTTTTATTGGTGTTGCTTTTAGGAACGTGGGTAAGGAGAGGAAAAGATGGAGTAAGGAGAGGAGAAGATGAAGTAGATGAGAAGCTAGGTAATGAGAGAGAGAAAGAGAGAGGAGGCATGGAGGCAGAAGTTCACGCGTCTCCACCAGTCAAAGATAGTTTACATAGCTAGGTTGGGTATTAGGTTACACTTCTGATTGAGCATTACCATACTTATAAAGCCTTTGATTAACATTTAAAAAATTGTATAAAAGCCAAATGGAAAAGGGGGCACAGGATAGGGGTTTTCTAGGGAGGGGAAATGAGGAAAGGGATTGGCATCTGAAATGTAAATAAAATATCCAAAAAAAAAAACCTTCAAAAATAAAAGAAATAATTTAAAATTTAAAAAATAATATAATTATTAATAATTAATTTTTTTAAAAAAGGAACATGGGTGAGGGGTTACATACAGGAGCAGAACTGACTCAAAGACAGCTGCGTCACCAAAGCCTACCTAGGACCTGAAACACATTGCACAGCCTGTGGGCAGCTCAACAGGTTGGACAGAGTCCTTTCCACTTGTATCAATTGGTCTAAACCTCTTTTAATATGCTCAGTGGATTTCTGCTTCTTCCAGGCAGCTGGTCTGGTCTCGCAGAGTCTTCTTTGCATCTTGGATTTTTTTTCAGCTTAGCTTGTCTGAGAGTCTTCTTTTGTAGCTCAACTCCAACTGTCTGAAAGGGACTATCAGCTTTTATTGTTTACTCTGGCAGGGAGGGGCCTAGTGAATGTGGTCAGTTTCAGGGACTTCCTGAAGATCTTATTGAGTTGTTTAATTTCCTATTTAAGGAGCTTCCTGAAGAATGGGATGCTTCAATCTTGGAGAAAGATGTTATACAACAGTGTCTTAGCACAAGTAGCCCACATTCCAGACTCTCTGCCACGTCCAGTCATCAATCACTTGGACCTCAAGTTATAGGATGTGTTTGGAGTTGGGGAGGTAAGAAGAAAGCCCCAGATACTATTCTTCAGTGACTATCCCAGAGCAAGTCTAGGTAGTTGAGGGTTAGAGGATAATGAGAACCAGGGCCTTCAGTCCCGTGTTTAGGTAAATGGGCAAGACCATGAAGTCATATAAAAGTATCTCTAAGCTAAAGAAGGAACTACAGCCATGAATTGTACACTATAGCTCCTGAGAGCAAATGATCATGCTCACCTGAGACTCAAGAATCAAGGAAGATACCAGAGCACTCCAGAGGTCCTGGAGAAAGAGAGGTGTTATGGGATATGTTTCTTTCACCATAAGTTGCCCTATGGCTCACTATGCCAACTCCAGACTGAGGAAGAAATATAAGCCAACCTCAGATTTGCCTTTCTGTCAGGGCTGCCCAATTTGATGGCTATAAAAGTGTTTGTCCTCAAAATACTTAACAACTTACTGAATGTCCCAGCCTAACCTGTCCCCTCCTGCTGACTGAAAACCCTCTGACTTAACTTGGCCAAGGCTAGATATAATTAGGCACCATCCTGAGGTTCCAGAAGTCTGCCTCTACATATATCCAAACACACATGGAGAAAATACTTTTGATCCACCAAGCTGATACAAAAAAAAAAAGCTACTTAAAGGGAAATTTCTTTAAAACCCTTCTTCTAGAAAAATGTATGTTCTTCAGTGATAAATCTGGATTTAATTCTCACTCAGTCTCATCAGACCACATATGAAAGTTTCCTTCATCTCCATTGTCCTAGCCTAAGAACCCTTGGGGCTTCTTGTAGTTCTGTTCCTATACCTGGACTTCAAGACCAGTGACCAGGTAGACAGTTACAAACATGTGCCAAAAGGGCACCTGACAAAAAGAAAGTGTCCTTAGAAAGGACTGAAATAACCGTCAGAACTACCCAATTTTAAGTCTAGCATAGAGATTAATGCATAATAAATCTGCAGTATTTGCTTAGTAAGCCCTCAGACCTCTTAGATACGGATTAGCCCAATCATATTTTGCTTTAAGCCCAGAGAGAGCAAGTGACTTGTCTATGATCATACAGCTGGTCAAGGACTGAGGCTTTCTGAGGTCAAGGATTACTCATATAAACAAGGAGAATAGAACAAGGTCAGACCAAGAAAATGGCATACTTGGTAAAGCGCCTGGGGGGCAATCATGAGGATGGGAGTACTCAGCCCAAACACCCATGTAAAAAAAGATATTCAGCACAGTGTAACCCCACTATTACAAGGGACATGGGTACATGTGGATCCCTAAATTTCTGAAGTTCATTTGCCAGTCTTACTAAATTGATGAGGTTCAGTTAGGGACTCTGTCTCAAAATTTAAGGAGGAGGGGCTGGCAAAATGACTGAGTGACTAAAGGTACCTGCTGTCAAGCCTGACCACCCGAAATCAATCCCTGGGACCCCATGATGGAAGGAGAAAAGCAATTCCACCAAGTTTTCATCTGATCTCTACATGAACACCAGGGAACAATGCCCCCACACACACAAACATACACACACAGACACATACACACACACACATACCTTAAAAATGCTTTTTTAAGATTTACTTATTTTCATGTGCTTTGCCTGCATGTAGGTATGTATACCATATGTTGAATTGTCAAGGAATCCAGAAAAGGCTCTCAGATTCTCTGAAACTGCAATTACAGATAGGTGTCAATCAGCATGTGGGTGCTGGGAACTGAAACCAGGTCCTCAGCAAGAGCAATAAATGCTGAATCATTTGTGTGTCCCCTAGAAATGGAATTTTAAAACTTATTTTTTTGTTTTGTTTTTTTAATTATCAAATCATAATTTTTACTTTTTAACCCAGGGGTTATAAACCCAAGAATGCAGGATGTGGGGAAGGGGATGACACAGGAACATAGGTGTTCAGGGGGAGTACAGATATCTTTCAGAACAGGGTATCAGCTGGGTGAAGGTTCAGGGGACAGGTCACTATGACTCTGCCTATGATTCACTTGTCCTTATCTATGTTGGTACTATCAGACAAGGCTGCCTATTTACAAGGCCTATGACTACTCAGGCTGGTAGATTTCCACAAAAGCTACCTGTTTACAATAGTTTATTCCTCTGTTTCAGTGTTTTTCCATAGAGACCCAAGACTTTGTGTTAGCAGGCATGTATGTCAGGCCTATTGCTGATTTTAGACTTATGGCTGATTTTAGGCCTTCAGTGTATAAGCAGGGCTGCCCCTGACATCTCCTCCCTTCTCCAAGTATAGAAGGGCCATGGTGATTCTAATCTTTCGAGGGCAGGGATAGAGGCCTGACGTCCAATAATAAAAGGGGACCTTGTAATGGCTCCGGTCCTCCTGTCGTTGTCCAGTGAGGCATGAGGGCCATACCCGTCCCGATGTCTTTTTCCTGGAGAGGGGATACTTTTGACATCTACCCCTATGCAGTAAGGCTTGTCCCTCAGGGAACTCAGAAACATATTTTTAACTTTTATTTATATTCCCTTGCAGTGCTTAGCTGCGAAGCCTAAGCAAGAATTCAGATTGCCAGTCAGAGGCGGTTCTGGGTGGCCCCTCTCTGCTTGATCTAGGGGCAGAAGTCCCCTCTTTTAGGTTGAGTGGAGATGGGACTTGGGAGCACCCTGGATAGAGTAACAACCTCATCTTGAGTCTCGTGTGGTCCTTCATATCTAACTTATGATAATGTATCTGAATAGATTTTGCTATCAGATTATCTGTCTGTTCTTTCACAAAGTTAGTCAGCCTATTTAAGGCCCAGGGAACCAAAAGAAATAAGCAAAAATAACCCAATTAATGGTTCCAAGATGGAAGGAAGTAGAGTTGACAACCATGGAGAGGTTGAAGACCAATTCTTGTACAAGCTCTCCTTTTTCTCTTTCTCTCTCTGTCTTTTCTCAAGACCTTCTCTGGCCTTTTTCATGCTCTCTTTAATCATCCCTGTTTTGTCTATGTAAAAGCAGCATTCTTCTTTAAGGGATGTACACAGTCTAGAGCTGTACATAGTCTTTTCTATTGTAAAAGAGAAAATCAAGTTCAATAAAGTCCTTTGCAATTTTTGGAGATCACTCCAGACAGCGAAACGAGGGATTTCTTCAGATTAGTGATGTCAATCTCTAGCTGTTTGATGTCCTCGTCAAAGGCCTATCAAAGGTCTGAGTAGTATAAGTCTGGAGGCCAGCATCAGGATTAGAACTCCTAACAGCAGACATCACAGGTAATTCATTTTTACCTGGAAAGGAAAAAGAAGAAAATTCTCAGGGAGATTTCTCTTCTCTGGATGTCAATTGTTATTCATCTTATTTATAATTGGGCCTGGTTTTGTGGGGGTATCTATTTAGTTCATTAATCTTTTTTGTGGCCATTTAGCTGTGCTTTCTGTGGTATCAAACTGGCATATCAATCCTCAGCCCCATATGAGAACTGGGTCCTGGCCATTCCATTTAAGGGTAAGAAGGTCCTTCCACAGAACTGTGGCATAGTTTTTATTGGTTTCATCGATACCAGAGGCAGTCAGTGGCAGATTTGCCATGAGCTTTCAGTTTTAGAACAAAACTTATTTTTTTAAAAAAAAATTAAGACAGAGAGCAACAGAGGAAAACACCTGATATTGACCTCTGACCTGGAAAATATGCATGCAAGTACATACACCTGCATGAACATTACATCACATTAAGAAATGGAGCAAGTTCCTTTCAGATTTAGTTTCTTAGAATTGCCATAGTGACCTTTTCAGGTACACTGTCTATTTGCACTCCCAGCTACCCAGAAGCTGTTATGGTTTGATTCTGAAATACCTCTAACAGACTTGTGGTTTAGATGCTTGGTCTCTAGCTAGTGAAGCTATATTAGGAGGTTCTGGAAACTTGGGAATATGGGGGCTAGCTGTAGAAAGTAGAACACTTCAGGTAGGTCTTTGAAGGGTACAATATCATATCCTTGGTTACTTCCTGTTGCTCTCTGCTTCCTGTAGGACTGGACATGAACAGATATCCTCTGGCCCCCACTCCCACTGCTTTGATGGGACATTCAAGCAATCATGGACTGAATCCTCGGAAACCATGAACTGAAACAAAGTCTTCCTTGTTTCTGTCAAGTATTTGGTCACAGTGACCTTGAAGTAACTAATACAAGCCCTAAACAGGCAGATGGCTCCCAGGAGTTTAAAGTCAGCTTGGGTAAAACAGTAAGAGACTGTCTCTACATTAAACAAGTAGATAATAAATACATACATACATACATACATACATACATACAATACTCCAAAACCCAATTTTTTGCTCCTCAGATCTCTGTGTGGAACACTCTCTAGTTACCTTTGCTGTCTCCCTCCTTTGCATTCATCAAAGCCCCTCTGGCAGATGCCCAGAGATAACTGAAATTCTCAGGAAGGGTCTGCTCCCAGCAGCACCAGGGCATCGAGAGTTCCTTTTCCTTCCTTGGAATGTTTTAGCAGTTGCAGGGTGCTGTCACCCTCATTGAATTTGTGGTTAGCTCAAACTCCCTGAGAGTTCTCTGATGAGAATTGCAATCAAACCCTCTCTTCCTCATCTGAGCATTTGTAAATTAGGCAGACTGCTTTGTTTATGACTCAATATGTGTTCTAATGACCAAACTCAAACTTCTTCAAACTCTTTCAGACCCAAACTGCCTATGTATACATGTTGAACCTTGAGTTAAATGATTTTCCTTGGGAGGTTTTAAAATGAAATCTCCTCAGCAAGGGGTCGGTGGCATATACCTTTGATCCCAGCATTTGGGGAGGCAGAGTCAGGTGGGTTTCTATGAGTTCAAGGCCAGCCTGGTTTATAGAGTCAGTTCCAGGATAGCCAGGGCAACATGGAGAAATCCTTTCTTGAAAAACCAAGAAAATTAATTTTTCTCTTTCTAGCTCATGTATTCTGAGCTGGACAAAAATTTAAGTGAGGATTGTTTCTATAAACTGCTGGGGCTTTATAATTTAAGATAGCATGCATATGTTGAACGGCTTGTATGCCAGGCATTAAATTTTATATGCATTAGCTCATTTCTCCAGTAGAGTTAGTATGGCTAGCCATGGTTTATGAACAATGAAACCAAGGCTCAAGAAATTCCACGGTTATTAAGAGACCAAGCAAAGATTTGAACCTAAATTTGAGTAACCTAAGGGTCTTGTTCTTCAGTCCTCACCAGTGCTCTTAACCTTGACTATACATTAGAGTCGCCTGGGGAGCTGTTAAAATCTCCTAGGGCAGTGAAAGCAGATTCCCTAGGGATAAAGACTGGGAACTAGGAGGTTTTAAAAGCTCCCCCAGGCGATTCTAATATGTGGCCATAAAACCACTGTTGTATCCCATGCCATTTTCTAGGTGCATTAGTCTGGTGCAAATGCGAATGCAACTATTAGGTTTTCTATATTTTTAGCACTGGTTGCTTTCAAAAGCAACACTCAAGTTATTTAAAGCACTAACATCTAACAAATGGAGATGGGGCAGCTTCCACATGCTGCTACCTGTTCTGATGGGGTGGGGAAGCCATCTCTACTTCATTCCAATTACCACCCCAGGAAGGCTTCCACAGGTCACATCCCTGAACCATGTCCTTTCCTCTGGTAGCTTCAGTTAGAAGGATAAGTCTGAAGTCTACACTGGGTGAAGAGATAAAAAGAGGGCTGGAAATATTCAGACCCATGCTCCTTTGAATCATTATAGTAAAAGCTATGAGATTTTGTTCATTCTGAGCACACTGCATAAGACAGTCTCTGAGAATTTGCCTGGAGAGCTGAGATTCCACATAGGTTATTCCTTTCTGTATTTGTCCAGCTGGTCCTTACATGAGAAAGCTCCTTATTAAAGATTTGAAAAATTAGGAAAAGACATGATACAACTGAGAAAATAATTTGTGTCTTAGCAGGAGGTGCAAATCCCTAAAGAGCCCGAAGGGTGGGGGGAAAGAAAATCAGTAACTTCGAGTCAATGGGAAGTTGTAAAAACCTAGTACTGCGAGAACAAAGAGCCCCAACCATATGGAATAGCTTATCGGAGGCTGGGCCTCGGAGCCAGTGCCGGCGTGAGAACTGCACAGGCTCTGGACAGAGACACCTAGATCCATTCAAGGAGAAGTCAGGAAGTGTTGGGGATGGCGAAAGAGCTGAAAGATGTGATTAAAGTAAATCCCACAAAGATGGAAAAGTTAGGCTAAATGGTTTCTTCCTGTTCTTAATATGCTTTCTATTTTTCCTAGAGGCGGGGGCGGGGGGGGGGTTGCGCACAGGGGAGCAGGCGGGACATTTTGAGCACTTTGCTTATTACCCATGATTCCCAGTCCTTCCTCCAAGGCTGCTGCACATTCATTCATCTGCAAATCCCAGATGTACGAGTCCCCTCTTAGAAGCAGTGGATAAGTATAGCACTTAGAAACCATATATTTTGTCTCTGTCAAAAAGACTCTTAGCTTTCTCCAAGCCTCAACATTACTAACCATTAAGTCAATAGGGCCTTACTAGGGACATTTCAACGCATCAATTACATACATGTTCCCTTAGCGCATGGACAAAATATGAGACCAAACGGTTTCCTTCCTTCTTCTCTTTGGTGGGCCTTGAGTGAGTCAGATAATCTAGTCTCCATAGACCTACAGCTTTCATGAGCAGACAACACCTAAGAGTCTTGGAAGAACAGCATACTTTATGAACATAATCAAAATAAACATTTCCATGTGGCACTCATCTCCTGCTCCTTCTAGCACTGAAACCATGCAACATTTCCATGGGAAGACAGTCTCAAAATAGCAAGCAATAAACAGAGGGATGGTGCCTGATACAGCTCTGCCCTGTGCCAGTGTTCAGCTCTACTTCCCTCCAGAGGGAAACTGAGTTTTCCACAGCCTCACTTCTAAGTCAGACTACAGGACCAGGTCATCAATGGCAGACATCACCCCCATAATAAACCTTAAGGAAACAAGAACATAGAGAAAACTTACTTTCACTGATCAAGGAGCTCTGTTGACTGGCATGCTTCGTGGGACCAGATGGATCATTAAAGCCCAAGTGCCCTTGGATGAGTCAGGAGCTGCAGAATCTAAGGGGGCCTTAGGAACTGCTAGATCAAGGAATCTCTAGCCAGGAAGAACTGGGCCTGAGGCAAATGCGATGTTTATTCAGCTTATAGTTTTCATTTATCCTAAGTGATTTAAATGAGTTTCAGGGGAAAAAAGCATTCTACTGGATTGAGTCCATCACTAAATATTTGGGACACACGTTGAAAGGTTAGAAGCAAACTCCTGCAAAGAAATGATTGCTGGAATGAGCAAATTGGCTACCAGAGGAGGACTGGGATGCAGGCCAACAATGACCCGAGAGCGAATCAAGAGCAGCAAAAATGATCCATGAAGTTTCTTGGCATTTCTAAGTACTCCTGGAAAGAGAGAGGCTCGTCAACTTCACTGAAGAATCTCCAAACAAATAGTTCAACTGTCTCCATGTTTCCCAGCCTCAAAACTGGGCTGGAAAATGTGACAGCAAGTTACAACATGAAGATTTCCAGTCTGATGTCTGTGGCTTTCTAATGTGGTTTGGGGTGTCTCAGGCACAGTTTGCCCTAATCACCACATTTCCAAGAGTACCGGGGGTTTGTTATCTGAGGAAGGCAGCTGTCCTTACCTCAACATGGACCTGCATTCTTACACAGTCTTCTAGGAATGGGTTCAAGTATCATCACATTAAAAAAAAAAAACAAAAGCAAAAACAGGAATCAGGCATGGTGGTACAGGACTTTGATGCTAGCACTCCACTTTGGGGGGTGACAGAGGCAGGGAGATCTCTGAGTTTGAGGCTAATCTGGTCTACAGGGAAAGTTCTAAGGCAGTCAGGTCTACACAGAGAAAACCTGTCTCAAAAACACATACACATTGGCACACACACACACAAAATTAGATAAATGAATAGTAAGATAGATAGATAGATAGATAGATAGATAGATAGATAGATAGATAGATAAAGGGAAATAGGGGACTAGAGATTATTCCATGTTTAAGAGCCTATACTACTCTTGCATAGAAAGCAAGTTTGATTCTTAGCATTTACACCTACCTATAACTCCAGCTCCAGAAGAATCCAAGACTTTTGGCTTTTTCTGGCACATACCCACAAACAGACACACACACATGCACATAACTTTAAAAAAATGGTAAGAGACTGACAAGGTGGCTAGGTTTGTAAAGACACTTTGACTGAACCTCAGATTAAACCCCAGAGCCCATGCAAGGGGAACAGAAAAAAAAAAACCAATTCTACAGAGCTGTCCAAACTTCACACTTGCCATGGTAAATACCCCCCTAGCCTACACACAACAGTAAGTAAAGGAAACCTCACTACAGTTTAATTTAAATGAATAAATAACCACACCTATCAAATTCTAATATTCTTAGAGAACTAGAGAAAAGCTGCAACTCATACGGAATTATGAAAGATCCTGGATAACTAAAGCAATCCCCAGGAGAAAGAAGAAAGCTAGATGTGTTATAGTACTTGATCTCAAAATTATACAGAAAGAGAGAGAGAGAGAGAGAGAGAGAGAGAGAGAGAGAGAGAGAGAGGCAGAGAGAAGAAAAAGGCAAGCAAGGTTTTGGTGGCATATACTTTGAATCCCAAACACTCAGAATAATAAAGCAGGTAAATCCCTGAGTTGGAGGGTAGCTAGGGCTAAGTAATGAGACCCTGTCCTTTGTCTCAAAAAAAAAAAATAGAACGAGGCTAGTAAGATGGCTCAGCAGGTAAAGATGCTTACTGCCAAGCATGGCCACCTTAGCTTGGTCCCCAGGAACAATGTGGTGAATAGGGAGAATGGAATGAGCTCCCACAAATTGTACTCTCTCTCTCTCTCTCTCTCTCTCTCTCTCTCTCTCTCTCACACACACACACACACACACACACACACACACACACACACACACACAGTGGAATTTTTAAATTAGTATGGTTCCTACACAAACATGTATGCATATACCAATGGAATAAAATAAAGAAACTTACAAAAAGGGTGTCAAAAAATAAACATAATTAAAGTTGCAGCCTCTTCAACAAATGTTCCTGGGAATACTGGATATTCAGGTACAGAAAAATGAAACTAAATCAGTATCTTTCATCACGTTCAAAATCAATTCAAAATAAGTCAAACACTTTAACTGTAAGGCTTGCACAATTTAAATTACTGCGGGAAAAACATACAAATATCACGTCAAAATACAGACATAACTGAGGCTGGAGAGATGGATAGAGGTTAAGAGCACTGGTGGCTCTTCCTGAGTACCTGGGTTTGATTCTCAGCACCCACATGGCAGGCTCACAATCACCTCTAACTCCAGTTCCAGGGGATCAGATTCTCTTCTCTGTCCTCTGTGGGTACATCTATACACATAACGTCAAAATAAAAGAAAAATAATTCTTTTTGAAAAAAGAGGCATAAGCAAGGGCTTTCTGAAAAATACAATATATTGCTTTGGATATACTAGCAATAATTGACAAATGAGTCATCATGAAATTAAAAAAAATATACAGTAAAGCAAGAAATTAACATGGTGAAGATACAGTCTACAGAATGGAAGCCTGTGTCAACTGTACATTGAACAAAGGGCCAATATCTACAATATATAAAGAACTGCAAAGCATAGATAGACACCCTCCCCCACAAGCTTTCAATGATTAGGCAAGTGAGCTGTGCAGTCCTCAAAAGAAGAAATACAACTAGCCAATAAATATATGTAAATGTTTAACATCTGTATTTACTAAGGACATAGAAAATCTACATTGAGATTCCATCTCATCCCAGTCAAAATGGTTATCAACGAATGCTGGTGATGATGAGAAAGGGGAACCTTTATTCTCTGTGGGTGTGAGTGTTACACTTGTACAGTGTAAGTGTGAAGCTTTCTTTAAAAACTAAAAACAGTGACTAAAGAGATGGTGCAGCAGTTTAAAACACTGGCTATATTTTCAGGTGACCCAGACTCAATTTCCAGTATCCATTTGGTGACTCATAACCATCTCCAGTTCCTTGGGATCTGATTCTCTCTTCTGGCATCTGTAGCCACTGAATGCATATCAGGGATAGAAACACATACAGCACAACACTCCATAAACATAAAACAAGAAGAAAAATTAAAACAGAAGGCTAGAGAGTGGCTCAGTGGTTAAGAGCATTGAGCCAGGTTCAATTCCCGGTACTCGAATGGTAATTCACAACCTTCTGTAACTCTAAACCCAGGGCATCTGAATCTGATGCCCTCTTCTGACTTCTGAGGGCACCAGGTACTAGGGTGGTATACATCCATATATGTAACAAAACACTCATACATATAAAGTAACAAAATAAATAAATCTAAAAAAATAAAATGGAAAAATTTTAAATAAAAAAATAAAACTACTATATGATCCAGCTGTACTACTCCTTGGTGTATAACTAAAAAAGCTCTATTTATACTCAGTCTAGATTTCCATCAACTGGTGATAACTAATGAAAACATGGTACATATGTATGATGAGATTTTATTCATCCGTAAAGAAAAAGGAAATCACACTTGCAGGAAAATAAATGGAACTGGATACTATCAGAGCACAATAAGATAGACTCAGACAAGTACCCTGTTTTCTCTTATATATAAAATCTAGATTTTGAAAAACGTGTGTGTAGACATGAAAGTAGAAGTTGAGCTATGTGTAGAAGAGGCAGGAGGAAGAAGTCTAAAGAGTGGTGTACTAGTTAGCTTTTGTGCCCTTGAGACAAATTAGGGCCGCCTGGGGAGAGGAAACTTCACTTGAGAACTAGCCTCCATCAGATGGGACTATGGCTTAGAAGGTCTAGATCCTGGGTCAGTCCCCTGATCTATTTACTGGAGAATTCCCACACTGTCTTCATTTACATCTCCTACTAAATTCTCACCCCAGAGCCCCACCTGAACACTGGCTTTCTTAATGATGAGAAACAAGGACTCAAGTCTCTGCACTTGTCAAGTTTTGGATGACTTCAGTCTAACAGAACTATGACTGCACCTGTCTCTTTTCTTTCCTTCTTGTTTCCCCATAGAAGTTCTTCCTTTTCTTTAAAACAAAAGTAGATGTATTCGTTTAATTTTATGTGTATGGGTGTTTTTCCTGCTTGTATGTATGTGTGATGCATGAATGCCTGGTGTCCTCAGAGGTCAGAAGGAGGAGTACAACCTGTAATTGAAGTTATGCATGGATATGAGCCATCATGTAAGTACTGGGGACTGACACTGTGTCATTTGCAAGAGCAACAAGTGCTTGTTAACTACTTAGCAATCTGTCCAGCCTCTCCCCATCCCCAACTCTTGAGACAAGGTCACCTTGACTGGCTTGAAACTCACTAAGATCCACCTTCCTCTGCCTCTGTGTGCTCGAATATTGAGATTAAAATCTACACAATAAAGTCTGACCTGTAGGCATTTTCTTGATTAATGATTGATGTGGTAGGAGTGAGTGTACTGTGGGCGGTGTCCCCTGTGGACAGGGGTAACAAGCTAATAAGCAGAAGTCCACCAGGGTCTCTGCTTCAGTTCCTGTCTCCAAGTTCCTGCCTTAAGTTTCTGTCCTGAATTCTCTTAGTAATGGGCTTGATGTGGACATGTAAACCAAACAAGCCCTTCTCTTCCAAACTTGCTTTTGGCCAGTGTTTCATCACAGCAACAGAAAAGCAAACTAAGATAGTGTAGACAGAAATACCAGGGCAACAGGAAAGAAAAAAACCTCATGTTTTCTGTGATATGCAGAATCAGAATTTAAATATATGTACATACATGTATATAAAAGCAGGAGGACTGTTTGGTGCACAAAGGGAGTCACTGAGAGGAAGGATAAATGGGTAATGGGGAAAGGTGTTATGAGCCAAGTTCAATGTAGGAAAATGTGATGAAACACATTTATTATGTATATTACCAAAAACTTTTTAGACCTATCAAAATATTCAAAGTAGGAATTGACTGATTTTTCTGCAGGACCTTTACAAGATAAAGAGGAGAAGGTAAGAAAGAAAAGAGACTCACGCAGTTGTAGTCTCATTACATTGAAGTTGACCCAATATGGGGGCTGGAGAGATGGCTCAATGGTTAAGAGCACTGACTGCTCTTCCAGAGGTCCTGAGTTCAATTCCCAGCAACCACATGGTGACTCACAACCGTCTGTAATGGGATCTGATGCCCTCTTCTGGTGTGTCTGAAGACAGCTACAGTGTACTTGCATACATAAAAATAAATAAACCTTTAAAAAAAAAAAGAAGTTGAACCAAAGCTCTACCAAGCTTTGATTCAAGCCTTGTTGGATCCTTGTTTCCCATTACCAACCTAGAGTGGCCCCAGGACGAGAAGTTAGCAGGGGGAATAGAAGTGAGAATGGTGTGGGGTTCTCCAGTAAACATACAAGGGGACTGACCCAGGATCTAGACCTTTCAGGCGAAGCCAAAATGAAGATGCAAACTAGGTTGGAGCTGGTACAAAAAAGGGGAGGGGGCAGGAAGTAGAAAAAAATGGCCAAATGTGGACAGTAGATCCAGGCTCCCACTGTAAGTCTCAGTAGAGAACGATTACATGAGAGAAGCCAAGCTGAAGAAGCCCTGGTAGGGACACTTCAGACTCTGCTTCCAGGGTCCTACCCTATCCACTGATAGAAGAATCCTATACAAGGTTGGGGTGGTAGCCTTTAACTCTGGAAACTTTAGAGTTTTGGGTAGGGAGATTGCAAGTCTTGGCAAACTGGCAATTCTCTGTCTGAAAATAAAAATTTAGGAAGGCTGGGGGTGTAGGTCAATGGTAGAGTCCTTGCCTCACACATGTGAACCCTGAGTTACATCTCCAGTCAACATCCCACACCCACAACAAGTGCCGGAAGAGACCACAGATTAGTTTGACCTGGGAAAAGGCAGGGATCCAGAAGCATCTAACACAGGATAAAGAATAGAGCCCCAGACAAGAAAAGGCCCACTCACTAACATTCCCTAGAGCAAGTAAAGGCCATTTTTCTAAGAGGCTCATGCTGCACCTTTAATCCTGAAGGAGCAAGATGAAACAGCCTTCAGTTTCTGTCCAAATCCGTGCTTTAAATTTACTTTAAATGTTTTATGATGAGGGATACAGAGTCTTACTCTTAGTGCACTTTCTAAGGATTTCTCCTCCCAAAGCAATTTGTAAATGTTGCCGGGTGTTAGAAGAACTGGCTTTAGTGAAGAAAATAAATTGTGCTGTTAAATTCCAAGCAGCAGGCAGTTAGCAACCACTGGAAATATCTTCTAGGAAGAGAAAGTTGCTCAAATCTTCCAATGTCCCCAGAAGTTTGTCTCTTGGAATCAGAAACCTTTGGCCATCTCCAAACCCTCTAGGGAACAAAATGGTTCCCCATTTCTGCTTAGGTTGTGGTTAGATAATAACTTGAAGAACCAAGGGCATAGACACAGGTCTCCACACTTGGCCTCTGACCCTTCCCATTGGTCTTGGAAACAGAGTTATAAGTTCATTCAGATATGAAATAATATGGGTGATCAGAGCACAAATGCTCTCTCCAGAATATTTAATTTTCTTCTTATCTTTCAAAGTAATTATACTACATTATTTATCTATTTAGTGTGTGTGCATGCATGTGTGACACAGTGCTTGGTCCTCCTGTGGAGGTCACAGGACAACCAGACAGACTCAGTTCTCTCTTTCTACCATGTGGGTCCTGGAGACTGAACTCAAGTAGTCAGGCTTGGGGGCAGGCACTTTTATCCACTGAGCCATCTCATTGGCCCAAACAAACTTCTTCTCATTAAAAAAAAAATCTCATTATGCTATAATTTGCATATCATACAATCCACCCATTCAAATTGTATATTTCACTGGTTTGTGTATTTACTTTGCTGTACAGCTATTCTTATAACTGTCACCACACACACCAAATAAACCTGTAGACATTGGCAATTATTGAACATTTCTTACCGTCTCCAGCCTTATGTTTGCTAATTGTGTTCATTTCATATAGATAAAATCATAAAATGTTTTTATTTGGTTTTCTTTTTGTTTGTTTGTTTGTTTGTTTGTTTGAAACAAGGTCTCATGTATCCCAGATTGGTGTTAATTCATCATACAAACGAGGATGACCTTGAACTTCTGATCTTCGTACCTCCAAGGCTGGAATTATAGGTGTGCACCATCAAGCCTAGTTTTTATGTTGCACTGAGGATCAAACCTGGGGCTTGGAGCATATCAGGCAAGCACTCAACCAATTGATAGCTCTCTGACTCAAGCTGGGTATTTTGTTGTTGAATTGTGTTTTTCAAATACTTAATAAAACTTCTTATCAAACATATGCTTTATAGATAGTTTGTACTATTTTATTTTCAAATCCTTTAGAAGCCAGGCACAGTGGTGCCTCCCTATAGCTGCAACTGCTCCAGAGGATCCCTTGAGTTAAGAATTTGAAAGCAACCGGAACAGCTTATCAGTATATCATCTCAAAACAGAAGAAGAAATACTTTAAAAGTGAGGGGAAGCATTCTTAGCTCCCAGGTGCTCAAAAACCAGTCATTAGATAGATCTGACTCACCTGGTATAGTTTGCTGAATTTAGGTTGAAAGGAAAATTGGTGGCTTTAATCAATGTCTTTGTTTTAAACTTCCCAGGAACTCTTTCTGGTAGGAAAATCTGTATCTGGATGGCAGGGGTCATCTTTGCTCCATTTTATGCTGTTTTGATGGGACTGTCCATGTAGACTTCTTGTCTTTCTCTAAATCAGAAGTGAACAATTGAGCTAAGGTGAGACAGAGAAGTAAATGCCTAACAAACTCCAAGTGACAGAAGACGAAGAGGCAATCGGCACTGACTCAACTCATGGATGCAGAACCAGCTGATAAGCCTGTCTGAGGGTCCCCGTGCTGAAGATTCCAGCAGCCACTTAGTTTCTGTTCTCTCTGAGACTTAATGAGAAAGCTTTCCCAGTTACTCCTATATCATATATATATAAACTTGTATATATGTATATATGTATACACATACATATACATACATATATGTATATATGTATATACATATATACATATATGTATTGAAAATACTTGTATATATGTATATATATATATATATGTATACACACAAATATCTGTTGTTGTTATTGTTGTTGCATCAATCTTACATATCAAATACAAAAAAGAACTCAAGTGGATACAAACTCCAAATGCCATATGTGAAACTATTAGATAGCATAGTTGGTAGAGTGCTTTCCTAGCACACACAGAGCCCTGGGTTCCATTCAGAGCAATGCATGAACTAAGCACGGTAGTGCACACCTGTAATTCCAGGATTTCAGAAGTAGAAGTGGGAGGATAAGAGTTCAAGGTCATCTTTGGTCAAACTGTAAGTCTGAGGACTAGCTCCTGCTAGACCATGTGTTTAAAAAAATGTAAGTAAAAATGAAACATAAACACTTAGAGAGGGGCAGTGATGGTGCACACCTTTAATCCCAGCACTCAGGAAGCAGAGGCAGATGGATCTCTGAGTTCGAGCACAGCCTGGGCTACAGAGCAAGTTTCAGGACAGCCAGGGTTACACAGAGAAACCTTGTTTCAAAGAACAAAAACAAAGCAAAACAAAAAGCAAACACTCCTAGGGTGTTTTTGCTCTAGAGGAAACTTGCATAACCTTGAATTTGACAATAGTTTCTTTAAAATTTTAAGCCAAAAGCAGAGGCAACAACAACAACAAAAAAAGGATAGATATATTACAATTTACAAACATTTCTGTATCAGTAGATACTGTCAAGAGAATAAAAGAAGGGGTTTGAGAGATTGCTCAGTGGTTAGACCCACTGGTCACCCCTTCAGAGGATCAGAGTTGAATTGGAACCATTCACATCAGGGTTCATAAACATCCATAATTCCCATTCCAAAGGATCTAACTCCACCTCTGGCTTCTGCAGGCACCGGGTATACATGCAGGCAAAACACTCATCCACAGAAAATAAAATACGTTTTTTAGAGAATGAAAGAAAACTCAACAGATGAGAGAAAATATTTCTAGGTCCTATATTTGAGAACTGAAGTATAGTTCAATGATACAGTACTTGTCAAGCCTACCAGAGCTCTGAGTTCAGCCATGGAGACTGTGGGAAACCACACAGTTACATATCTAATGAGAATTCAATATCCAGTATAGACAAAGAACTTCTGAAGCTCAGCAAGAAGATAAACTGCCCAACTAAAACAGGCAGAGTTTGTGATGCTTTAAAAAAAAAAAAAGAATGAAAGTGGAGGCTGGAGCAATGGCTGAGCACTTAAGAATGCTTGCTGGTCTTGCAGAGGACTGGAACAAGATTTCAGTTGAAATCTACCTGAAAAGATGGTCAACGTCGTGAGTGTACTGGCTGCTTTGTGTGACAATTTGACACAAGCTGGAATTATCCTGTGATAACTCAGGAGCCTCCCTTGAGGAAATGCCTCCATGAGATCCAGCTGTAAGGCATTTTCTCAATTAGTGATCAAGGGGGGGGGAGGGCCCATTGTGGGTGGTGCCATCCCTGGACTTGGGTTCTGTAAGAAGGCAAGCTGAGCAACCCAGGGGAAGCAAGCGGGAAAGTAACATCCCTCCATGGCCTCTGCATCAGTTCCTGCTTCCTGCTTCCTGCCCTGCTTGAGTTCCAGTCCTGACTTCCTTTGGTGATGAACAGCAGTGTGGACTTGTAAACTGAATAAACCCTTTCCTCCCTAACTTGCTTCTTGGTCGTAATGTTTTGTGCAGGAATAAAAATCCTGACTGAGACAATGAATCATTAGGGAAATAGAAACCCAAACTGGGAGATGACATAGCATCTACATTAGCAAAGATGAGAGTTAATGGCAAAACAAGGAAGAAAATGTAGCCCTCACACAGTGCTAATGGCAAAATGAACTCATCCAGCTAAGCTGGTCTGGTCGAAGTCTTTGAAATTTAGGTTGTAAGGCTTCTTTAGTCTGGCCTGCAGACGTAGGGAATCTGATAAGTTTCAGGGAATTCCTGAGGCTATTTTGTATTGCTCATCTTCCTGTTTCAGGAGGTTCTCTGCAGAATGGAATGTTTCACTCTCAGAAGGAATCTGTTACACAACACAGAATTATCTGCAAAAGTGTCATCAAATGAGAGCTGACTTCCACAAGTTGTCCTTTGACCTACAAATATGGTCTTCTCTCTCTTCCTCCTTCCTTCCCCCCTCCCCCTCCCTCCCTCCCTCCCTCTGCCCCTCCCTTCCTGTCTCTGTCTCTCTGTCTCAAAAAGGTTTTTTAAATTAAAAAATAAAACATTTATGATATCCCAGCACTCAGGAAGGAAGTTGGGGGATAGAGGTAAGAGGATCAGAAGTTCAGTCATCTTCTAGTATATAGTGAATTAGACCAGCCTTGTCTTCATGAGACTTAGACTTCAAAACAAAACAAAAAAATGGGTGAACCTAGGAGTCATATGCCCTAAGAATGGATTAGATAAGTCAGCACCATTCCGTATAGCTAGGAGGTATTTTGTAACCTGTTTTTCACTCAAGTTCTAGACCATCTAGTGCTCTGGACAGAAAGAGTGAGAGTTAATTACAATTAGTTACATGCTTTCAGTTTATGCTTTTGTGTGTGTGTGTTGTTGTTATTGTTATTGTTTTGTTTGTTTTTGTTTTGAGGAAACATGTTTCCTTACATTTGGCTCAGGACTCCCAGTAAACCAGCTGCTCTCTGTTCCTGTCCCAGCTTTGTTTGCTCACATTCATTCATATCCCAACACATAGATACTCACATCCACATGTACTCGTCTCTTCCCTTTCTGTATATTGTCTCAGTCATGTCAGGCAGTCTAGCAAACTCAGAGACATACCTGCTACTTGATCTAAGCTTTCTAGGTCATTTGGGTTGGATTCTTGTGTTTGCTGAGGTACATGAGTACCTCTGCATCCTTGGCCTTATTCCACACTGTGATCTCATCCTTTTCACATTTGGGAAATGATGTCTATGCCCATGCTTTTTCAATCTCAAGCTCGTCCTCCTATCATGATTGGCTGGGATTCTGAGGAAGGTTCACTGGGCTTCACTCTAGTCAGTGCCTTATGTACACACGTTGTCTTGTGTCTTGCCTCTTCCCCCACTATATGTCAACATCCCAACTCAATGTAGCATAAAGTTTCATTTACTCAAACATGTCCCCTGATTAACAGTTTTCTGTATCCCGGCTTTGGTAACAGACCTCTTCTTATTTTTAGCAGCAATAAAATCAAATGCAAGCTTGTTAAGAGAACTCTTGACCTTTGTTCCAAAGAGATGAAGATTATTAAAATGATGACAAATACCCTCAAAAATATTCCTTACTTCCAGTTACTTTTCAGGATAAACATAATCATAAGATATTCACTGGATAATGGATTGCCTAATTGACAGATTCAGTCCATGCATAGGACTTCTGTAAAGAGAAGCCACCCCAAAAAATTGCTGAAAGCATCTATAATTTAGTTTTTTGAAAATACAACTAAGGGACCAGAAAGACGACTCAGAGCTTAAGAGCATGTACACTGCTCTAGCAGAGGCCCTGGGTTTGGTTTCTAACACCCATATCAGACACTCACATCCTCCAGAAACTCAGCTTCCAGAAAACCAGAGCATTCATCTGG
Source organism: Rhabdomys pumilio (assembly GCA_030674055.1). NCBI lineage: Eukaryota > Metazoa > Chordata > Mammalia > Rodentia > Muridae > Rhabdomys > Rhabdomys pumilio. The sequence continues at coordinate 16,906,696 of JANHMN010000005.1, forward strand.
CCTCTCCACTCATGAACACTCTCCCCTCCCTCTCGTGTACACTCACATGCACATATGCTCATACACATGCATATCTACCACCTACACTACACTCCTCCTGCTACACTCGTCCTGCCTTAAATACCTTTATTAGTATTAGTATTCTATAGAAGAACCAGCAATTGCAGGAAACATGAAACTTGGCTGGGCTTCCTTACACATATCTTCAGTTTAATGTTGTTTTACTTGTTCTGGGCCTAATCTTATTTTTAGAATGTTAGAAAACATCATCGCCTCCTCCCTACCCAGGATCTCTGTTTTGGCTTTGCTTGGTTTTGTTTTTGAAGCAGGGTTTCACTATGTAGCCAAAGCTGACCTTGAACCGATCATCCTCAGCCACCTGAGTTCTGACATTACAGAAATGAGCCGCCACACAGTTCCTACTGGTTTTATAAAACCTTGGGGCCAATTTCTTGCAGGGGCTTATGGAGGCCTGGAGCACCCCTTTGGGTCTACCTAGACAGTGTGGACATCGAAGAAAGCAGTTGGGTTTTGCAATGGGAGAGGTCCAGGCTGAGATATGTGCTTCTCCTTGGTTCAGAGGCTAAACAATGTAAATTGAAATTCAGAACAAGGCTAAGACTAAAGACATCCAGGTTCAGGTTTTTGAGAGTCACAGAAAAGCAATTCAAGTTCAAAGAACAGGCATTTGGCTCAGTGTTTTTTTTTTTTTTTAATAAAGAGAAAGTTAATTTCTGTGACTCATAAAAAGATTTCTAAAGCTCCATAATATTTCTATGCCATTATGTCAGAAGAAGTTGATGAGAAAATAAATAAGTCAATGCTTCCTACAAGTGTGTCCATGTATATGAATGCCTGTTCTTGAAGACCAAACACCAGGAATAGTATTAGTTGGCAAGGACAAAAGAAAGCCCACCCTGGTCAACAGCTAGGGCATCTCCATGTGCACCAGGATACTCAAATTTGACTTTGTCTCTGATGGGTTGCTGGGTACATGTCAAGGGTGTTTGTGAGGCTATCTAGAAAACAGCAGACCTTTCTTCAACCCATAGGCACCAAATTGGGTTGCTGGAAAATTATGAGCCTATGCTTTTTGGATATTTCTGGGTGTGGAAAAACCAAGGGACTCTGCATCAGGAAGAACTAAAAACAGGCGGTGCCATCTGGGACCTCAAAGCACCGTGATAGAAAACAGAGGATCAGAAAGGAAGAATCAGGCAAACGTCCAAGAAAGCCTCCAGTATTTACACACACTATTTGACTTGACTTCTACATGTTGCTACAGCATCACAGGGAAAAAATCCTTTCTGCAAACATGAGAAATGTGACCTCCAAAGATAATGTTAATTGTACATGTTGGTTCAAAGAACACTCTAATCGCCATGTCCCTAGCACTTTATTCCTGTAAATTGTTTCTGAAGCTGATGCCAATAGACAGTGACCCTGAAAGCTCTGGGGTGACTACCCTCCACCCAGCAGAGGCATCCAGCCTGCTTCTCCTCTCCACTGCTAATTGCTTAGGGATTCCTACAGGGAAAAGGAAAGGGACCCAAAGTTGGCCTAAGTTGCACAGGGAGCTGGGATCTGAGGAAGTTTAGCCTGGGAGAGAGCAACCAGAGGAGGAAGCCTAGCTCTGTCCATTAAGGATTAAGTCCACAGATGGGCCAAGGGACAGGTTTGAAAGAGAACAGGCCTATAAACTCTCAGGGCCTGCTGCCACACAGCTGCCTCAGCCTGCGTTCTTGGTTACACTCATTACATTAGTACACTTGTCCCCATCCATGTCAGATATGAACCTCAAAATAAATAAATGAAAAAGATAGCTATGATTTGTTTAATTAAGCAGTTTTTTTTTTTTCAAGAAAATCCTAAAACTAAAATGAGGAGTAAACATTTTTGTTCTGGAGACATCTTAATAACTGTTTACAATAATTAATAACAAAATATCAACTGAAACTTGATTATATTAAAAAACTTGAATGATTATATTTGTTTAAAAAAATTGGGGTCTTTGATATTTTTTTTTTATAATTACCCATGTTAAAATTCTCTTGAGTTTGGTTTGTTCTCCCAGCCTTGGCTCCCTCAGTTCTGTTCAGACTCATATCACACCACTTCTGTTTTTCTTCCCTAGTCACCAACTCAGATCCCTCATGGATATCCAGCTTAGTTGGCAGGGGCCTTGACATATTTCTTCTTGCTCTAAGAGTAGAACATTTCTTGATTTACTATTAGCCAGATGCCATACCAAGTGTACTATAGGCATTTTACTACATCCCATAGGAGACCAAAGAGAAGATGCTATCGTCTAAATGCTAGCAGATATGGAATGCTTTTCTCTGCCCTTTGCACAGAAAATGTGCCAAAGGTCCTTGCTTTTCACAGCCCCACTCATTGCCTTCATGAGAGACTCCTTCAGTGGAGGATCAAAGACTTTTTTATATTTATTTTATTATAATTAATGTGCATACTTTTTTAAAAATGTGCATGCTCGTGTGCATGTGTGTGCATGCATATGTGCATGAGTGTGTGTGATATGTGTGGGCACATACCTATAGAGGCCAGAAGACAATATTGTAGAATCGGTGTGTTCTTGAAATCAAACTCAGGTTGTCAGGTTTATGCAGCTAATGCTTTTACCCACTGAGCTATCTGGCTGGTCCAGGCCCAAGCTTTGACTTCCCAGAATGCTTTGCACTGAGAACACCTGAGTGATGATTCATAGATGTGAGACTAGGATTCAGCCACCTACTGTAGCTTATTTTCCCAGAACCCAAACTCTCCTCTTGCCTTCAACAGTCAGTCTTAAGGGACTCATGGAACTGTATCCTTCCTGGTCTGTATATATTGTCACAGATGAAGCATTTGAAAATCTTTGCCTGGGAATGGAGTGAAAGGCATTTTCAGAAATATTCAAAACATGCATCTCTGCTTCTCAATGAGAACCAAAGCTGAGGATGTGACGTTTATAGGACATGTCAGTGGAAAAGATTACTTTTCTTAAAATACATTTGTTAAATGATAGGTAAAACAGCAAGCGGATGGGAACCTACAACTGGGAGACATCACAGGAAGAGGGAAATATGAATTTTATTATAAACACATGTATTTTATTATTTCTCCCAGTGAGGATCGGGGGCTGGGAATCTGCAGCTGTGAAAAAGCAAAGAGAGAAAGCAGTATTTTTAGCCATGTCACTATAAAATATACCTTCTCCTGTACTGCTGCCCATTTCTCTAAACAAGACCCTCTTAGAGCCTCAGCCCAGCAAAGATGAATATCCATATAAAACAAATGACTAGGAGGCAGCTATTCCTCCTGTCCTGGAAAACACCATCTGAAATAGAACTTGGCTTGTCAGCAGCCCCACCCAGGCCCAGCTTGTCCCCCAGGCTCCAGCAGTCAGGCTGCTGTTCTTCCCAGCATGAACCTTGGAAATCACCCACAACACACTCATCTCTCACAATTCTACTTCTACTCAGTGCTAAGCTCTGTTGCTTCTTTTTCCAGAAGCCTCTCTGAGTACAAATAGAAGAAGCAGCCATGCTGTGAGGGTTCCTATAGGCTTTGGTCATGCTGCCTTTCACCCACCACCGCCACCACCACCAAACCACTTTCCCAGAAGGAACCCAAGAGGAGCAATCAAAATTTACAATAGCTCCAAGGGGGAACTTTTTTTTTGTTTTGTTTTGAATTTGGTTTTGGTTTTTCAACACAGGGTAGCCTGTGTAGCCTTGGCTATCCTGGAACTTGCTGTGTAGACCATGCTGGTCTTGAGCTCTAAGAGATCCTCTTGCCTCTGTTGGGATTAAAGGTATACACCACTAACATCTTGCTTCCAACGGTCTTCTTACACCACAGAGTTCTTTGGTAGGACTGGGGATGCCGATCAATTGGTAGAGTGTTTGCCTAGCATGCATGAGCCCTGGGCTTAATTCTTAGCATCACATATAATTGGGCAAGGGGACACATACCTAAAGTCCCGGCACTCAGAAGAGAAGGCAGTAGGGTCAGGAATAATTTAATCCTCAGCTATTTATTAAATTTGAAACCCTGCCTCAAATAAATAAGCAAGCAAGCAAATAAACAAATACACATACAAAATATAGCACCTTAGTAATAGAGGAGACCTAAAAGGAGAGCTCTCCCCGTGTGTGTGTGTGTGTGTGTGTGTGTGTGTGTGTGTGTGGTGTGTAATGTATGTTTGTGTATACGCTCATGCATGCACTCAAATATACATGTGGAACCTAAGAGGTGAGTCTAAGATGTCTTCCTCTATCACTTCCTCTTTAGTTTCAAAAGTATTATTACTGTTATTGCTTATGAATGGTGAGTGTGTGTGAATGCAGCCACACATGTGTCTCAGTCCCATGTGCTGATCAGAGCACAGTTGTTCAGGAGTCAGTTTTCTCCTTCCATCAAGGGCTTTGGGGATTGAACTCAGGACATCAGGCTCATTCAACAAGTGATTTTACCTGCTGAGCGATTTCACTTTTCACTGCACTGATTCTCTCTCTCTCTCTCTCTCTCTCTCTCTCCCTCTCTCTCTCTCTCCCCTCTTTCTCTTTGATATGATATCTCACTGAAACTGGAGCTCAGTGACCAACTAGTTTTGCCAAATCAATTTATTAATCTCCAGAAATCCTCCCATCTGCCAGGGCCCCTTTATATGTACGCTGGGGATTCGAACTCCAGACCTAATGTTTGCTTAGCAAGCACTCTACCCACCCACTAAATCACCTCCTCTGTCTGCAGGAGGACTTTTCACATTTTTCATTTTTCATTTATTTGCAGTACCCAGTATTGAGCCTACAGCCTTTCCCACACTGGCTTTATCTCTAAGTTACATTCTCAACCCTTTTTAGCTTTTTCTTCTGAGATAGGGTCTTAAATTGTCTTGGTGGGTCTTGAATTCACTCTGTTACTCAGGCAGGGCCTAAGTTTCTAATCCTCCTGCCTCAGCTTCTTGAGTAGCTAGGACTAGAGGGCTAAGCCACCAGGATCCGAGAAGAGAAGGCCTCATGGGACAGGTGTGAGAGGGTGTGAGGTGTGTGATAGCACCTCCTTTGCTCACAGCACTTCCGCAGCAGACAGAGCTGCTGTTCTGACAGGGAGCTGAAAGCCTTCCATCATGCCTTTCAGTCTACTCATTTCTTCTGCTTATCCCCTTAAGTCAAGAAGTTTCTTCTTTGTGGCTTCCTGAACCAAAAAAGCCTGGAGCAAATGGGAGTGACAGGCACTTTATTACTGACATGTCATCGCCTACAGGGGACTGCTCTGCCCGCAAAAATGACATTCCTCCAGCCACTTTGCAAATGACCAAATTCTGGGTTTGCTCAATCTTTTGAGCTGCCAGGCTCAACATTGTTGTCTGTTTCTCTCATTACCCTTGGTGTGGTTTCCACCCTAGGGAAGGATGAATATTCTGGGGTTTGCTTCTCCCTAGGGCCTCTAAAATATGCCTTATCTTCATGTGTATTGTCTATGGTCCCTAAGAACTTACCTTTATCCCTGACCATTCGTGCTGGGGTCTCATCTGTGCAAAACACTGAAGGCCATGTTCACACTCTGGTCCTTGTTTTCAAACTGTTTCTTAGTGAAATATTGTCATTTGGGGAGACAATTCTGTCAGGAAGTCATTTCGGGCACACACACACACACACACACACACACACACACACACACACACAATCAAATCCACAGTATTCCACACAAATAACAAGCACCCTGTGAAGGCCTTCCGTGGGACTCCAAGAACTGCCATTTGGAAGGGAGGTCAGGAAGTGGTGCAAAAACATCTGGTGTCGGAAAGGGCTGGCCTAGAGGCGGCTTGCAGATGTGAAAAACCATAGGCTTCAGGGCCTGGCCCCAGAGCACCTTCTCTTTGCTGTTTCATAGAACTGGATTTTTTTGGCTTCTGGAGTATTGAGTCATCCAGTCCTCAATTAACACTGGAGGCATTCTGCAAACATGTGAACTATTTATCAAGTTGATGGGTCATTTTCACTGACTTACCTCTCCCCTTTATTTTTTTAATTAGCCAGAGTGCTAATTTGCTTCGAATTTCTTCAAATAATTGGTGCTGGGAGGTCCTGGATCCTTCAGCAGGGTTCCTTTGAAAGTTGCTTTCCCAATTCTCACTGGTTCCCTGGGCATTTGCAGGAGTGGATTACCATGCTAGGTCGCATATCTTTCTTCCCTGCAACTTGTGTGAGAGCAAGTGGGTGAGCAGAAGGAATGTCTAAAGAAGACAATAGCCAACAACAACGGGCTCTTCTGAAAACAGCTTTCACGGCAAGGGCCCCAGACATTTGATCAAATATTAACTACTTAACGTCTCCAACGCACCTGCATCCTGACTCACAGCCGTCAGCTAGCTCTCCCCAGATAAAATGTAGGCCTAGATAGAGTAACGTTCCCATGCGGAAGCTGTAATTGCTGGAGTTGAACATTGATGGACAGTTTTTGGTTAACATCCAAGATTTTACACTGTAATGAGATCTTCACTGGAGGCTCCATTGGCTCTCAACCTCCCCTGCTTTCCCATCTAATTGGAAAGGTGATGCATGTCCGCATATTTCTCAAGCGCAGGCTATGATTTATAAAGCACATTCACTTTGCCACTGGCTGCGCATGATGACATACATGTCTGTAATCCCTGCACTCAGGAGGTGGGGTTCGGGAGTACAAGGTCATCTGTGGCTACATAGCAAGTGGGAATCCAGCTGGAGTTACATGACAGACTGCCCCACCCCCAAAATAAAATAAAATAAAAACTAAGGGCTGGAGACAAAGTTTTTATAGTACATGCCTAGCATGCACAATACCTTACACACTGGATGTCCAGCACCATGAAAACTGAACATGGTTGGGCACACAGGCAATCCCTGTACCCGGGAGGTAGAGCAGCAAGATCATTCAAGGTCATCACAGCTACCTGTGAAATTTGAACTCTACCCAGGCTACTTGAGACATTGTCTCAAAAATAAATAAATAGGACTGTCAATGTGGTTAAGCGAATAGACATCCTTGTTGAGTAAGCCTGGCGCCATAATTATGATCTCCTGACACTCCTGAGAGGCTTGTGCACATGTTGATGTTCACATAAACACAATAATAATAAACAAAATTTAAATTTAAGCTAATCACAGTGGCATATTTTTAATCCTAACTCAGGAGACAGAGGCAGGTGGATCTCTGCAAGTTCGGGGCCAGCCAGGTCTACAGAGGGAGTTCTAGGATAACTAGGGCTACATAGAGAGACCTTGTCTCAAAAACTCAAGAATTTAAAATGAAAGTTTATATAAAATTAAATATATGAAATGTGACACCGTCATGCTGTGCTGAGAGGGATAGCTAGAGGAAGCCCACAGCTAGCAAACACTGAAAGCTGAAAGTGGGAACAAAAAGTAACGGAATTCATTTCGAAAGTTCAAACAATCCCCAGATATTAATCAAGATGTTCATGGATGTCCTATAGCATGCTTGCCACCAGCCTAGGCAAATGGGATGTAGGCAGATCCCCAGAGCTTAAAGCAAGATAAAAGAAGTCAACTAGGAGAATCCAAAATAAAAGATAACTCTAGAAAGATAAATAAAAACACCTTCGCTGGAAAACATCATACAGGAAGTGACCTCATTTCCTCTCCCTCTCATTTCATGTTCTAACACATGGAAATGTCCTCTTATCCTCTGCTGAAAGGTGCTTTCCCTTTCATCAAAATGGCAAAGTTCAGGGAGCTCAACTTGCAGTAGGTGCCTTAAGGTGTGGAGTCCCAGTTGAGCTGTTGGTTTGGCTGCTTCAGCTGTTGGTTGTTTCAGCCTGGTTCTCCCTCCCATTAGGAGTTCTGGGTTACTCAGAGCTAACCACAGTCACAGTCATACTGCTTTGTGATTGTTTAGTTCTCTCTAGTCATCTGTACTTCACATTGGACACCAGCTAACACAAGGCCTACCAGTTGGAAAATCACCAGCCAGCTGCACATGTGCTTGCCCTCAACTAGAAGGTTGCTTTCCTAGTGTCCTTATCTAAAAAAAAATACATGTGAACTTTGTCAAGTTTTCCCCTCTTCTGAGACATCACTACAATGTGTCAATTTAGGGATTGTCCTATTCTTTCACTTGCCATTGTGTATCTGTTGATGTATTTATTTATTCAGTAGTGCTGGGGATAGAACTCAGGGCCTCAAACATGCTATGGAAGTAAGCTACCATTGTGAGAGTTAGAGGTCCAGGTTAGTTGATTCTGTAGATTTTAAGAGATGGTCTTGTGCATTTCATGCAAGTCTCAGTCCTTAATGCAGTAAGAATGACCTTGAATTTCTGATCCTTCTGCTTCCACTTCCTATTTAGATGCTGGGATTAGAGATGTGTGCTGCCACATCCAGTTTTTATTGCTGGAGATAGAACCCAGGGTGTTGTACATTCTAGGCAAATAATGCTCTGTCAATAATAAATGTTCTATCAATTGAGATACAGCCTCAGCCCGTTATGTTCTGTTTCTTGATCTGAATAATAGTTGCGATGGTGTGTTCAGATGTGAGAATCCATCACTGTCTTATTAAAGTCCTATAAAACCTGTACTTAGAACAATATCAATCATCCTTTCAACTTTTGAGATTCCTTCTGTTGGGGGTTAGAGCAATGACTCGGCAGTTAAGACCACTGACTTCTTCCAGAGGAGCAGAGTGCCAACCCTGACACCCACATGACAACTCACAAAGTGTAACGTCAGTTCCAGTGAATATGATGTCCTCTTCTGGTCATCAAGAGCAATGCATGCCTATAGCACACACATACATTCTGGCAGAAATACCTCATAAACACAAGATGATGATGATGGTGATGATGATGGTGATGATGATGGTGATAATGATGATGACAATAAATATATATTTAAAATCTCCCGTGATGGATGTAGTGGTTTTTGCCTTTAACTCCAGCATTTCAGAGGCTGAGGCTGGAGGATGTTAAGTTCAAGGTTACTCTAAACTAATTAGTGGATTGGAAGCTAGCTTGGTTTACTCTGTATTGAGCAGTGATCATGGAGTTGTTTATCTGTGCCAGCATCAAAATGTCTTGTCTTTTCTCAGTCACTTCTCTGCCTTGTTTTTTGAGACAGAGTCTCTCCCAGACCCTGTGATGTATCACTTCGGCTAGACTGGATGCCCAACAAGGAATCCAGATCTAGCCTTTTCGGCTCCCCAGTACTGGGGTTGTAGCATGCACTAACATACTTGGCTTTTTGTGTGGGTCCTGGGTAGCCAAGCTCTGGTAACAAACAAACACAAACCAAAGACTCCTTCTAGTTTGGAAAATCTGTGCTAAATGTATTTCTCAGGGCTAGGGGTGTAGCTCAGTGGTAGTGCTTGCCTAGCGTATTGGAAGCCCTGGGTTTGTTCCTAGCAACTCATAAACCAAGCATAGGAATTCACGCCTGTAATTCCAGCATAGAGATAAAGGGAGGAGACTACAAGTGTAAGATCCTTAACCACATAGAAAGTTCCAGGCTAGGTTAGGATACAGAGATCCTGTCTTGAAAAGAAAAAAAAAGGAAGGAAAAGAAAGATGAAATACAATTATAGGTAGATTTGTGTTCTTTATTACATAAACTTGTATATGAGTATATAGGAGGTAAATCCTTTGAATCTCTTTTTTATTAAAAACCTTGACATGCCCTCACAAAACCTCAACAGATAAAAGTTTGAATTCAATTCCTGGAACTCAAGTAAAGGTATAAGGAGAGAGCAGAGCTCCCAAATTTGACCTTTGACCTCTATTCTCGAAATGTGGCATGTGTACACTGCACACAGTAGTTAACTAATTAATTAATATTACATAGAAATGAGTTTCCATTTTCAGTATGGAATAAGAAATTGTTTATAGATTTCCTTCCAATAAGATAACAACTAGAAAATCTAGAAAAACTACACAAAGGCAGAAATAAATGAAAGAAACTGGAGCTTCTGGAGAATGAAAGGAAAGGAACAAGTCAAGTTTGAAACTAGAAAGTGAGGAGTCAGTTTTCCCCAACCCCTTTTTTAATATAAGTAAAGCCAACTATAAGAATAAACCAAAAATTCTAATAGGAAGCCTGCCATTCGATGTCAGAATTGCAGGTATTGAAACAATACCGAAGGAATCTAGAAAAGAGTAAGACAGATCAAGGAAGCCACATACCCTATCCCTAAACTGTGTCATGAATCATGAATGACACATCATGTGTGCCCACAGTACAATCCAGTTACCTTAAAGTTTGAAGATATGAATTGATACTTTAGTTTATGGCCTCCATAAGTGAAGCAAAATCTCTCTAGTCTAAGATTAAGCTTACTTAAAAAATAACAACAATCAACACTTTTTGGAGGAATAATAGCATAATCCAGTCTCCACATGCCACCAATTTATATGGCAAACCTTTAATATAAAGTTATGTAACTTTTTAAGGAGGTAAGGGCATGTGACCTACCTCTTTAAAGAGAAAAGATAGCAATCCACTTGAACCATGACATAGCCCAGATAAAAGAATTGCCAAATAAGACAAATAAGATACTTAAAGGCATTAATAAAGCTATGATCAGTAAGATAAAGAAGAAAATGCTCCCTACAAGGCCATCCTCCCCTACATATACAGCTGGAACCCTGAGTCCCTCCCTATGTGCTCCCAGGCTGGTGGTTTAGACTCTGGCAGCTCTGGTTGGTTAAAGTCCTTGGTCCCTTGAAGGCTGGATGCTCCAATGTGGGGGAATTCGAGGGCAGGAATGTGGGAGTGGGTGGGTGGGTGAATGGAGGCACATCCTCATAGAAGCAGGAGGGGGGTGGGATAGGGGGTTTCTGGGGGAAGGGGATACTATCTGATATGTAAATAAAATATCCAATAAAAATTAATTTAAAAAAGAAGAATATTCCCTTAATGAATGGTAAAAAGAAAAGCCAGAACTATAAAATGTCAAACAAACAGACTTAATTATATATATATATATATATATATATATATATATATATATATATATATACACATTACATATATCATATATTTATGGAGAAAGAAAACATGAAAGGGACACTAAGGGGACTTGGCAGAATGCAAAAAAATTAAAGCAATTGGTAAATATGAAGACAGAAAAATGAAAACTTTTTAATCTCTTAACATCTTTAGCCACCAGGTAAATACAATTCAAACAAAATTGAGATTCTATCTCACTCAGTCAGAATGACTGATGACTGTCCTTAAGATAACAAGTAACAACAAATCCTGGACAGGATGTGGAGAAATGGAAACCCTTACATACTATTACTGGGAATGTGAATTATCTCAGACACCATAGAAATCAATATAGAGGTTTTTCAAAAAGCTAAAACCAGAATTGCCATAGGATTCAGCTGTATCATCCTGGACGTATACCCAAAGGTCTCTATACCAACAGACTACAGAGATACTTGTACATCTGTTTCTTGTAGCTCTATTCATAATAGGCAAATTATAAAAATTGGCCTAGGTGTCCCTCAACAGATTAACGAATAAAGAAAAAGTGCTATATATATATATTCTTATATATATATTCTTATTTGCAAGAAAATGGAAGCAGGAGTTGAGAGATACGCTGTTAAAAACTACCTTCGACTGGATTTAGTTCCCAGTGCCCATAGAGTTGCTCATCTATATACTACAAGTTACATATGCCAATTAGAACTGAAAATAAAATTTGGATTCAAAAGAGAAGAGTTTCAAAACCAAAATGAGTGGGCCTTCAAGTTTCTGTAGGCAATATTAAAAGATCCAATAAATAGGTAATTGTCCTAAAAGATGCAAAAATGCTAAGAAAATATTATGCAATATCCAAACTTCTAAAATTTTAGAAACCACAAACACAACAAATACAAAGATACATTTTAGACATGTAGATGAAAGGCAAATGTAAAAAAGTTAGTCTTGCTTAAAGTACCAGGGGGCAGGTAGATACACAGGGGGACCCCCATCTACTCAGAGGAGAAGGGGAGGGAGGAAAGGGGAAGAATTGTGGGAAGGGTGACTGAGAGGTGAGCAGTGAGTGGGATGTAAAGTGAATAAGTAAAAGATAAATTTTAAAAAGAAAATAGTTTTGTTCTGAGAATATAACTCAGTAGTAAAGCACTATCTAGCATGTCGGGATGCCATAGATTCTATAATCAGCAGTGGGAAGAGAGAGCGAGAGCGAGAGCGAGAGAGCGAGAGAGCGAGAGAGCGAGAGAGCGAGAGAGAGAGAGAGAGAGAGAGAGAGAGAGAGAGAGAGAGAGAGA
>JANHMN010000005.1:16918984-16982113 GCA_030674055.1 Rhabdomys pumilio
GAGAGAGAGAGAGAGAGAGAGAGAGAGAGAGAGAGAGAGAGAGAGAAGGGAATTGATTGTGTGAGATAAACAAAATATTATGTGTAGGGAAATAATATTTAAAATCAGAAACCACGAAGGCAAAAAAAAAAAAAAGCCTCTAAAGAACAGCAGTTTTAAAGTACTGAAGCAAAAACATTCAGGGATCTAGGAATGTGGCTCAGTGGGCAGAGTGCCAGCCTAGCATGCACAAAGTCCTGGGTTCCCTCCCCAGCACTCCATATAAACCAGGTATGGTGATACATACCTATAACCTCAATACTTGATTTTGCTTTCTTTTGCTTTTAGAAACAGGGCTTCTCTGTGTAGACTTGGCTGTCCTTGAAGTTGCTTTGTAGACCTGGCTGGCCTTGAACACAGAGATCTGGCTGCCTCTGCCTCCCAAGTGCTGGCATTAAAGGGTGCACTAGCACTTGGGAGGTGGAGGCAGGAGGATCAGAAAGAGAAAGGTCATTTTCAGCTACATATCTAGCAACAAATCAGCCTGTATCTTAGTTATGGTTTTACTGCTGTGAACAGATACCATGACCAAGGTACCTCTTAAAGGAACAACATTTAGCTGGGGCTGGCTTACAGGTTCAGAGGTTCAATCCATTATCATCATGGCGGGAACATGGCAGCATCCAGGCAGGCATGGTGTAGGGGGAGCCGAGAGTTCTACATCTTCATCTGAAGGCTCCTAGCAGAATACTGACTTCCAGGAAGCTAGGACTAGGGTTTTAAAGCCCACAGTGGCTCACCTACTTTAACAGGGCCACACCTAATAGTGCCACTCCCTGGGTCAGGCATATTCAAACCACCATAGCCTGGGATGCATGGAACACTGCCCCCTCCCCCAAAGAAGAAAGTGGTATTAGAGAAGAAAGAAGAGAGTATGCTTATTTATTGTTGTTGGTTGGTTGGTTTCTTTGTTTGTTTTTGTCAATTAATACATTCTAGAGTTATCTGGGAAGAGGGAACCTCAGTTGAGAAAATGCCTCCATCAGATTGCCTGTAGTCAAGTCTTTGAGGTTATTTTCTTGATTAATAATTAATGTGGGAGGACCTAGCCCACTGAGAGTAGTACCACCCCTGGACAAGTAGTTCTAGCTGGTAAGAGAATGCAGGCTAAGCAAGTCACCTAAGTAGTGTTCTTTCATGGCTTCTGCTTCAGTTTCTTGCCTTGAGTTCCTGCTTTCCCTTCATGGGGGACAACAAATGTAAGCCAAATAAACTCTTCCTTCCCCAAATTACTTTGGTCGTGGTGTTTATCACAGCAATACAAGCCTTATTAAGACAAGGAGAAAGAGGAAAAAGGAGAAACTGAAAAGAAAATAAGGAAAAATAAGAGGAGTGGATGAGAAAAGAAATATTGTCAACCCAGAATTTTGTAATCAGTAAAATTATCCTTGAAGAGTGTTGTATGTAAAAAGACCTAGGTTCAATTTCTATACATACATACATACATACATACATACATACATACGTGATATATATATATATATATATATATATATATATATATATATATATGAGAAGAGAGGGAAAGAGAAAATGATAGAGGAAGAGAGAATGGAAATGGGTTCCTACTCATTACTGGTTCCTCTGAGAACTTCCAAATATAAAATCAGTAATCAGAAAGGATTTATTTAATCAGCTATCTAGATATAAAATGTTAGAAGTGGCTTCAAGGACTTAGAGAATAAAACAATGTATTACTATTCAGAAATCACCCAGTGTCAGTAAAGCCACGAACAAATTCCTATTATAGAAGACAAGACTAAAGTCTCCCCTTCATCTCTGTAAATAAATGAAGGCTTTAACTAGTATAGTCTTTGAGCTTGCACAAATTGATCCTTTCATACGCACCTGAGGGAGGCCATACCTCAAGATGTCTTATTTGTGTTGGGATGTCTGTTTTTCTCCTGAGGCCAGTTCCTACTAAATACCAAATGTTCTTGCATTTGTCCATATGGAAAGAGTATACAAGCATCCCCTGACACTCAACTACACCAAGGTTTTAAAGAAGCCTCAACTACACCAAGGTTTTAAAGTGTGGATTAAAATAGATCTCAATATGCTTATTACATTTCATTACATCTGAATGAAAGAAATAGAAGGATGATAAAGTAATTATTGAAAGTTGATAGAAGAATAATTTTCTTTAAAAAATCTTTAGCACCAGTCAAAGATAGTTTATATATCTAGGTAGGGTATTGGGTTACACTTCTGATTGAGCATTACCATACTTATAAAGCCTTTGATTAACATTTTTAAAAAATTGTATAAAAGCAAAAAGGAAAAGGGGATAGGGGTTTTCTAGGGAGGGGAAATGGGGAAAGGGGATGGCATCTGAAATGTTAATAAAATATCCAATATAAATAAATAAATAAATAAATAAATAAATAAATAAATAAATAAACTTTAGCAGGGGAGTGGTTGACACACATTTAATCCCAGCACTTAGATGGAAGAGGTTGGTGGATCTCTGAATTTGAAGCCAGCCTGGTCTACAGAGAAAGTTCAAGGACAGCCAAGGCTACACAGAGAAAGCCTGTTTTAAAACAACAACGCCGGGCAGTGGTGACGCACTCCTTTAATTCCAGCACTTGGGAGGCAGAGGCAGGTGGATTTCTGAGTCCAAGGCCAGCCTGGTCTACAGAGTGAGTTCCAGGACAGCCAGGACTACACAGAGAAACCCTGTCTCGAAAAACAAAATAAATAAATAAATAAATAAATAAATAAATAAATAAATAAATGCCAGATGTGGTGACGTCCATATTTAATCCCAGAACTCTTGGGGCAAAAGCAGACAGATCTCTGTGGTTTCAAGATTTGCAGGCCAACATAGTCTATGGAATGAAGACCTTTCTTAAAAATATAAATGTTATCGAGGCGGGGCAGGAGGGTAGCTCTCTTGCCAGCAGGTGGCAAGGGGTAGGGTGGAGGGGCATCTCTCCTGCAACCATGTCACTTCACAACAGATGAGAGGCAGAGTCGGCTCTCCCATATTCATGCTATCAGGGTCAATTCTATGGTGCTGCCCAGTCGAGGTGCAGAGTGGACAAAAGGATATAGTGTGTGACACATTGTGACACACTGCAGCTTCTAGATATGTTTTTATTTGTTTGTCTAAATTTTTTTTTTATTTTCTTTTGTGGGGAAGCTTGTAAGGATAGAGGGCAGATATGAAGGGACAAGGTATAGGGAAATAAGTGGGATTGGGGTGCGTGACATGAAAGTCACAAAAAAATCAATAAAAAGTTTTTAAAAATATGAATGCTTTCTCCTTCCATCTTGTTTGTGAGAAAGGGTCTATCTTGTTGTTTCTGCCACAGTGTGTACTCCAGACTAGCTAGTTTGACAGATTTTAGGCAATTTTTCTGTCTCTGCCCCCCACTTCTCTGTAGGAATGCTAGGAGAAGTAGATTCTAGGAGTGAACTCAGGTCATAAGGGAAGTACCTTACCTTTACTGGCTGAGCCAGCTCACTAGCCACAAGAATTATTTCTTCTGTGTTACTGAGGCTTGAGCCTTCAGCCTCCAACATGTTACCGCTGAGCAAACTTTCAACTACTTACAAAAATGAATTGAAGCCACAATGCTGAGTTTGTACAGTATTGGTATAAATTAGTTTATTTTCTTTTTGACATAGTGTCTTGCTTTATAGTTCAAGCCAACTTTGAACTAATGCTGGTCCTGATCAGATTATAGGCACACATCACAGTAAAAGGCTTTCTTCCTCCTCTTTCTCCTCCTCTTTCTCCTCCTCTTCCTCCTCCTCCTCTTCTTCCTGCTCCTCTTCCTCCTCCTCCTCTTCTTCCTGCTCCTCTTCCTCCTCCTCCTCTTCTTCCTGCTCATCTTTCTCCTCCCCCTCTTCTTCCTCTTCCTTCTCCTCCTTGTTTTATTGCAACAGAGTGAGTCACAAGTAGTCATCACTGTCCTGGAACTTTCTATGTAGACCAGGCTGTCCTCAGACTCAAATAGATCCACCTGTTTCTGTCTCCCAAGCGCTGGGATTAAAGATGCATTGCTACCCTGACCAGCCATGATTTAGCCTTCTTGAAAAGCAGCACTTCATGAAGAAATAAACTACTCTCGTAAATTTTATTCACTGAAAAAATAATTAGAAGCTCTCTGTACTGAGGCATTCCATTCAGTGTTAGTTACTCTGAGAACTTTGAGGTTGAAAACAACCATTGCAGAAAGAGGGAAACAATTATGAAAATCAGTTTCCATGAATGAAACAGAACATTAGAAAGCCATTGAAAAATATTATATGAAAAATAAGAGACATGTTCTCTCTGCTTCTCAGTAGCAGAAACAAATTACAAAATTACATGTTCCTCATGGTATGACTGTGAACATACACATACTAATTGATTTGAGAAAACATTTTGAGGATTTCCTAAGTAGCAGATGTGCTGGTTAAAGGAGTTAAAGAGGTGAAGCTGTGGCCCCACCCACTCAAGAAGGTTAAGACTATGTGGAAGACAGTCTTGCAAGCCAATGTTTTGGGAGAGCAGAGAGAACATTAGTCTGCTCAAGAAGTTAATGAAGACCTGATGGAAGAAGGAAGACATGTGTGGGCGGTAAAGAAGAAGAATGTGAAGATGAGAACTTACTTGTACCATGTATGGTGGTTTGAGTATGCTTGGCCCAGAGAATGACACTATTAAGAGGTGTGGCCTTGTTGGAGAAAGTGTGTCACTGTGGGGGTGGGCTTTGAAACCCTCCGCCTAGTTGCCCATGAGACAGTCTCTCCTGACTGCAGTCTCAGTCGGATCAAGATGCAGAACTCTTAGCTCCTTCTTCAGAACCATAGATGCTTCCCGCCATGATGATAATGGACTGAAGCTCTGAAACTGTAAACCAGCCCCAATAAGTGTTCTTCTTTATAAGAATTGCCTTAGACATGACATTCTTCATAGCAGTGGAAACCCTAAGACACCAGGGTACTAAGATGTTATTTTTATGCTTTTTGTATTTTTTATTACTAAATTGGGTCCCATAAGGCCATTTTCATGCAAGTACCTAATGTACTTTTGAACCTATCTCCTTTTCCTCATACGCTTCCCTTCAGACCCCTGCTCCTTCCTTTTAGTCATGTCTTATGTTACATGTTTCTCTCATAAGGGGCTGGGAATATAGCTCACTTGGTAGCTTGGTTGCCTGACTTGCAGGAAACATTAGTCCCAGTACAGCATAAACCATAACCAAAGTGCTATGATGGACACCTAATCTCAGCATTCTGGAAGAGAAGACCAGAGGGTCAGAAGTTCAAGGTCATCCTCAGCTACATAGCTAGTTTCAGACCAACCATGTCTACATGATGCCTTGCCCCCAAATAAGAGACAACAACAAAATCCTTAAATGTTTGTATAATTACAAAACTTGAAGAACAAGACATGAGTGATGCTCGTCTGTTAGGCCCTGAGTTCTCCCTCAGCATGAAAAAAAAAAAAGGATTGAAAAATAAAAACCTGTATCTGGCTTTATGCGAAACAAACCTCAACTTATTGTACATAAAAATAACAGTTTAAAATATTCTCTGGGCATCCTTCCCACCCATTTGTCACATAATAGCAGGCTGGCCCAGCAGCATCTAGGTACCACATCTGAAATACCCAACCTCCCAAGAAGAGCTTTTCCAATTCCCATGGTGAAGGCTGCATGGATAACCACAGGAAAAGTGCCCCTCGCTCACGCAGAGTCTAGAATGATCCAGAGCAGATTCCTGGGGATGGGGCTTAGATAATCTCATGCCATTTCATGAGGTGACTGGCTTTCCTAATTTGTGCAGTACAGGGCTCTTCCTTGGGCCCGCAGGGAGGTAAAAGGCAGCTCTGCACAAGCTTGGGGCTGGAGAGAAGTCTGCTGACATTTGGATGTAGGATAACGCCATTAGCTCCTTAGTGCCTGGTTCTCAGTTCTCCAACCGGCAACTTCTGCATCACTTGGGAACTTGTTGGAAAGCAGTAACTCAGCCCCTCCTCCATAGCACACTTTTGAGAATCTGCATTTTAATAAGCTCCCCAGGTGATTAGTATAGGAATTAAAGTTTGAGAAGCATTTGTGAAAGGCAAAAGGGAATGAATCCTCCATTTGCAATCCAAGGAGTTGAAACAGCAATGGTAATTGCAGGCTTACCTCTTGAGCCTGTCTAGTGGGGCTAAAAGCAGGTTTCTTGCAGCCCAGCCTTCTAAAAAAACCACTCAAAGGGTGGAGTACCCAGCTGGGATGCCAGAAGGACCTATGTCTGTGATAAGCATCCATAAACTCTAGACTGTGTTTGCATTCCTGCTATCTTCCCTGGGAGACCACAGGGTTAAAAGGCCAGGACTCAAACTGTACATATAAGGAGAGAAAAGTGGCATGTGATTAATGAGCACAGACTCTTTAAGTAGGCAATCTCGCCTTTTAGGCCCATTGTTTCGACTAAATAACTGGGCTTAGCCAGGTCACGTGAGCTCTATGAACCTCGGTTTCCTCATCTGTGTTACCATAGTAATAAAACACACCTCCAGAATTGTTGAAGATAAACAAGCTAACATCCAAAATATGCCTAGAAAATACTAATTACTCACTAAACCAGAGCCCCCTTCCCTTTTAAACTACCTCTTCATCTAGTGCCTAGCTCCAGCCTAGCACATTTTTCTTAGGAACTCATTGACTTCATATTAGGTGATTGATCAAATGAATGGTCCTAGGTGCAACGCATTTTAATAAATGACTATTTTTTCTAAATATCAAAAGAATCTTTCTTGTTAAATGAAAACATTTTGGAAAGCCCAGGAAGGTACAGTGAAATATCCTAAAGGCACAAAAGCCATGCATGGTGGCATAAGTGTATAGTGACAGTGGTTAAAGGTTGAGTTAGGATGGCTGAAAGTTTAAGGCCAATCTGGATGACATAATGAGACCTTGTCCTATTTTTGTTGTTCTTTTTGTTGTTGTTGTCCTAATGCAACTGTCTATGGACATATCATATCCATGGTAATGTTTTGAATATTTAGTTCCTTAGGTATTTGTGTGTGTGCATATGTACACATATACACATAATTAGTTACTACAAGTGCTTAAGTATGTGTACATACATAATAATTAGCTATATAACAATACTGTTGATTTACTCAAAACAATCGCTTGCTTTCCGGGTGCTGAGTGTGAGGGTTCTAGACATCAGGTCTCAAAACAGCCAAACTGAGACGTTTTCCTGATCCCATGACCAGCCCTCTGTGATGCCAATGATGCAATTGTAGAACAGCGCTTTCAAAGACTATGTAGGAGAGGAAAAGGGAGTAATCCCTCTTCCTGCCTATCATAAAGCAGACATCCCTAATAACAAAAGACAGATTAACAAGGAAAAAGCATAGCAGATTGATTTGATCATAGTTTTATGTGAACTATCCACTTTTATACTTGGGTTTTATGAACCACCAACAGTCTTATAGAAATGGGATTGGACAAAAAGCTTAGAACCAAATGCTAATAGAGTGAAGGGAGGGAGAGACCCAGCACAGCCTTTCCAGATATTTTTTTTGTCCTCTCTGCAGCATTCCTTCTGGGAATAGCTCCTTCCGGTAATGGGGGGGGGTCTTCTGATCTACTATCAGACAAGATAACTTAGGGTAGCTCTTTATGACTAGCTCCATTGAAAACAAAAAGACAGGGGAAGTCCAGAGTCATATTTTCAAGTTTTATGGCTGGCTTTAGGGGAAAGAGGTCCTGTTGCTATGTTCTGCCTTGGGGAAGAGGAATTCTAGTTTATATGGCCTGCCTTGGGAGCGGAAGAAGAGGAGCAGGGAGAGTCAGACCAGAAGAAGATCAGAGAGAAACTTAGGCTGCTTCAGAGAGCCCTTCATATTGGATTTTTTTTTGGAACTCCAACAACTGTATGCAGAATAAAGGATGGTACTATTGGCCCACATTTGAATTGGTCACCAGTCAAATACTGTCTATATTTAAAACTCAAGCCATTTTTAAAAAAGAAACAATGAGGCATTCTAGTTTTGTGTTTCGTAAACCCTCTAAGTCCCACGGAGCAGAGGATGGTCTTGAACTCCTCATTCTCCTGTTTCTGCTTTCTCAGGTGCTGAGATTGCAGCTGTACCAGGAATGGCTTGAATTTCATGCTTTAAAAAAACCTTTTAAAAATAATTACTATATTAATTTCTCAGCATGTATGTATGTGTACTACATGTATGCCTGGTGCATGGGGAGACCAGAAAAGCCTAACAGATCTCCTGAAACTGAGGCTCCAGACAGTTGTGAGCTACCATGTGGATACTAGGAACTGAACCTGAGTCCTCCATCAAGAACAATCAATGCTCTTAATAGATGAGCCATCTCTCAGCACTCTGAAATCCTCTCTAATTAAGAGACGGGAGTCGTTTGAAATTGAGCACAAGTGACATATTTTCATAGATCTAAGGTGGAGTAGAGCTTGTTTAACTAAACAGAATCCTCACAACCTCCAATCAATATGTTGGTCCTGGGAGGAGCTGGAGGCTCACGGGTAGCTCAGTGGTAGAACACATGCTTAGCATGTGTAGGACCCTGGGATTCATCTCCAAAACACACACACACACAAGTTATCATATAGAATGAGGCAGTAGCAAAGTTTTAAGACATTGTTGAAGATCTTGAAATCAGAATATTGGTGGGCATAGTGGCATACACCTGTAATCCGAGAACTCAAAAGATTAAATCCAGTCTAGACTACAAAGTGTGTAATATATATATATATATATATATATATATATATAATAAATCAGTACTATAATTCAGGAGTAGAAGGCTTACCAGCAAGCCTGAAGTCTAATACCATGTATATGGGGAAGAGGAGATATGTAAATTAAATCATAATCTTTATTGCCTTGCTTAGCAACCCTCAAGGACATCCCATTCAGGCTGAAGCTGAGGTCCTAGTAGATGCCGGGCACCCAGTCCTACAAGAATGTAGGCATGTGCACTCCTGGTCTCTCTGGTCTTTCTCTTCCCAGGCCTGAATCTAGAATGGCATGGTCTGATTAAAGATTACTTCTCTTTCTTCGCCCAAATTCTGTTCTTGATCTGGATGGTCCTAGGTTTGAAGTATAAAAGCTGGGTTACAAATCCTCGCTTCTACCATGTGTAGAGACTCAGGGTACCACATGAAAGACTTCCTATCTTTGTTTTCCAAGTCTGTAAAATGGGTATGATGAAACAATTTTTCTCATCTTGGATTATTGTGGGGAATCACTGGATGGTTTCCAAGAAGTGTGGGGCACAAGCAAGGTAGGTGTTCAATAAATGAAAGGCAGTAACTGAGCAGTGGTTGGAGCATGTGTTTAGAATGCAGAAGGTCCTGTTGCCATCTCTAGCATGTACAGGAGAGAGGTAGCAGCATCCTCCTCATCCTACACTGTAGTACCTGGAACCAACTTGTTCTTTGTTTTAAAACAAGATATTATTATGTTACCCAGGATAGGCCCAAACTTACAATTCTCCAGCAGCTCTCTCCTGACTTCTGCCATTACAGGAGTTTGCAACACAGCTGCCTTGGATTCTTTCTTTAACAAATCAAAACTATCCTTTAATATCTTAACCAAATCCTTGATGCTAACTTCATGTGTAAATCCCAGTTTCTTTGCTTTCAGTTTGTCAAAATAGCTACTTCTACATATCTCTCGAATCTGAAACTTGGACCACATTGATGTGTTTATAAAAAGATAAAGAGATAAGAGATATGTTCTATGGATGTGTGGTGAGGTACGGGGGGAAAGGGATGGCTCAGCAGGCCCATGCCAGGGAATCCCCTCCCCTTGAGGGGCCAGCCACAAGACAGTATAGTACAGAATAGAGTTTATTTGGGGCATGGGGAGGGGAGTTAAGAGGGTAGCAGAGGCAGAGAAAGGCAGAGAGAGGAAGAGAATAGAGAAGTAGAGGCCGGTCATGACCACGTAGAGATGGGTGAGGGAAGGGAATGGGGAAGGGGCAAAAGGACCAAGCAGGAGCAAGAAGGCAAGAGATTAAGAGATCAAGAGAGGGAGGAGGGGGCAAGCAGCCCCTTTTATAGTGGGCTGGCCTACCTGGCTGTTGTCCTACCTGGAGTTTAGACATAATACTAACACACATTATCAACCAGTTAGCCTCTCTCTCATGTCATAGCTTATTCTGACCTTTCTCTTTGCCTTTGCTTCCTGTCTGTTGCCATTCCTCTTTTAATGTCCTTCTGGGACCAGAACTCCCAGCTACATTCACTAAGCTTAATTAATTTCTTCAAATCCCACCAATTCAAGAGGATTAAGAAAATAACAGGTTAATCTCAGCATTCTGGAGGCAGAGGCAGGTGGATCTCTGAGTTGGATGTCATCCTGGCCTACAGAGTGATTTCCAGGGCTACATAATGAGACCCTGTCTCAAAAAATAAGTAGGTAAGTAAGTAAATAAATTAATAAGATGACAATATCAAGAAAAATATAGTGATCCAACTCATGGATGAGGGGTAAGGTGGGATGGCTGCTACTTATTCTGTAAACCAATGAACACCGTGATTGAACACACTTGTAACTTTAGCTATTTAGGAAGCTGCAACGGCAGGATCCGTAGAACCCAAGAACCCAGGGCTAGCCTAAACAACATAGCCAGACTCTCATCTCAAAACAAAACTGGACCGAGGGCATAGATCAGTGACAAAGTGTGTGCTCGGCGTATGTGAGACCCTCAGTCTCATCCTGTGATGCCATAAGAAAAAATAATACACACATTCAATTCTAAAAACTTGCATGGCTGTTTATAAGAAGATATTAACCTGTGTAGAAAGATACTTTCACCAAACTGGGGTTAGTGTAAGACCCTGTTTCTCCCCCAAACTCTTAAGTAGGATCCTCTTCTACTTCCTTTCCTCTTCTAGTAGGATCTGCTTGTTTTTCAAAATGTTGTCTGCATTTCTTGGACCATAAACATCTGCACTACCATTTAGATTTATTGGTCAATGTCTAGGAAATTACTTCAAAGAAATAGCAAGGAATATTAGTGAGAAGACTTTATACTTATGCATAATCATTCTGGTTTTAGTTTTTAACAGAGAATCATTGGCCACTAAAAATGAGGATATTTTTAGTTAAACCAGTGATGCTGAGTTCACTAGGTATGATGTGCAGCTACTAAAATAATTACTATGAAGCCTACACATAGAAAAGCTTATAATTGTGGAAAACAAGGTATGGGTTTGGGTGAGTGCACGTGCACACACCCCTATATATTTGGGAAATGTCTAAAAACAGCAAATTACCACTACTGTCAGAGAGCTGTAATTATGAGTGAATAGGGTTTTCTCTTTTTTCCCCCCTGCTTTTAAAAGTTTCTGTAATGTGGCTATATTCTTGATTTATAGTCTTATATATGGAATAAATATGTTACAGATATATGGAATATATATGTTGCAGATTGTGTGCCTCTGTGTGTGTTTTATTTATGTTCCTTTTACAAACACCCATCGGGGAAGCAAAGTGTTCTGAATAAGGAATTCCTTTCATTTGGGCCATTAAGCAGTGGCCCTCAACTGTTGTGTTAGTCAAACCATCCAGATCCCCCCAAGGAGAGTCTTTGCTGTTCTGTTTTTCAGGGTCTGTTATTGAATAGACTAGTCCCTCAAGCCAGAGACTGGAAGATGGATGCAGTCTGTGCTCTTCTTGGACCTTGGCCACTGGAGGCCCTAGTGACATCTCAGGCCTGCTATGGAACACCTGGAGGGAAGGAAATGGGAGGTTAAAGGGAGCTCTGCCTCCAGGGTAGTGTCCTTTTAATGTCTACAAGCAAAAGAAATGACATTCCTTTCCCCTTTGCTTCAGCACTGCTTTTGGGGAAGAGAAGGTTAAACAGTATTAGGGAAGAAAAACCCAGTGGATAGGCTTTTTCTAAGATGGTGAATTGGCCAAAAACTTCTCAGATTTTAGTGGCAATTTAGAAAACTCAAAGAGGTGATTCAGGTGTGTGTGTGTGTGTGTGTGTGTGTGTGTGTGTGTGTGTGTGTGTATTGCAGTGATTGGGGGGACCGGGGGCTTCTTCTAAAGTGTGGACTGGATTTCCAACAGAAAGAACTGGATTGGGTCCCTTGTGCTGTAGGACTAATAAAGAAGTTGGAAAGAAAAGCAAGTTTCCTGAGTGTTACCTAGTATGTGCCAGACACTTTAAAAGCAGTCTCTCTTTTCATCTTCAGGTGACTCAAACAGAAAAGTATTGTTACCTATTACCATTGACAGAGTATTATTATTACCATTACAGAGGAAAAAACTGAGGCTCAGAAAACAACTAGCCACCCTTAGAAGCTGGTCAGTGGGAGAAGCAAAAGGCAGAGCTGCATCTTTGCTCAACTCAGCCATCCGTTCCTGTGCCCTTTCCTCTAGGTCAAGGCCTAGACCTTTCTTTTGAATTTGAGGAAGCTGAAAGCCAGAGACAGGAAGTGATTACACCTTGTTGTAGTACTCATCAGAGAGAGGGCAGGCCTTGAAGGGAAGTCCTCTGATTGCCCAGCTGGCTGCTTTTCCGACTTCTGCCTGGCCACCAACCTCCTATCTTTGGCAGGAGGCCTTTCCCTAACCTATTCTAGAGTTTGCCTTTCTGAGGGCATTCTGGTTGACTGGCAAGCCCAGAGCTATGCCTCTTGGGATTGTTTGCACTTGGGGATTTCTTGTTATTAGCTTGATTATGATTTTTAGTTCAGTTGAGTGTTCACTTCTGTATTTCCTCTAAGGCTGAGAAGCATTTGTTGAAAAACATTATCTGTGAAATAAAGACCATGTAACTGAATACATAAAAGCTGTTTGCCCCGGAGCTTTATGTTTGAAACTGAAGTCTGCCCGACCATTGAATGTATTATCTGGATGATATCTAATATCCCCACTTTTGAGTGTGAGAATGAACTCTTTTCTTAAAAGGAAAAAAAATCAGAAAAGAATATTGACCTTCTTAATGTTTCCCAGCACAAAGGAATCTGTTTACTGTAGGCAACTCCAAGACAGACCAGACTCAATATGTTGAAAGTCTGAAACCTTCTGCTGTCCCCACAACTCCTAATGTGCTACCCAAAAGTCATAACTCTTATATTTTCATGTGAAGACTTTTGAAATGTTCTAGAAATCATAAGGAAGATGTAAATTCCCCTGAAAGTAGACCAGGGAAAAATGTAAAGACAGGAAAAAAGTATACTTCAAAACCATTGAAACAGTTAGCAGGGCTTCATAGTAACATTTCCAGTGCAGCCTTATCGTCTTGTCAGCTTTGGAAACACTGTTTTTGTTTGTTCTGTTTTCATTTCTCCTCCTCCTCCTCCTCCTCCTCCTCCTCCTCCTCCTCCTCCTCCTCCTCTTCTTCTTCTTCTTCTTCCTCCTCTTCCTTTTCTTCTTCTTCCTCCTCCTCTTCCTCCTCCTCTTCCTTTTCTTCTTCCTCCTCCTCTTCCTCCTCTTCAGTTTTCTTTTCAGTTATAAGATAAGGTATGTGCCTAAGGCTATAGGAGAAACTGGCTCAAGTTGCCTTCTTGCCTCTCAGGATCAGCTAAATCTAAATACCATGTTAGTTCTGAGGAGTGTAACTCAATTGGAAAGTAACTTTGCCTAATGTTTGCAGGGTCCAGTTTTATACCCAGGGTGATAATAAATATATACCACATTTTAATCTTGTTAGAACCAATTTCTGCCTAAATTCATATCATTTCCCAGAAAGGTATGCAAATTAGTTGTCATTAGAAACCATTATATGTTTAAGCATTTATTTCATATCTTCAGTAACACTCATTATATTAGGTAATGTCTAACTTATAGTCACACAGACAGCCAATATTCTAGAATCAAACTTTCTTCCTTTCTTTCTCTTTCTTTCTCTCTTTCTTTCTTTCTTTCTTTCTTTCTTTTGAGTTTTAAAGACCTTTAACTCTTTTTGTGCCATTTGTTTTTACTTTTTATATCTATACAACATATTTTGATCATAACAATCCTATACTTTGCCCTCTTACTCCTGGCTCCCTTCTCCAACACACCTCCTCCAAACTTTATGTATGTCCTCTTTTTTTTCTTTACTAACTACCGAGTTCCATTAACACTGTATGTACATGAGTATGGGGACATCTGTTGGTACATGAGCACTGCTAGAGCCTTATATAACCGAAGGAAGACTCGAACTTGCTATGTAGTCAAGGATGACATTACATCTCTGATACTCCTTGCCTTCACCTTCGAAATGCTAGAATGCAGTTTATTGAAACTGGACTTGGAACCTCACATTCCATGCTACTCCCACTGAACATCATGGACCACTGCAATATGGCTCTGTGACTCTTCTTGAAACAACCTGTTCTTCTCTCATTTCCTTCTCTGCTTCTCAACGTCTGTTCATCTCTCTCTCTCTCTTTCTTTTCTTTGTGGGTAGTAGTTTTAAGGTGAGTTCTTAGGCTAGCTCAGGACGATCTGAACTTTTTCAGTACTCCAGGGTGGTTTCAGAGTCACAATGATCCTATCTTGGCTTTCTCGGAGTGCTGGTATTACATGGTGCGCCACCACCACAGCCATCCTCTTTTTCTTTGTCTTGAGCTGAGTTCTCACTCTTAAGAAGCTCATGCTGACTTGGAGATTATCATGTGTCACAGACTAGCCTTAAATTTACAGTGATCTTCCTGCCTCTGCCTCCCAGGTTCTGGAATTACAGCCATGTTTGAGGTCCTGGATTTCATTCTCAGCAGTGAAAAACTACAGAAATCAGTTGTCTATATAAAAAGACATGCCATGTCTATGATGTGAATTCCTTGATCACGGGGACTAGGTCCTGCTCATTTCTGAGCTATAGAACCAGGAAACATCCCAAATCTCAAGGCTGTAAACACTGGTTGGTTTTGACGTGTTTTCCCTAGTCTTTTCTGTTTCCCCAGTAGGCTCTTGAGTCTTTTAGCAGTCAGAACGTTTTCACAAGGGAACGGTAGTCAAGCTCAGGCCCCCTTGGAACTGGTTATCTGTGATTTCACAGACTGCTTCAGAAGGGCTGAGCAATGGTCCTCATTGCGTTTCATGTCATACCTCACTCTTTCTTTCCCTTCAGAAACTTCTCAAGAGGTAAATTCTGGAATACAGATACTTGAAGGTTTACTAGAGATGAGTTTGCGCAACATATTCAGAGCACCCATAAAATACAAGGCCAGGCTGGAGACTGAAATGAGTTGATTGAGTGCTTACCTAGCAAGCACAAAAGCTCTGTGCTCAGTCTCAGCTTTACAGAAACTCGTTGTGGTGGCATGGAGTGCGAGGGAGCAGGATGAGTAGTTTCAAGGCAATAATGAGTTCAAAGCCAGCCTGAGTTACATGAGTACGTGACTCTTGGTCCCCAGGCCAAGTTCCTTTTGTTCCTCCCCAGAATCCATGGGCCAGGGCCCAGTTCTCTCCTGGCTGCTGCCATGCCACAATTCCCATGATGGTAGGGCAAAAGGGATAGGGTGTGAAGCCTTACTGTCTCCCTGTTTTAATGGCTCAGCTAAGTGGGAGCCAGAGTCCCATTCCTTAGCTAAGAGAACACTTAGCTGACGGAGGAGTTCAGACTTGTCCTCTCTACCTGCTACCATTGTGGTGGTTGTGTCCCCATGCCTTTCTTTCTTTGCTTTCAGAATGCTCCAGTGGAAAACCTGAACCCAGCCTGTCTGACACCATTAGGAAAGGCTCCCACAACAAAGGAACCCTGGCCCAGCAGGAGGGACAAATTCTTGAGCCTCCTCCCACCCCCGCTGTTCACTGGGTGATCCTTTTGGCTAAAGCATGTGTGCAGGACTCAGTTGTATGTCTTCTTGGCTTCTCTAAAATCCCAGGTCACCACAGGGTCTTCAGTCATTTGGAAGTTGGAACCTACATTCTACCTTCGAAATCCCCAGCCCCCATTGCTCCCAGTAAATTTAAACAACTGCCTGAGTGGGTCTAAACTCCTCTTTGTGCTATAATTAGGCTGGAACAAGGCTCACCCCAGGACAGAAATACTGTAAGGGGCGGGTTATAGACTACTGCTGGTCCCCACAGTAGGGAAGTAACGACCTTTTGAATAGGAGGATTAACACATTAGCACATAGATTCTTGCTTCCGGGGAGGGTTGGATCCTAGGAAAATAGTTCCAGCCTGGATGGGAGGGGTAAGTCAAAGGGGCAGCCATGCCCTCTATAGACTTTGTGTGTTCCTGGGAATCTGTGTGTGTGTTGGGGGAGGGGGAAAACACAGGAAGAGTCAGATAAAACACCAATCAGATGTGCATAGCAGCTCAAGCCCTTCCCATGGCAACAGACCAGAGCACAGAAGCCTGAAGCATCTACTGGCATCTTCTTTTTCCGTATGGGGTAGTGTTAGGTGTTAGGCAGTGTGCATTCTATGGTGAAGCCCAGAGGGCACTGGTGCTGAAGTGATGGGCACAGGAGCCATGGAGAACATGCCTGGACAGATGCCTACGCATCTCTTTCTGGTCTGCCTCTGTTTGAACATTATCATAGCACACCATTTATCTCTGAAGGCTGTTAGGAGCACGTGAGATAACATAAAGGAAGACCCCTACACAAATAAGCAACATCTAGTAAGCCCATCAACAAACGGTGATGTTATCACCCTCAAACATTCTCTCTGTCTTTCACATTCACAAGATAATCAGTTCTGCACCGGATCTCATCTTTTCGTTTTGTTTTCCTACGTTGGGAATAGAACCCAGGCCTTGTGCATGCTAGACTAGTAGCACTCTGCCTGTGACATATATTTTCAGCATCTCAGTGTCATTTTTGACTAGTCATTTTGAGCTTATCTATATTATAGGATGCAGAGTAGGTATATTGCTATAGCTGTCCCACAGCTTTCCTTCAAAGGGCTCAGCCCTGGAACACGGCTTCAGTAAGCTCAGTGATGAGTTGAATTCTGCTGCTATCTAAGGGCATGAGTCCTGAGCCAGCAAGAGAGGAAGCATGGGACCCAGGTGACAAGTCTAGTTTAAGAGAGAGAAAAGCTAGGTTATGACCAGTATTAGAATATTCCTGTGTTTTTTCCCTTTTGTTATAATTTTCCTGAGTCCACCTGTCTTTATTTCTCTTTCCCTCTCTCCATGTATCTCTGTGTCTTTGTTTCTGTCTCTCCTGTCCTCCCTCTCCACCACTCTATCTCCATCTCTCTGACATAGAATCTTACACTATAGTCCAAAGTAGCCTTGAATGAATTCTTCCTTCCTCAGCCTCCCAAATGCTGGGGTTGCTGGAAAGTACAAATGAAAGCACACATCTGTCAAGTATTTCCTCTTGAATTTTTAAAAAAATTGCATTTATTTATTTATTTATTTATTTATTTATTTTGGCGGAAGCACCACAGTCAGAAGACAGATCAGAAGACAACTTTCAGGTATGAATTGTCTCTTTCTACCATGTGGGTCCTTTGGCTTGAATTCTGACCATCAAGCTTGGCAGTAAACATCCTTTACCCATTGATTCATCTTGCCAGCAACAGGTACTCTAATTTTAAAGAAGAGTAGAGAGAGAAGAGGAAGAGGAAGAGGAAGAGGAAGAGGGACCTTAAAAGAAGGAAACCTGAGAAATCTTTGAAACTAAGTCCGGTCCAGCTGTAATTTTAGCACTTGGGAGACTAAGGCACGAGGACTGATTTGAGTGTGAGGTTACTATGGCTGCACAATGAGTTCAAGACCAGCCTGGGATGCACAACAAATTCCTGTCTCCAAACAACAAAAATTAAAACGACAAGCAAATAAATCTTAGGATCACAATATGTTTCTGCAATTGAACATAGGCAACACTCAGGACGATCAGAATTATTGATTTACCAAAGAAATCATCTGTTTCTATAGCTCCATAGGAAGATCTAGAGGTAGAAGAAGAAGGCATCTCAGCCCTCAAGCTTCCTGGACAGCCAAATGTCTGCACCTTAGTGACCAGGCAGCAAGGGAGCCAAAGGAGGTTTGGAAGTGAAGCCTTCCTTGACCTAACATGGTATGCCTTACAACAGCCCAAGAGGCATTTGTTTCATGACTTTGGTACACTCTGGTTCATGGTGGTCAGATGGAGACTATAGGGCTCAGTTTCTTCGCCTATAAATACCCGTTCTACCCAGTGAAGTTATAGCACTGAGTGAACACTTTTATTTTTCCAGTACTGTGTGCAGAACTGTGACATCTTTTTTTTGACACAGAATCTCCTGTAGCCCAGGCTGGCCTTGAACTCGAAGTAGCTAAGGATGAATTTGAACCCCTCATCCCCTTGCCTCCATCTCCCACCTCCCCAGTGCTAAGATGGCTGTGATGGCTGGCATATGCTCCCAAGGCCAGTTAATGTAGTGCTGGGCATTGTGATGGTTTGTATATGCTCAGCCCAGGGAGTGGCACTATTAGAAGGTGTGGCCCTGTTGGAGTAGGTGTGTCACTGTGGGCGTGGGCTTTAAGACCCTCATCCTAGCTGCCTAGAAGTCAGTCTTCTGCTAGCAGCCTTCAGATGAAGATGTAGAACTCTCACCTCCTCCTGCACCATGCCTGCCTGGATGCTGCCATGTTCCCACCTTGATGACAATGAACCTCTGAACTTGTAAGCCAGCCCCAATTAAATGTTGTGCTTATAAGAGGTGCTTTGATAGTGGTGTAGATCTTTGTGCATACCGCACAAGCACTCTAACAACCGAGTTACCTCTCTCACCTCAATCTTGACAAGTATCTCCTGAGTCACCGCTTTAAGCACCCAGGTTTGTGGAATTTTGCTTTGGTGATTGTCAACAGGTCACCCCTCCCTGACAACATGAAGCATTATTGAAAGCAAGGTATGGGATTGAATGCTTTCTCTGTGAGAAACGCACATTAGAAGGCCAAACACATTTCAAGCTGGGGTGGAATGCGAGATGCCTCTAAATCTGTCTCTATTTCTATAAGGCAGGAATGGCTAAAATCTGCCTTGTGACTAGTCACTCTTTCAGGGGAATGGTGATTTGTGGGGGGCAAAGGTCAAGAATGCTAATTTCATGTCTTTTGCTCATAGAGTACCTTTAGGGGACTGGCAAATGAGTGAAAAATGGTTTAGGGGTTCATACATTTTGTATTTCCTTGCCAAGCTTGCTCAGTGGCTGTTCTCCCTTGGGGCAGAGGAATGGACTTCTTCTGCAGAGTAGCAAAACAGGTGGGTTGTTGGACCTGCCTGACACAAAACAGCCCTACAGGAGAAGGGAAGGTTGACACCTGGAATGACTCCTCCAGGGTCAAAGCAAGAGCATCCCAAGGCACTGCAGAAAGTGCTGACACTCTTACTCACTCTCCTACTCCGGAGACCCAACTCTGAGGCCTTCACATTGCTTCCTAGGGGAAAAGAGAAATCCAGCTTGAGGTGGTGACTCACATCTGTAATCCCAGCATTTAGCCAGGTCTACTACCTTAGGAGTTCCAGGCCAGCCAGGGCTATATAATGAGACGTAGTCAAAAACAAGCAAGCTCACAGCCTCCTCCCCCTTATTCCAGCAGGATCTCACAGGCAGTCACGTTGAATCATGAGCGTTTAGAGCTTTGGATTTTGCAGATTTGAGCAAGGAAGCAGGATGTGTGGCTAAGAGGACTGCTCCCGAGATGTAAGCACTTTTCTGCTGGCTGAACTGATTCCCTTAGCAGGCAGCCTATTTACATTTTAACAGCAGCTTCTCCACCAGGTCGAAGAGGTCTTCCTTAGCCAGAGTTAAAATCTGTGTTCTTGTAACTTCTCTCAGTGGCACTTTTAAGCACCAATTGTGGGGGTGGGGTGGGAATGGGGGTGGAGAACAGCAAGATGGCTCTGCAAGTAAATACACTTGTCACCAAGCCTGAGGACCTGAGTTTTAGCCCTGAGACACACATGAACACACATGGGGGGGGGGGGAGTCCCATGAATTGTCCTCTGACCTTCACCTGTGCACCAGGGTATGTACATACAGAGTTCCCGCCCACATGCAAAAGAAATAAATATAATAAAGAGATTTTAAAAAGAACCAAGTGGAACAAATCTGCTCCCTCTTGCCCAGCAGGCCTGAGGAATATCATCTTCCAAGTCGGATTTAGAGGCATTCTTGCTATCGTGTGATTTAGGTGCCTTTCCTTCCTATGGTTCTATGTGTGGAGGAAGTTGATGTTGCCCAGGGACAGGACAACCCCTAAGGCTTGCAGAAGTTCCACTAGGGTGGCCTCAGACTCCAAGTGTGCTTTCCTCTGCTTCTTGCAGATGAAAAAGCTCTCCTTGGGACTGGTGAGATAGCTTGTCCATTAAAGATGCTTGGTGGCAGGCTTGCGACCTGAGTTTGATTCCTGGGACCCACAAGATGGAAGGAGAAAACCAGACTCCCACTAGTTTTTCTCTGGCTTCCCGACAAGTGCTGTGGCATACAAGAAGCCCTGTTCCCCACGCACACACAAATAAATGTAATCTATATTTTTAAAGCCTACCGTGGATTGCCAGGATGCTGTGCTTTAGCTAATGTGGGAAAGCAATCCCTAAGTTTGCAGAAGCAAGTGTGATCTAAAACCCCCCATAGAGTTCGTGTCTTTGCTGTGGTGGTGGTGGAGCATCCAAAAGATGTTTTCCATATTAAATTGTATCTGAAAAGGTCAGGCTTTTCAAAATATAGCCTCATCCGCCTCACCCCCCACTCCTTTGGCTCCTGTCACTTTGAACAGGCAGTTTGCTGTCAAAGACTCAATTTCACAGAAGGTAATCTGGGCACATGCTGGAGAGGTAATTACATCCAATCTATGGAGGGCGGTGACAGAACACCCCCCTCCCTCCCGTGCACCTCCCCCACCCCCATCTGCTCACAGCTTGCCTCTCCCTACTCAAACTGCCCTTGGCATACTTAGACATTGTGGTCTCTTTTACTCTGTGAGCCAGCCAGCCAGGAACAGCCATCAGTGAATGCCACTTAACACAAATTCAGATGTTGACCAAGTCCCCAAGGTCAGATAGTCAGTAACTTCTATAGAGGCCTTGCCGTGGCTAAGTACAGCTCTCAGCTCTCATGGCAGCAAGAGGGAGAGGGAAACAAAAGGAATAAAGGGCCAGGGGCCCTTGTCTCCAGTAAGTTTACAGGCCTAATTAGAGACAGCCAGGCAATTCTCTTAAGAAAAGACTCAAGGATACTCAAAAACAAAACAAAACACAACAAAAAAACATACAAGTGGGTGTGATAGGGAGGGGATGAGAGTCGGGCAAAGATTCTAAGTTCCTAGAGGGGAGAATCCTGCTTTTGTGTGTCTGCAGGAAGGGCCTCTCTGCTGCCTCATTAACTTTTGGCTTGGAGGAATTACAGCAGACTTTCGAGTCCCTGGCCTCCTGTTCTTTCCCTAGAGGGCCTCAGGCTCAAGGATCAGGTTGACAAACACCAGCATTGGAATGGCTTCCAATGGGAGAAATTTCCACACCCTCCTGAGCTGAATGAATAGGCTTTGGAGGCAAAGTATCTCTCCTCTTAGAGTACAGCTATGTGAACCAGGATTAAAAATGGTAAAGCCTCCTCTTTCTTAATCTCTTTCCTTTCCTTTCCTTTCCTTTCCTTTCCTTTCCTTTCCTTTCCTCTCCTCTCCTCTCCTCTCCTCTCCTCTCCTCTCCTCTCCTCTCCTCCCCTCCCCTCCCCTCCCCTCCCCTCCCCTCCCCTCCCCTTCCCTTCTTTCCTTCCCTTCTTCCCTTCTCTCCTCTCTCTCCCTCTCTCCCTCCCCCACCCTTGCACTTGTCTTGAATTTCCTCCTGCTTCCAAGCTGAAAATATAAGCAGACACCCCCCGTAAGCTTGTTTTGTATGGAGCTAAGGACTGAACCCAGGCTTTATAAGCATCATAGACAACTACTCAGCCAATTGAGTCACATGACCAGCCCCAAAAGCTTCCTTTCGCCTCCTGCTCTGTAATTGCAACGGAAGCAATACTTATCACAGTGGTTCCATAGGGCTCTGTGTCTGCCATTTTTCCTTGAAGGTTCGCTTTACTATTTGAGATAAACTATTCCAGTAGAAAAGATGCCTTTCAAAGCAAATGACAACAATTAAGACTCTATGGTTTTAGTTTAGCAACATCCATCTTCCCAACTAAAAAGGCATTTTTCATTTAAGCAGGCAGTAATGAAAACTGCTAGACTTCTCTGTCCGAGCTCTTCTGCAGGTTGATGAAAATAAATCTGAAGGGGGCTCAGAACAAACAAGAACATGTACATGTCAGATCTTGTAAGCTTTGCACTTCAACCCCATCTTCCTATAGCAGAATGTTTACCCAGTTGGGACATGAATTTAAACCATTTTGAATTACTAGATCTTTAGACAGACTCATCGTGGGGCTTTGTTTGTTATGAGACAGCCTTGCTCTATAGCTCAGACTTGGTTTAATTGGCCGTACACAGCTCAGGCTGGCCTTGAACCCTTTATCATCTTTCTTGCTTCAGCCCCCTGAGTGCTGGGATTACAGGCGTGCAGCTGGTTCCTTCTTGTATATTTTGTTTGGCAGCAAGTACTGAACCATCTCACTGGCCTGAAAGGAGCTATTTTTATTTCCATTTTCTACACAAGTAAAATGACGCTTAGGAAGATTAACTTCCCCAAGATCGCTTATGAACAAAAGGGGAGAGCAGTGGCTCAAGGACAGGTTTGTTGGACAATTCCATCGAATTTCACTGTAGCAATGAATCTCTGAGCAGGAGGCTACTCCTTAGGACAGTCTAAACTCTTTACCTCTCTGTGGACTGGAGGAAGAGCCTGTGGCTGGGTAGTAGTCCTGCACTGTATCAGGAAGGACCACTAGTCCTCCCATGAGTCTCACCCCATGAAAAGGCATGTCATTGTCCAGGTGTAGGTAGCTACCCAAAATACAGCCCTTGCCCAAGGGAACACGGCCTCATTGTGGCCAAAAACTTGTCTTTCCGTTATTCCTCTACAGCTTGGAGATACTGGTGACCTCTTTCTCCTTTGACATATGGGGTGCCTTTTGCTAGACTTATCTGCCAGCAAAGAACTGAGCCTGGGGACTCTGAAGTCCCTTCCAGTGTCTAAACTAATGGTCCAGAAAGCTTCAGGGCCCTGGGATCAGGCAGTTTTCCTGGGACCAGACAAGAAGCTGCGGCTAGACTCACATTCTGCTTAGGAGGCAGATGCAAGATGGTGCTACCAGAACCAGGGGTGGGGGTGGGGTGGCGTCTATATTGCTGCTCCTTATGCATAATGGATCATAATTATAATACTTGGAATGTATGTGGGGCCTGCTTTCCAGAAGCTCAAAGCTTAATAGAGTACTTTAGTTTCTCAGTCTCTCACACACAGAGGCACACACGCTTTAAAGAGCTGGCCAAAAAGTGTTATAAATAAAATTCTAGAACATGAGTGGGAGGAAAAAACCGAAAATTTTCAGTGGAAGAGTTGAAAATGCACCAACTCCTTGTGGAGTGCTGACAAGCCACAGTTGTGCTATGAATCAGAAAGGGGGCTCTCCCCTCTCCTTGTCAATCCATGTGTTAACTATGCCATGAATCCTGGTGGATTTAGGATAAGGCTGACAGTAAGAGAAGGAGGGCAGTTTCTGTAAGCTGGTGGGTGCTGATGGCTTGGCCACCGTGCCAAGCACCCTTCCTTCCAACCACACAGGGGTATGCTATTGATCCAACGGTTCACTCGTGGTTCATTTGCCAGTTCCTTCCTTCCTACTCTCCCTCCAAACTGTAATGTCTTCTGCTCTTCTCCCCCTGCCTACCTTCTACTTTCCTCATTCTTTCTCAGGGGAATCCAACCCTTTGACATTACAAAAAAATCATTATCTCATAATGTTTTCTATAAGTTTATTATTTTGGGTCTGATTGTATTCATAGCCATCCATGGCCACACGTGGCTTGTGGGCCTCCAACTAGATACACCTGCAAGGTTCAAGACATTTTATATTTCGGGTATGACCTCACTCCTCCATCTGCCTCTTTGAGGCCCCTGTGTTATAAATATCTCCTCTGGTCTGGACCTACCCACAGTGACCCCACCACACACTGCCTATCTAGATTTCACACACAGTGCCTGCCTTGTGAGTTAATGTTTAGGTCTTTTGCAAGGCTGAACACTCTTGGAGGACAAGGCCCATACTGTGACTTATTTTTTTTTTTTGCTCAGGGTTTATGCTCAATGTGTGACTTTATTGTAAATTTCAATTTTAGGGGAGTTGTGCAGAAACTTATGACTTTTATCACTGTTCTCTGTGGGTGGTGTTGTGTGGAACTATGTGGAAATAATGTCTCATGTAACCCAGGCTGGACTACAACTTACTATATAGTAAAGGCTGGCCCTGAAATTTTTATTCCTTTTGCTTCCACTACTAGAGTGTTAGGATTATAGGCACAAAGGACTTCATCTATGCTAAGCAAACACTCAGTTAACTGACCTACGTCCTATCACCTGCTATTGCTTTTGAGACAGGTTCTTTTTTTGTTGTTGTTTTATTTTGTTTTGTTTTGTTTTTGTTTTTCGAGACAGGGTTTCTCTGTGTAGCCCTGGCTGTCCTGGAACTCACTCTGTAGACCAGGCTGGCCTCGAACTCAGAACTCCGCCTGCCTCTGCCTCCCAAGTGCTGGGATTAAATTGAGACAGGTTCTTACGGTATATCCCAGGGCAGCCTGGAACTATATGACTCTGGCTGACCTTTAACTTGTAATTCTCTTGCCCTCTCACCCTGCCTTTCAAATGCTGGGATTACAGGCATGAGCTAGGGTTCCAGCTTGAGGACTTGAAGTAAGTCAAATTGTACACTTGATTCATAATGCCTGTGACAGTCTCTGTATTCTTTCCCATCCCCTAAGTTTTGATTTAGAGATTATGTTAGAGTAAAGAATTGCTAATTTTCATGTCTAGAGAACATTTTCTAAAATAACACTTGAGCCACCTCCATGGCTCCAGAACTTCCCTATTCTAGAATCCCAGGAAAGACACAGAGACGTTGTTAGGAAGTCCAGAGACATTTTCGGGAGCCTCCGCAAATTACAAGCAAAAGAGTTGGTAAAAAAGCCTGGCTCTGGAGGGATCTGAAGAACTCTTTGAGAATCTGCTAAACAATATTTTTGTGTGCTGTTTGTAAATGTGACTCGCTTTGAAGCCATCTGTCATACAGCCCTTTGCAGAGAACCGAGATGTATTTAAATCTGTGAAAATGAGTATATTTTTATATCCACCAAAGCGAGGTTTTAATGGGTCCCTGCTGCATGTTGTCCAGCGAGTTCTCCTAATTGTCAAGTGATGTTTCAATGGAATTCAAAGAGGGGACATGGTGATGCAAAGGGAGGCTGTGTCACAGTTCATCTTGGTGCAGCATGACTGCGGGTACCAGATGAATAGGGCTGCCAGGCATAAGAGAGGACTGTTTCTTCCTGGGTGCGGGCTAAGGTCAAGGCTGGTACTGGCACTCTTGGAGTTTAGGGAAGTAGCTAAGGGGTGGAAAGGACAGAAAGCAACTACTCTTCACTTTTTAGGAAAGAGCTAGCTTTGTGAGCTGGAACTGAACAGTGCTGACAACTCAGCAATCTTACCCTTATTTTATCTACCCTTTGCAGTGCTGGGAATTGAACTCAAGGCCTCAACATCTGGGCCATTTCCACTTTTAAGACATCTGTGTTTTCACTACTGTCTTCAGTTCTCACCAATTCGATGATGGTTATGATGTTGAAATTATTGATGCCCTAACAGAAATTTAAATATCATCAAAATGACTTTCGTTGTATTGCACGGGGGAAAGTAAGTCAGAAAAAAAACATGTATGCAGCTGAGAAATTGGCAACGGATGTGGCCCAGGTGGTAGAATGTTTACTTAGTATTACACAGGTTTCTGGGATCCATCCTCATCAGCACTATCTAAACTGGTAGTGGTGGTACATATGTGTAATCATAGAACTCAGGTGATGGAGACAGGAAGATCAGAAACAAAGTCACCCTCAACTACATAGCAAATTAAAGGCCAGTCAGAAATACATGAGACTCAGCTCAAGAGAAAAAAAAAGTCTATTGTTACACACATAATGGCTGCTATAGGTTGTCAATTGTGTCTTGGGGGAGGCATGTTTTCTCTGCCTAATAAAATGAGGTTTTTTGAAGGCCATGACTGTGCAAAGCTGAAAGACGATCTGGAGATTTGGGACAAAAAAATTGGTATGTGGCAAAATTAGAATTCTATCAGAAGACTCTGTATTCAGAATCCATGACTGCTCACCATGCTCTAGACAGACTACTCAAACTTCTGCTTTAGAGGGGAATGGCCTAGAACCATCCCACGATAATGTATGTCAAAACCCAAAAGAACTGAAAATTGGTACTTATACAAATACATGTGTACACGTATTCATAGCAGCATTATTTGTAATAGCTAAAGTGTTCAGTCTTACCCACTGATGGCTGAATGACTAAGCCAAACAAAATCTCTGCAATGCAAATACAGTAGTCCCTCCTTGTCCACATTTTTTCTTTCTGTGTTTTCAAGTTCCTGTAGCAATCATAGTCAAAACTGTTAAATAGAAAACTGTAGAAATAAACAATGTACAGTTTTAAAATCTCCCAGTGTGTTCTACGGGAAACGAGAACATAAGCATTGCAATATCGAAGTAGTCGATCTGATCACTGAGATGTCTACCAAGCGACTAATGGATAAGTCACCAATACACCATGGATACAGGACAAAGAGCTGATTCATTTCCAGGCTGTGATGGAGCCAGATAGTGAGAGGTTTTATTATGGTACTCAGAATAGCTCCCTGGGGATAGATAGATAGATAGATGGAGAAGTTGAACAATACCTAAGACCACATCACATGACCATTACTGCATTATTCACCTCGCCACATAGGCATTGCATCATCAAGCATCATCACAAGGGTGAATATGGTACAATAAGACATTTTGAGGGCAGGTAGGATGACTCATTTGATCCAAGTACTTTCTGCACAAGCCTGTTCAATCCCTGGAACCCATAGTGGAAGAAACTCTTGGAAGCTGCCCTCTGATTGCCACATGTGTGCTGTGATACATATGCACTCCCTATGAGCCCCCATCCATACAGAGTAATAATAGTAATACATAATTAGAAATATTTTTCAGGTTAACATTTCAAGTTAAACATTTCAAGATCAAATATATTTACATAAATTTTATTACAGTATATTGCTGTAATTATTTAAACTATATCATGGTATTTATAGGAAATAACTATATATAAATAAATAAATAAATAAAACTAAATAAATAAAAAAAAATAGGAGTAGAGGTATAATTCAGTGTTCGACCTCTTGTCAAATATGCATAAAGCCATGAGTTCCATCTTTACACTGTAAAACAAAAACAACCCAAACAAGCAAAGTCTTAAAAAAAACTCCTACACACACACACACACACACACACACACACACACACACACACAGGCGCTCTCGCGCAGCTATTATAAGATTCTATAGTGCACAGTGGTCAGAACAAAGGCTTCAGTAGCAGCACTGCGTGGTAATCTTGGCCCAACTAGTGGCTGTCTGGGCCCCTGGACATGAGATAGAGATAAGGAAACTAGTTGTTTCCTTATCTATGAAATGTGGATGACCAGTTCATGGAGTTGCCACAGAAATTGCGTAACCTACAGGGAGCACTCAAAAGATTATACAAAAATATTTTGGAGAAGTACATAGATAAGAGATTATCTGGGCTCAGATAACAACTACTTCTACCAGCCTCAAAGGAACAAGGAGCTGAACCAACACTGGGCAGTCAAACTGCAACCACTGAGCCAGGTGTGCTGTAAGCCTGACATCTTAGCGCTACAGATGCAGAGGTTAGAGGAATTCAAGATCAGCTTCAACTAAATAATAAATTCAAGGCCAGCTCATGTAATAACAACATAGAATACAACAGCTTATAGTATCCAGGTCAGAGCAGATGACCGTCCTAACATATTACTGTTCATTTTAATTTGTTCTATTTTTTGCAGTACTTGTTGTGGATTTATATATGCTAGGTAAATAGGCTACTATTGAGCAATATTTTATTAGCACATATTATAATGGGCTTCAAAATCATATTTTCATACATGCATACAATTTGCTTTGATTATATCAACTGTCATTACCCTCTTCTACTTTGATGTCTTTAAAAAAAAAACACGACCCACTGAGTTTCATTAGAGTTGCCTATAAAAGCATGAGTGAGAAGTTATTTACCAGGGCATAAGTAATTTACTAGTGGCTACACCACTGAAGTTTAAAATGGTTCCCAATCCCCAACAAACATTATCTGTTTTTAGAATCTTAGAGATGATGTTGTTTAGTGGTTTTCTATGAGATTGAAACATTTTATCCCTTGGGAGGCAGAGGCGGGCGGATTTCTGAGTTTGAGGCCAGCCTGGTCTACAGAGTGAGTTCCAGGACAGCCAAGGCTATACAGAGAAACCCTGTCTCAAAAAACCAAAAAAAAAAAAAAAAGAAAAGAAAAGAAAAGAAAAAAGAAAAAAAGAAAAAAAAGAAGAAACATTTTATCCTGTAGGGAAGCTTCTTCAGGCAGAAGTCAAACAACTTAAAATAGTATCAGGAAGTCCCTGAAACTGACCAGATTCACTAGGCCCCTTCTTCCTTAAGAGTAAACAAGCCAAGTTGCAAAGATTCTCACAAGTCAAGCTTTTTGGAAGCAGCAGAAAGTAGTCAAACTACCTGTAGTAGGTTTAGACCAACTGAGTCACTTGGAAAGGACACTCCTCAACCTATTGAGCTGCCTGCAGACTGTGCAGTGTACTCCAGGTTCCCAGGTTTGTGAGCTGTCACCCATGCTGGGATGGGCTTTGGTGATGCAGCTGTTCTGTATGTAACCCCTCAGCTTTACTCCTGTAAATAATCTTAATAAAACTCATTGGTTCACCAAGTTGGACTTGGATAATATCTGTACTTTCCCTTTTTGTTCTATCATGGATTCCCTATTTGGGGTGAGTAGACATGTGTGTTGGACTTTGGTGGTATCCCCTCTTTGGTCTGTCATGGGCTCCATATCTAGGGAGTATACAGGTGTGTTGTGTCTTTCCAGGAAGTTTTGTCA
The DNA here is from genome assembly GCA_030674055.1 of Rhabdomys pumilio. NCBI lineage: Eukaryota > Metazoa > Chordata > Mammalia > Rodentia > Muridae > Rhabdomys > Rhabdomys pumilio. The sequence continues at coordinate 16,948,054 of JANHMN010000005.1, forward strand.
CACAACAGATGTGTAAGATTAGAGGCATTTCAAATTGGCAACACTGGCCTAGAACTTAATATACATTTAAGGCTAACCTCAAATTTGTTATCTTTCTCCCTCAGCCTCCTGAGTAGTTGAGATTGCAGGCATGTACCACCAGGCTCAGCCCAACTTATTCATTTTAAGCATGACAATCAGGTACCTAGTTTCTCCTGAATAGTAAAGAGAGAGGTTAGGGCTCTCAATAGAATTTGTTATTAGTTTTTGAGACAGGGTCTCATGTACCCCAGGCTGGCCTTGAATTCACTATTTAGCTGAAGCTGACCTTGAATTCCTGATCCTCTTTCCTTACCAGTTCCCACCTGAGTCTTGCACTTGCTTGGTTTCCATGTGGTTCTTCACCTGTGACTCTGTAACTGGTAATGAATGCCCTGGTGTTTCTGTCTCTATAATTGCTTCCCATTTTTCATTTTTAACTCTTTTCTAGATATGGTTTTCTTGCCAGCTCCTGGGTATTCTGGGAAGATCTTTTTTTTGTTGTTGTTGTTGTTTTTTTTTTTTGTTTTTTTTTTTTTGAGACAGGGTTTCTCTGTATAGCTCTGGCTGTCCTGGAACTAACTCGGTAGACCAGGCTGGCCTCCAACTCAGATATCCGCCTGCCTCTGCCTCCCAAGTGCTGGGATTAAAGGCGTGCGCCACCACCGCCCGGCCTGGGAAGATCTTGATAACTTACCTCTGACTTCTCCTCAAACCCATTTGGAGGTCCCGAAACCATGAATTTTGTAGTAATTGATAAACATTTAAAGCTAAGTATAAGAAGAAAGTTTGTTTTAGTTGAGATGTAAGGAATTCAAAACAAAACAGGAAACATTACACTGATGAGAAAAAAAAGCAAGAAAAACCAGGACAGTTATGGTCGCTTAAACATATATGTGAATATGTACACACACACACACACACACACACACACACACACACACGTGCATGCACAAAAGCATGTGATTAGTAGGTTTCATATAAGCATGTATATTTGAACCTATATGCACATATGTATACACATACATGCAAATGCAGCTTCAGGTGATTAAATTTGATATGTAGTCATAAATTACAAAACAATCCTCACACTACTTCATAATATAATCAGTAGTTTAAAGGATAAATTACAGATTGTGTATACATATGTACATGTACATCATAATCATGTTTTGCTCTATTTCCCCATTTGGTATTAAGGAATGCCATCATATGGTGACATGCATAAATCCAAAGTGACAAATTTTTACATATGTATGTACTCAGGAAACTACCACTTGAATCAAAACTGTAGAACATTTCTAGAACCTCACATTTCTTTCTTCAAAGTAAGTAAAATATTGACTAAACTGAGCACGTTTTCAAAATCATATCACTTGTAGATTTTTTTAGGGAAGGCAAGTCGTTTGCCAGGTGTGGTGGCACTTGCCTGTCATCCCGGCCACTCAGAAGGCTGAGGCAAGAGTGTTCAAGCTTGTGGTCAGTGTGGGTAATTTAGCAAGATCAGGTCTCAAAGTGAAATTTCAAAAAGCTTGTGTGTGGAAGGGGATGTAGCGGTAGAGTACTTAGCATGTCCAAGTCCCCAGGTTCTGTCACCAGCCAAGCACAAAGAGACAAGTGGATCCAAATACATTCACACTTAAATTTTAAAAAGGCAGGAAACATAAATTAGACTAGATTGTTTAAGGGCAAGGATGCAGCTCATTTGGTAGAGTTCTTATGGAGCACACACAATCCCCTACAGTTTGCTCCCTAATATGCTGTTTTTGAAAAAGTATTTATAGCCAGGCATATTGGTGCATGCCTTTAATCCCAGCACTCAGGAGTCAAAGGCAGGCAGATCTCTGTGAGTTCCAGGCCTTCCAGGTCTACAAAGAGTGTTGTTCTAGGACAGCCAGGGCTGTTACATGGAGAAACTCTGTCTTGAAAACAGGAAAACAAAACAATCCCCCCCCCAAAAAAAACCCAACCGAACAAAAAGGTAGTTATTTATTTAGTTTATATTTTTGAGACAGAGTCTCAAGTAGACCAGGCTGGCTTCAAATGTACTATGTAGCCATAGATGATACTGAACTGGTGGTACTCCCATGTCTCCCACCACAATGCTAGGTTTGCAGGTACGAGACACCACGCCTGGTTATGTGGTACTGGGGTTCAAGCCCAGGGCTTTATGCATGCTAGGGAAGTACTACCAACTGAGCCACATCCTTGATTACTAATAATTTTTTTTTTTTTTTTGGTTTTTCAAGACAGAGTTTCTCTGTGTAGCTCTGGCTGTCCTGGAACTCACTTTGTAGACCAGGCTGGCCTCGAACTCAGAAATCCTCCTGCCTCAGCCTCCCAAGTGCTCGGATTAAAGGCATGCGCCACCACTGCCCGGCATAATTTTTTTTTCTTAATGCAACTTTTAAAATAAATCCTAAAATTGCCAGTCAGTGATGGTGCACACCTTTAATCCTAGCATTTGGGAGGCAGAGGCAGGCAAATCTTTGAGTTCAGACAGAGCTACACAGAGAAATCCTGTCTTGAAATGCAAAAACAAAACTCAAACAAACAAAAAGGAAAGAAAGCAAAAGAAAAAAATCTCTGAAATCAAATGAAGCAAACCAGGACTTTCTTGGAGGCTGTGGATATGGAGGGGTACAAAAAAATCCCCTCATCTTCAAAGTCTTTGTGTCTGGCAGAATGTTCCAGGTCTTCTGTGAACTACTAAGAAAATACCTGTTATGATGATCATAGAAAGCCAGTCTAATTGAGAAAAGCTTGCATCTGTTAGCATGGAGGGACATGGGAAAAGCTGCTCCCCCTGTGCTGCATGTCTTGGATTCCATTCTCTGCCAGGGAGGAATGTGCGTGCAGGTTTCAGTCTCTGGCTCATTTGAATGCATTATTGTTAGAGTGTGGCAGAAACGATGGCAGTTCTGCAGACATTGCCCATCAGTGGCTCAAAAAAAAATGACAAATGTCAAAGTATGTCTGACCTGCTCTCCAACTCTTTTTATCTGTGCTATGTCTTTGGAATAGAAATGCCTGCTTCCCGCTGGGTCTTCTTAAAAAATGCATATTGTCTCTTCACATAAAGGCTGAGGAGGATGGTGGTGCTGATGAAGGGAGGTGGGGAGAAAAAAAAGTGGAGAAATTCATAGCAACCTCTCAGGTTTGAAGTTCAGGCTCACAAACCTGTTAGATTACACAGGCACCCCATTAAGAAGTTTCTTGCAGCCATTTAAGGCCTTCTGTTGCTTTCTCAGTGAGCTTTGTCTTTGTCAGTTTCTTGATTGTTACTGTAGAGAAGCAAATTCCATAAAGTCCAGTTGGGGGAGGGTGTCCCTCAGTGCCTTGAAACTCCTGGAGAGTGAGACTGTCACAGTGTAAATTATCTGCTTTGCTATAGGAGGACCTAGAACCAATTTCATACAGTACCATAGGCCCATTGCTTCTGTACTGGTTTCAGTTCCAAAGGATTAAGGACAGCCACCAATATGCAAAAAGAGAAAATTGAGATGGCTGTCTCCATTTGGATATAGGCCTTATTCTTAGTCCTAGGTTAAGGCCATTGATCTTCTGAGTATCCAAATTCTTTACAGAACTAAAGTGTTATTTATTAGTTTGTTTAAAAATGTTTGATTATCTCAGCATCAGCTATCAAGACTGACCTTGAACTAACTTGCTATGTAGCCAAGATGACGTTGAACTTCTTGTTCTTTCTACTTTCACATGGGCTTATTGGCATACACTGTGACATCCTGTGTGTGTGTGTGCGTGTGCGTGTGCGTGTGCGTGTGCGTGTGCGTGTGCGTGTGCGTGTGCGTGTGTGTGTGTGTGTGTGTGTGTGTGTGTGTATGTTGCCAGGAATTGAACTTCGGGCTTTGTGCATACCAGGCAAGCACTTTATCAACTGAGCTACAACCCTAGCTCCTAGATCACACACACACAAAATGTCTATAGTGTTGGGGAAGAAGGCAAAGTCTCACATACTCTAAGTAAATTCTTCATTACTACCCTACATCCCAAGCCCTAGAACCAATCTTGTATAAAATAAGTAGTCACATAGTATAGCTTTCTTGATTGAAAAGGTGAAGAACCAGGAGACAACAAGAGCTAATGGGTGAAATTTGGTATGAGAACATGTTGAGTTTGCCCAACCAATTTAAAAAATAGTTTAGAGTCTCATACAGCGCAGACTGGCCTAGAAATCATTTTGTAGCCAAGGATGACCTTGAACTTCTGATCCTTCCTCCTGACTCTACTTTTCAAGTCCTAGGATTACAGGACTTGAAATTCAGTTCAATGGGGTGCTAAAATTTGGACACAGGGCTCCACTCTACCAACTGAACTACATTCCCAGTCCTGTCCAAACAAACTTTTACCAATTCTGAAGTAGTTGCTCACTTTGAAAACCAGAAGATTTTAAATAGAGGTCTTTTAGTTCCCTGGGGAAATGCTCAATTTGGAATAGCTCCCAGTGCTAAGGGGAAGAATTCTCAGACAGTATGGATTCTGCAGAGGGACAAGGTTGCCAACGCAAGATTTCTTGCATTGAAGATCTAGAGACAGGAACTGCTGCTATTTCTGCTTGGAGTTCCCCAGGCAGGCTTTCTGAAGAATGAATCAGAGACAACTGTCCATAGAATGGAGAAGAATGACAGTATATACATAGGATGAATCCAGTAAGGGTGCAACAAATTAGCATAACTAGGAAAGGAACCTGCTTTCTTCACATCTTTGTATTTGACAGTGTGGGGAACTCACCCATTGGTCAAAAGGACCTGATTTAACTTAGTGTCTTTGTTTGGAGGATAGCACAATGTGTTCTTCATTCCTTGTGCATGTGTCCCACCCCCACTAGATGAGAGACTCCTTTGTGATGGCTTGAATATGCTTGGCCCAAGGAGTGGCATTATTAGGAGGTGTGGCCTTGCTGGAGAACGCATGGTACTGTAGGCATGGGCTTTGAGACCCTCATCCTGGCTGCCTAGAAGTGAGTATTCTGCTAGCAGCCTTCAGATGAAGATGTAGAATTCTTAGCTCCTCCTGCACCATGCCTGCCTGGATGCTGCCTTGTTCCCACCTTGATGATAATGGACTGAACCTCTGAACCTGTAAGCCAGCGCCAATTAAATGTTGTCATTTATAAGAGTTGCCTTGGTCATGGTGTCTGTTCACAGCATTAGAACCCTAACTAAGACACCACTCATCTGAGAAAACCAGGCATGCTATAAGTGTATTCTGTCTAAGCCAGCCTTGGCTTATACATCTTCCCTCCCCTTAGAACTAAGCACTATCTGCTTATTTAAGCACTATTGTATGAGTGTCAGACTCAGTTATTAATCTGAAGCAAAGATAATTCTACAGGATCCGGGGAAGTTACACTTTTACTACTGATCCCAAACAAGACCCAGAGCACTGTATTTTCTGACAATGAAGTATGGGATTATGACAGAGGCTTAGATTTCAGTCTTGGTGGTTCAGCTATTCAAAGATCTCTAGCCATGAATAAGCTATATAACCTGTCTGGGACTTGGTTTCCTTGTCTCTTTTAAAAAGAAATCCAAAGACTTTGCTGTGAGACTGTGTCTCCTAGGAATGTCAGAAACTAGGCTCATAATCCCTACCTATGCTCATGCAGGCACCTGTAATTAAATGCAGTGGGACACACACGCATATACCGCACGCCACAAGAGAAATCAAAGCAGGAGAGGAACTTTCTGAGAAGAAAAAGTTCAGCGGGAGAGGAATTCAATAAAAGGAGATATGCTCAAAGTATATAGTGTGTGTGTGTGTGTGTGTGTGTGTGTGTGTGTGTGCATGTGCACATGTGGCATTGTAAGCGGGTAAATTTAAGTAATGACATAAAATTCAAAATGTCCTTTGTGTTTGAAGGAATGCTAGGAGGTGGATCATTGCCCTGGGTACATTAAGCTTGTATTCTATCACTGAGTTACATCCTAAACACCCTAGAGATACCTACATGTTTTTTCAGGTATGAGGATATACTCTTTTTTTTTTTTTTTTTGGTTTTTCGAGACAGGGTTTCTTGGTATAGGCCTGGCTGTCCAGAAACTCACTCTGTAGACCAGGCTGGCCTCGAACTCACAAATCCACCTGCCTCTGCCTCCCAAGTGCTGGGATTAAAGGCGTTCGCCACCACCGCCCGGCCTGAGGCTATACTCTTAAGTGTAAAGTGTAAGGTACTCTAGCATCACATTGTGGTAAACCTGTGTGATAGAATATTACTCATCCTTAAAAAGGAAGGAAAGGCTGAAATATGTTTCTACATAGATGGATATTGAGAACTTGATGCTGAATGAAGATAGCCAGACAAAAAGTCCCCACATTGTGTCATTCTCTTCAGACAAAATTTCCAGACTAGGCGAAACTCTAGAAACTGAGCAGATTTGGTGGCTTTTAGGGTCTAGAGTGGGAAAATGGAGTACTCATGAGTATGTGGACTGCTTTTGGGACAATGAAGATGTTCTGGAACTACCTATGGTGACACTGAACAATGTTAGATTATTTTAAATGTCGCTGGATTGTGTATTTTATTTGTGTCATCTGTATGTATTTGTACATGTGCAGAGATGCATGTGGAGGTCAGAGGTTAACCTTGGGTGTTAGTCCTCTGGAGTTTTGCTTTGTGTGTGTCTCCTACTGTGACCTAGAGCTAACCAATTTGCCTAATCTGGCTGGTCAGTGAGCCAAGCATCCTCCCTAGCATTGGGATTACAAATGAGAACCTCTAGACTGGAGAATTTTTGTTTTGTTTTTCAAGACAGGGTTTGCTCTGTGTAACAGCATTGGCTGTCCTGGAACTGGCTTCGCACACCAGGATAACCTTGAGGGAACTCAGATATCCTTCAGCCCCTACTTCCCTAGAGCTGGGATTAAAGGCATGTGGCACCACGCCCCATCCTACACAGGGCTTTTTAAAAAAACTGGTTCTGGATACTGAACTCAAGATTCTCATACTTGGCAAACAATTTAACAACTGAGTAAATTCCTTGGTCCTCAATTTCACATATTTATGTATGGCTAAAATGGTAAAATTTATGTAGTTCTTACCAAAATAATAAAAGACAAAAGTGAAAACCAAGCCAAAGTCACGTGAGGTTTACCAGTTTGAAAAGTCTTCCATTGTGCGTTCCTTCAAAAGGCTGGAGGATTTATCCTGCTGTAGGTGCATCTCCAGCCTCCTTTAGTGAGCTGAGGTGGGGGTGGGTGGGGAGGGGAGAGCATCAGGAGCAAGGGCCATCTGAAAAGCTTCCATCTGGGTGATATTTGTTTCATAGATTGCCAGTTGTTCACCCTGTTTGTATTTAAATGAAAGGAGGCTTTGAAGTGGGAGCCGCCTCTGAGCAGGGCTTGGGGTTCCTGCCTTCCCTGGTAAAGTTCAGACTTGTCCAGATCTGCCTGTAGCCAGAGGTTACTATTTCTGGTAGAAAAGACTCAAGTTTTGGTTAATAATACACCAAGAGGAAGAGCAATAGTGACTTGAGGGGGCAAAAATGAGTTCCTCTTGCTGTGGGAGGCAATGTTCCGATGTGGCCCTTTTATACGTTAGGAAAATCCCTTTCTCTTTTATTGTCACAGAGTTTTATTTTATTTTATTTTCCTTTATTTTGAAAGAGGGTCATATGTAGCCCAGGCTAGCCACAAATTCCATATATCTCTGAGGCTGGTCTTGAACTCTTGATCTTCCTGCAGTTTGGAATTTCATTTTACTATTAATGTTGGTTGCATCTCAGATCATATTTCCCTTTCTGAAGAATACCTTTATGTATGCATCAATGAATGTTAGAGTGCTGTGTTAAGTGCTAGCTAGCCATGAGGACCTCACGGTTCCACAGTTTAAGGATTACCTGGATTATTCAAAAGTTCCTTGAAGATGACAGGGAATTCAATAAAGCTGAGTTTGCATAAATTAAATGTGTTGCCAGACATCAAAAATTGTAAGTCTCAGCTGGGTGTGGTGGCACAGGCCTTAAATCTCAGCACTTGGGAGCCAGAGTCCAGTGGATATCTGAGTTCAAGGCCAGCCTGATGTACAGAGTGATTTCCAGAACAGCCAGGACTACACAGAGGGAGAAACCCTACCACAAAAACAAACAAACAGAAAAGAAATTGGAAGTCCCAGTTATAGACAGGTCACAATGTGTCTGTTCACGCTACTGCTCTACAGAACAGGGGTCTGCAGCGGGCATTCAAAACAGCTTCACAACTTTCTATGACTCCTCACAGTCGACCATGTCAACACGGTTTGCAAAGAACAGTGGTGGAAGTCTCCACAAACCCTCTGAGGGCGATAATTGTAATGATGGTTCGTATCTTCACCCTATGTAATTTTATGGGAATTGAGAGTCTAGCCAAATAATAAGCTCCAGCCCTTTTCATCTGCCCAGTTCCCAGCACACTCCCGAGGTGTCTGAGGCACTTCTCACCCTAAGCTCTTAAAGCAGATTGTAACAATAACAACAGTAATGACAAGTTCACAATCTGCACGGTTCCCTTCATTAAAGGAGCCCTGGGAGCTTCAAAAACACTCATTAATGGAATCTGACAAAGCTTGGAAGGTGGGAAGACTCACCCATTCCCAGTTTTCTTGTGGGTAAATGTAGATCGGGAAGGACTGGAGTTCCTGGGCTGTTATTCCCTGCCACCACTAAGGTCTTCCATTCAAGAGTCCCGGGACTTTGGACACATTCACCTTAGGTGAGTGCTAGTTCTTAGCATTTCTTTCTTTCTGCCTCGTGTCAATTCTTATACCCTACACAGGGCAGTGTGGGGCCAAAAGTTTTTCTGAGCAACCCTAATTTAGCTCCATCTCCTCGAGGTTCAGTGATTTTTTTTTTCTGGTCAGTTTCAGAGTTCGTTTATATTTATTGCAGAACGTAGGGTGTGAGCGTGAGTTGAACACTGTGTGGGGATGAAGCAGGCTAAGAAAATGATTGCTGCAGTTAGGGACTAGCTTGTGCTCTTAGGGGAACACTGTGTGATGGGATGCAGGTCAAGGGAGGCCAGGTGAGTCAGTCTCTCAGCCCAGCTGTGAGTTCGAATCCGCGCTGTTTGGATTAAAACAATGCTAGTTATGTAAGTGGGTGCCTTCCTCGCCCAGGTGCTGCTTAGAAGTGACCCTGGATGTTGAGTAGCAGCAGCGTATTGGGGTTGAAGGGCTCAGTACTGCTCTGGCCCACGGGGATAGCCTGTCAAGTGGTTGTGGGGAAAGGCTTGTGGCTCAGACAGGGGCTCAAGGCCCCAAGACCCAAGCCACCAGGATCTCTTGAAACTTGGCCCCTTAAGCGGGAAGAAACTGCCCTTTCCTCTCTTGGCCCGGAGCGGGGTAGTGGGGGTGGCAGGTTCCCCGCCTCTGAAGAGGAGGGCAGGAGGGAGGAGCCCAGCAGGGCGTGTCGCAAGAGGGAGCGCCGCGCGCCCCGTGCGGGCCCCCTAGGAAGTGGATTTGGCCGGCTCCAGATCCAACCCAGCTTCCAGGTTTTCTCCCGGCCCGGCCCTGCGTGCTCCCGCCTGTCTCGGGCTCGCCCCCCCCCTCCCCATGCCCGCCCCCTCCCTCCCTAGGGCCGCCCCGCTTGGCCAAGTTTGCGGAGCCTCGCTGTGCGAGCCGGGCCAGTCAATCAGCGGCAGAGCTGAGAAGGGCACAGCCGCGCGGCCGAGGGCAGTGAGCTGAGCCGAGCTGGGTGAGCGGAGCAGCGCCGGGTAGCTGGAGCCCCGCGCCAGCGATCACCCGCCGACGCCGCCCACACTCTGCTCTCCTGCGACGCCTGCCACCTTCTCTTCCTTCCCTGAGCCCCTTCGCCCCTGGCTAACTGGCCCGGGTCCTCTAGCCTTTGGAGCCCCGAGGTCACGATCCTCTCCTTAGTCCCTCGGGTCCCGCGCCCATTCCACGCCCTTTTCCTTGTACCCCACCCTGGCTGGGCGCCTGGCACTGGGGACCGTTGCCTGACGCGAGGCCCAGCTCCACTTTTCGCCCGCGTCTCCTCCTCCTGCCCTCCTCCTCCTCCTCCTCCTCCTTCTTCACTACCAACTCCAACTGCCCGGTTCTCGCTCCGCTCGTGAGTGTTGACTCCGCGCCTCTCCGCCCGCTCCGCAGCGCTGCTTCCCATCCGGTCTCATTCTGTCCCCTAAAGGTGGGAGAGCATCGGTCAGGGTCCGCACCATGGCACGGTTAGGCTTGCTCGCGCTTCTCTGCACCCTGGCCGCGCTCAGCGCCTCGCTCCTGGCTGCGGAGCCCAAGTCGAAAAGTTGCTCGGAAGTGCGACGTCTCTACGTGTCCAAAGGCTTCAACAAGAACGATGCCCCCCTCTATGAGATCAACGGTAGGTGGGAATCCTACACTCCCCCCATTACCGAGCGGTGGGCACCCGGGGAAAAGGGGCGGCCCCTCACGCCGCACCAGGTAGCCGAGAGAGAGAAACCGGCAGGCAGGAGCCAGCCCCGGCTTTGAGCGGGCACTGAGAGTGAAGGGGCGCCGCCGGCTTATTCAGCGCCACTCAGGTCCCCTGCTGCTGCCCCCCACCCAAGCCCTCTCACTCCCGGGAAGCCACTAGGGTCTCTGGCCCTTAAAGTGCTTGGCATGGGCTCTCTTGCCTTTTCCGGGTTGAATTCCTTACTGTGTTCCCCGCTTTGTTGTGTGGGTGACGACGAGGCCGAGTGGGGGCGGGGTGGGGAACCTCCTGGAGTTTGTAGATTCCTAGGGGCGCAAAACGTGCGACTTGAATGAGCCGCTCATTGACGGTCTCCTAAAACCCCTCTCCCCGCCTCTCTTCCATCGCGGACACGGATTAGTTTTTAGGAGCTGCAAGGGCTTTAGAAGTCACCTTTAGAAAGCGAACGCTTTACTTCTTACTCCTTCAAATCCCGACTTTTGGGAAGTCTCCAGCTTTCCGGAAGGTGTTGGATAAAAAGGGTATTTCCCTTCCTTTTCTCTTTTCTCACCTCATTTTAAGGGTTAATTGCACTTTCAATTACAGACCTTTGAAAGGACTGATTACAGGAAACCTAAATCTCGGTTTGGAGATGGTTATGCAAATGAAGATGGCTTTGCCTCTGAAAAAGTTCACCGGATTTCAGTACTGGGGGGTTGCGGGGGGTGCGTATGGTATTTGGGGAACTCCTCCTGGAGCACAGGGGTGGCAGCATCAGGTACGCCCTCCCCTCCTGCTCGCGAGGTCTCCCAGTGGTGGTGCCTGGGCGAGTCCTCCTTCCCTGTTGTACTCGATTTTTTGAAGCCGCCAACTGTTGCGCACAGCCCTGCGGGCTGGCGGCCGAAGCGGCACAGGTAGCTTGTTCACCCCGGGGGCTCAGAAGGAGCCACGAATCTAACTGGCTTTTGGCCAGCTTAACCTAACGGAGGAGTTAGAGACTCGAGCCCCGAAGGCCAGATCTCCATTCCGAACCTTTCATGGAAGTGTGCAGAGTGCGCCTTTGCCTCGCTGTACTGATTGCCCGGGTGGGGCAGGCAGGGGGCCAGCAGCCAGCAAAGGAAATACTGTAATTTTAACCTGGCACTTCCAAAGGCTTAAGAAGACTTGGGGGTCATCTTTTGGAAGGGCTATTAATAACCTTGGAGATTAAGTGCAGTCATCAATTACATATAAATTACAAAAGTAATTGAGGGAAGTTGCTGGGCACTTTCAGAGTGTAACCGGCCTCCGTCTAGAAATAGAACTGAAGAAATTGTTGGTAGTAGCCCAGGCAGGCGTCCACTGCACCTTGGCAGTTGTCAAGTAACTCACACGCTACTGATGAAAGGCTGTTTGCCCTTCAGCTGCCTGTCTTTGGGAACTCAAGTATGTCCTCCCAGCCTCATGATTTTATTGGTTGTAGAACTCTGAAAAGCCCCCTTTCTTTTTCCTCTTCCTCCTGCCTGCCAGTAAAAGGGAATTGAACCAGCAGCCGCAGAAGCTTGGGGGCTCTGCAGGTCAGACCTGAGGTCTTTTGTGCCCTGCACAGTTTGGGCCTGGGTGCTTCAGAGATGATTGGCGTGAAGGTTACAGTTGTCATTCTCACATTCTGAAAGGAGGCATGCAGCTATGCACTTAATGGGACAGTGACAAGTTTCCATCTGCTTGTGCAAATAATATGTGCCTCTGAGATAGACTAGAGGCATTTTGGCAGTGGGCTATGAAATCACCATCCCCAGGTCCTTCAGGTTTGCAGTGTGCAGTTTCTACAGATGGCAGGACATCTTCCTCAGGCAACATCTAATGGCAAAGGAAGTTGGAAAGGTGGTCAGGGACACTGGGTGTTCCCCTTGATTGTCATGGGCACTGGAAGATACCTGAGGTACATCTTTGCATAAATGTCTATCTGGACCTCCCCCCACCCTCCAAAAGATAGGGAGTTATTAGTGTCCAGCAGCAGGAAATGGAAGCTAATGTGCTCACACCCAAAACATTTTATTCTTTTTGTCTTGTCCTTCATCTCCCTCCCAGGGCTGCTGCTTTTATTTCCCCTTTTCAGTGACCTACTGGACCGCATTCTCCTGAGGAACAAAGGAAGTGCCTTTTTAGCTGGAATCCTTGGAAGACCACCAAGGACTTTAGCTCATGCAGTGCAATTTCGCACCACTTTCAACAATAACAAAAATGCATGACTGAATGGCTCAAAAATGTGGAGTGTAAGAGGCATTCATTTGAGTCTAGGACACTGTCACAACACAGACAGACCCCAGAAAATACCTTTAGATGGCTGGTATAGAAGCAGAGTAATCTTTAGCGTCACCCTGGCCTCCTCAGTTGCTCAAATTAGCCTCATCTCCTGTGGACTATCTTTAGATAATTTTGGCCATTTGGGGAGACAGTTCTGAGGAAGTCAATGTAATGACTTAGCATAAAGCTAGATCTGAATGAATTAGTTGCCAAGCACTTTACTTGGAAGAAGTATGTATTTTCTTCAAAGCTAAAGATGATTTCACAGGCAGCAGGTTGCAATGTCTACTGGACTAGTTCACTGAACCCTAGGCTAATCCATGTTTAATGTTTTGTTTTGTTTGGGAAGAATGATGAGGATTGAACCTAGCTAGGGCTTTGTACATGCTAGGCAAGCAAAGCACTCTTACCCCTGAGATATACCCCATTAGTTGAAGTTTTATTCTTGATAGCCTTGCACTTGGCCTTCTAGAGGTCTAGAAAGACTTTGAGCAGATTTGGTGTTTCTGAAGGGCTCTCAGTTATAGACCATAGTTGGGACAATCTTGATGTTCTATTGAGGGTGTCAGGGAGGAAGTATATCATACTGCCAGAGTTTTTAAGTGAGATCCTGCATTGCCCACATGCTTGACTTCAATACTTTTCAAATAATGGCCAGTCCAGATGCCACGATCACAAAGCATCTATAATAGCTTTTATTGGCCATTTTTTGGAGTGCCTGTTACATGAAATATTCTATGCTTAGCATCGCAGAAGCAACAAGAAGGGTAGGAGGTCACCCCCCCCCCCCAAAAAAAAAACCCACACCGGGCTTGGTAGTAGGAAGATAAGCCATTCACACATACTTGGAATGCACTAAGAAGTGTGATAAGTACCATGTGAGTGAGATGAGAAATGTGGTGAATGAAGCTAAACACTAGTATGTGCCAGACTCTAGGTTCAATCCCCAGTACAAACAAACAAAACACAAACAAGAAAAAGGGATTGGGACTAGTGTATTAAATAGGTAATGGTAGTTTGTTAGTATAAAATAATATGCTATCTAGATGTTTTTAAAAGACTTAATATATATTGCTGTGTTGCCTGCATGAATGTCTATGTGAGGTAACTGGATTTACAAACAGTTGTTAACTACCTTGTGATGCTAGGAACTGAACCTGGGTCCTCTAGAAGAACAGTCAGTGCTCTTAAGCCCTGAGGCATCTCCTCAGGCCCTGTTCTCTAAAATCCTAACCATTTTCATTAGGATATGTGATGACTAGCACATTAATAGCATGCTGAAATTGCCTTGAAGAGCGTGGCATTTAGTTAGAAATAGTATTGAATTTGTAAAAGGTCCCTTTTCACAGCAACATAGAATGATACCAAGGAGAACTTTGTACCAGTCACTGTGATCTTGGAGTCGTTGTTTCTGTTCTGTTTATCTTTATGAGCAAAGAACCTATGAACATGTACCTATACTTGAAAATGGTTATATATGTATCTCAAAGGATTATGGGAATAAATTAAGCTATATTAGGACAGAGGGGAAGGGAGGGAGTGAGATACGAAATTTTATTGTAAATAAGACAAAGTATGTTTCAAGATTTGTGTTTTCCCTCCATTTAGCTGGGTTGGATTTTTATTTTATTTCATTTATTTATTTATTTTTTTGAGACAGGGCTTTATATGATGTAGTCCTGGCTGTCCTAGAACTCACTATGTAGACTAGACTGGTTACAGAGATCTTCCTGCCTCTGCCTCCTAAATGCTAGAGTTAAAGGCACGCACTACAGCTGGGGTTGGATTTTGTTACTGACCTTGTGATTTTTTTAATCTATTAGCACCATCTGTTTGGCTCTCTGTGTTTCGTTTGAGAGGGTCTTATTGAACCCCAGGGCCTGTCCCTTCAGTGTTAAAGCAACTGTCTCCTGAGTGTGCTAAAAAGAGAACTTAGTAACAGTTCTTTTGGCTTAGCAGTTGAATCTCTTTTAGAATGTATAAATATAAAATCTTTGATTCAGTGTAATTACTATTTTACCTTTATTTGATTCACATCAGGTTGCATGCAATTTCAGGATTAGCTGGAGACTCCACTGAGGAAGGAAAAAGGGAGATTTCTGTTTTCTGAACACCAGTGTTAGTCTGAGTCAGTCTGAAGTATCCTTCTCTGGTTCCCCAGTAACATTAAATTACTTTATGTAGCACAAGTCTTGTTCCTATATGCTCACAGAAATACATTTTTACCTTATAATAGCTATTATATAGTTTCTTTTGGCTCAGACCCATGCTAAGGACTTTGTATCATTTAAAGGCCACAGTTATGATCTATGCAGTTAAAAATTATCACCTTTAATTTACCCATAGAAACTGAGATTGGAAAAGATTAAGAAATACATTCTTGGGGCTGGAGAGATAGATAGATGTCTCAGCCGTTAAAAGCGCCTGGAGTTCCATTCCAAGCACCAACCATCAGCAATTCCAGTCACAGAGGCTCTAACGCCCTCTTCTGGTCTCCGAGGGCACCAGCCATGCACATTGTACATACACACATGCAGGTGAAACATCTATAGCTGTAGAAGTAAATACAGTAATTAAATAAGAACACCATTCAGAGTTGTATAGATTGTGAGTGGCAGAAGCAGGGTTGGAATCCAAGTCCTCTTTGATCTAGAATAAAATATGCACTATGTTGTGCTAAGATGGGAAGATATAGTCTCTGGTTCTTTTGGACGTTCTAGAGATCTAAGTTAGGCAGCACTGTCTTCACACTGTAGTGGAGAGGATCCAGTCACCTCTTCAACAGGCAAAATGTCAAATGCAGTTATAGATAGTATAGAGTCCATAGTAGGAGGAATATACATTATTTCTTGGATCATAGGGAGCAGTGAGGGTTCCTAGGGAGGGAAATGTCATGGTTTATGTTGTTTTAGAAAGATAATTAGCAACACTTTGGAGTTAAAAGGAGTTGGTGAGGCAAGAGATAAAGGCAGGCAGATCTATTGGGAGGCTATTTAAATAGTTCTTAACCAGTCTATCTGCCTGTCCAATTTCCATTTTGATTTGGGTGTTGTTAGATGCTTTGGGCACAGTCATCCCTCTGTGTTGAGCTTCTGTGACTCCATGTATCTTAAATCACCCTGTTTTCATTGAGTCATTGCTGAACTCTCCAAGGGTTCTGTGCCCAACAGTAATGAGTATGTTCCAGCTGAGAGTCTCATGCATATAGGTCTGTGGTACCTGTGATCTAATGGCATTATACTTCCATAGTATATAACAATCTCATTGGTCTGTTCTACTCTCAGGAATCTTGGACCTAAACACTTAAAATAAAAAAAAAATGAGAGTAAATTTCCATGATATGTTCATGCTATCTTGAGAGGATTGTTTTGCTTTGAGGAAGTAAGAGCAGTTATTGATCTGATAACTGAGCATTATAGGTACTTACATTTTTTTACATTTGTTTATTTGTGTGTATATGTGGCAACGGCAGAAAGTTGGGGTAGAGGAGCTAGTCAGATGTGCTTGTGAATGTCAGGATAGCTTGGGAGTGTTGCTTGTCTTCTACCTCCATGTGGGTCCCCAGGATTGAACTCAAGTGATCAGACAGGCACCTGTACCTGGTTAGGCATCTCACCAGGGTCCTGTTACAGGAACTTTTAGAAAAGATTCAGAATTCTGTATTTCCTTACGCCTTGAGCTACAGTTTTAGGAACAGATAACTGAAATGGTTATGGTTTTGCATACTCAGAAGAGCACATTAGCACATTACCATGTTAGGTCTAGAGCACAAGCTTGTTCAGTGTACAGGAGTTATGCTTTTTACCAAAAATCTAAATTTTATATTCACCAACAATAACAGGATCAGAATATTTTATATAAATAAGCAGATACATTAAAATGTGAACAAGTAACAGCATTTCCAATTCCACTCAGTGAAACATCTGTTGCTTGCTAGGGAGAACATGAAAGTGCAGAGAATTCACGAAGCGATTCCATCCTGAAGGTAATTTGAAATATTATATTTAAGTTCTGATGCATTTAATTTAGCAATCTGGTGGGAGAGAAAAAAAATCAAAGAGATCCATCAGCCAGGTATTCAACTTTTGAAAAAGAAACTCTAACAAATGTTCGAAATTAGGGGAAAAATTGAATGGAAGAGTTAAAGAAAGTCAATATAACCTCCAGGAAGCCTGGAAACTATGTAAAAACATCTTATTGGAAGCCCAGATAAATGTGTGCCAGACATCAAAAAGACCAGCTGCTTGGGGGAAGGAGAAAAAAAAAAGAACCCAGCATGACTAACTGGCAGAGTGAAAGAAGTTGCTTCAGGGAAAAAAGACGTCTCTCACAAAACAGAGGCTAGGGCAGGAGAAGTCCACCAGGTATGGCGAGGCAGGTACTAACTAGAAATTAAGTGAGACAAAAGGTAATTGACGGTGAATCTTGTGAGGTAGATTGAAAATTCCTCCATGTTACCAAGATGGTGCAAAAGGTAGGTGGAGCTCAACTTTCCAGAGGAGAAGCAATATGGTTTCTTTAAAGGCATATCATGTCTGATTAATCACCCAGGGTTTCTTGTCAGGAAAAAAAAAGATCATGAGAGGACTGGGTGTGTAGTTCAGTGATAGAACACATGCTTAGCATGCTCAGGGCTCTGGATTCCATCCCTCGTATTAGTCACTCAGTCCGATCAATAAAAGCATTTGGACGCTAGGAAACAGACATACATAATTTAGGTTTTTAAAAAGTTATGCAATGGGATACCGGTGCTGAGAATCCTTAAAATGTCTATTTATTTTGGGATAGGTAGGGATGTTGTTTTATTAACAATGGAAAATTAATTGAGGGAGTAAAGCGAGTCTAGTGCCTTAGAAGTAAACGGAGAGGACCTGCTTTCTTAGAATGAGGCGCTCTTAGCCTAACTGTGACAAATTTGTTGTCTGATACTTTTGACGAGGATTTTCTTTCCGTGAAAAGGAGGGGTTGGGGTGGTATTAGAATGTAGAATTAGATTAGTGGTTGTCAGTTCACATTGTACCATAGCATCACTTAGGGGAGATTTTAAAGCACACTGGTGAGTGGGGCTATGTCTTAGCTCACTGGGTTCCCTCCTTCCTTTCCCTGACCCTCTGTGCCTGGCACTAGGGATTGAACCTACTCTAGGTCCTCCTGTGCAAGGCAAAGTGCTCCACTCCTGAGTGATATTGTTGGCCTTCTTTTTTGTTTTGAGACAGGGTTTCATTAAATTGCCCTGGCTGGTCTTGAACTCACTCTGTAGCTGAAGTAGGCCTTTAACTCAAATTCTCCTGACTCAGCAGTAGTGACTAGAATGTTAGGCCTCTGTGTGTTTTGTTTTTTTTCTTAATGATTATCTGCAGTTAAAAATCACTGCCATTAATGATGTCTAAGGTTCATCTCATCTCTGAATTGCTGTGATTCTGAGATTCTGAACTTTCCAATGAAATTGGCTCAGGTAAAAGCTTTCATTGCAACGCTATGCATATTTGCTTTAATTTTGGCTAGTCTGGGGTTAAATGAATGCTCATTAAAAACTTGGGGAAAGGTATTTTAAACTCAAGATTCAAGCACAAACCAGAACCACTGACTCTTTGAAAGTAGAGACATAAGGACATTGAAAGCACTTTGGAGGGAATTAGGGTGAATCCAGCCTTCTTGTCATATATTGAATAAATGTCAGTGTGCATGGTGATATTTCTTCCCTTTCTCTTTATTGGTAAAATAACCCCAAATCTCTTTATTCCCTACTTTAATGTTCTCTTTGCCACGTGTTTATTCTCTTCAAGTGTCTTATCAAGAAAAAGAAGTACAACAAATCCCTGGGCTTCTCCTCGGCACAAGCATCCAGAACACAGCTGGGAATGTGGGAACTGTTGGAGCAGCTAAATGACCGAGACAGCTGTCAGAAAGCCTGTGCGTTCTGCTAGGAGCAAAGGCCTTCAGAACTTTTATCATCAGTAATCATTGAGCGGAGCAGTATGCTAGGCTCTGGGGATTCCAAAAGGTGTAAAACTGGAATCAAGCTTTTGAGTTTACATCTGAACGAGGCAGATAGATTACGGAGATAACATTTACCCTGGAGGAGATAAAGTGCATCTGCTTTCCTAGCCTATGGCTGATGAGTTGTTGTAAGTGTGCTGGCTGAGAGGTCAGAGGGTATTATAGAAAGCTGCTTTTTTTTTTTTTTTTGAGAAACCTAAAACTTGACATCTGATGGAAGTGAAGAGGCTAGTGTGATCTGGGTGAGTGGCCCAGAAGCAGAACACACAATCAGTTTGTTGATCTGGGCTCTTTGATGCCTTTTAGGATGCCTAGACTAGAGGCACCCTTGAATTTTTAAGAGATTTTTTTAAAATTATTATTTTAAATCATGAGCATGTGTGTTCCTGTGCACATCATATAGACATTTGCAGAGGCCAGAGGTGTTCGCCCCCCTCATGGAACTCGTGGTTGTAAGACACCTGCCATGGGTGTTGGGAAACAGACACCTGTCCTCCTCGAGAGCAGCATGTACTCTTAACTGCTCAGCTTCCCTGTGGAGCCATCTCTCCAGCCCACAAAGCATCCTTTTTAGGACAGGAACCTTTGGCTTTGATATGTTCTGAAGTGAAAGTTCAAAAGGTACATTTGAGAGAGTTCCACTGGAAGTCCTGGGAAAGTGAATGAAAGCTTTCAAGGCAGTGGCAGGGGACAGGGGATGGGGTTCAGTTAATTTATACTTTTGCCTATTGAGAATACCCAGGGTCCCAGTGAGTGAACCAATCAATATGCTCCTTTTGTCTCTTTCCCTTCCTCATCTTCCTCTTTGTACTTCCCCCTCGCCTTCCCCTTTTCACCTCAGCCAGGTCTTTTGATTGTAGCCCAGGATGGCTGCAATTTGACATCTTCTTGTCTCATCTTCCCCAGTGCTGCCAGTACAGGTGTGCATGCCATCTTACCTGGCTTTATTTATTTTTTTTTTATTTTAAAAAATCAAGCCGGGCGGTGGTGGCGCATGCCTTTAATCCCAGCACTTGGGAGGCAGAGGCAGGTGGATTTCTGAGTTCGAGGCCATCCTGGTCTACTGAGTGAGTTCCAGGACAGCCAGGGCTACACAGAGAAACCCTGTCTCGAAAAAAACAAAATAAAAAATTAAAAAAAAAATTAAAAAAAAATTCAAAACCAGGTTAAAGCTCAGTGCTAGAGTGCTTGGCCAGTGTGTTCAAGGCTCCGAGTTCTCTCTCCAGCTTCCCACCCCTAAGATAAGTTTAAGACTGTATACTATTAATGTAATGGCTTATCCACTTAATAGCATTTGGCTTATGATTTTGTCCCTCTCCAGCTTCTCTTCTAAGCCCTCTAGAACATCCAAGTTAGATGAATTGCCTGCTCTGCCCAGTTTCGGAAACCAACATTTTGACCTAAAGTCACAATACATAAGAAGACTGGCTCTCAGAGGTTTAAATATTTGAATATTGGTTTATCTTTTAAACATTTACCAAACTAAGTAAGTATGCTAGAAAAAGAAAGGTTACAAGTTAAGGATACTTAACCCTGTAGCTATTTGAGCCTTTAAAAAAGAAAGCCCCCTTTGCCCTGTTAGACCCAGTCTGAGAGACCCAGACCCATGGGCTCTATCTAGTTCTGTCATACCAGGTGGCCCAGTGGTTGGTTCTTGAGAAATGTTTTGTGGTTTCCAAAAGTACAGGAATTATTAAAGTTTTATAGTAATTCTGTGACTAGGTTTTTTTGGGTGATTCTGAGGGTGGAGCCCTAAGGCTATGCACATAATTACAAGGCCACGGCTTTGCATCACTGAGCTCAGCCCTCATTCTAGGAACTGGCATTTTTATTCAACCTGCACTGTTTGAATGTTTTTGTCTTCCTCCAAGTTCATATATTGTGAGCTGAACACTGCACATGCTCATGGTATTGGGACAGTGGGACTTTTGGGAGGGAGGTGAGCATTTTGAATAGGGTTAGTGTCCCTATTAAAAGGCCTCAGAGAGATTCCTTGAGCATGTGTTATATGCAGTGAGAAACCTGGCATGTGTGAACTAGGAAGTGGGCCCTCACCAGACACGGAATGTGAATATGCCAGTACCTTGATTTTGAACTTCTTAACCTCCTGGCGGCATGCAATCCACTTCTGCTATTTATAAGCCACGTGCTCCACTTTATTGCAGCTACCTAGACCTTGGTGCCCAAAAGAAACAGGGCAAAGCCTAGCATGTTTTGTTCCTCTCCACCTCCTGTGTTGGTGCTGTTACTTGGTTTGCTCTGGGGTGAGAGGACAGCATTGCATGTGGTTTGCTTTAATCCCAGGAGACTTCTCACATTGTCTGCTGGAGCAGGAGCAGCAACTCTGGGCTCGCAGATGAGCTTTTTGAAGCCTGCCTGGCTTTGCTTCTGCCTACCAGGTGCTCTTTTCCTTCTTCCTCTTACCCAGGCCCTCATCTCGACTTCTTACCACCATTGCTTTCACACCAGCCCTGCTCCCAACTAGCCTTCTAGCTCTCTGAACCATCCAGCTCTCTTGGAGTGGCTGGAAGTAGTTGCATTTGCACTGTAGGGCTTCCCTTGGTTCCCCCAAACCCCTTGACACCAGCGTCCTAGCAAAATCTGAAGTCCCTGGCCCAGCAAGCCTGAAGTCCCCGGCATAGAGGTTTTTTGTTTTTTGTTTGTTTTTTTCCCCCTTTCCTTTTCTTGTTTCTATTCTCTCATACATTTGTCTCCATTGAGTGTTCAGTCTGGTGTTTAGTCAGAGACAAAAACAAAGCACTCTGTCCTTGCAGACAGCAGTGGAAAGCATGTGGTTAGCAGCTCCCACTTGCAGTGGTCCAGTCTGAGTGGGAGTGTCATTTTTCTGGCAGTCACTTCACAGAAGTCCCTGTGTGTGTGTGTGTGTGTGTGTGTGTGTGTGTGTGTGTGTGTGTCTGTGTGTGTGTGTGTGTGTGTGTGTGTGTGTGTGTGTGCATGCCAGAATAGGCGGTCATTACATTCGTTACAATTTATAGTCGAATTTTTATCTACTGTTGTCAAAATTGCTTTAATTATACAATATTCCCCTTGATAAGACGGTTTTAAAAAAGCAAACCAAGACAAACTTCTCACCAGCATATCTTTACAGTTCTTCACAGTTGATCCTTTTCCAGGGAAGTCAGTGGGTTAGTGCTTTGGTTCCATGGAAGGATTTCTCTTTTTTGTTGGCATCGCAGGGAGGGGGGCTGAAATGACTTTATTTTAAACTGCACTTGAATGAAATGCCCCCAGCTTGCCATGTGGTTAATGTTTGGCCTTGTTAACCCTCAGTTTGGTACTAACTGTCTTTGCTCTCTTTGCTCTGCTGCTTCAGGTCCACTGGGCCTGGATGCCCTTGGGAGAGACTATTCTCGTGGGAGGAGGTCAAGTAATTGATCATTAAGCAGTCTGGCACTCTAAGGCCACATTCTCATTCAGGTACAGAGGCAAAAGAAAGAAAGAAAGAACTTTCCCATGTAAGTGTCTGTATCCATTTTCTTATGCTCTGAACCAAGATTCTGGTCACCCATTTTTTCTTACGGTCTGAACCAAGATTCCAGTGGCCAGGTGGCATGTATTTTTGCTTAGATGGTCTTCTATGGTACCTACCTCTCTTTGTTCACTGCCCAGCACTCGCTGTCTTTAATACATTGTCAGGTACTCAATATTTGTTGAATGAAGGCATAAATGAGCATTTTTTTTGCAGATAAGCTGCTCTTAGGAGAAAGCTTATGGTGACCCTGAGATGACATCTTACCCCTTTTTCCTTTTAGGAAGGGGTACCTAGGCTGAGGATACCATCCCTATTGAGTTGGCTGTTCACTAGCAGGCACTGAAATCAAAATAGTGACAAAGAGAGAATTTAGCACCAGGCCTCAGAGTCTTGCAGCTTATGGACTACCAAGGATTGGAGGAAAACTGTTTTCTTGAGTGTTTTAGACCTATGAGTCTCTTCTTATTTTCTAGGAGTCCTGCTTTTTCATCATCTCTAGCTGCCTGCCACCCCGACCCATGAACGTGCCATTTGTGTTTCTGGCAGTGAGTCCTGAGGCCAGTTGTAGAATACTTATCAGAGTAGTGCAGAGGTTATGGACTGGTTATCAAGACCTAGAAGGAATACTCTTTTTTTTTTTGGCCGTATACTCTGGATGGACATCTTTATTGATGCTTGTTGGACTTGGATGGGTACTAGAAAGTTCTAAGTTAAGTCTTGGATCACTTTTCTGTTGTATTCTGGAGAGGAATCAGTGTATAAGCACCAAAGCCTTCAGGTGTTTGTGAAAAGGCAGTGTCCACTCTCACCCCATAATGATAGACTGGCTCAGAATGGTGTCCTTCAGTTCAGTAATGACTGTTAGAGTACAACATTGGCTCAGCAACATATGGTTGGAATGTTCCTCTCAATTGGTAACTTTCCTTTCTGAGCCTTTTATTAGTGATAATGACGTGGTGTGCAGGTTGCCTCCAGGAGGAGAGGAGGACCCTGGCCCCTAGCCTGGAGAGCAAGTACAAAGAGGCTGGTCACAGAGATTAAGACAGAAACAAATGCAACCCAAGTGATAAGTGTAGCACTTTCAGGGACACAATGGGAAGCCCCATGCTATTGCTTAGCCTGGCCTTTCACCATTTCAAGAGTTACTAGTTTTTAATTTCATTCTGTTTTACTTCATTTCTCTCTTTTCTTTCCTATTTCTTTTCCTGTGCTTAAGATAGAAGGATTTCACGTAAACAGAAAGTGTGGTCGACCACAGAACTACAACCCCTGCTACATTTTTTTCCCCAGAAAATGTAGATGACTAGTGTATGAAATCCATCTTTAGATGGTGATTTCTTCAGATATTCAAAGTTCTAAGTAGCTGGTACCATGTATGTAGATACCAGAATGTAGGTGACTTTACTTACAGTCACAATGAGATCCCAGTATTTGGAGCATTAACTGGTTACCCTTCTGGGCTATCTGCTCTTTCCCAACTCTCCTGTTCTCAAGTGCTGATCACAGCAAAGGCTGAAGGTCCAAGATCCAATTGATACAGAATCCTGACTGCATAGTAATAAATTGGATATACCAGTTTGTATTCAGAGGGTCACATCTTTGCTTTATGATGGCAATTAGGGTATTACCCTGGTTTCAGTACAAATTGAAATGTGATGATTATGGCCAGTGTACTATTTAAAGTACTGTGACTTATTATTATGATGAAGATAATTTGTCCAAATCAAAATAAAAGTGTTTTGTTTCTTAAAATTTAATCTTTGAGATGGGCCTGGGGTTATGAAGGACTTGTGATGTAGGCTCTAAGCCATGGGAGTTCATGAGAGCTTACAGAAATAGATTCAATGTATTTTTGTTTGGTTTTGAGACATGGTTTCTTATGTAGCTTAATGGATACCCACCTGCTTCTGCCTCCTGAGTGCTGGGATTACAGGTGGGCACCACTATGCCCAGCTTCTGCTTTTATTTTATTTTCAAGTTTTTGCATGTTTATGTGTTTGCTTTGAAAAAGAATGGTCTATTTTGAAAGCTCTCAACATTTACCACTTTCATCAGCAAACTCCTAGCTTCTGTCATGGAGCCCTGATCATTTTCTGGGTTGCCTCTAAGCTTCAGAGTGAATTAAACACAATGGGATTCCAGAGAAGAGCACATTCATTATAACATGTTACGCATGCAGTGTGTTTGCGAATCAACTGAGTGATATAAATATGATATTAGAAGATGTTCAACATCCATAAGGGAGGAAAAGTGTTAATCAACATGTCAGGAACCATTAAACCAGAACCATTGTGTTAATTTCAACAGTATCTCTGTTTATTTTCTTCTTTATTTTGTGTGTGTGTGTGTGTGTGTGTGTGTGTGTGTGTGTGTGTGTGTGATCCATGGGGAAGCCAGAGGATGAATGTGTTGCTCCATCACTCATTGGCTTATTCCACTGAAACAGGGTCTCTCATAATTTGATGCTCTCCAGTTTCCTCTATGCTCCCTTGCCAGTGAATTTCTTCTTTCTGCCCTTCCCCCAGTGCTGGGCTTATGGGTGTGCCTAGCTGTGCTGTCTTTTTTCCCCCAACTTAGGATTCAAACTCAGGTCCTTACTCTTTCCCACTGGGCCATCTCTCCAGCCCAATAACTCTGTTTATAAAAGTAGATCTCTTAAGTTGTTTTTGTTGCTGTACTTCCTGGGGTGTGTTAGAAAGTGGTAAATCTTCATTTCCTTCAAAATAGTGTATGGTTCATCCCATATTCCTTCCAATTACTCAAATTTATAGAAGGCATTTTTCCAATTGACCATATTAATGTAAGAGACTAATGGTAGCTCTGCTGTTAACGACGGGATATTTGTTTTCTCTCTTGAAGTCCCAGCAGCTGTTGTACCCTCATGTTATGCACTGAGGAAAAACAACAGGGAAAATTGAGACATGCTTTTAATATGAGGAGAATGTAGCTGATCACTCAGAATAAAAGGAAATGATTGCTTTGGCACAGTTATTAATTTCAGAAATGTCTTTGAATGTATGCTATATGCTTGAATATTATGCCAATGCTCTGGCTTCCTAGGGTGACATTTAAGAAATGGAGATTTTGATCCTATGTTTTGCCAAATATGAATTGCCTCAAGTTTTAGGGCATTTGTTCTTAATTGATCATAGAGGAATTTTCATCATTTTCAACAGTTCCTAGAAATGTGATCAGTAAGTTAAGCCAGAGCTTGTATTTTTTTATTTTTTAGTTTTTTTTTTTTAAGATAGGGATTCTCTGTGTAGCCCTGACTGTCCTGGAACTCACTTTGTAGACCAGGCTATCCTCAAACTCAGAGATCCACCTGTCTCTGCCTCATGAGTGCTGGAATTAAAGGTGTAAACTCCCATACCAGGCTAGAGCTTGTATTTTTATAGTTACATATGTAGTCATGTTGAAGAAAGTATTGATTAGAGAGGTAACCAAGGGATCATTAATTTGTCATGAAGGGTTTCTTTACTTGACGTAATACCTCCTTTTGGTTGGGATTGCCATGATGGGTATGAGCCATCATACCTGGCTTATCATTATTTTAGTTAAGACAGAGTAGTAGTACATTTAAATGTTAATAAATGTTCAATGTTTGTGATTTTTCTCATACACTACAAATTTCCTTGCATTAGATTCAGGCCTGGGAGATGGGAGATTTGTGCCCATGTCCCTTTCCAAACAATTTACTGTAACTTTGACAGAGCATGTCTCCTACACCTCTCTTCTCTTCCCCCATCCCCTAATATTTGTTTTCTTTTGATCAGTCAATATTGAATTTTTTACCATTTAAAGAAAAAACAAGAGACTAAAATGATTTCATCAGCTCTCTAATTGCTGTACTAATGGAAATCTGTTAGTCCCTCAAACACCACGGGTGCAGTTATAAAAAGAGCTGGTTACTGATCCTTGAACCATATGTGTTTAATTAAAAAAAATTCTGGCAGGACATGAAACTTAAAAAAAAAAATCACAAAATAATTAATGAAAACTCCACCTGCTTAAAATTATTTTAGCCATATTCAATTGGATTCCTACAATCATAACAAAAATTGTTACTTACAACAATTATTTTGAGTAACAAGAGATGACATTCACTGAGCATTCAATTTTAGATATAATTTGAATACGTTATGTGGATTAATCCACTTAATGCAAATAGGAAATACAAAGAGTGAGCACAGAGGAGAGAATTTCAGATGGAATGAAGAGTTTAAAACCAGACCTATTACAGTAAATGAACTTTGGGCTTCCAGGTAGCTGAGGCAACACAGGACATCCAACTGCTTATGCCTTTCCCTCCTAATCTGATAAAAGGAAACACAACAGTTCTTCAGGCAGGATATTTTCTTAGTGTTCCTAAATCTAGAAAGAATTTATTACAGTAGGCTCTTTTGTAAAGACATTAATCAGTGTCGTCAGCTGGGCTGTCAGGTCTGTGGTGGCATCATGGCTCTTTAGTCATGAAAGAGTGAGACTCTTCCTATCTCTAGTGGTAATGAGGTCCTTTGTATCTGTGAGTTCATATCTCATTCTCTACGTAGCTACCAATACCATGCTAACAGTAAACAGCAGCCCTATACAATAACCAGAGACTTGAAAAGACGTTTGTTCTATGCTAAATGTATATCATAAAAATTCAAGAAGCTGTGTGCCATGTGGGTGTTGGGAATCAAACCGAGCCCTTTTGAAAGAGCCGCTAGTGCTCTTAACCACTGAGCCATCTCTCCAGACCCTAAAAACATTTTTCTTTGTTTTGTTTTGTTTTGTTTGTTTGTTTTGTGAAACAGGGTTTCTCTGTGTAGCTCTGGCTGTCCTGGAACTCACTATGTAGACCAGGCTAGACTCAAACTTAAGAGATCTGCCTGCCTTTGCCTCCCAAGGGCTGGGATTAAAGGAATGTACCACCACTGCCTGACAAACAGGTTTTTTCAAGTTCTGAAAATGGAACCTAGGGCCTCATGCATGAGCAGGGCAAGTGCTCTGATCTCTAGCTCCAGACTGTGCCCATGAGCTCTAGAAAGCGAAATGAATTTGGGGGTACCAGATGGCATCTTCTCTTTTTTCAGATCTTTGTTTCCTGCCAGCCCTGATTAATAATTATGCTACTGGGACTTTGTACCTGGATGCAAGTGTTGGCCTCTCGAGATTATGGTTTACGGCAAGTCACAAGTCAAATGCTTTGCAGTTGAAGATACTCTGTAACAGCCACAGTGACAAGTTACTTCTGTATCTGTCTTTTTTCTATCACAGTCCAGCCCTGCTCACATGTGTATATTTCTACATGGTTTCAACCACAGTATGTAACAAGCTGGTGCATCTGTGTTTTGTTTTATTTCCCCTTGTGCTACCAGTTGAACCTTAGGACCTCCTGAGTTAGCCAAGTGCTGTACCACCAGGCTACATTGTCTGCTTGCTTCTGCTATTTCCAAAGTGAAATTATAAACATGGCTCTATGGCTGTATACTGGCATTATTTTTCAAATGGCTGAATAGTACCTGAGTGTGTGTGCCTGTGTGCACGTACTAATGCACCTTAAACAATCTAGGCAAGTGTTCTACTTTAGCTCCAGTGAGCTCTTTGATTTGATGCTAGGACATAGCAATGACCACCTTTATTCCTCACTTCAGTTTTATTACCAAGGTTTTTACTTTCAGGAGATGCCCTGGGCATAAAACCTAGTCTGAGCACAGCATACTCTTAAACTCTTCAGAGAGCAGGGAAAGCAAAGGGAAGCAATTTCAAATGTTCAACCAGGGAATTAGCCCCATAAGATCAGGCGCCCCTCCCCCTCAGCATTTCCCAAATTGACCTTCCGTCTAGCTCTTGCCAGGAACCTGCATCTCCTTTGGTTTCTAAAAAACCAAGTTTAGCAATATTCCTGGAAACAGTCAAAGCATTTACTGGTGGAAAGGCGGGTTAAGCCTGCAGGTTGAGTATCCCTAGTACCTTTTCTCTTGGCTTTTATCCTTTCATCTGTGGAAAGTTTCCCATATGTCTGAGTGTCTCACTTAAAAACATAGACAGGAAAATAAACAGAAAATAGACAAATAAAAAATATAGACAGTGAACAAACAAAACCCTTTCTGCTTATGGTTTGTCCTCTGAACAGAACTTCTAGAAAATACTGACTGCTATTGTTTTTCTTAAAAGAAGGGTTCCTCTTAACCTTCTACCCTACCTCCTCTCCTACTTTATTACAATGAAATGATTCTATGACTATTACTTGTGAAATGGATTAATTCAGCCTCGTCTTCTTTTATGAAAATAAGTCTGCCCAGCCTAGTGTCTGTGTCTGGTCAAAGGGCGTTTCCTGTGTCATTGGCTTCCACGGTTTGTCTGCTTCGAGCTTTGTGATCAGTAGGGTACAGTCTCGCCTTTTAAATTGTCTTGCTTCATCTTTTATCTTTCAACAGATCCTGGAAATAAATCATCTAATAGCCTCTTTGCAGCATCAGTTTTTGAAAGATCCGAGGAGGCTTGTTTTATTTTGACAGGTGGCCAGTGAAAGAGGCGTTTAAAGGGTGGGGTAGAGGGAGGAGGAGCAGAGACATGGAAAGAGAGCAAAGGTTAGGCACGTCATTGGGGCAGTCTGACACATGGGGAACAAGTTTTTTATATTCTTTTTCTCAGTGGGTCCTAAAACGAAGATCTGGCCAATAATGCCCCATTAAATTAGACAGATTGTGCCTATTCTGTAAGCATATCTGCTTACAGTAGGCTGAGGTATGCTGAATGGAAACTGATTTAGGGCCTACAAGTTACAGCTGTGTAAATTAGTTCTCTGTGAGAAACAGGGAAAATGAGTCATTTAAAAGGTAAAGCATGTGTACCAGTAGGAGTGGGTAAGCTGCAGAGATCAGCCTGGTGTGGGTTGAGGTAGCCTTAACCCTGGTGTTCAGAAACAACCTTCACATAGCATGATTTGTCCCAGGCTTGCTTGCTTTTGTCCCTGCCACCTACACAGGTTGGCTCTTGGTTGCTTACTGGATCAGGCAGTGATGCACTTGGTTGAAGCTAAATTTAAGATCCCACGTCTTTTAACCTTTGGTGGTTGGTATCATTCTACCCTAGAGATTACTGCTTATAGGACTAAGGATACTTTGTGAGAGTTGGCACCTTGGATGTATTCCTGTACATGTTAGTCTTAGTACCACACTAGTCTCTGTTATTAGGGCACTTTGCCCCTCAAGTCTCCATGACTTCTACTGAGCCCCTAGTTCAGTTTCTGTCTTGTAGTCTAGAATTATGCAGTACTATCCCAGAGGGCTTGCAGAAATGTTGGGAGAGTTTGCTTTTTTGATCCAATGCCGCCACCATTGCCTCCTCCTTCTCCTCTTCTTCCTCCTCCTCCTCCTCTTCCTCTTCTTCTTCTTCCTCCTCCTCCTTCTTCCTCCCTCCCTCCCTCCCTCCCTCTCTCTCTCTCTCTCTCTCTCTCTCTCTCTCTCGCTCGCTCGCTCCATGAACCTTTTAAAAAATTGTTGACTATACTACATTTAATGTGTTACAGCCTGTTAATAATTAAGAACAATATGTAAGGTTCAATGCAATTTAAAGAATTAGCCAGTAGAAACCAGAGAAGCTACTGCAGTATATAACTAAAGGGATGTGGGATCTATGCAATTCTTTTGCAAAGCCTCTTTTCTTGTTCTATCCTAGTTCTGACCTTGGGAGGAAAGGAAGTGGTTGATAAGGGTAGAAACAGGGAGCTAAGAGCAGGCCACGAGGCCTTTTGCAGAACTATTGTAGCAGATTCCTTGCAAAGAGAACCATCTGCAGAAGCAGAGAGAGCACTCTATGTACTGGGTTTTGAAGGGGAGGGTTTTATGTGGGGGTCACTTTCAGTATTCAGTGATGTATACAGCGCTCCTATTAGAAAGGGTCCGCTCCAAAGTGAAGACACATGCCAACAATAATCATAAGAAGAATCAACCAAATTAGAGATGGGTTTCTAAATATTGACATTTAAACTTTGTTATTGAAGAAATTTGGAAAGCTTTGTGTGAATGACGGTTTTGCCTGCAGGTATGTCTGTGTACCACATGAGTGTAGTTCCTGTAGAGGCCAGAAGAGGGCATTAGATCTGACATTACAGATAGTTTTGAGGCTCCATGTGCATGTTGGAAATCAAACCTGGGTCCTCTGGAAGAGCAGCTAGTGCTGAGCCATCTCTCCAGGCCAACTAGGATAATTTAAAAACATATATGTTCTATTTTGTGTAAGGGAGTATATGTGTATGTATATATGTATAGGCACACACGTGCCATGGTGCATGTATGGAGATCAGAGGACAACTTTCATGAGTCAGTTCTCTTATTCCACCATGTGTGTCTGGGAGATTGAAGTCAAGTCTTCAGGCTTGTTGGCAAATGTTTCAACCTGTTGACCCATCTTACCTGTCCCTTTTCTATGCACTGAGCCCAACTGTTAATACTGCTTTTTTTGATCTTTGTGAAAGGGAGCCTCTTGTGAAAGAAATTCCCCTCCCTTAGGCTAAGTGCTTCCCTGCCTCTTCTCACCCCCTGCTTATGTATATGTATTACCATAGCACCTACAACACACACCATAGCATAAACACATGAAGATATCAATGTATTACAGGAGGAGGTGGTGAATTAGATCTGGCCTGAGACTTGAAGCTGAAGTGCCCACTCCCTGGCCACTAACTAGCTGGAGGAAGAACATGTAACAAGTCTTGCTACCAGACCCTTGTTCCTAGCATTTGTAAAATGAGGTCATTGAGCTCAATTATTATGAAGATGCTGCCCATCTATGACATTCTTTGTCTCACCGACAAGTGAGTTGAGAGCTGATGAGATGATCGGGAAAGAGAAGGGGACTGTGAGGAAAGCCCCTTCTTCCTCATTGCATATGGATTCTTGAATACAATCAAACCTTGAAATGAGCAGTTCTGGGTAACTGAGCTTTCTGAATGGTTTTTGTCTCCTTCCCTGCTGTCAGCTGTCATTCTGTGCTGGCTTTTAGCAATTCCTGTCCCCCCTCCTCCTTGGCTGTATCCCTTGTGGTCTTTGGAACCATAACATTGAGCTTATCAAAACTCTGTGTCATGTAAGCTCATACACATTGTGAGGTGAGGGCTTCTTCTATTTCTTCAGCCCATGATTTTGGCTGATCAGAGTCTTTGGGGGTTCATTTTTAGATTTCAGATAGGTAGTGTGTTATAGGTTAGTATTGTTAATACAGTCACTCAAATTAATAAATTAAGAGGGTACTTCATATAGATGAGAGGGGGGTGTTGAGAAGCGGGGATGAGGGCGATGTATGTGGTATACATATGTCAGAAGAGGCCGCCTTTCACAAGAGATCAAAAACAGCAGTCTGAAGAGTTGGGCTCAGAGCTTTTGGAGACAGCTGGAGTCCATTCTGTAGCTTGGATTCTAATAAGCAGACTGGCTGGGATGTGCCTCTCTGCTCAAGGTTGGTCTCAGCCAGTGTGCTTGTCTGGCTGAGCCCTGGGATCTTAGATGAGAACTCCTGAATGACCCTGGAGGGCCTATTCTTTTTTATTCAGTGCCTCATCTCAGGGTGAACTTGAATTCATCCATTTCTTAAGACAGTTGAATGTTAAGGCATTAACATCCCGATAGGCTCTTCCTATACAAAATCTAATGACAGTCACAGTGATTATGTTCAGAACAGTCTTCCAGACCAATAAGTCAATAGGAGTAAATACTCCCAATCTGTGGACCTTGTCACAAATGTCTTCTGTAGCCCTAATAGTGCATTTGTGAGAGACTATGGGTTACTTTCCTCTGCCATTCTCATATTACCATATTATGCCTGCCTCTTCTCAAGAACAGCTGGGACTGCTGTCTTTTTCTTTGGGTCTTTACACACTGTTTTTGACTTCTGTTGAAGCTTTTCCCTCCTCCCCTCTGTACCTTCTGCTTCTTTCTTTTCTGGCCCTCAAGATGGAATCCAGGGAGTGAGTTGTACATGCTAAGTGCTTAGTTCCATATCCCTAGATGATTCTGCTGGTCAAAAAAAAAATCTCTCCTGAGCCTTTGCATATATTTGCTCACATACCCATGGTTAGTAAAGTCTTCTGCCTCATGTCAATTTTCTATGAAAGAGGAGATGATTTGATTAGTCAATTGTTCATTCATTTCTTGTATAAGAATGCATTAAGTATCTTATACAGGCCCAGCCTACATGCTAATTACTAAGATTTAAAAATGAGTACGGTAGACATAGGCCTTGTCCTCAAGGCAATACATTTTATCTTATTTTAAAATTAGCTGTTGAGTCAGGTGTAGTGGCTCAAACCTGTGTTCCCAGCACTGAGGAGGATGAGTCAGAAGGTCAAGAGTTCAAGGCAATCCTTGTCTACAAAGTGAGTTCTAAGATAGCCTGGGCTACAAAAGATCCTTGGTTCAAAAAAGGGAGTGGGTAGGGACTTTTTATTTTTTAATTACCTCTGTAGGAGCTCCTTGAATTCAGGCATTATGTCTTACTCAGTTTTACAGTCCGCCATTATGCCTTGCATAGAAGGTCATGGATTAAGTAAATCTTTATTAATTTGATTTAAAAACTCATTTTCTTTCTTTGTGTGCCCTTACCCCCTGAAAACTCGTTTTCTTTCCCATTTAGAAAAAAATAAATAATAAAAAGAGTACCTCTGTGTGACCAAAGCATCATCTTGGCTTTTGTACTTTGATCTTAGAACATCAGGGCCATTAGGCTTTGAAGCTTAATGTCTTTCCCTCTACATCAAATGGACTGAAACCACAGCAGGCAAAGACCTAACACTGGTGGGTAGAGAGAAGACCTTTTCCCTGTGAAGTCACAATGGGCAAAGACAACACTGGTGGGTAGAGAGAAGGCCTTTTTTCTTGTGAAGTCTCAAAAGTATGGACTTCT
This sequence comes from Rhabdomys pumilio, assembly GCA_030674055.1. NCBI lineage: Eukaryota > Metazoa > Chordata > Mammalia > Rodentia > Muridae > Rhabdomys > Rhabdomys pumilio. The sequence continues at coordinate 16,981,117 of JANHMN010000005.1, forward strand.
GGGGCCATTTGTTCTCCTTGATTAAGTGCACACTGTAGCTCCGCATCTACTTCTTACGGCCAGCACTGTTTGTACAGTAAACGTGTATGTTTACTGGAAACATTCAGTGTTGTCGCTAGCATAGAAGAGTCCAGCCAAAGACTTGTCTCAAGAAGAACCAAGCTATTGTGACCACATGAAAGTGTTGAGGAAAATGGTTACGGATCAGCTAGCATGAAAACAATTTCATCTAGCATGAATTCCATGTTACAGCTTGGAGAGGTTAAGACAGAGTTTGGTTCAAGTCTTTTGAGCCCTTACGGATGTCAGTGCTGCATTCAAATTAGTGTGCTAAGAAGCTGCAGCCTCACAGGTGGGATGTTCTATGTGATTAATAAGCAGCAAACATGTTTAAGTCTGATTATAAAGTTAAACCCTGCTCTTGTTTACAGGAAATCCTGCTTCTGATACAAATTCTAGACATTAGACTTGTCTGGCAATGCCTGTCTGCTAAGTGCTATGTAATTGTTCCTAAACCTTTCAGGAAATAATATTTAATATTATTTAATATTTTAAACCCCCAAAATATAATTCACTAGTAAGGTAGAAATCTCACTTGGATATCCCCCCTCTGTCTCTGTCTCTGTCTCTGTCTCTGTGTCTGTCTGTCTGTCTGTCTGTCTGTCTGTCATTTTTTTGGAGACAGGGTTTCATGTATAACAAACTGGCCTGGGATTTATTATGAAGCTGAGGATAATCTTGAATGTCTCATCCTTCTATTCAAGCCTTCCCAGGACTGGGATTAGAGGTCCACACCATGGCCAGAGAGACACCTCAGGGGTTAAAAGCATATACTGCTTGCACATAGGACAGAAGTTCATTTCCAGCATCCAATTTGGGCAGCTCACAATTGCATGTAGCTCTAGCGTTAGGGGATGTGACACCCTCTTCTGGCCTCTGAGGGCACCTATACACACACACACACACACACACACACACACACACACACACACACACA
>JANHMN010000005.1:16982123-17036608 GCA_030674055.1 Rhabdomys pumilio
CACACACACACACACACACACACACACACACACACACACACACACACGTTTATACCCCCTCCCATAATTAAATCTAAAAAAAAATCTTTAAAAAATGAACATTTGCTCACAAGAATGTTTTCTACTTTTTAAAAATTTATTCACTTATATGAGTACACTGTAGCTGTCTTCAGACACACCATAAGAGGGCATCAGATCCCATTACAGATGGTTGTGAGCCACCATGTGGTTGCTGGGAATTGAACTCAGGACCTCCAGAAGAGCAGTCAGTGCTCTTAGCTGCTGAGCCATCTCTCCAGCCCCTGTTTTCTACTTCTTTATTCTTTGTTTTCTGACAGACAATTGGAAATGAGAAGAAATTAATAGGGCTAGAGATAGTCTAGCCTCAAGCCCTGTGTTTGATTCCTAGTACCTCGCAAAGCAGTTATGCTGGCCCAGCACCTATAATTTCAGTCACCAGGAGGTACAAATGGGAGGACCAGAAGTTCAAGGTCATTCTCATCTACATGAGGAGTTACAGTCCCAGCCTAGGCTACCTAGAATTCTATCTCAGAAGGTAAGGGGGAAAGGAAAAGTAAAAAAGGAGAAGGAATTAGTGTCACTATGAGGATTGTCAGCACATGTAATTGAAAGCCGCTTCTGCTTTCATCATTCCAGTTGAAAGGATATACTGAGAGATCAGCAGCCTTGGAGCCCACCCCAAGGATAAGTGCCAGGCTTCCGCCGTAGCCAGCCTTATCCATAAAGTCACTTGGTGCTTATGAACCAAGGCTACTGTACTATGGCCAAGTAAGATTTAGTGGCCATATGCGAAAGCAGGATCCTGTCAGTACACAGCAGATCATAAGTCAGGGCTGATGTAAGCACCTGCTTATGAGTAGTGCAGCCATTTCTACTTTAGGAGAGATTTCAACTTCTGCCAGCACCAGCATGTCAGATGGCATGGAATTCCCTGATCTAACCCACAGAAAGAGGGGCTAGCACTTGGCTACTGCCTCCCTCAACTATGAGAGACAGAATCTGGTCTCTAATGGCTGTGAGAATTAGCTTGAAGTCCAAAAACACCAGGTGGATTAACATGTGGGCTTTTTTTTTTTCCGTCCCTAAAGTCCTAATTTTGTATAAAATTGCCCATCTTCTCAGAAAGCATAAACTTAACAGACTAGAAACTGGGGGTGGAGTAGGACTCCTTTGTCCTTGGAGAATAGGTACTTTTACTTCAAGTGTATCAGAGCAAATTAGGACTATTATTAGTGCTTGAACAGCATGCTAGTGATTTAGCAGGCCCTTAAAACAAGGGAGGCTAGGGCTTCTGAATAGACAGAGCTCTGAGTGAATAGCCACCTCTCAGGTTGTTCTTTAGTCTCCGAGAATATGCACCTGCCTCTCACTTCCATTAATGTCATTAGAGGCTGCATATCACATGCACAGGATCATCAGGGTCTTTATTGCTGTCCTTTGAAAGGGAATAAAATCACATCCCTTTCATTCTCCTGCGGACGTTATGTGTTAAAATTAAAGAGTCCTTCTGCTGGGCCCACTTACATTCCAGATAAAGTTTCCTGAGAGCGTGCCTAGCCTAATTTTAATTGAAACAAGCAAATCCGTATTCTTTGTTTAACCATTTTCCGATTTTATTTGGGTTCCTGGTAGAATCCTCTTAAAAGCCAGCTTAGAGGTTGGAAGTTAAAGAGGTAAGTGGAGTGAAGCTTCTGCACAAGAAAGTTAATGGCTGGGCCCAAATCACAGCACTTTCTTCTGCCAAAGTACTGTTTTGGAAAAGTCCTTTCATTTGAGCATCAGCCTAATAATATACACACATCTCGAACGGTCTTGTGGGCCGCAGAAAAGAGCTCAGCAGGTAAATGAGCTGCACTTTAACTAGCAATGGACTGCTTTTCACTGTTTTAAATTAGCATCAGGAGTAACAGAATGCCTGGAGTAGGTGAAGCTCAGGGCTGGGATGGAGAACCTTAATGATTTTTACAAATATACGTTCTTAAACATTTATTCATTTACTTTGTGTGTTGATGCCCACACATCTAGTCAGAAAACAACTTCCAGGAGTCTGTTCTTTTCTTTCACGCTACAGGACCTGGGATTAAAACTTGATTGTTGGGCTTGGCAGCAAGTGACTTAACCCATTGAACCATTTCGCTGCCTTTCAACTCTTGATCCTGATGAGTCTTCTAATAGTTTCATAAAGTGCCATGGAGAGAGTTGGTCCGCCTGACTGCCTGCCTGTATGCCTCTCTGCTTGTTTATCTTGCCTGTCTTCCTTCCCTCCCTCCCCGCCTCCCTGCCTCCCTCCCTCCTTCTCTCCCTCCATCCTTCCATCTATCCAACCCCCTCTAAGGATTGAATAGGATATTCACTTCCAAGACACATTCTGTACTACTGAGCTCTATCTATCTATCTATCTATCTATCTATCTATCTATCTATCTATCTATCTATCCATCCATCCTCCTGCTGGATAGGGGGGCCTCTATCAAGTAGTACTCCAGGTATGGTCAGACACTATGCAAAGAGGGTCTCAGGTTTCAGCAGAGTCCAACGTAACAGTTAATACAGATATTCTTCTCATTTATTGTGGGGGATTGTGGCAGGTCAGAAAGGAGGCTAGTAAAAGACTCACTGGGAACATCTAAGGACAGGTAATAGTTCAGATACAGAATTAGTTTGTAGCTCTTTGGATGACTGTTTACTCTTGAGGTCTTGTATGTCAGTCTTGGGAAATGATGCATGACTTCCTGGTGCCTTGGTACCTGCAGTTCTATTGCCCATGGCCTTAAAGCTTCCATGAACCACGGTCAATGCTTTGTGTCTGCTTTTGGCTGGGACTTTCACTCCTACTCAGGTAATTGTGCATCGTTGCGTAACCTTCCAAACTGAAGACGGAGACATTTATAGCAACTCTTAAGTTTCTCTCATCTGTCTCTTTCCTCTTTTAAAGTTTGAACTTTGAGATCCTCAGGGGAAAAACACTTAAAAAAAATGACTTTAATTTACTGCAGGTTTTAAGAACAGGGTATGGCCCCTCTCCTGTCTGCAACTGAAAAATATGGCCTTGTTTGACAGAGATCTTTGAGACTTATTAACTTCTGAAAATTCAATAGCACTATTCTTTCCAGAAAACAAGAAAAAGAACACGTGAATCCTATCTACAAAGGAGTCAAAATTGTCTGAATTATCTAGGTCTTTTACATTTTAATCCCGTATATGATTGATTGTCTTGTTCATGGAAACACGTCAAAGTGCACATCTCGTCATTTTCATTCCTTTGATGAAAATTCTTATGTTACATTATTACAATAATCATGAATTATTTATTTTTGAAGGCCTTTGAACGTTAAGATTTACCCCCCCTCATGTATATATTTTAATTTTAATTGTGTGTGTATGGCTGTACTGGTATAGGTCAAAAGAGAATGTCAGATCTCCTGTAACTGGAGTTACAGATGACTATGAGCCACCATGCAGGTGCTGGGAATCGAACCCTGGTCCTTTGCAAGAGCAACAAGTGCTCTTTACCACTGGGCCATCTTAATAATTCCACCCTTAATATTTTAGAATACTTTATTTTTAGAACTCTTATAGAATCAAAGCAAAATTGAACAGAAGGCACAAAGAATTTTCATATCCCTTTCTTCCTCCATGTGCATAGCTATCAACATCTTGGCCAGATTGGTACAGTAATTAGAACTGATAGGTCTGTATTGGCTGGCATACCATTATTAACCTAGAGTCCATGGTATACATAGGAGGTTCTTGGTGGCATACATTCTGTGGTTTGGGGCAAATATTTAACAATACACTAATCATTATAGTATATTACCTTTTCTAGAATGTGATATCATGGTGTCTACACCCTTTTCAGATGAGTTTACTCCATCCCTTACCATGGCTCAATAGTTTTATTTCTTTTTAGTGATAAATAATACTCAATTGTCTTGGATATACTATAGTCTATATTTTCCCTTTTAGTACCTACGTAACATCTTCATAGCTTCCAAATTTCACAATTACGATTAAATCTGTTGTTAACATTTGTGTGTGAGTTTTTGTGTGACCACAGATTTTCAGATCCTTTTGGTAAATGCTGAGGGACATGGTCACTGGCTGAATGGTAAGAGTATGTTTAGTTTTGGAAGAAACAGCTGAAGGAAATGTATTCCCAGGTGGCTCTGCCATTTTTCATTCCTGCCAAATGATGAGAGTTCCTACTGCTTTGTAATAACCTCACCAGCACTTAGTGATGTCCTGACTTAGATTTTGGCTGTTTTATTTGCATCCCTATAAGATTGGAGTTAGGATACAACACTCAAGGACTGACTGAAGAAACACACAAGTGCACTTTTCTACATGCCGAGTGGTTAAGAAACACATAGCTGCAACAGTAACTGTGGTCCTTGACCCTGAAGATACTTAGAGTTTGCTTGGAGCATGGGTGCCATCGTGAATGTGAAGGGGTGTGGGTATCTGAACTTAGATGGAAAATGTCACTGACTACATACGAGGTGGCTCACGCTACACAGCAAACTCAGAGGGCCAGGGAATGTTTGCTGTGTATAGTTGGTGTCTTCTGACATGACTCAGGACAGCTGGTGGCATTTTTTTTCTACACTCACCTCATGTTTCTTGTCGACAAAATTGTGTGCGTAAGTAAATGTGAAATTCCACATTATGCTCAAATTATGCCCTAATATATCAATTGCCTTGAACCAAATTCACATTTTCAAAATAAATACTATAGCATAATGAACTCATAATTAAGATCTCATATGTCCGTTTTACCCTGGTGGAGTGTTAGTGAGTGCTACTCTTGTGCTGGTATTTAGCCTACACTAACTAGGGATTCTTTCCTCAACAGTCAGTTACCACACCCTGGTCTTCCTGGGCTGCTCTGGAGGGCAGTTAGCCTATGAGGCAGGAGTGCATGTCTGATTTTATATTGAGGAAGGAGTGCTGGCTTCTTAAGAGCTATTGCTTCCTCAAAATTGCTAGTGTGGACAGAGCATTGGTTATCATTGAGCCTGTCTAACTAGGGCTGGCTCCATAGTTGAGCCCTTAAGTGGATTGTCTTCCTGGAGTAATGAAGAACATATTGGAAGCAGGTCTTCTTTTGGGCTCTGGAATGGGGTAGTAACTTGCAGGGCTGGATCCGGTTTCTGTCTCTGTCCCTTTCTTTGTGCTTTCCACTTTCCAAGAGAAAACACTACTTTAGAGAATAACTGATTTTCAAAAATAGATGCAAAATTCGCATTGTGTATAAATAGTATCAACAAGTCCTCCAACAGCAACCAAATGCTGAGAACTAAACAAGGTGTTCTCTTTCTGTCTTGCTGTTTTTCCTTCCCTCTCCCTCTTCCTCTCCCTGTTGCTCCCTCCTCTTCTCCCTCCCTCCTTCTTGTGTGTGTGTACAAGTTCATGTGCTCACATGTGTGAGTGTTTACTGTATGTGTATGTGTGTGAATATGCATGTGGAACCCAGAGGTTGACCTCAGGTATCATTCCTCAAGAGCTATTGACTTTGTTTTTAGAGACAGGGTTTCTCGTAGCACAAAGCCATGGCTAGAGAGTCCTGGGGATCGGTCTGCCTGTGTGTGTCTCTTTAGTGCTGCAATTAGAAGCACACACCACCCAGCTTTTTCATGTGGGTTTTAGGGGCTAGAGTTTAGGTTGCAATACTTTCACTTTACCAGCTGAGCTAGCTCCTGAGCTATTTATTATTTTCAGTTAGATGGTTTTTTTTTACATAAATGTTCTGATATATGTGTAACTCCTTATATTCTCCCTCACTAAGGATGCTTTATATCCTTAGTGGGTCTTTTATTCTTTGAAGGCTTTTTTAAATTATGAGATTCAATAGGATCTTATTGATAGATACTTAGTCTGTTGCTAGGACAAAAATGAAAAAAAAACTTAAAAGAAGAAAATTTTATTTTGACTCATACTCTTCAAGTTAATAGTCACTTGGCCCCATCTCTGTAGACTTATGACAGCTAGGAAGTAGGGGTGGAAGCAATCACAGAAAAGGTTCAGGGGCGTGAGGACTAACTTCCATCAATTTGCCTGACCATGTATTTTCACCTCCCAGTAATGCCATTAAGTTTTGAATCCAGTGTTATTGATTAGGGCAGAGTTCTCATGATCCAGTTAGTTTTCCAAAGGCCTACCTCTAAATATTGTTTTTGGAACTGAGCCCTAAACACTTACTTTTTAGGGGGGTGGAGGGGCGTCAATTTCATTTTCACATCAGACCTTACAGTTGCATGACATTTAAGAGGCTGATGGGTTGATCAAGATGGAATATGGGACCTAGAATCTGTTACTTTGAAGGACTTTTAGAACATTAAGGGGGCAGGGGTGATAGCTTAATGACTAAAGCTCTTGCCCTGCAAGTGTGAGAACCAGGTCCAGATCTCCAAAACACAAATAAATACAGAGTGGGCATGGCAGCCTGCCTGGAATTCCAGCCTGGAAAGGAGAGGCGGGATCCCTAGAGCAAGCTGATTAGTGAAACTAGCCATATTAGAAAGCACAGGGCTTGTTTTATTTTGTTTTTGTTTGTTTGTTTGTTTTTTGAAATAGAATCTTACCATGTAACTGACCTATCTGGAACTGGCTATGTATGTGAAGTTTGCTTGGAATTTAGAGATCTTCCTGCCTCTGTCTCTCAAATGCTGGAATTAAAGGTGTGTGCCATTATATCTGGTGAGCTCTGTGTTTGATTGACTCTGACTTCATAATAAATTGGATGATAGATAATATGTCTCAACATCAGCCTCATCCTCAGGTCTCTAACATGCATAGGCACACATGTTCAAACATATGCAGGTTTGAACTCGTGCGCGCGCACACACACACACACACACACACACACACACACACACACACACACACACGGGAGTGGGGGGAGGAGAAGCAGAAAGAGAAAGAATTAAAAAATAAAAAAAATAAATTCAAGACTTCCTAAATTCTACTTCCATGCAACCTAGTTTTCATGGATACCTAGATTTCTTGGTAATTGGCTCATTTTGGGACCACTGGTGTGGTTCATGAGAACATTATTGTGTCTAGTGGCTATATAAGACAGGGTTTCTTATGGTTGGACAGATAGCTTAGTAGTTAAGAGTACTGAATACCTCTATCAGAGAGCCAAGGTTTGATTCCTAGCACTCAGATGGTGGGTCACAACTGTCCATAATGCTAGTCCCAGGGAATCTGATGCCATATTCTGACCTCCATGGGTGTCAGATGCACATGTGGTACACAGATATCGCACACAAACCCCAATTGAAAAAACAATTGAGAAAACCAGCCATTCTGCTTTCTGCTTTAAATAGCAAGGGTGGTGATTTTCATTCTTCTTCTTCCTCCATTTTCCTTTCCCTCTTTCTTTCCTTCCCTCCCTCCCTCCCTCCCTTCTTTCTTTCTCTCTCTATCACCTCTTCTGTGCCAGTGCTCTTGATTTTTATGGGTCTTCGAGTAACTCTCAAAACCTTGTAAAATGACTCATTGTCTACCCCTCTTCCCCTGGTACTTTATTCTCCCCACAAGGGAGCAGAGACTTGCCTTTACTTCTACAAGATGAATCCAGGGCTTTAAACTAACTTTTTTTTGCATGTAGCTTGGTATCCAGCTTTAAAAAGAGCAGTTCAGTGACAGTGAGTGGTCAGAGTGAACTCAGTGGATTCATAGAGTTGTTTAACTGACTGGTCAAGCACCTACTGAGATAGGAGGGGGTGACTGGGGGGGCAGTGAGCAGGATGCAAAGTAAGTAAAACACACACACACACACACACACACTGACAAGTTAAAAAAAAAGATAGCACTTTCAGTCCTTCTCTTCAGTTCCTGGCAATAATAATAATCCATCTGCTTTTTTTTTGTTGTTGTTTCTGAATTTACCTGTTTGAGCTGTTTGTGCTCATCATTTCATTGTTTAGACTTTCCCTTCTCGTAGCTGATTACTAGTCCACTGTATGGACACAACGCAATTTGATCATCCATTTACCATTTGATAAACATTTCAGTTGTTTTTAACCTTCCCACTCCTGTGATCAACACTCTAATATTTGTTTACATTCCTGATTTATTTTCAATCTCTAGGTTATATTTCTAGGAGTAGAATGAACGAGTATGTAGCAGTTTGACACTTAACCTTTTGAGGAAATGCCAAGGTGTTTTCCATAGTGACTACACCATTTTGCATTTCCAGTGTGTGAGGTGAAAGCAGGTCTTTCCGACTCCAGAGACTGTGCTCATTTTCTCAGACCAGACCATATCCTAAGAACTCCCAGAAGGCTCCGGCAACCCTCTGCCAAGCCTTACCTTCAGCCAAAAAAAATGTCCCACATGTATCTCACATTGCAAGGGGAAGTTGTTGGTAATAGGACTCTTGGCTTGGGAGAAAGAACAGGTGTTAGAGATGTGTCAATACTGGAGAAACTCCTCTTCCCCTGTGACAGGCTCAGAGTGGAAGTTTTAGAAGCACATTTTTATGACTCCAATTCCAATTTCATGAAACATCCATGGTGAGCAAAATGATAGACAGAAATTAGAATCAGACAGGCTGCCTAGGATATCAGGAGTGATGGTGAAGGTGTAGAGTTTGGACCAGGGAAAATGAAAATGTTATTTTATTGCTTATGGTGGTAACTGAGCATCTGTGAATACTCTGGAAGCCATCTTATGGAATACTGAACATGGAGTAATATGTTTGATGAACTGCCCTCTTGATAGCTAGCTTTGGGTATAGACATGGTTCCAAGGGATTCTACTCCAGTGTCCCAATGTACAGCAGTGCTGGGGAAGGGGAGAACAGTTATCTGCCTACCTCACAGAGTTGTGGCACTGAACTGAGTAAAGATAGAAAGCATAGCACTTGGCGTGATGCCTGGCCCGTAACGAGCACTCATTGCCGGTTACTAAATATTAACATTAGCATCATAACATATTTTTGAAGTTCCAACTGATAGATGGTATTTATGATAGGGCAACGAAGACAGGAAATAGCTAGAATTATTCTTAAAATTGAACTTCTTTATCCAACCACGCTGCCAAGGGGAAATGAGCAATACAGGACATGGCAATGAGGCCATAATTTGAATGGTAACAGGAGATGAAGTCATATGGGAAGAGGTGTTGGGTACACGTTAAGGGCTGGGAAAAGAAATTTGGTGCTGAGGCAAGAGATAAAATTTTATTTAAAAGACTGCTTAGCCCTTACAGCAGATATTGGGAAGTCCTAGGGTCTGAGCTCAGGGGCCTCTGACATCCTTGAAATTCTCTCTGGTTCCTCCAGAGGTTATCCCACAGATGGTATGACCCTGGCAGGGATTAATTCCTTGAGTGTGTCTTCTTTCCCTGATGCCTCCCATCACCAGTGGCTGTAGAGGTAGTTAGGTATTCATGCTAATATAAAAAACAGAGGGTTAAGCTCAGATGGGAGGGAAGGTTTAGAGAGAGACAGGCATATGAAAGAAGAATGAAAGAGGAAATAGCCATCCGTCCTCCTGGGCTCATGCTCAGATGGGAGAGCCTCCAGGAAAAGCAGCCCCAGTGTTATCTGTGTTTTTTTTTTTTTAATTCAAAGGCTCTTGGCTGTGAGTACCTCTGCCAGGAGGTACTGGGGAGACGAAAGCAATGATATCCAGTCTTCTTCCCCTAAGGTTCTTTAGGAGACAGAACTCAGAGGAAACACTGGAAGGGGCTGAAGGATGCTTCTACAGAACAAGCTTGCAGTTGTAACTGGATGGGGTTTTAAACTGTTTGTGTAAAGCATTCAAGCACTCTGGTCCATGGTTTATTTTCACAGTGCTTTACAGCCATATCCTTAATTTCTTTTGGTAACGCGGTGCAGTGCACTGACCAATTGTATTTTACAGCTGGGAGAACCCTGAACTCTCTGCATATTGTCATTTGTTACCAAGAGCATCTTCTACATGAACATCTGTTTCTGCAAGGGTGTTTATGTTGGATTCCATCATGGAGGTATGTCAGGTGATGCCACTTAAGTGCACACAGGAGCCCACACATGCCCAGTCATGTCACATAGATTAATTGGGAAAAGTCTGGGGGTATGAAATGCCATGGGCTATTCTATAGCTCAGAAGATAGACTTATCTGCATATGTGCTACCCACCCCCACCCCACCCCCACCCCACCCTGTCCTTCAGCTGCGCAGGGCATTTGGACTCTTGGCTTTGAGCCATTGTCAAGTTAGGAGCCTGTGACTTTGAGACTCAGCCCTTTTCAGTTCTCTTTGTTCAGAAGGAAGTTTCATCTTGACTGCTGAGGATTAGGAGAAACCTGGGGAGACTTGGCTATGGGACAGCTCACAAAGCTGAGCTGGGCCATTTGAAGGGGGCTGGGGCCCAGTTCTCTCCGACTGATTTCAAGTTCTCTTCTTCTTTCCTTCTGAAATGAGTTTGTCCTGCTTGCAGGCCATGTGGCATGATCTCCTAGTATACTTTTGTGATCCCACAGCTACCTCGAGGGTCACACAGGTATCTAGATCAATCAACTATTTTAAAGACTGTCAACAAAGATGTGAAAGAAGGCTCAGATGCTTTTAATGGTGGTCACCAGTCTCAGTCAGTACTTGCTTTCCTGGGCTGGTATTTCTCACTCTTAAACAAGACAAGGAAAGAAAGTAAAAAAACAAACAAACAAACAAAAACAGATCTGCTTTTCAGTGGCTGGAGAGAAATGGAAAGAGGGAGGTTTGGCTCTTCTGAGAGGAACAGAGTCTGAGAACTGGTTCACTAAATGCCCAAAGGCCATGGTAATTCCTGTGTACTGGGCTTTATTTGCCTTATTTGTTTTTTGTCAAATGTGTAATTGTATGAAGTCTTTCCAGTTTGACATTATTAACATGTGGAAATTGCTACAGTTGAAAGGAGTTCTTATTTTTATGTTAAGACTTTGTGTGTGTGTGTGTGTTTGTGTGTGTGTGTGTGTGTGTGTGTGTGTGTGTGTGTGTGTGTGTATGTGTGTGTATGTAGCTTAGTGGGAGGCTACTTGATTAGTGTGTGCCCTGAGTTCAATTCCTTATTTCCCCAATCTGTTCCTGTAAGTAGCCTTTTGCTCTTAAGTATGCATTTCATACTTATAAATAGATTGTTGGAAAACCTGTTTCCATCACAATTAAAGTTTTACATTTCTACAAATTGTTCTTTGGTGTAAATTTACAAAAAAAATACCTTTCTCTTTTTTACTCTGTTTCTCTTGCTACTTGGGAGAGAATTAGGTTTTGTACTGCCTCCATTAGAATTATTTCCCTGAGGATATGTTAACAAATCAAAAAGCTTAGACTACCACTATACACATTCCGGGGCCACTCAGTTTAGTTCCTGCAATCCCTTAATACACCAGTGTTGGCTGAATTTCAATGATTGTATTTGTCCTGTGAGAGTCCTGTTGTGAGCGATAGATGACATTTACAAATTGAGGGCTGAAATGGTCAGAAGCTTTGAGAACACTTTATTATGCATTGTGTGCTCATGGAAGTGTTAATGCTGTTTGTTTTCATCTACACTGACCAAGTAGGAAGCAAAACCCACCCAATTTTACAGTATACTGCAACAATGTCAGTTCACACCAGCAGGGTCATCAATGGTTTTGCCAGGTTCTCAGACCCTCTGGATAGTTGCAGAATTTGGAAGTTGCATGTGTACCAACTAGTCCAACAACATGGTCAGCCACATACAAAGCTCAATGCCCCTTTTCACAGCCTTTTGTAATGGTAATCAAAATAGAATATGATAGTTCTGTGTTCTGTTTCCTGAAGGGCTACAATTGATCAATCAGAGAGGATTTGAGCACACTTGAAAATCATCTCATGTTTGAAGACTGGGGAGTAGAAGCCCAAGCAGGGTCAGCGAACTTTTTTCAAGGTCATGGAGTGGGTTTGGCTCCCTAGGTCCCTTATCCTTCCAACATGTGTACCTGTAGACTCTGCCCTGCTCCCAGCTGAACCCTTCAAAGCTTCTAAAGATTTCCATAGTAAGAGAAGTTTTTGGTTCACCTTGGCTCAACTCTAATATAACTCAACAGTTTCCTTTTCTTTTCCTTACCTCCTACCTTCCATCTTTAGTCTCCTGGGAGTCTCTCTTCTTTTATTTTTATTGACCTTCTCTAGAACTTTTCTTCATAGTGCCCGTGAGTAGGATGTGTATCTATGTATACAAATTACCCATTTACATAAAGAATAGGGTTTGCTTTATTCCTTTGGTCGATGCCAGGAGAGCTTTCTTTATCTTGGTTCTCCAATTTCTTCCCATGATGCTAAGTAGTTGAAGCTGTGGCAGTGTCCCAACATGGGCTCCTCTCTCCAGCTTGATGGGCACATACCTCGAGTAATTGTAACTCTGTCTTGTTAAAGTATAGGATTTTCAGTATGTTCAGAATTGTACAACTATAACCCAATGTAATTTAGAACATTTTGCTCCTCCCCATAAACCCCACACTTCTGAGCAGTCACTCCTTCCTATTTCTCTCATCCTGAGTCTGATCATTTGAGACAGCTCATGGTATAGCCTAGCTTGGCCTGGAAAATCTCTTAAGCAGCACTGGCTGGCCTCAGATTTACAACAGTGTTTCTGCCTCACCCTCCTGAGTACTGATGTTACAGGTGTAAGCCACCAGGCCTGGCATATCCATCTGTTTTTTCTCTGCACAATGACCTATTCCACAATTGTTTCCCAGTAACAAGTGTAGTCTTGACCTACTTACTTGTTCACCTTGATGGCTTTGCTTTTGAATTGTGCCCATTTCTTTCGTTAGCTCCATATAACACTGACTAGAGGCCTAAAGTTGGTGATGGGTTTATTCCGCACAGTCATTCCTATTCTGGAGACTCCAAAATGGGACTGTGGACAGCCTGTAATTGAATGCCTTTCTGATGCATGTTTTTTTTAACCCCAATTTTTGCCAGGTGCTTCCCTGCCCTTTACCTGTGGGGCCCTAGGAGAAAAGTCTAGACTATTCACTGCCTCAGGAGAGAGCTTTTGGAGTTTGCCCCAACATGGAGTGCAGTGCTCACCTGTCCTGTAGACCCATGACAGTCACTGAATAAATGAACTTACACACTGATTAGTGAAAGTTCCATCAACTTCTCTTTGGAAACACCACTCACTCTGGGAACTAGTTAAGGTAGTGAGCTAGTTTAGTCAACCTACCTCCCCGCCCCCCCTCCCAAATCTGTGTCTGTGTCTGTCTGAATAATTGAGCTGTGACATTATTTTAAAAGAGGTAAAATCGATGTGTGGAGGTGCCACCTGTAATCTTAGCCCTTGGGAGAATGAGAAAAGAATGAGAGTTTGAGTCTACATAGTCCTTGCATTTCCAGCCAGGGTTACATAGCCAGATTCTGGTCACCCCAACCCGGCCCTTACAAAGAAAAGAAAAAGTACAGATAATATCAGAGTGAATTCTTGGCATATCTCAATTTGTATTCTTAGCCAAGATGGGTGCTTTTATTGCCCACCATTTATTTCTAGCCAAAAGAATCCATAAAGTCCGCTTCCTATCCAGAAGAAAGCAACATGACATTTTAAGATTTAAAAGTACATGTGGTAGGGAGTAGAAAGCACAAGGAACATTTCTTTAAAAATATTTTTAGATTAATTTTTATTTTTATGTGTGTGGTTTTGCTTGTGTATGTGCCCACATGCCTGTCACGCCTGAGGCCAGGAGTTATAGATGATTGTGAGCCACTCTGTGGGTGCTGGAAATCAAACCCAGGTCCTTTGCAAGAGCATCAAGTATTCCTAAACACAGAACGATCCTTCCAGCACTGCAACATATTTCTTAATCATTGCTGATGATTCTATAGAAAACAGTACTCTGAGCCAGGCATAGAAGCTTATGCCTAGCTTAGTGCTTGCCTGTAACTATAGCACCAGAAGTATCAGTAGTTGAAGGTCAGTCTATTCTTGAGAGTGAGTTTGAAGAGAGCCCGGATATATGTCTTACAAAAACAAAAGGGGGAGAGGCAAAAGAGAGGTTGTTTAGATTCTTTTCAGCTCTTTAATTTCCTTTTTTTTTTTTTTTTACCACTCTGTTACACCTTTAGTCTTAGTTCTTAAGTTCTTTATGTGAGAATGAATGTTTGATAAGGAATTCATTTGCCTGTGATGCACTGTACACCGCCTGTGTTGCCTGAAAGTCTAACTTGTCCCCGGTGTAGAAGTTTTAAGAGTGCCAGTAAGTGTTAAGGGAGATTCTTAAGGAGTCAGGGCATTTTGATGTCCAGCACTTGTTCACATCACTGTGCTAACAACCAAAATTCCAAATTGCAACCTGTAGTGTAATTCGGCTTTAAAGTTTTCCAACAATTCAATATTAAAAGCCACACACTTAGGAAGAGAATTTTGAAAATTGTTTTGAACTTTCAAAGCTTGCTATCTAGAATAACCCAGGGACTTGCAAGACATGATAAGCAGGAAGGGCAGAGGTTCATAAGCCACGTGCTTGCTTTTAAGCAAGCGCCTAAAATGCTCCTAATTTGTACCAGAGACCTTATCAAAGGGCTTGTGCAAAACTTCCAGTTCGGCAATTATGAGTGTTCGTTTAGCTTAACCTCTGAGTCCCAGGGTGGGTAGTGGAGACTTGACATCTCATTTGATTGTCAGCCATCAAAGCAGGTGAAGTCTTTTATGAGCAGATGGTAGGCGATCAGAAGAGGGATGGAGTTCGAACAGGCTCTTCCTTTTGGAGCTTGCTGACTGCTCTGCCAAGAGCATTGTCTCACCTGTGTTTTGTGGATGTGAGCACTCATGCACAGTAAGCACATCAGCCCTATTTGTGAACTGCTCCGTTTAGCACCTGTGAGGGAAGCCTTCTCTATTAAAAAAGAAAAGAAAACTTACACTGTTAATGTTTATTTACCTCTAATTTTGTGTCTGTGAACGTGGACATATGTGGGGTTTGTGTTCCTGCATGTGTGTGTTTATGCGCTTGAGGAGGGCAGACATAATTGCTTTCCACTTTAATTTTCAAGACGGGGTCTCTCCCTGAATCTGAGTAAGCTGGGTTGGCTAGCTAGCAAACTACAGTGGGTTTTTTTGTTTGTTTGTTTGTTTTTGTTGTTTAATTCTTCCTGTCTCCACCTCTCTGGAGCTGAGTTTCCAGGCCCAGCTGTGTGCTTTAGGATCCGAACTCAGGTCTCCTTGTTTATGTGGCAGGCACTTTACGGACTGAATCATCTCCCCAACACTTCATAGTTAATTTTTATCAAAGTTGTTTTTTTTTTCTTTGTGTGTACATTCTAAGGAAAGACCTCAGGGCTAGGCAAACTGAGCATACAGTATCAGTAAGCCCCTCTTTACTAGTAGTTTTTCTTGATACAGAAGGCAAACTGGTTGTTAGGAATAAAAGTAACATATGTGAATGTTTGTGAACTTTAAAATCATTTTCCATAGAAGTAGGATCTATGTTTTACAAAGAGAAGCTTTAAAAGACAAGGTCAGAACAGTGTTTACAGAGACATAGCACATGTCTTTGGAAACACTGTCTCCACGAAAGCTTCTTCACTAATGATGAGGACAGTGCTTTCTTCAGTAAACAGGGCAACAGCTGTTTGTCTCCAAAACATGGTAAGGGAATACAAAAATTTTATTGTGTTTTTGCATTTTGAAAAAAACCCATGTAAAAGTCAAGCCCTGTTTTAGCACTGGGGTTGGGGCTGCTGAGGTTCCTGAATAGATGACAGTGGCTTAGGCTAATCTAACAAATTCATACTCCTAGATGTATATGTGACTTTTGAGGTTCTGAAAACAGAAAGTAACTTAAAAATAATGAACATTGGGACTGCTGTATTGTATATTTACCTTAATAAGGAGAAGATAATTCTAGCACTCCAGAGGCAGAGGCAGAGGCAGGTGGAGCTCTGTGAGTTGAGGCCAGCTGAATCTACATAATGAGTTCCAGGACTGTCAGGACGACGTAGAGAAATTTTGTCTAAACTTCACCCCCACTCCCAAAATAGAGAGCACAGAGAACAAATTGCTTATTTGTAATATGTAGGTGCCTCCCCTCATCATGCTAATTCCTCTGTGCATGAACTATGGATGCAAGTGGTCTTAGACCTAGAAGTCAAGAATTAATTAGTGACATAGCAGATTGAAACTTGGCTGTAGTTTCTAATTATGCTTAAATTTAAATAAGAAGAAGATTCAGGACTTTGCTTAAATGCATACTTTTGCTCATAACATATGCTGAATGGGAATTCGGTCAGAGACAACTTTTCACATGCAGATACACACACACACACACACACACACACACACACACACACACACTCTTACACAGCTCCTGAACAAATGAGTGGGGGAAGACACAGTCAGATGTATTTCTCAAATATTTTAACTTAGGTTCCAGAGCACTCCTGAAACAAAAGCATTAAGTGTTGCTAGTCATCACTAAGTTTGCTGGGATCTCACTTAATTTTTCTGCTTTACTTCACAAAGTAATGGAAAGTTCATTTTTGCTTGGAGCTCAAACACCTCTACCCCAAGAGCTACATTCTTAAAAGAACATCTCTTTTGGCTAGCATGTTTGGATTTCTTTTTGTACTCCTGAATATAGACTTAGTCTGCAAATAGTGACTCAGCTAGTGGTCATTCAAGCCTTGGAAGGGAAATTGGGTAAATTGGCAAGTGGCTTTTGAAGACTGAAGAGCATCCAAGGAAAGAGAAACAGAGGAAGAAGACAAGAAGAGAAAAGGCTCCTCAAGATGAGACATTTCAAACATTGCTTGGAGAAGCTGGGAAATGTGATCCAGGCTGTAAAGTCCACATGATGAAACTGTTCCATTGGGACTCTAAAGGTAGGGAGAGCTGAATTTCAGTCTCCAACATATACAGACAGCCCATCCACTGGTGGAGCTGCTCGCAGTCCCCACTGATGAGCTCAAATGGAGCTTTTTTAATGCTTTTGGTTCTGTCAGTTTGCTCATTTCTCTACAAAATTACTTTTCCTAATTGAACAAGATACCCCCACCTCCTCCCTAGTAACCATAAACCAATTCTTGCAAAAGAGTACACACCTTCTTTCCTCCCAGCCAGATTTTGGAACAGTGAAAGACAAAACAGATGGTTGATTATACCCCAGTATTTGGGGGACAAGTCTTACAGTTGTTACTTCTGATGTTGGAAAAAGAAATCAGATTACATATCTGCTATTCTCAGGACAAAACAAAACAAACAAATGAATGAACAAAAAAACAAAGAGAAAGAAAGAGAGAAAGAAAGAAAGAAAGAAAGAACACCATTAACCTTCTTTTTGGAGCAATGTGGGTGGGTTTTAAGGAGCTCTTCTGTTTTTGTTTTAAAACATTTGGTAAGAAGACACTTGACTTTGAAATTTTCTTTTCCTATGTACCAGCTTGAGAGAGCTGGCCGCCCACCTTCATTCAGCCTACCTTGTCAACTTCCATCTTTAACTGAGTAATCAGCTACTTGACATAACTTTCTTATTTTAAAAGCAATCATATGGGAGTAATTTGGCCTTCTCTCTTTTTAAAATCAGGTTGAGTGTTAATTATTTTGATCTGCCTCTTGCATGGCGGCTCCCTAATAGTAATATCAGTCACAGCTGCTTTGTGGGCGCTCAACTCCAGATTTCTTGGTTCAGCATTTCGTAGGTCATGAAACATTTTTCTGAGTAAAACGATTTATTTCAGTCCTAATTCTGGAACTCTGGGCTTCCCCCCACCCCCCATTCCTTTAGGATAATTAAATCCTTAGTACTATAACCTTAACTAGTTATGTGCTGTTCAAGAATTGTCTTCTAAAAAATTGTATTATATACAGAAATTATGATTTATTCTGCAAAGCAGGCTGTGCAAAAGCTGCAGCATTTAGCTTGGTTTAAATTCATTGCGAAGAGAACAGTGCTGTGAGTTGAATCAGCCTGTGTTACAATTCACCGTGCAAGGAGGTATTTTAAAAATATTTTGACATCCCTGACTAGGTTTTCATGTCGTTCTTTTTCAGATGCATCGTAATACTATGTTAGGCTTCTTTGCTTAGCTTACATTGTCTAATGGGAGAAAGCTCAATATTATTTAAGACAGATTCTAGTTAACTCACTGAAGTGACAGTGGTTCTGTGAGAACTGTTAACAGAAATATAAGAAAAACAGGAACCAGGGTCAAAAGCCCCACAGGGTATAAAAAGGTCATAACCTCTCTTAGAAAAGGCAAATGTAACCAATATACTGGTTTTTAAAGGGCACTTGATTGCATGAAGGAATGCAGCGACAGGATTTAAAGCAAACATATAGCACTAACAAGGATTAAATTGTGTGCCTCACTGTGGGGAGATTAAAGGAATGGTTTTATATGACACTATTAATTTTATGTAGAATAAAATTAATTTCTGAGGTTCATAGAAGGGTAAGGACTGTAATTTGTGGTACCTGCTATGATTACTATGTTTAAGGTAGGCTCTACACTTAGATACATAGGCAAGGTTAAGGAGCTGTGACAATAAATGAAAATAATGTCACTACCTAGGATTTTGAAATAATTTAGGTACCCAGGATATTGAAATGATTTGTCTATTTTCCTAGACAGTAAAATTACTCTGCTGTTTTAAAAAAAAAATGTCTTCATGTATACCTGCATACCAGAAGGGGGCATCAGATCTCATTATGAGATGGTTATGAGCCATCATGTGGTTGCTGGGAATTGAACTCAGGTCCTCTGGAAGGGCAGCCAGTGCTCTTAACCACTGGGCCATCTCTCCAGCCTTTTATTGTTTTCTTAAAAAAAAAAACCCTAAAAGAGTGAAAAATGAGCCACCAAAAGCATTAGATGATTTGTCATGGCTCTGGAGAGCACGTTAAAGTTGAGCAGATGATTTTAGATTTGAAATTTGAAGATAAGAATGATTTACATGGAGAGTATGGGCACTTGGGACAGGGAGAGCCACTCTGTGCAGCTATATATAGCCTTCAGGGTTTCTTGGTCAGGGAGGCAGCTACCCATGGTAAAGGCCCTTGACTGTGCTGTCCAAACAATGAAGATTAAATTATTTTCATATGCTGCCAGGAAAAAAAAATATCCAACCAATTTCCAATACCTTTTCTACAGGACTCATTCTAAGAGAAGATAATGTGGAATTTAACAGGCTTTTACTCTGTTATTCCGTAGACTCTCATGTATTCCAAGCTGGCCTCAAACTATGTAGCTGAGGATGACCTTGAATTTTTGACCCTCTGATATTACAAGTGTAAGCTGTGCCACACCTTGTATATTTGAGGCTGAGGGTAGATCCCAGGGGTTCATGCAATTTAGATAAATCAATTGAGCTATAGGCATAACCTCTAGTGTCAATATTACTAGTACTTTTTTGCAGTGTGACTTGTCTTGAACAATAATTTATGGTCACATTAAGGATATAAAATATTCAAAAATACTTTTCTTAATTGTTTAGGGGAAAAATGATTACAAGAACTTTATATTACATAACATATCTATGTTGGAGGAATGAGGGAGGTGGTTGATTTTTCTAACTCAGCAGGGTCCATACACAGTAGGAGAGCAGAGGCAAAGAAGTCATATATGTTGAGCATCTCTCGTCTGAAATTTTTAAAGCTGCTAAAGTCTGAAACTTTGAGCTCTGACATGATACCACCGTGGAAAACACCACACTTGGTCTCATGTGACAGCTAAGTCAAAGTAAAAATGCAACCCCACTAAAAATACTGTATAAAATCACTTCCAGGGATGTGTATGATAAGGTGTACATGAAATAAATGGGTTTGTTTAGATGTCAGTCACATCCTCAAGATGTCTGACATATATGCAAATATCCCAAAATCTGAAAAGCTCTGAACATAGGACTGCTGCTCCAGATAAGACATACTCAGCATAAGTGGATAGATGGATGGATGGATGGATGAGTAATAGATGACTGACAGACTATACAGAATAGAATGATGTCTGGCTCTGTTGACATGTTATCAATATGAGTATCCCTTATCCCTGCCGTGGCTGCATATGTAGTTGCATACGTAGTAAAACCAGGATCTGTACTTAGAAGGAGTTTTATGAATGAGTTTCCAAAGACCAGCCTCCCTCCACACTTTGCTTCTGCATGGAAATTCAACACCGACTATGCAGCTTCATCCCTCCAAGACCTGTTGGTATTTCTGCGTTTGAAATAACAGTGTGGATAATTTGTGTGTGTGAGTCTCTTCCTAGGGAGCCACAAAGAAATACTCTTTCTATTGCGCTGGTGCTTTTTGTTTTTGAAAACTGAATGGAGTACTATAGGCTACAGTATGAATTATGGTATTGAGTGCAATGGTCAGAGATTGCCTAGGGATCATCATAATACCCATTTGTACACAAGTGTCCAAACTTTGTAGAATGCGTATTTTGAAATCAGATTTATGTGTTTACAATTACAGTGTGTGGCTCAGTGGACTACAAGCTATAAGGCTGATCCCCAGACTGTGCTGGATAACCTTGAATCAGTCATTTAATTTTTCTGTGTCCTGAGGTCAGGTTTTCTACCCTCTGAGGCCCAGGGTTAGGTTAAGAGAGCCGGTTGTTTCCTTTCTTGAGATACAACCACTCCCCTTGTGTTTTACTAGATAAAGGAGGAGAGGTCATGAAGGCTTTAATGTGCTTTAAGTTCCACCCTTTGCCTGGAGTGTGAGGAGACTCAGGATGTGGAGTGAGTTCTTTGGCAAGAGTATGCAATCTAAGACTGTCCAGGGTTAAGGAGGTCCAGGAATGTTTTTGCTGCCTGAACCTGGCTAGCCTGCAGGCCCAGAGGGTTATTTTTAGTTCCAGGGCACTAGGGTGGGTCAGCTTCTTTTCCAGGGCAGTGTTGTAAACTGGAGCCTTGAGTGGCAGGACCCTCTGGGCAAGCTTTGAGTGAGGGCAGGATGGGGTCCCGGGCCAGCTCTGGCTTCATAACTGGTAGGATAACATTGTCAAGATAGCTGGCTTAGCGGGTGGCAGTTTGTAACTACGTTGAGCAGTCTGGTTTGAGGGGGACACTGGTAGAGTACAATACAAGGAGGAAGAAAATCATAGATTTCAGTTAGAAAATACCTGAGAGTATAAAGTCCAGATTCACTGAAGAATGTTTCTGTAGATGAGGATGTGGAGCCTCGAGTATAGATCTGGGCAGTAATGTTAACAGGTTCCATTAATCTTCCTGACTTCCCTGTTGGTGGTTATCTGAACAAGTACTAGAATTTCCCTTTCTTCATCAATTACAACTGCATTTCTCCGAACTAGAGTCATTTAAATGGGAAATTAACCTACAATACTTTTTTTTGTTGTTGTTGAAAACCAGGGAGGGTGGTATACTGTATTTTAGTTAGGCATGCAGGAAGCTGAGGCAGGAGGATTCCCTTCAAACAGGGAGTAGGTTAGCCTGAACAATGTAGTGAGATCCAGGTCTTTTATAAACATGCACTAGAGCTTAAAATACTCCACAGAACATCTAGTTTGCTGGGAAAACTGATACCCTACCACCATTTTAAGAGGTAAGAATTTTAGATATATGTAATTTGTGGAGTTGGTCCTGTGGACCCACTGGTTAGATCTGTGTTGATTATTATTTTGGAAATAATCTCTACCATTCATAGGCTGAGAACCACAGAGCTGAACCATTAAAAACATATGTTTATGCTTTCATGCAATAACAGTTGGAATTCAGTCTTGGAACTCGGCACTGTGATCTAGAATGTTTATATGCTTTCAGCCATCATCCCAGTACGTACTTGATTTGCGCCTTTAGTGTACACTTTTGACCTCTGTAACCTCTGAAGCTAGCTGCTGATGGCTTGAGATGGCCTTTGTGATAGCTGGCTTATACTTGGAGGGCAGATGAGTGCATTAGTGTTGTAATGTTCATTGTGGTCCACTCCTAAGGCCTTGCTTGTTAAGTTTATTGTCTAGTCACTTGCTGTTTCTGAACCCAGTGCTCTCTGACATGTCAACTACTATGGGCTATTGCTCCATCTTTCTACAGAGAAATGAAGGTGAGACAGCAGTATAGACATTTAAGAAAGATGAGTAATATGGAAAATAGTACATATTTGAAACTTTCAACAGGCTTGTTTTTTTGTGTGTCGTTCCCCTCCCCCCACAACATGAGTTGGTAGGTTTTGATGGGGTTTTTTGGAAAATAAAGTAATTGTAGCTTTGGCTTATGTAAGGGAGGTGGAGATTCCTGAGCCATTAGTGTTCCCGAGACTCTCCTATTACTGCATGTGTTCGGCATCTGAATAAAATTAAACCAATTGAATATGATGAAGATGTTAGAGGGTCTGCCTGCGGCAGGGACAGCCAAGATAGTCAGATCTCAAACCTAGCCACTCCTTGGGAAGGTTCTCTCAACCCAGAAGCTTGGTAAGATATTACTAAGACAGGGATACAAATGGGGCTAGCAAAGGATGGGTTGGTACAGAGAACCACACTAGACTCAAGAGCAGACTGTGGTCATTTTTATCTTTGATGTTTGACGCTCTGCACCATTTTATTTAGATAGACAATGAATGCTTATTGATTGGCTAGAGATGGAGAGAGGGACAGCTGGGGAAAGGCAGGAAAGCAAGCATCATAATGATGAGAGGTTGAAGTTGAGGTAAAGAGATGAACTTTTAACAATTAGGTGGAAATCGCAGGATAACCACCAAAATTACTGCTTGAAAGAAAAGAAAATACCAAATAAAAGAGAAATTTTGGAAGTAGAAAAATAATCATCTCTTGACTATGGGGCTAAAAATTCAGCAGCTATTATCAGGGGAAAGGCTTTGCCCAGCAGCTGGAATAAAGAATAAAAAGAATTTTCAGAGTGAAAAGAAATCAACAAGCTCTATGACTTTCTTCACAAAGGCCAATTACTGCCTCCCACCATCATTTGAGAAGGACATTCAACCCACCCATGCCAGGTTCCTAAAATAGCTTGATCATGTTTGCACTCAACTGTATTACGAGAGTGTCTTGTTATAGCCCGAGACTTTCTTGAATTGCTTAGTGACTAGGAAGCCCACTTTTTAGCTGTGTTTGGAACACTGGGTATTCTTAGATTTTCAGCTGCATTCACGTCTAGATATATTGGGGATAATTCGTTGTGTTCTGATCCTGAGAGTTGATTATGTGTTTTGTCTACCATTTTTGAAAGATGTAATTCACATGAAAATTGTCAAGGTGGAGGGTCTGTCTCTTACTATTTCATTCTACTTTTACAATTTGTGTGTGTGTGTGTGTGTGTGTGTGTGTGTGTGTGTGTGTGTGTGTGTTAAAGTTCCGAATCAAATTCCAGGTTGAAAACAGGAAGTAGTGACTAAATTTAAGTATATTTTCTTACTTGAGGGATTAAAACCCTTGTTTTGGAGTGCTTTGTGTTCTGGTCCTCTCTTCCAATTTGAATGGCTTTGTTGTTTCTGGTCTCCTGAGTAGTAGGAATGTCAGCTTGTGGAGACCAATGGCACGTTAAGTTTTTGTCATTAGCCCACAATGTCTGTGGATTGGATTTTCTTTTAGATGGAGATTGATGGCTCATAGAGCCCAGCATCCCACTCCCCAATATATACTCAAGAAAATTAGAACCCTAGCATGGTAGTGGGGAGCTTGTCATGGCTTTGGAGACTCGTATGGTTTCAGTGTTGTCACTAATGTTTTATCTATCTAGAAAAGGCAAATTCAGAGCAGCAGACTGTTGACAATAACTTTTTAAGGCTGGTGGTATACATGGGTGGGTCGAGGGAAGAAGGTGGCTGCCTGGGCCTTCTGTTGAGGATGGTAGGAATGGTTTGAGCCTGGTGATAGACAGCCCTGTGAGTAAATGAAAAGTCACAGAATTGTCCACTGACTATGGGTAAATTGTAAGTTACATTTAAATTTGAATAAAACGTCTGATGTGGCAAGCAAGCAACATACCCAGTAGCACATTCCTCTCAAATCATAATTTTTGATTGGCATTATTCTAATGTTTAGTACTAACTAATGTGGGCTTAAAAATGTTACATTGGCTGGAAAGATAGAGTGCTTCAGTGGTTAAGAGCACTGGCTGCTCTTCCAGAGGACCCAGGTTAGATTCCTAGCACTCAAATATTGGGTCTTTAACTGTATTTCCAGGGGATCTTACCCTCTCTTTCACTGATCACAGGTTGGAGAAGAAGACACCAAAGTTTACACCCCGACCGAATGTTGTGCAATGTTGGATAAGTTTATTTCTACTTGCCTTTATAGTTTCTTAAGGAAATTCATCTTAAGGTCTTAAGCTCCGTCTGTGTCTCAGTGGTTTGAAACACAGAGAGCAGTCATTCACACACAGCTAGTTTTCCTACTTATATCCCTAGAGCCTATAGCTGCTCTAGGAAGCGGCTGGGAAGTGAGAGAAATGGGGGCATCTTCCTTTTTCATTTGACAAAGGTGAGATGTTTAGGGGAGGGTGAGTGCGAATGGAAACACGTCTTTCAAAACAAAAATAACACATACTCCCCAGTGTAGTGCAGTTAAAACAGGCAGACATTTCCAGTTCTTGGCTGCCATAGTTGTCGTCACCATTTGCAGCCTCCTCTGCCACTAACTAGGCTGGCTCTGCTCTCTGACTCACCTATTTTCTGTGGTGGGTGCAGCTGTGGAGTGGTGGGAGCTGGAGAGGAGGCAGGAAGCCTTGAGGACCACAGCAGTGCTAGTTCTTCCCTCGGAGAGGAAACAAGGAGTTTACAAGCTTTCACTGAAAAGTCAGCATTGTGCGGCTTCTCATGAAATAAAATACTGTGTGCCCTCACAGAGGATGCTTGTTCCTTCCAGAAACGCTGGCAGGATTGTAAGCTTTTCATCCCTCCTGTAGCGAGGCATCACTCTGGAGCTTTTAGTGTCTGATCCTGCTAAGAAGTAGGAAATGTTAAGAGGGCATTGTTCTCAAGACGTGCTCTTCAAATATCAATGCTAAGTGCCACATATGACCACACACACATCCATTTATGAAATGCCTTCTGAGATTGGGAATGGTGATGGGTTATGCCCGAGTTCCATCTTACGTCAAGACCACTTAAAACTATAAAATTAGTCATAACTCATTCATTCTCATATAGAACATTTGTATCATCTGTGTTTTGTGTCAGTTCCAGATAGGGAATGTGACATTTAGTATATTGGCATTTAGAACGTAAAAGAGTGACTCACTGTTTTCTTTTCTGCACCTTTCCCCCTGTCAGTCCATTCTTGAAGGTCTTTGCTTCCATCATGTGGAATTTAGAGTCCCTTTCTGCAAAGCCAGTTTTAGCATCACTTTTTTCTCCTTGACCTTGGCGGCTTTCTCATGCACAGGAACATGACTAATATAATGTGAGCAGATTTGTTTGTTTTTTTTTTTTTCAAGAAACTGCTCTTTAGTTCTTCATATCACCCCGGCACCATTTCATTTCCTGAAACACCCTGTCCATTTCACAGTGAGTAAGGGGTGTGCTGTCCCGCTGCTGTGGGCATGCAGTCTGAGACTGGTTCAATCCTCTCAAGCACCGTCCTCTTGTTCTGTTCCTGCTTGTGTAGGTTCTGTTCTGCTCAACATGCCCAAGTTGCCTCAAGAGAAATGCATTTAGCAGATGTGAAGTGTGTTCAGCAGATTCCTTTCTCTACCCACTTAGGAGATTGTGTGTTTGAAGAAATAATTTGAACCCACCCTAGAAATAAACCTTTTTATCATGTTCGATTAAATCCTCTTCTAAATCTTCAAGGATTAATTTATTTTTTTGTCCTTTATTTGCCTTGCTCTGCCAGTCAGTCCTCAGATGTTGTGTCTCTGGCAAGGCCATCACACTCAGGTGGAAGGACCACTAATGTCCACCCTTGGAACAGTTCTTAGATTCCAGATGTACACCAAGTGAACCAGTTTTTCTTAGAGAATTTTCCCATATAGTTTTATTTTTCCTCAAACATGTCTAGAATTTTTGTAGAAGTCTTTCAAGTTGCACCTTGTATCATGTGTTGGCTTATATCTTTTGGGGGCAGAATTGCTCAGTGGTTAAAGACCTTGCCACCAAGCCTGGTGACCTGAATTTGATTCATAGGACCTCCATGTGGTAGAGAAAACCCAATCCTACAAGTTGTCTTTGACTTCCAAGGGCATTTTTGCACACACACACACACACACACACACACACACACACACACACTTGACTGCACACAGACAGAAAGTAAACATAATTATAATAAATAAATAAAATAATGTCTTATGTGGCTGACAAGATGGGTTCAGGCAACAGGGGCACTTGCTGCCAATACCATCCACGTGAGTTCAATCCTGGCAACCCATGTACTGGAAAGAGAAAACATACTCCAGCAAGTTGTTCTGTGACCCCACATGTACATGTACACTGTGGCATGCATGCACATACATATACATAAAAAAACAAATACACTGGGAGAAAGTCGTGTCTTAGGATGCAGATGTATTCCTGTGATTCTAGTACTTGGGGAGGCGGATCCAAGAGGATAAGGATCAAAAGCCTCCTGTGCACCTTTCCTGGTGCTATGTGGCTCAGTGCCTGTGTCAGGCCCCTTGTCACTCCAGTACCAGTAAAATCAAATAAAGTCTTAGTTCTCTTTCTTTCTCTGAAAAAAAATTACTTTGTGTAAGGTATTTTTGTTGTTGTTCCTAAAGATTACTCTTAATGCATCAAATTGTCTTTCAAAATATTTTAAATATTTTCCAGGAAAATTGTTTCTAATGTATTTGTTCTCTCACCTTATTAAAAAGAAACAACAATCCGTTAAAGAAGACTTGAAGTCATCATTATGAAAGTCAGCTAACGAATGCTGTTATAATGCAGTAATGCCTTTAGGGCTCTTTGAAGTATGAGGAACTATGCGCCCCCAAGCTAAGTGGCCCCAGACTGTTCTGCTGCTGCCGCTTCTGCCTTCCTTTTCAGCTGTCACTTCTGCTGTCATTGATTTTGGTCCACTCTTTGTCCCTTTTAAACCCAGGGCAGAACTGAATGTCTAGAAGTCAGATGGCAGAGTTGGTTAAATATGCAACTGAAGTATTTGTGTGCAAAAGAAAAGGCTGTGTCCCAGAGGGTGGCTTCAGACTTCTACAGTAAATTTCACAGGCTGAATGTTTCTTTTGCCCCCTTTTCTCTGGGGAGGGGTGTGTTGGGGGTGTGAAACTAAGGCTTGCTTTGTGTGGTGGTCCATCCCCAAATCTGAATCGATGCTAACTGAGTCATTGCTGTAATTCCTGGGTTGTTTGCTAAGTATCTTTAACATAGCGGGAGGCGATGCAAAGAACAGCTTACTTAATCAAAAGAGGCCATATTCTTATTTCCCCTTAAATTTCTTTCTGTGTACCTTTTATAGTTTGTTTGTTTGTTTGTTTGAAGGAAATCATCAATGACCCAGTCTTTTTCTTGAACCTCTGAATTTCTCTCTCTCTCTCTTTTTAGCCTTTAAAGAAAGTTCAGTTATAATACACAGTAAGTGCATTAGTGCCTTTTGTTGTGTTTTTAGCATTCTTCATAAATGGTCTCTCATCTGTATACTTTCCTTGCTCCACCTGTTCCAGTAGCTCAGGGTTAATAAGTGAACGTGAATTTTCCCCTTTGCTAAAATTCTGAGTTTCCTCTTCCTCTTAAAGCTTTCATTTTGCAATGTGCAGTGATGTCAACTTTCTTGTAAAGTTCACCAGCCTGCTTCATATGGAAATGAGCGCTACTGGTTTCTACTTCCCAGGATCCCTTCTGGAACCCTTCTTATGAATGGGAATCACATTGACAAGCACCAGTCTCTTGGGCACAGTAGCTGTTTGTAAAGACAGCCTACACATGTTGGCCAAAACAATTTCACCCTTGAGTTACCTCCAAACTGGCTGGTGGATACCATCTGGTCCCAGTGATTTATCTCCTCCTGTTTGGGTGACTGGATGCAGAGCATCGTGGATACCTCTATTTGATCTAGTACCTCTTACCCGCTCAGTTTAGTGTTCTGGTTAGAGAATGTGAGTCTCCTTAGAAGACAAAGAAGTCATTCAGTCACTTGACCATCGCCTTTCTAGCCCTGTGACTGTGATGAAGTGGTTCCTCCAAATGGCTTCCTCCTTTTGATGAGACAGAGATAGAGAGACACAGAGACAGAGAGACAGACCCAGACAGATACAAACTTTAACTGTGGGTTTTGGAATCCCTATACAAATTGCTCTTATCTAGTCTTGATTTTGTGTTTAAGTTGTTAGGCCTTCTGTTTTGTTTTGTTTTGTTTTGTTTTTTTCTATCCCTAACCTGAAGTAGTTTTTTCTTTTTATTAAAACAAAAACATAACTGCTTCTGTTTTTTCTAAAGTGTAATTTTAACATTTATTTACTTATTTGTGTGTGTGTGTGTGTGTGTGTGTGTGTGTGTGTGTGTATCAAAGGGAAGTTTGCTGGCCTTTTTCTACCATGTGGTACCATACTTTTTCTACCATGTGGGTCTCAGATCTAACTCAAGTTGTCAGGCTTGGCAGCAATTACCTTTACCCACTGAGCCATCTCACCAGCCTGTCTTCTGCTTTGTAAACATACTGAAGGTTCTGTTCTTTCTCCAGCTTATATCCTTAACTCTTATGTACGTAGCAACTCTTAAACCCAAGGCCTTGCATATATATATCCCCATATGTATGTACATTTTTTGAAGATTTATGTTTTATTATATTTTACTTATGTGTAAATGCATGGTTATGTGCACATGGGAATCTAGAAGAGGGCATAGAATCTCCTGGAGCTTATGCTTTTCTCCTGTCATATTGTTGAATTTAATAATGTTATAATTATAATCACACACTTGTTTATCCAGTTTTTTTGGTGCTCTAGATCCTATATACTACTTGGGATCAACTACCTGGGATCAAGGCCAGGGTACCTCTGAGGTCACCTGCCTTTGTATACACCTATGAGTCTTAGGCACAAATGGGAGAGAGGAAGGGAAATCTATAGTACCAGGCTAAAAGTAAATAGAAGAGCATCTCTTTGACAGAAATATTTAAGAAGAAAAGAGAGTATAAGGAAGTGATCAGGCCATAAGCTGACAGACGCTCTGAGGTCCATAAACTCTCATCAGCAACATCAAAAGGGGGGGGTGGGTAAAAAAAAAGGTGCTTAAATGCTAACCAATTGTGTGTAGAGCTGTCATTTCTGTCTTTGTTCTCTCTTCCTTTGATGCGATAAGGAACAAACTCCCTTCATCTCAGGGTGCTTTATTTATTTATATTTTTAGTTTTTATTTGACATACATTTATCCTTAGTAGACACTCTGAATTTCTGCATCACCTGCTTTACTTTTACCTCACAGAACAGAATGTTCTTTCAACAAAATGACTGCTATTAGGAAAAGAGTGGTCATTAGTCGGGGCATTACAGTGGGTACAGTTTTTTTTTTTTGCATGCAAATTTTAAAAGGTCATGTGCATATTTAAATAAAATAACAGGAATGTCCTTTTTAAAATCTTTTTCATTTTATTTATGAGTAAGAATATACTAAGATACAAAGGAAAACTATATAGAAATACTTGAATATTAACACGAAATTTATCCCCTAATATATTAGATCAGATGAGTAAGCTTTTAATTCTTTTTTCTCATTTAACTTTCAAATTTACAACAGTCATTTCTAAAACTAAAAATACTATAGCCTATATTTCAGAAAGGGACAGTTTTGTTTTTGAATAAAGTGAAATTATTGGTCAGCCTGTCATTAAAAGTAAATCCTTTGAGGGTGGAGAGATAGCTCAATGGTTAAAAGTGTGTATTGTTCTTGCAAAGAAACCAGGTTTGGTTCCCAGCACCCACATCAGATGGTACACAACTGTCTATAACTCTTAGCTCCACATCATCTCTGGCCTCTGGAGAACACTTGAGCACATGGGAGGGTGTGTGTGTGTGTGTGTGTGTGTGTGTGTGTGTATGTGTGTAAGAGAGATACACTTAAATGTAGCAAAAACAGGGAGCTGGATAGATGACTCAGTGGTTAAGAGCACTGGTTGTTCTTCTAGATGTCCTTAGTTTAGTTCCCAGCAACCACATGATAGCCTGGGATCCGATGCCCCCTACTAGGGTTTGGGTGTACATGCAGAGAGAGAGAGGGGGGGGGGGCGCGGGCAGGCGCATTCATATAAATAAGTAGGTCCTTTTTTAAAAGTACCTAAGCACTTTAAAGACTACTGATACTAAAACACAAACACATTTTCATCAGTTAAATAACTAGAACCCAGAAGCTAAAAGGAGAAATCTGTAGTATCTTCTGATGTTGCTGTTCATAATATTAGCTACTACTTTTTCAGTGTAAAAGATGGAACTCAGGGCCTGTGCCTGCTAGGCAGTTCTATCCCTGAGCTACACACCCTGTGGATACTATTGACTTAGCGACTATAAACCTTTAATGCTCCCAACAGCTCTCCAATTAGGCTCTGGTCTTCTCCCCAAGTCATACCTGCTAAGCACTAGAGCCAAGCCTACACTAAAGTCTCTATGCTTCTCATAAAACATGCTGTCTCTGGCTTAATGAATATAAGCACAGAATTTTAGCCAGATTTTTAACTTAGTTCTAACAAGCGCAGTCTATGTAGTACACTTCTTGAGCAGCTATCCCTGGGCTACTGACATGTTAATTCAGGCTGGTGAGATGGCTGGGGGAAACAGGGAGGAAGGTAAGGGCATTTCCTGCCTGACATTCTGAGTTCAGTCTCCAGACTCCACACAACAGGAGAGAACCAACACCCTCAAGTTGTCCTCTGACCTCCAGAGGTGTCAGACCCAAAGCACACTCACACCCATTTACACACATATACACAGAGACATTAAATAAATAAATGTAAAAAGAAATAGCACATGCAGGCTATTCAAATTGTAACCACTAAGCAGGAAAAGCAAACAAACAAAAAACCAACCAAACAGAAAAACCCTTTTTGTTTTATTTCTAGGGATAGAACTAAAGGCTTCACATGTGCCAAGCATGTGTTCTGCTCCTGCTTTGCCTTTTGCCTTGGGTCCATAAAATCTTTTAAAACTTTTTTTTTTGAGACAGGGTTTCTCTGTGTAGCCCTGGCTGTCCTGGAACTTGCTCTGTAGACCAGGCTGGCCTAGAACTCAGAGATTTGCCTGCCTCTGCCTCCCAAGTGCTAGGATTAAAGGTGTGTGCCACCACAGTTAGTGTGCTCAGCCTGAAATCTTTTTTTCAGGCATAGGCTGATTATTTGACTTTCTTCACTGTTGTGACAAGAATGGTTGACAAGCCTCTTAAGGAAGGTTTTGTTTTGGCCAATAGTTTGACAGTACCCATCATGGAGGGGAACACATAGCATCAGCTCATCACATTGCATCCACAGTCAGGAGAGAGAGCAAGAGAGAGGGGGTGGGGAGGAGTGCTCTTGCTCTCAGCTTGCTGTCTCCTTTGTATTTAGCCTGGAACCTTATCCCCTGGGATGGTGCCGCCCATATTCACATCATTCCCTTCTCCTCTCTTAACCTTTATGGAAACCCTCATAGATATGCTCACAGGTATGCTTCCATGGTGATTGTCAATTCAGTTGAGCTGATAATTGATATTAGCCTTCATAGACCCTGAAATAATAATTCACTTTATTTGTAGCCAAAAATTATGGAATCCTAGAGATTCATAGCAGACTAATGAAACAATGAAGCACTATAGGACCCCATCCTTTTCTCTTACTGGCAGCCATTAAGCTAAGTGGAAACTTTCTGGTCTGCATATGCATATAAAATGAGACTGAACTATAGTTCATTTCTTTGTGTGTGTGCCTGTTTGTGTTTACATGTGTGTGTGTGGAGGGGGTGGGTGTCAGAGGTATCCTCTATTATTTTTTACCTTACATTTTTTTTTCAAACAAGAGGCTCTCGTTGAACGTATAACTCAACAGCTCAGCAAAACTGAATGGCCAGAAAGCCCCAGGCATCTACCTGCCTCTTGTTTTTCTAGCCCCAAGGTTAGTTATAATGGTTCATTTTTAAGTTCATCTGTTTATATTGATGTACTATTAACCCGGTAGAGTAGTTGGCAAAGTCCATCTCTTTGCTATAATGAAATCTCTGAGACAGGCTAGGTTTACAAAGGACAGACGTTTCATTAGCTCATAGTTGTAGGTTTGATGCTGGTCTCAGCTTAGCTCTGCCAAAGACTTCCTGTAAGTGGTGTCATAGAGTGAGGAGCTTGTATAGGAAGAACTTGCTTCTCACAGGAAGCCAGAGAGGCTGAACTTCCACAGTCTCTCCAAGTGAGTCTACCCAAGTGACTTCCTACTAGGCTCCTCTTCTTATAGGTTCACCCAAACTGTGCCATGATTGTGAGCAAGTCTCCAACGCATGAGCCCCATGAGACCTCATACCAGATCTAGACCATAGCAGCTAGCTGGTATTTATACTGGGCTATGTTCATTGTCATATATTAAAAAGTAGAACTAAAAGCATAAACATACATGTTTTCCATATAACCTAGAATAAATTACAACTGAACGTGCATATATGCTGCTGTAATGCTTCATACAATTTAGGATTGTGCTATTTTGACTCAGTATTAAAACACAAGGTCAGATGGATTCAAAATGTGACATGGGACATGTATACTTCTAGTTAGTGTTTCCTTTAACACTCTACTGCAGTGTTGGCACGTTCAAGCAGATAATTGTGGCATTGACAAGTATTAGCTTTAAGACGGGGCCAGGGTTTAGTTCAGTTGTTATTTATTCTCCTCCTTGAAGGCAGATTCTAAAAATTGTTCCTTCTTGGTTACCATGGGATCAGAGGAACTACACAGAGGAGGTCAGTTCATTTTTTATTTTCCTTTGAAGTACTTTAAAGTATATTCTTAAAATATATCTTGAATGACATACCATTATTCATTTTCACATCGGATAAAACATATTCAAGGAGAGGAAGAAAAAACAAGTGTATTAAATGACTTACTCTTTTCTGACAGAAGGGCCTGCTTTTACAAAAGGCGGATCTTGAATTTTC
This sequence comes from Rhabdomys pumilio, assembly GCA_030674055.1. Classification (NCBI taxonomy): domain Eukaryota; kingdom Metazoa; phylum Chordata; class Mammalia; order Rodentia; family Muridae; genus Rhabdomys; species Rhabdomys pumilio. The sequence goes on from JANHMN010000005.1 coordinate 17,015,110, forward strand.
CGAATGAGGCTGCATTTATTGCCCTTCTTTTCTAGGAAGGGTCATTTTAATAATTTTTGCTATCACATCAAAGACTCTTCATGATAATTATACTCAATAATTGCAGTAGTAATGCTGTGTGCCATCTGCAGGCTCCGTGTAATGGAAACTAGGGAGAAAAACAGATCCCTGTGCTTGGTGGGAGTTACAGAACCCAAGGCTTTGGTGCCAGGTCACCATTTGCATCAGTTGGAGATGACGTTCCCATTACTGGTAGTACTAGGTTGTATAGTTCCCTTTTCTTTCTCTCTTTCCTGACACATCCACCCCAGACATTTCTTTCTTGCTCACTTCTGTCTCTTAGTGACTGTAGTCCTGAACCACCCACTTTCCATGATCATAGCTCATCTTAAATTGACAGGGCCAGCCACATTCTGGGAGTGGCAGGTAATTGGGATATCTTTGGGTTCAAATGATGATGACAATAATTGCTTTATGAATTAATAGTTAGCACATGACTCCCAAAATTTATGGCAGCCAAGTTGGTAGCTTGGAGTAATGCTACCAGTATGCACTCACCCTGTTGTTCTAAGCCATAGAAAATTAACTGATAGTCTGAGTTTGTGAGCAGTGGGTCTCAATCTTGTCTTTTGGCTAGATTTCTCAAGTGCCTTAGTCTCCACTAGATCCTATGGCAGATGCCACCATTCTACAGCAATTCCAGTTTCAGCCCTTCTGCCTTCATTCCTGCCCAAAGTGGGAATGGAAACACATAGTCCTTCATTTTTGGTTTCCTGACAGTTCTATAGAAAAGAGAACAAAGACACTTCTAGTGCACTGTCTATATATTTGCACTGGCTCTGTGGTTGTGTAGTGACCGAGGAGCCCCAGTCTGGTTATATGTGTATCTGAAGATGGCCAGAAATTAAGCAGATCTGTAGAGACCTGTATGCACAGCAAATGAGTGTTTGTCTTTGTTCCCTATAATTTCTGTTTTGTTAGAAAACTATTCTGCTGCTGCTGCTGCTGCTGCTGCTGATGATGATGATGATGATGATGATGATGATGCTGATGCTAATGTTAGATGTGGAACTCAGGGTCTTGTTGTGTATGTACATATACTAGGAAAGTGACTGACCACTAAATTATAACTTTAGCAGATGTGAATTCAGTTTTTCATGTAAGTAAACACATTAAAACCTCGAGTTAACGTTCAAAGGTCTGCCTTCATATATTTTATTTTTCTCAAGACAGGATCTCATTATGAAGCCCTGGCTGGCCTGGCACTCACTATGTAGACTAAGCTGCCCTTAAACTCAACTGAGATTCTTTGCCTCTGCCTCTCAAGTGCCAGGATGAAAGGTGTGCACCATACATAGCTATATTTTTTTCCCATGGGACTTTGGAAACTGAGAAAAATGGTAGGTAGCTGCCATTACTTCTTTGCAGATGAATTGACTAATACATATCTTGCATTTGTCTTAAGATATCTTTTTACTGGAGCATTATAGGTCTCAGAAAAAAACAATGACCATTTCTGGGGTGGTAGAGAGGGTATTATAAACCATATTACAAACCATATTACAAACAGAAGATGGACACATTTGTGTCTTTCTACATTGTCAACAATGATTAAATAACAAGGACATGAACAACATCAACTTCATTGCTTTTAATCTGCTATATTTTCCTAGTGTTTGCTCCTAGTGGATATAGACAATTTAAACCACACAATCACATATAAGTACATACCGACATATATGTAACAGAAAAGAAGAGGCAGCAGGTTTTGGGAGGAGGCAGATGTATTGGAGGCGGAGTCAGAGAGTTGATAGACGTGGTACACATGCAAAGTGAGGTCTCTGGAGTATTCAGAGCTAGCAGATGCAGAACTGAGGGTCAGGCAGTTTTAAACGTCCATTTGCTTTGTTCTGATTTAGTTTTAATTATTGTTTGAGACAAGGTCCCATGGAGCCCAGACTAGCTTCTAACTTTTATAGCATAAACTCTATGAAACTGGCCTAAACTTTGATTATCTATTTTCTGTGCACTGGTATTGTTTATAGGTGTGTATCATCACACATGGCTTTCGAGTTTCTAAGTAGGCTGGCTATATGTCATGGGGAGAGAAACTGTACTTGAGCTACATGCATTCTGAGGATAGAAATGGATGTGTTTCTGTGCCAGTTTTCCTAGGCACAGGAAGTTGATGACAAATCATCAGGGTCAGTGAATAGGTCAGTGTGCCTAGGTCTTAGTAGCTCACATTTTTCAGTCTTGATGTATTCTTGCTTGTATAGTCCAAGATCAGGGGACTGGTATTTCATCCGTCTGGTATGATTGATAAGCCTGCATCTCTAGTGTTTCTGCTAAGATTAGATAGTATTCACAAGTTTATTTACTGCTTTAGTAAATTAATGTTTCACGGTACACTGAGTAGTGGTGGTTCTTAACTTATATCAACAAGATGTAGATCCTTACTCCCTTGGCCAGTATGCCAAGTACAGTGGAGTAACTGAGGTCAAAGCTGTGGCTTTATAAAATGGAGTAACTCAAGGCATGGCACAGCCCAAAAGCTATTGCTTTGGACAACATGTAATAACCCAGACCAGGTACCCTGTCATCCCCAGAGGGGTTGTGGGTGACAGTCTGCCTTCTATGTGGAGGAAAAGGATATCTGCTATGTTTACCTGAGGATATCTCCTCCTTTTGCTTTCTCTGGGGTCATCTGTGATTGCACAGGAGATCTGCTGGATGCTGAGAAAGGTTATGTTGGTAATGGCCAGACTTCCTTGACTTGAGGAATTTTTTTGATACTTTGAGCTTAGCCTATAACTGTCATTTTTCAAAAATGGACCTACCAAGGCCTTAGTCTGATATGATTGATAAGCCTCTTGTCTCTGGTATTTCTGCAACGGTGACTCATGGCTTGGAGATGACAGTTGAGATATACTATTGAGCAACAAAGAAAAAAGTCGTAGCCAAGGGTGTTTCCTCTTTAGACCACTTTGTGTTTGTAGTTGAGGCCAGAACAGATACAAGCAACCTTGGGTGTGTCGGTTTTTTGTATTGTCTTTCACTCATCCTCTACAGAAGGAAGCCTTGGCGATTGGGATGGAGGGCAAAGGCAAAAAAGTTCAGAAGAGAAACAGACTTGGAGAAAGTTGTGAGAAGCTTAATTTCATAGGCATGTGTAACATCATTAGATCTCTGTATATATGCTTCTTCAAGGATTTCAAGATCACATGTGGCTCTTTCAGATCTTTCAGATATGGATTCTGAAATTGATAGATGAATTTTGAATTGTATGTCATCAGACTTTCTGTTCAATGAGTCCAATTCAAAGTTATAAATTAGGATTTGAGATTCTCAGTGCCAACAAAGTATGTGTCCTTGCCTCAGAGAATCAGTGTCAGAAGAAGTCTTTCTTTACTGCCCCTAGTTACCCCCCAGGTCCCCAACATGTTTCCTTTGATACTTTTAGGAACACTGTTGAGGCCATATCTGTTGGCGTCTTGAGAGTTATTGGAGAGGTTTGGTGAAATTCTAGTATTGCTCTTTCATATTGTTGTCCTGAGTGTTGATTGCTATTCCTAGCATTGAATCCTAGAGGTAGTGATTATAAGTGTGCAAAATAGATGCGGTTGACTCAACTGGGCAAACCATTTGATATACAGGAATTCAGATAGTGCTAGGCACAGTAATAAATATCTATGATTTCAGAGCTTCTGAGTTGAGATGTCAAGTGGACACAAAAGAATTCCAGTGAATAATAAACATAGCACACATACACTCAGAACTCACACATGTGTGCATGTACACACACACACACACACACACACACACACACACACTACATGAGGGTGATCTAGATGCTCAGGCAATACAGTGCCAACAAAATAGCCTAGGAAAGTCTGTCAGTATGCACTGCAAGCCATTCACTCCGGTTTGGCATAGGTCACTTTGCAGTTCAAATGGGAATCAAGATTCTTAGGTAGTATTTTAAGTTCATAATGAACTTGTCATTTAACAAGTTTGGTCTCAATGTGGAGTAAAATTTAAAACTGTTAGGAACTCACAGAAATGTAGGGTGGACTTTTAAAGTAACAGCACTATTTGTCACACACACACACACACACACACACACACACACACACACACACAGTGATTCTTAGTGAAATATAATAAAGCTGATTGCAGAAATGTGTGTGTTTCTCATTGGCCTCCTTGCTCTTACCTTGCAGAATTAGTAGACCTAAGAATAATCGTCAGTCTTAAACCTTCCAGAGCTGTATTTTGGCAAGATTTTTGAAAAATACTAACTAGCTATGTTTCTCCTACTGATTGGTAGGTGATCTCAAATCATACATCTGCATAATGACTATAATTTGTGTGCTTTCTTATTGAAGTTTAGGTCAAATGACTTCAGGCTTTCAAAGTGCATAGCACGTTATATGCAGTAATTTCATTCCTTTTTGGAAGCTGGGAGGATGGATTAATGTATATGTTCTCCCATCTCCTGGGATTATTAAAAACCTCTGTGATTTGCTTTCTTTGTTTCCATGAAGCAGACCATTGTGTGTTCCTCTGGGGTTTCTTAGGTGGCCTGGAAAGGCTGAACTTGTATAACAACCTGTATTTTAGCTTGCTTTGTAGCAACATATCCCATCTAGAAAGTGAAGTGAAATGATTTTGGTAATGCCTTAGACCAACAGTAAGGAATTGTTTTATGTTCACAACAAATAAAAATTAGAAAATGGGTAAGGTAGCAATTGAGAGATTAGGAAAATTGCCCCAGCAAATAATAGCTTAATGTAGCTTTCTAATATTAGAATTACATCAAGTATTGGTCTTTTTAAAAAGCATGTTGAAACTCATAATCATGGTGCCCCTGGCCCTCCGCCTGCTACATGTATTTATCATCGATTGTTTATTCTTTGAAAGTCAAGGGTTTGCTCTTCGCAAACTTAACTTTTCATTTTAGCAGATAATATACCAATTTTTACACATCCAATTCCCATGTGTCTTCTTATTAATACCTGTCCTTAGTGTAGTACATTTGTCCCAATTCATGAGTTAGTACTGATGCATTTCTATCGACTCAGACCTGCACTTCCTCCACGTATTTGTAGTGTTGTGTGCCTTTTAATATGCTGGCTGGTGTACCTCCTTCACCAAAATCAGTTGTAATCACTCTTGAAAGAAACTATATACTCTTTAATCATTGATCCCCCTTTCCTCACCCCTAGATCCCTTCTTAAATAACTGCTAATGTATTTTCTGTTTCTAGGTTTGCTGCTGTTAGATATTCCTTACAAATGGAATTTTGCATGAACTCTTTGACAGGCTCCCTTTACTTGGCAATGTGTGAGCCTCAGTGAGGTTGTAACGTATATCTGAATTTTGCTTGTTCCTATGATTGGATACTATTCTATTACACAGATAGAGTGCATTTTGTTGACCCATTCCTCTGTTGATGATAATTATGTTATTACCAGTGGTGCTGCTTTGAATAGCCACATAACAATTTGTGACTTTTCTTAGATGTTTCCTAGTGTCAGTCCCACCTGGCACATTATATTGTGTTGTAACATGTTTCCTTAGCACTCAAGGGTATGGTATTTTTGTTTCATTCCTCCCACCTCCTTTTCATTTTTGCTGCCATAGATGGGATTCATAGCTCAAGGGTGGTCTATACTGGCTATACATCCAGGTCACGGCTTTGCTTTATTGCTTAAAAATAAAAAGCTTAACAACCCCCCTCCAATCTGTGAGTCTCATCATGATGAGACTCCATCCATCCCTCGTGCTTTGCTTGGATCCATCCTCACTATGTTTAATTAACTCCCCTCTCATTAATCCCTTTGTCCCTAATAGTCTTCATTGCAAAATCTAGATATCGTTAAAACATCTAATCATAACATTGATTGTTATGCTATACACACACACACACACACACACACACACACACACACACACATATATATATATATATATATATATATATATTTGGTTTTTTTCGAGACAGGGTTTCTCTGTGTAGTCCTGGCTGTCCTGGAACTCACTCTGTAGACCAGGCTGGCCTCGAACTCAGAAATCCACCTGCCTCTGCCTCCCAAGTGCTGAGATTAAAGGCGTGCACCACCGCCGCCCGGCTATAGTTCCCTTAACATGATGATCTTCATGTCTGTTCATTTCTCTGCAAATCACATAATGTTGTTCTTTGTAGATGCAGATAAACTCCATAGTGTGTGTACACCATAGCGTTTCATCCATTTATTGTCTCTACAGACAAATGAACGAGACAATATGGTGGTACACACACTATGGAGTTTATCTTGACTTTGCTTATATATAGTGCCTCTTAAATGATTGCACTTGATTGCCATCTTCATGGTCACATACACACACACACACACACACACACACACACACACACACACACACACACGACTCAACTACTGGGTATGGTTTTTCCTCCACATTCCTACCCCATGTCAAAATAACTCCTTTGCCACCTAGTACAAGTTGTCAAAAATGTGACTGTATCTAGATCATTGGCTGATTGGATTCTGTTGGTACACACCTGTAATCTTAGTACTTGAGAGACAGAAACAGGAGGATCAGAAGTTCAAGGTCATCTTTGGTGACACAGTTAGAGGTCAGCTTGAGCTGTGTAAGAACCTCTCAACACCTGGATCAGCAATAAAACATACATGCATGCATACATACATATATACATACATACATACATACATACATACATACATACATACATACATTTTTTTCCAAAGAATTCTTTATATATGTCATGGGAAATGGTTAGTGTTTCTTTGAGAAAGCGGTGCAAACTCATTGCCTCTTAACATTTACACGTAAAATCTATCCCATTTGTTCTTTTCAATACATTTCTTACCCTTAGCATTCAGCTTATATCTCCTTTTCCAAGTGTGTTTGAGCAGGCACTTTGCCTATGAATAGAGAAAGTGTACTTTTTCCCAATCACATGGTGTGAGCCAACAGTTTCTCCTCCATTTAAGAATCTAAATACTGGGGCTGGAGAGACGGCTCATCAGTTAAGAGCACCGACTGTTCTTCCAGAGGATTGTGGTTCAGTTCCCAGCACCCTCATAACAACTTACAACTGCTGCAACTCCTGTTCCAGGGGTTCTGACACGTGCAGCCAAAGCACCACTGTACATAAAACGAAATAAAGAACTACCATTTACAACACGTTCCATGGGATGCAGACTTAAGAGCATCTGAGAATTAACTGAACATTCTATGCACCCATTTGTGCTTCAGAGCCAGTCTTTGGTAAGAGGAGTAGACGACAGATAAGCAAGAGAAAAAAAAAAAATCATACTTCTACAGACTGTTCACCTCAACTTGCTGTTACTCTGTTACAGGATGGAAGAGATTGCTAACATTCAAATGCCTTCTTTTTAAAACATTGAGTTCAACTGCCTTAAAAAGAACTAATAAACACTCAACAAGATTTTATAGTAATTTCTTACGATTGTCTTTGGCTTTAAAAACTAAGGCATTTATATTAAGACCAAAAGAGAAATTACATAGAGCTGGTATGATTAAAAAAGTTTGGCTCTTTCGAGTGATTTTTTTTTTTAATGCCGTAGAGTTAAGCTTTAAAAGCATGGTTCATTGAATCTCAATTCAAGCCTCCTAGGACAGGGCTGGCCCACAATAGAAAAAAAAGTAATCAAGGGCCATGTACAAAAAAGCAACTTAATTTAGTTGCTTCCTTAGAAAATCAGAAAGTATTCAGCTCACCTGCTTTTTAAATGAAGAACAAAGAATTCTGAACAAGTGCTACAAATAAAAAAATCAGCCCTTCTGTTTCATAATATATGCAGCTAAATAAGTGGGGTGTGGTAAAAAAGAACAATAGGCAGAGTGAAGAAGACAGGGTGAAAAGCAGGCAGCACGTGGTCAAGTAATGTATGTGCATATGGATATGTATCTGGAATTGTGGAAGGAGGAGTTTGAATTAGAGAAATAGTAGCATGTGGGACAAATGACAGTTGGACATCCTAGCTCCTATTTCTTTGGAAACTACTTGAATCCAGAAGCCTGTCTGTCTTTTTTTTTTTTTTTTTTTTTTTTTTTTTTTTTTTTTTTTTTTTTTTGTGGTGGTGTTGATTGATGCCGATTATAGTTTTGGGAATATGTATTCAGTAATGATTCTTTTAAAAAATATTAGATTTATTTCCATTTATGTGTATAAGTTTTTCCACCTGCATGTATGAATGTGTATCACATGCATGCTTAGAATCTACAGGGGTCAGAAGAAGGTGTCGGGTATCTTGGAATTGGCGCTACAAGGCAGGAGAGAGTCACCATGTGGGTGCTGGGGACCGAACCTTGGCCCTCTGCAAGAATAGTCAGTGCTCATAACCACTCAGCCATCTCTCCAGCTCCAGTGATGATTCTTTATGTAAGATGTATATGAGAAGCGCATGAGACTCTAGCATACATTGCTTGTATCTAGTGCTGTCTCCCACTGACAGTTCTCTTTCCAAAATCAGCTCATTTGCCGCTGTGCTCTCATAGTCTAAAGGACTTATGACATCTTTCTTAAACGAGAAATGTGTAAGATGATCAGGTTTTAAAAGGAAAACCTCCAGGAAGAAAGGGCATTTCTCATTGAACACAGCAAACATGTAAGCAGAAAACCATTCATATGTGCTCTGCCTTTCAGATAAGACATTTTGCTGATTAAAGTATAATTAGTCAGAGTTTTTCTTTTTTGTTTTGTTTTACATTTTCATCTCTTTGGTGTAGGGGATTCATACACATGCTAGGTACATATTCTACCAGTGAGCCACATATATGACCATAAAATATTCAGGTTGAGGAGATCAAACAATAAGGGGAAAGGATACAGTGGGGGCATTATGAGAAGAACAAACTGGATACATTTTAACTTGTGTCAGGTAATGAGTTTGCATATGGCCATTCTCAAAGAAACTGATTGCCTCAGAGTCATGAAGAGTTCTTTACAAAGGAAATGCAGATATCTATTTTGTTGCTACATTGGGGAAGGGGAGTTGAGATGGGTCTCATCCACCTTAAGCTGGTCTCTGACTCATTGTGTCACCAAGGATGATGCTCTTCCAGAGGACCCAGGGTTCAATTCCCAATACCCACATGGAGCTCACAAATATCTGTAACTAGAGTTCTAGGGTATCTAATGCTTTTTTTGGGGGGGGGGGGGCTTCTGCAAGCACCTGGCACACACATGATACACAGGCATGTATGCAGGCAAACCACTCACACATATTAAAAAATTTTAAAAAGGACTCAATTTTATAAGATACATAAGCATCTGAAAGATGGCTCAGTGAATAAAGATGGTACCAACACACATGCATACACACACACACACACACACACACACACACACACACACACCCCAAGACACTAAATAAATAAGGGTAAAACTTCTTTTTAAAAGAGCCTTGTTGACAGAGGTTCTGGTTAGTCAACAAAATGATGGACTGGGTATTAGGTCTATCTTGCACCTTACTGACACAAATTGGCATAGTTATGCTCTAATTGTATTTTGAGAGAAAAGTTTTATTTTAATAGGAAGGGTGATATGTAGGAGGAGCTAAGGTGGGAGGAGTACTGAGAGGAAGAGGAGGAATAAGGAGAGGAGGAGGAGGACAGCTAGGTGAGAGAAAGAAGGGGGGGGACATGGAGGCGGATGGTCACACATCTCCGACAGTCAAAGATAGTTGATATATCTAGGTTGGGTATTGGGTTACACTTCTGATTGAGCATTACCAAACTTATAAAGCCTTTGGTTAACATTAAAAAATTGTATAAAAGCAAAGAGGAGAAGGGGGCATGGGATAGGGGTTTTCTAGGGAGGGGAAATGGGAAAAGGGGATGGCATCTGAAATGTAAATAAAGTATCCAATAAAAATAAATTTTAAAAAATAATAAAATAAATAAAAGAGCCTTGTTGTTCTAGTGAGTTCTCCGAGATTCCTACTGGAACATAGCTATAATTCAAATGCACAAGACTGTGGCCCTTTTCCTCCTTGTTTTTCTCAGCAGCATTAACTGCTCATGTCCCCTAATCCACAGTAGCCTCAGTATATTTTGGGGCTTAGTTTACAAGTATGTCATAGATTATACATTTCTTAGAGCTTTTGACCAAAATGTTACATTAAACTTTAAGATGTGCTTTTTAAAAATGGAGACAGAGTGTTTCACAGAAGGCTATATAGCCCAAAGAATTACTACTCTAAGAATGAGATCTCTCAGAGGAAGATGACTTTGGCAATCAACACATTGTTCTTGTTTCTCCCTTGTTACCTTCCTTTACACTAGGTAGGCCTTTCTCACCAGTGAGCCAAGTCTTCCTGAAAAGATCTAACATGAAGGTACACGAATTGACTTTATTAGGCATTGCCCAAACAAATGTGCTCTCCACTGTTCAAGTATAAGCAGGCCCTCGGAAGGTCCTACAGAAGGTCTGGGTGGATGTGAGGAGGGTGGAATGTGTGGGGTTTTATGTTTTTCTTTGTAAACATTCAGCAAGGTTACTGGTAAAGCTTGAAGGGTGTGTTGTGTCCTCGGTGTGAAAAGTTCTGTAGGCAAGTTTGAATTTCTTAATGTCTAGCATCTTTTTCATTAGAGAAGAGGGTTCCTTCCCAATTTCTCACTATGCTCTACCTTCAAGATGTGTGTGTGTGTGTGTGTGTGTGTGTGTGTGTGTGTGTGTGTGTGTAAACTTCCACACACATACTGATTGCTGAGGAAAGGGGTCTTTTGCTTTGGTATGTTTTCATAGCACTTAGTAATTCAATAGATTATCCATTTTACTTGTATGAACCTGCTAAGATTGGATAAACAACTGGACATGAAGGTGCCTTCAATCCCAACATTTCGGAGGCAGATAGGCAAATGAGTTCGAGGCTAGCATGATTACTTCCAGGTCATCCAGAACCATGCAATTACCCTGTCTTAAAAAGTAGACAGGATTGATATGACAGTTTTTCCAGACTCCTGAGATTTTATTTTGCCTTGAAGATTTGATACATACCCTATGCAATCTTTGTGAGGGCTTGAGAATCAACTAGACTAGGCTGGCTTTGAACTCACAGAGATCTGCCTGCCCCTGACTTGTGAGTACAACACTTTTTGTGTCTTGTGTTAGCAAAAAAACTTGTTTTCATGAACACACACAAAAGCCAAGCAGTAGAAAGTTACACTTGTCATTCCATGGCCCTTGGTTTGTTCAACACACCATTGTGAAGTTCCCATGTCTCCAGGGGACCCATTCCTGAGATTTCATTCTGAAATCAAGTCTTCCCCCTGTTATCCTCACCCACTACAGTAGTTGGGACAATAGGTACACACTTCAGGATCAGGCCCAGATTCCTGAGATCTTGATTTCTTTTCAGATCCTTCTTGGTTTTATGTAAGTGCAATAGCAGAGCACTGGAAGCAAATCTTGGTGAAGGTGTTTACAGTTTTCACAAACCTGTAAATATTGAAATGACTCAAGTCATAGTACCTGATGTAGCTTAATTTTGAGCTTCACTGCACCTGTTTGGTCTTTGTGAGGAAGGGATGACTTTGGTATTTTTCAAAGCATAGTTTTCATTCTGTGGCTGAGGAAGAACAAAGAGGAGAAGCCATAGAAGAACCTATCCAAACCCTTACCTTTAAATGATGGACAGCTTGTAGTTCCAAGAACATTGATACTTTTTGGGCTAGGTTCCTATGGAATGAGCCATCTGACACTTTTCTTAATTCTAGGCTGTATCATTATATAAAGACCACATTTATTGGAAACCATTGGTCATTGAGAATATGAAGAGTACGTGACAATACCATACACATTAGGTGATTATAGTCTGATAACCTGTCTAGAAAGTAGAAATACAAAATCTTTGACATAAAGAATAGCCTGTGATCACTTCTTCAAGATTTAGCATAGATTCAGATTATGCAGTCTGAATAGTTTGCCTCTGTGCTGACAACCCCTTGAAATTAAACTACTTTAATTTCAAATTTGAATTTTAAAACTCTCTTTCCCTCAATAGAAGTGATGCATATACATTTATATGTTACTTTCTTACACTACAACGTGGACTTAAAGATTTACTTAATTTATGATTGTTATCACAGATATTATAAATATTTCTCTTTCTCTTGAAATACAAACTCCCATTCTTTAAAAAAATCTTGTTTGTATGACTTACATACATGGTGTATCATACAGAATCATAAGGAATTCATGAAAAAGGTTTATGTTGCTACTAAATGATGCTGTTGTTCCTGCCTCACAGCAACTTTCCTGTGGTTAAGGCGTCATCTGGATTACAAAGCTCTTCTGGAATTTTTTTCTGGGGGGGTGGCTTTCTTAGTTATTTTATTTTAATTTAGTTGATAAGTAGAGTAAATATATTTGATATTGAAGGTATAAATTTTAATATAATGCACCACAATTTCCATTTTTAATGCCAATTTTAACTATATAAGTTCATTAAGTTGTATAGAGGTTAGGTTTGGTTAACTTTGTGTGTTTTATTTATTTGCAAGCTTTTCAAGTAATAAAGTTTTAGTTAAAAATACAAAACAAACTAAAACAAGGTATCAACCCATGAGACCTTTACCTTTTGCCATGTAACCTTTTAAATATGTGCAATGTTTGAACATCCCTGGCTTAAATGAAGTGGAACATGCATCTGAGATCAAGCCCTTCCCTCTTGAACCTGATGGTTATTGGTGATAAAGATTGTCTTTTTACCATCTAGGTGACCATTTGAAGACCTGTTCCCAGGATTATACGTGTTGTTCTCAAGAGATGGAAGAGAAGTACAGTCTGCAAAGTAAAGATGATTTCAAAAACGTGGTCAGTGAACAGTGCAATCATTTGCAAGCCATCTTTGCATCCCGTTACAAGAAGTTTGATGGTAAGTGATCTAAGTTACATGGAAGAACTCTCAGCTGTTTTGTATGATCAGTTCTCAAGTTATCTTCTGTTTCTCAGAACTTCAGTTTTCTCACAAGATGTGGTGCTGTGGTTGAGGTAGACTTCTAGGGGCAAGTTAGCTAAACAGTTGCACTGGCATCTGTATCCTAGGCATTATGGAAATATGGTCAAAGAGAGTTAAAAATAGATGGGGTTAATTTAAATGCTTTCCTTTTCTTTCTTTGGATCAATGTTTCATAGTGTTGACGCAAGTCACTGAAAAAAAAAAAGACTTCCTAATAAAAAGCAGGCATCTCAAAACCGTTTAACTTCCTCACCCAATAGAGAGATTCTACAGATGCTGGACTTCATTCTAAATTTCAAAATGGATTGTCAACTAGAATTCTTAGAATCCACCTAACCAACAGGATTGGTGCTCAGCTTTTGAGCATCTGTGCAGCCCATAACCTGGAAATGGCTACTAGTCTTCAGCCTTCACTAAGCTTGGTTCCCTCTCTGGGATTATTATTAGCTGAGGTCTGGTGTAGTCTTTCCCTGGAAAACCACAGCAGAACTCTTAAACCGTTTCACATGTATACTTCATTTAATAGAGAGGAAGTCGGCAGATGAGGGGCTCTTCAAGCCCTACCTCAGTCCACACTACAGATAACAGATGCAAAACTCTACTATGTGGTCCCAAACACCCCAGGATTCCTTTCTGTGATGTTGCTCACTTATGATCGTTGTGAAGTGGGCTTGATTTTAATCAGAACAATTTGCTTTGTGCCTGTTTTAAAGGCCATTCTAATTACATAGTACCTTTGAAGCAGGCTTTTCTTGACATTATGCGTGGTAAAATAGTACACGGCAAATTTTCTAGATGTGAAATGTCTTTGAGTTTCCCTGCAAAGGGCTGTTACCATGGTGAGAAGTTAGACTAAATTAGATTTGATATAGCTGATAAGACAGTCCCCAACTATAGAACAGGTTGTATTTCAGGCATTTATTTTGAGAGTTATTATTTGAAACTTTTTTTTTTGTAACCAGTTTAATAAGCATTAGTAAGCTGTCCAGGCTAGAACTATGACACATTTAATTTGTAATGTAGTTGAACTTAAATACTGCCTGGATATAGTGTGTGCAACTGATCCTATTCATTGTTTCAAGGACACTGTGTGCAATATATATTTGGTCTTGTTTTTACATGCTGAGGCTGGGGAAGGAACCCAGGACACTGCTACACATGGCCTCAACCACTGACCTCCACTGCCAGTCTTTATGGTCTTAATTCTGTCTCCTTTACCTGGATGAGTGAGAATAAATATATGTGTCTTTATATCCTCTTGATTAACCCGACCCTGCCATATTTAGCTCTTTCTGTTTTATAGTACATGCTAATACTTTGTGAAGATAGGTATTATTGGCAATGCTAGATCCTACCTGTCTGTCTCTAGGTCACTGTTAGTTTTACTATTGAAAGCAATGACTCATTCATACTCTCAGTACCTGTCCCTTCTGAGTCCGTCTAATTTTTTATTTTTTGAGAGGGAGACCTGTAGTATGTGATTTTGCTTTAGCTCTCCCAGTGCTATACCTAGCACTAAGTCTAATGGTCTGATGGAAGCCATTGGGCTAAGGGAATATGAGAAATAGGTGTGCACTACCATGCCAAGAAACAGTGAATGTCTCTTGATTCTGGCATATGTGAGAGGTGAGTGCTTTAAAAATGACCACATGGGACTTTCTACCTAGATTACAATGGAAACGTAAGTCCTGCTCCTGTTGACAGCATGATGCAGTGGAGGTCAGTTTGTTTCCAAGCCACAAGCCCATCTTAAGTTAGCTCGTTTCTTTTTTCATTTTAGATGGAGTACATCTGGGGGTTAATAGAAAGCATTTAATATAGGCTTCCGTTTGAGGGTTGAGAGAAAGAGAAAGGTGTTCATCAAAAGGGAAGACTCATCCAAGAGCATAGGTGTGGGCTTCTCAAAGATAACGTTCTAGAGTATAACACATACCTAACTCTGGGTGCAGACTTCTTACACATGTCTTTCTCTGGAGTAGAGCCCACAGTTACTGCCTTTAGGTCTGCTAGTTTAGCTGTTCTCCCACTCCCTCCCCATGGTTTTACAGCCATATACTACATAGCATGATCACGAGGTAAAAGCTTTCTTTTAACAGTTCCCTTTATCAGTAAGTATTAACATATGCTTGTTTTTTTTTTAAATATAGAAATGATTGTTCTTCACATTCAATAAATACATTAAAATGGTACCTTTATCAGTTCCAAAGCATACTCAAAAATGATTATAAAAAGCTCCTGTGTATGTCTTCTGACTCTAATTTAAAATGTGGCAAAGACAATAAAGTTAATGAGTACCAATTAAAATATGTTGTAAGCCTCTGAAATCTGTTTGGTCTGGAGATCAGAAAAGAGCTAGAATACTGTACACATTTTCTTTAAGTTTTCTGATAGTTTTCCATAATAAAACATCAGTTGTCTGGATTAGCAATCCTTTAGTGGGTGCTGCATCCGTTGTTTGGCTGATAGATATATTTTTAAAAGATCCAGGATGTTGAGTAATGCACTTTAGAGTTATTTCAATTCTCAGAAGTCCAAAGGTGGTTGTTTTGATCAAAGAATTGTTCAAACTATGTTTTTTTTTTTTAAAAAGGACAAACCTTCTGTCTTTGATATACATGGAAAAGTGGCAATTGGGCAAAGAAACAAAATGGCAGCTGGGGAACCAAGAAGGATGGCAATGTTACCCACAATCCCCATGTGGAAATATATAGTGAGGAAACAGCAAAAGGCCATAAGGCAAATATAGCAAAAACAAACAAGCAAACAAACAAAATCAAACAAAACATAGCAATAGGTCCATTAACTTCCAAAGAACATCTGGCTGTGTCTGGCCCAAAATGCAGACTCACAGAGATGATTTTGAGCCCTGGCAACTTTCTGTGTTCTCAAAATGTATGCATACGCATGAAGCTAGAAATGGCCTCACTCGACTCAGATTTTGTTCATTCTGACTCCATTGCAAGTGAGTGGTGTAGTACCTGCGCTAGCAATTATGGACTCATCAAATGTGAAGAACAAATCCTTTTGCTCATTCATTTGTCTCTAAGGATTTAGGGGGTGGGTGGGAGGGGAGCTGGTTGTTTTTGTTTGGTGGTTTTTATTTTTTCTATTTTCTGCTTCTATACTTTCCATTTTCTATTGTTTTGTGTATGTCAAGTAAATACAAAGATTATAAGTTGATTTGTACATTCTAAGCTGTGTGTGTATGTTTTCAGATCTAGGTAGAAAACACCTCATTTGGCAATAACTCCATGTAGTACTTTCAACCAGTTTCTTGGGTTTATTTTAAGATATTAAACTTTTATTAATAATAATAACAATAACAGCAATAATAAATATTCTTTTGTGTGGGTACACATGGTGTGTTCATTGCCCAGGATGTGTTGATATCAGGCATCAACTTTTAGAAGTCCGTTCTCTGTTTATACTGTGGGTTTTAGGCATCAGACTCGGCTTATGGCTACTGAGCCCATGCCACTGGGTCTCCTAGGCTCTCAATGTGTGCCTCTGGGTGTGAGGACTGAATTCTGTATTTTTCTGTCCTACAGGCTTTTTTGTCAACTCTTTATCTTAAAATGGTCCTAGAGCGAGAGCATTAGAGTGACAGGGCTAGCTGCTCCCCCTCTTGGCCAGTCTGGGGAATTTTTTTCATAATAAAACTGCTAATTAGCTGAAGCTGTTGTCTCATGAATATGCTAATCAGTCAGTGAAGTGGGTATTGGGAAGAATGACTTGGCAGGGGGAATAGAAAGAGAAGTGAGGGATAATCAGTGTTTGGGGACTATAGCATAAAGAGCCATCCCCAAAGGCCTGGCATTTTGTGAGACTCATTGTTTTTTAAAAGAAACATGGGTTATTAAGGTGATCAAAGCTGCTGTGTTAAATATGTTTCTGGATTACATAATAAAATGATATAATAACCACGAAGAAAACACTACAGCTAAACAGCTCCCTGAATCAAACTATTTGCTAGATACTTCGCACATTAAAATCTTAAGGAACTAGATGTCACCTGATACTAATCTATTGGGAAAACTCTTAATTTGTCCTTTTAGGAGAAAATTAAGCCACTTTGATTGGGAGGCAGAACACAACGAATTGTCAGCCCGATTCTGCAGCAGGACCCTCTGTGACCAGGGGCAATTAACTGGGTCTCAGTTTTCCCATCCATAAAATGAGGGGGTTGATCAAGATGCTCCCTCAAAACCCTTTCAAATTCTAAAAATTCTGTGAATCTTTTAAATATGGGACTACACCAGCTGCTTTAGTGAAAGGTCTTATAAGATGTTAATTAGCCATCTGTATGGTACCCTCTATTTCTTAACCCTCAGCTACTTTCCCCAGGTCTTTCTTTGAAAACCCTCCCATGAGCCTGCAGCTTGTTAACTTGAATAATAGTAGAAATTTTCTAAATTAGCTTAAAATGCACATAAAAGACATAATTGTCCATCCCATCTCTCAGCCTGGGCTGTGTAAGCTAGCGTGGCTATCATTCACAGCTCCCCACTCTCATTGTGCTTATCTCACACAGGCATGACATGAAGCACTCTTCAGACTTAGCTAAAGCTGTGTTTTAATCACTGTACTTCATTCATAATAGCCATTATTTCATTAAGCCAATAAGGAAAACCAGCGTGGAGACTCAGTGGGTTGAAGGCATTTGAAGTCATAGGCCTCTGAAAGTAATGACCTCGGTGGAAGTGAGCTGTCCATTCACCTTTCAGTGACAGATATATTTAATTGAGTTTCATGGCCATTAGTGAAGTTGAAATTTCTAGAATTTTCCTAGCCCCGATCTTAACTGTATTTTAACTTCGTGAATTTGGTATCATCAGGCTGAAGAGTTGGTTGCTTACTCATAATTAATAAAGACCTCTTAAAGTTTGGAATAAAATCCCTAAAACCTATATTTTGAATATTTTAGAAATGCATATAGTAATGTAAACACAGACAGTTTATTTTGTGTGCTTTTGTTTTTTTGGAGAAAGTCTCTTATTATGTAGATCAAGGTGGTCTTGAAGTCACAGATCCACCTGTGATTAAAGGAGCCCGTGACCACGGCTGGCTTTAGCTTGAGGTTTTAAAGATTTCTTTTTATTATTTTTAATTATTTGTATAGGAATGTGTTTATGTACAGGAGTGCAGGTGCCAGATAAGGGCTTCAGATGCTCTCTGGAGGTAGAATTACAGGCTGTTGGGAGCCACGTTGTGTGAGTGCTGGCAACTGAACTTGCATCTTCTGCAAGAGCAGTGTGTACTCTTAATAGCTGAGCCACTTTGCCATCCCCTACATTGATTTTTAATCTTTACTTCAGATTTCAGTTCTTAAGACTTTTAAAACAAGTATTGCTGTTTGAAACCTCATTACAGTGTATCGAGCAACGACTCACAGGCAGAATAGCCACAAAGTACAAAGGAAGACATGAAGCCATCTGACCTATTTAAAAATGCATTGTCCTAGATCACACTAACTGCCTTTGATTTATTTGGAATGCACTGCAGTTTTTCCCATTTTTCTTTTCCATCCATGTGACATGGACCTGTGTAGTTTTGCTAATCCCTTTTAAAAAGATTTACTTGTTAATTTTTATTTGATGTGTTTGTATGAGTGTCTGCATGCAAATAGTTTGCATCAGGTGCATGCCTGATATCCATGGAGGTAAAAAGAAGTCATCAGATCTCCTGGAGGCTGTGAGTCACCATGTGGGTGGTGGGAACTGAACCCCAATCCTCTGCAAGAGTTACAAGTGCTCTTACCTGTTGAGCCATCTCTCTATGTCCTAACTTTTTTTAAAAAATGGTTTATTTATTCATCTATTTATTTAATGTATATGAGTGCTCTGTCTGGATGTACACATGCATGCCAGAGGAGGGCATCAGATCCCATTACAGATGATTGTGAGCCACCATGTGGTTGCTGACACTTGAACTCAGGACCCCTGGAAGAGCAGCCGGTGCTCTTAACTGCTGAGCCATCTCTCCAGCTCCCCCTAACTCTTTTTAAAATGTATCTGTGAAACTTTTATGTGAATGAGCACATTTTGGTATTAGTGATTTTTTTCCCTACCTTTTGAATTGTTTTCTGATGTGTAAACATTTGCTGTGGCATTAGTTATCTCATTGGATTGAAAGTGCATGTGCAGTTCCTGCAGAACCCAGAACAGTGCTAGTTGAGGCTCTGCAGTTCGCTTCAACTTCTTTTGAAGATATAGAGTCAGGAAGAAGTTACTGATCTGGTTGGAGACAAGTATAAGTTTTTGACTTCACTATTTGTCATTTACGGAGCCTGGGGTTTTGAAATGTTGTCACTCATTGCAGCTGTCTTTTAATGTATCTGTCTGTCCAGATAAAGAGCTTACTTGAGCTATTACTAGATCCAGTTGCTTGAGAATTCCCAAATTAGTCATGCTTTAGGCCATTCTTGTGCATTGATCCAGCCCATCTTCATCATCCTCTCTCTTGGGAAAATTAATGAAGCAATGGGAACTTAGAATTAAACATGACTCAGATATCAAGTGTAATTCATGGGCACACCTTTCAGGTGATTGATGTAGCAGTGTGTTAGAAGTCTTAAATATATTCATATTCTTTTACTTAGTAATTGACTGCTAGCTATGTATTCTAAGGAAAAGAAGAAGTGCATAAAGATTAATGTAAGCTGTTAATAGGATGCACATCACAGTATTAATTAGAATACTAAAATATTGGAAATTAGCCAGAATGTTACACGTGGGAGAAATAGTCTTCCTCAAGAAAGAGCACACCAATTGGTTATCTAATACCAAATGATCAACCCTGAAAACACATGATTAAGTAACATATAGACTGAGCAGGTTATATTGAGGTATATATACATTATGAAATGCATGTAACAACAATAAATGAAAAAAGAGCCTATAAATATGAACGAGAACAAGGGAGGGGTCTATGGGGGGCTCGAAGGGAGGAAAAGAAAGGGGCAAATGATGCAATTATATTATATCCTCAAAAAAGAAATACTTCAAAAAAATTAAATGTTCACCTTAAAAACGATGCCTCTGAAGAACCTTTAATCACATAGGAAATGTGAACTACATAATGTTAAATGACAGAAATGTGGAGGCCCTAGTCTCTTGGTCATGTGATATTATATATTTTCATGGGAGAAAAGACAAAAGAAATTCAGCAAGCGGCTGGAGCTTTCTGTCAGTTGTGGAGTTACAGGTAATTGGGGCCTTCTACATACCTATCATAATTTTCAAATTGCTACAGTGAGAAACGTTCTGTTCCGCAAAAGAAGCACTTTTCTTAGTGGAAAAAATAGACCCTTGTTGGTATTTTTTAAAATGATGTTTTTCTTTGTTGTCACTGTTCACTCACTGCAGACAATTTGGGAAAAAGCAAAAAATAAAAAAAAAAAGTGCATTGAAGCCTTCACTGATACAACTGAGTAAAAGAAACTAAGGCCCCTTTTGCAGACAGGAAGGAATACTGTTTTTCTGATCATAAAATACTGTGAGAGGAAGGGACCCAAGTTACACGGTTGTTTGCATAGTAAGAGTGGCACAGCAATGTAGAATACAGTAGACCTGTCATGTGGTCTAGCAGTTCCACTGCTGAATGGAGAACCAACAGAAATGAAACCATCTCTTAAAGTCACACTGCCCACCCTGTTGACGGTGACCCGAGTGTGGAATCAACTTGTCTATCAACTTATTAGTGGAAGAATACAGTGTGAAGTACACACACAAAATATGATTCATCCATAAGAATGAAACCCTAACATTTGTGACAACGTGGAAGTACTACATGAGTCGTTAAAAACTCATAGAGTTTGAGAGGAGATTCATGGAGGGGGGAGTAGAAGGGGGAGGGTTGGGAAAGGTTGGTCATTGGTTACATATTGTAGTTGCATAGAGGAGTAAGCTCTGGTGTGCTGTTGCCAAGTAGATAGACAACCATGTCATGTATTGGATATCTCAAAATAGAGGTGAAGAATTTAAACACACTTGCCAAAAAGAATTGACAAAAGTTTTAGGTGACAGGTATGTCAATTCCCCAAGTTGATTATTACCTAATGCATTTGTGAATCAAAACATCACTCTTCATGATTTGTAGAAAGGATATGTAAGTCAGAAAAAATTGATTGCCAGGGCTGGAGAGATGGCTCAGCAGTTAAGAGCACTGACTGTTTTTCTACAGGTCCTGAGTTCAATTCCCAGCAACCACATCGTGGCTCACAACCACCTGTAATAGGATCTGATGCCCCTTTCGGGTGTGTCTGAAGACAGTGACAGTGTACTCACATACATAAAATAAATAAATAAAAAATTTTGAATGTCATTGAAAATTTTGTGGGGAAAAAAAATCAAGATACATTGAAAAAGTCATCTTTGATCATTAACATTCCACCAACACCACTGTAATTACTTCATCCTTTTTTGTTTGTCAACACATGACAGACAGACAGACAGACAGACACACGAAATTAGAATCACTAAATG